>CAWUFW010004241.1:970000-1592832 GCA_963921515.1 Calotriton arnoldi
ATCTTTCAGCCCAGTACTAATCCTCAAAAGTAATTTTAGCCGTACTTACCAGTAACTTGAATTTCCTTGCATAGGATATCATTGCCTGCTTTTTGCTGAAAAAGTTTCTAAGTGTTGATTTTGGAACTTTAAAATATTCCTCTAAAATCAGCCGAAATCCGAATTCTGATTTACTCACCTGTTATCAGGAGAGACCTCAGTGCTGCATCTTTCAGCCAAGTACTGATCCTCAAAATTAATTTTAACCGTACTTACCGGTAACTTGAATTTCCTTCATAGGCTAACATTGACTGGTTTCACTTGGAAATTCTTCTAAGTGTGGAGTTTTGGAACTTTATAATATTCCTCTAAAATCAACCAAAGTACGAATTCCAATTTACTCACCTGTTATCAGGAGAGAACCCAGTGCTGCATCTTTTAGCCCAGCACTGACCCTGAAAAGTAATTTTAACCGTACTTACCAGTAACTTATATTTTCTAACATAGGAATCCATTGTCTGGTTTTCAGCAGAAAACTTTCAAAGTGTCGATTTTCACAAACTACAAATATTCCTTAAAAATCGCCTGTATGACTTAAACGCATTCATTCAACTGTTTACAGGAGATGCACCAGTGCTGGATCCAGGATCCAACACTGAGTAAGATAAAGTAACGATAACAGTTTTTACCTGCTAAGTGAATTTCCTTCCATAGGATAACATTGGTGATTCTATGAGAAAAAGTTTCTAAGTGTCAACTTTTAAAATACAATAATATTCCTTAAAAATCACGACTGTAACCAAAACGCTTTTACTCAACTGTTTACAGGAGATGTACCAGGACTGAATCTAGGATCCAGTCCTGTGGTTACAAAAGTAATCCATAAAGTAACTAATTGCATTTAACTAGAAATTCACATTGAGCTGAATGTTGCATTGTGTTTGAAAATGTGTTGCCCATTGCAACAACTGTAACTACTGTACTTAAGTCTATTGCCTATCTGCAAAGTATTTAAACTAAAGTAATTCATTCTGAGAAAGTATTTTTTTGTAATGTATAATGTAATTACAATGTAATTTAAAAAATAAAATATGTAAAAAAAAATTGTTTCTAAAAATGTAGTAAATCAGTATGAAAAAAATTAATATAACAATTAATACATTTAAAAATTGTCATTTACAAAACCTTTGAAATTCACTGAAAAAACCGTAGGTTTCAGGCACGTTATAGTTAGAAATTAGCATTTAAAAACCTTTGAAATTCACTGAAAAAACCATAGGTTTCAGACACGTTATAGTTACAAATTAGCATTTAAAAAACCTTTGAAATTCACTGAAAAAACCATAGGTTTTAGGGACAGTTTTAGTTACTTGGACATTGCACTCGTACAAAACCCGTGAAATTCCCCGTTATAGTTAGTTCAGCTAACTATAACTCGCGCCCCGTAATGCACTGCTGATGACGTCACATATTACATCACTCATGACATGGTCAGTGACATCACTGATGACATCACTGATGACATCTCAAATGACATCACTGATGACATCATCCACGTGATAATCTGATGCACCTCCTCACACCCTAATATAACCTTTGATTCACCCACTCTAAATTACAGACTGCCATTCGCAAAACCATAGACACTCCAACACCAATAACTACATACCCACTCACTGATTCTTAGGTCTACACACACACACACACATCCACTCACTCACCCGTACAGTCACTCATACTTACGGTCACTCAGTACAGGACTATCATATGCACTCTTACTCCTATATAGACACTCAAACAACGCCACTCATCCATAGAGATACTCACACACCTAGTCAGTCATGCAAATAATTAAACACACTGCCATTTACTCACCTATACAGTTATACACACACCAGCTCACTTACTCATACAAATAGTAGCACATTGTTACGCTCTTATACAATCACAGATACAAGCACACTCATATCCATACAGCCACTATCACAATCACTCACTCTTGCTTATAGCTATTTATATACTCCAACACACATATATACTGCCTTTCACATATGTAGTTACTCACACATGTACCACTGGGACATACATTCACTCACTAACACACTCTTACACACACTTACCCACCCATACAGTCTATCACAGATGCACTCTTGAAACCATCCACTCAGTGAATCACCCACTCACACATCTATGCACAGAGTTGCACACACCCCTCCCACACAAACACTCAGGCACCCATACAGATACTCAGACAAGCATTCAATAACTCATATAGACACTCATTTAGCTATTCACAAACACATGCAGCCACTTACACAGCAACAGACAGACGGATACAGACATTCACCCAGTTTAGTCACTAACCCATGCATTCAGTAAGATACGTTAAATCACTCACTTATAGAGTCAGTCACGCACCTACTAAATCATCCATACAGACACTTACACACCCACTCATTCTTCAATACGTCTTTTCCTATATATATTAAAAATATTTAAACTTTACAGAAACACACAGTCACTGGATGATGTCATCAGTGATGTCATTTGAGATGTCATCAGTGATGTCATCAGTGATGTCACTGACCATGGCATGAGTGATGTAATATGTGACGTCATCAGCAGTGCATTGCGGGGGCGCGAGTTATAGTTAGCTGAACTAACTATAACGGGGGAATTTCACGGGTTTTGTACGAGTGCAATGTCCAAGTAACTAAAACTGTCCCTAAAACCTATGGTTTTTTCAGTGAATATATATATGTATGTGTATGTGTATATGTGTATAATACTAATGGACACAGTCCCCGATGACCTAGAAAAGGTAGAAACTAAATGGGCCAGTAAATTGGGAAACCCTGACGTGGATCTATATTAGTCAATTGCATTAGGGAAGGGAATATTCCTCTCAGCAAATTTAAAAGCCCAACATTATCAAACTATCTTTGACCTCTATTTTACTCCGGCACAGCTTTTTCGCTGGGGTAAAAGAGGGGATGACAAATGTCCACGATGTGATCAAGGACCGGCAAATACAATACATGTTTTTTGGGTGCGAAAAATTAGGGCTCCTAAAGGAGGGAATAGAGGAATTTCTCCTAGCGGCACTGGGGGGGGCACGGTCCGTATAACTCCATCACTGATGTTATTGGGATACGATGACCAGGAACAACGGGACGTAAGGCAGAACGACTTTGTCTTTATTGCGTTAGCCGTAGCTCGGCTTCTTATTGCTACACAATGGAAGGATACCGACCCTCCTACGTACCATGCCTGGCTGGGCCGCTTGCTGGCCATATATAATCTCGAAAGATCATTGTACAACTGTAAAGGCCGGCGTCGTAGCAAGAGAGGCCGTAAAATCTGGGCGCCAATGAGTAAATGGCTTACAAGGCATGAAGATGGGAGGGACTGGCTGGCCTAGGTAGGAGGAGGAAAGAATGGGCTGGACAGTAGACTGATTCCCTTAGACACAATAACCGAGGAATTTTTTTTTTCCCCCGTCTCAATCTCTATTAATGAGGGAGGATAGATGATACGCTTCAATATCTGTCATTGTTTTTTAAGTTACATTGTACTGTCATAGTGTTTTTTTTTTTTTTTACCCTTTCTTTTCCTTTGTGTCCTGTACCCCTCTCATTATCCTACACTGCTAGTTTGGAGTGTCTGTATGCTCTATATGATGTATATACATAAAATTGTACAGAAATCTTTTGAAAATTGATGTCCGCAAATGGCTCTATCTGTATTTATGAATATTTTCTTACTCTCTCCAAATAAAATATAAAAAAAGGAAAGCTTCAGGCCTGCTTTACAACTTGAAGTTGTACTGAAGCTTAAAAGTCTAAGTCTTCTTAAAGAAAGGAGATTGATCAAAAATCTTCAGTGGAATTTGAGTAATTTTTAACATGTGCAAGTCTAGATTTGTCAATTCGCATCATGTGGAATTATGCATGCAGTCAACGTTTCGAGCAAACACACTTTTTGTAGACCGCGTTTTGGCCAAAGGCAACATTTGGAGACCTATGCAGGGAACTTGCATGTGTCCAGTTGCAAAGTGAAAAAAAAAAATCTTTTTATACCTGCACTCTCCAAAGTGCTATCTTACAGTGCCAGAAAACATGCTGTTATAGGAATAACTAGTTAAAAATGTGATCTTTGCTTCCCCAGGTTTATCGAGTTAAATGTGTGAAATATCTACAAGTAATCGGCTTCTGTGTTGTGAATCAGCAAACTTGTTTTCGATTTTTCTTGTCTATAGGATTAGAGACACATCTTCAGTAGTTGCCCTTTGACACCACTTGGACACTCCCGTTTGCCTTATTAGATTATGCTAGGAATACACATATATCCCACGTAATTTACGCATCTTTCTCTTTTTGTGAAGTGGCATGTTTTAGTCATTTGTGTACTATACAGAGGCAGGCGTGCTGCGTGAACTAATGCACCTTGATGTCTTAATCCACTTTACTTTCAAAAGCCACATAGATAGCCGTAGGGTCTTGTAGATTTTTCCTCCTGCGCCTTGACCCTCTCTCACCATTCTAACTCCAAACCCTCCACCCACACAAGCTTTGATAGTGTAAACCTTTTAATATGCCTGTAATTCAGATACTGATTGCCTACAGGTCGTTTACATTTGCATTCGTGTCTCGCATTAGGCCGGGTCTGGTGGCTTAGTGGACTAATGCGTCCACTGTGTGGGCCTGTGTTCGACCTCATGGTCACGGGTTCAAATCCCGGGAGGTCCACTCAGCCTTTCATCCTTCTGAGGGCGATAAAATGAGTACCATTGAGTTGGGTAACAACAACCATCTGTTTTTCACCGCCAAGATACTCTTGGGTGAACGTGTGCTTTACAACTACACGTTATGTTATCTGTGATCAGCTCACACTAGTGCAAAAAACGTTTAATTGGCTTTGCTTTGATCAAAGCTAAGTTATTCACTTGCTTGTACCCAACTAGCTAAGTACTGAGGTTGTTCAAGCACTTGGATGCTTTCAGATTTATAGTGCTGTACAAATTTCTATGGTGTAGGCATGGCTTCGAGGTCAGATATTCATTTAAATTCTGCTTCATAATGTGGTGCACAAACATTCGCCCATATACCTGTCCCAGAAACAAATGATCTGACCCTTTAGTAGCTAAGATATCCATATGTCCTGGAAGCAGAAATTCCTCAGTTCTTTTCTTCTTTGGAGGCTATGCTCCACACCTCTTTAACTATCTTCCGCCATACAGCGTCGCCCTTTAGTTACTCCTTCAAGAAGGAACTCCAGCTATTCTTATTCTAACAGTTCCTTGACTGATTTCCTTTCCCTTGCCAAATTTTACTTACTTGCCCTCCAAACAATTGAATAACTGGCTGCCGTAGCTGCTTACAATATAAAAAAAAAAAAACAATTGCCAAACGATTTGAAAGCCTGAACCAAGGTGAGAGACTGGCATTTCGTGCATTGTGTGGTGGCGTACCGGACATGTAACTAGAACCCCTGCAAGTCTGTACTGGGAGAGTGCTAACTGGCATGTGAAAACTGAGCCCACGCAGAGGCTTATGTCTGTAAAGAGCTTTATGTCATCACGGATAGGCGAAGCACTGAACACAAGTTGTATAATTGTGGACAAGAACAACAAAACTAAGAACCACAAAACTGCATTACTTGTATTGGTCTGCATGAACTGGCAAAGAGGGAAATCACTGTAAGCGGGGTCAAGAAAAATGGGGTTGGAGCATAGAGAAGGTTGGTTTGACCAGAAAGCACTTTCAAAAAGGATACAGAGGAATGTGGTGAAAGGACAATTCATGTAAGTTAATATAACCCATTGTGTCACCATTAATGTCTAATCACAAAAATCTTCAATGTTGGACTTTAATCCCCTTCTGCCAGGCTTTAAGTTGTTCTTCACTATGCACTGCTTGGCGCGGTATGAATGAGGAGGATGAGCCTGTGACCCATGAATGTCGATTAGATTTGCTTGAAACACTACTTTGTTAAATATTGCGTCTGAATGACCTGGTGGAACCATGTATTAGCAAAAATAGGGACACTTTTCTTGTAGGTATTCTCGATGTTTACTGTTTACTTTGTTATATAGGGGGCTGATCTGGGACGTATTTGGCACCTCCACCAGGTGCTTTTTGTGTTTGATTATAACAGCATGGAGAGTAATGAAGTAAAAGACTTGCTACAGCAGTGCTTCATGAACATAAACCACGTCAAAAAAGAAGAGGTTTGTTGTCATTTTAAATATTTTTACTATATGTCTATTGGATTGCATAGTACCAAATAATGTTTTTCATCATATGTAAATATTTGTAGATGACACCACATGGTGCACAAACATAATGCCTGCAAAAAGGCACACAGCAGATGTTCTCACAACGCTTCATAGAGTCCTCATCAAAGTTTGAATGCTTTCACATTTTCATTCTGATTTTCTTCAGTGATTTGCATGTTTTGCATTCTGCTAGTGTCCCCTCAATATATTCTAGCCAAATGTTTTGATTTCCTTTTGTAATTTTAATTTTCAAATCACAACAGCACATATTGTCAATAGAGAAACAAGAAAACTGCTTTCAACATTTTAAATTGTAAACGTTTGCTATAAATTAACCCGTTTTAAATAAACAATAGCAGTTTACTTTTATCCCTGGTAAACCTTTCACCCTGATCCCGCACAGACAGTCATGCGACATGCATAATACATACACATACCATATCAAAAACAGAATCTCTATAATTATATGTGCAGAATACCTCCTTATAGGTGCTTACAGGCAGCCCTCTTCATCCATTGGTCTGTTGCTGTGTCCTTTACATTTTCTTCCACCCTCTACAGCCTACAACTTGGGTCAGTGAGGTAGCCCACTTTAGCCATTGACTAACTTCACTGCGAGTGATGACATTCTATCCTGTCTCAAAGAGCGCATCCACACAAAATAGTTCCCTTCTGTACCAGGGATTACTATGACAAAGTGTGCTTTGTGAGCCCAAAATATATTTTCGATTTTTAGCCAATGCTTATTTTGTATATTGGCAAATGCCTGGCAGTTACAAAAAACTTAAGTTTTACCGACACTAGGACACAACAAAACAAGCTTTCACATTGCCAAAAGGCTGGCTGCAAGCATCAGACTAGTTGTCTATGCAGTGCTTGTTCAGATTGTTTCAATTCCTAAATCAAATAGGAAGAAAAACGTTTTAGTAAAAGACTTGGTTTCTGCGCTACACGTGTCCAAATTAATGTCTGCTTTCCAAGCTCATGTGGAAAGGAAAAGTTTTGAAAGATATTTCAGTTATTTTAAGCATGAGATAATGTTTTTGTGGGTAGGCGTTTGAGGGGAAAAAGAATACGTTTCACAGCTGGCCCAGAAATGTGCTGGCCCAGAAATGTGCTGGCCCAGGCTCTGTGCATTAAAACGCACACCAAAGTAATATTTGTATGTGAATAGTGGTAATTCTATTCTACCTTTCTTTCACCTGGTTCTAATAAACCACATTTGTTTAAAATGTGTTAAAGCAGGAGAGATTTTATAATCTATTAACCACATGCCAGATATTACATTTTGAAAGTGCATTTACAGAATACAACAGTCTGTTAATATTGAGTATTTTCAGTGTATATTTCCCGAACAAAATAACGTATGATTATGCTTTATTCTCCCCGCCCCCTTCTCATCTATACATTGCCACTTCAGCAGCTGGTTAATGGCAGCAATCTCTGGTGCCTTGAGGGGTGAATTGTATGTCCCTGTAACGGGACATAGTTTGTTCAGCTTATTCCTGCCAATGGCAGGATTCAGTTTCACACCACATTACAGAAGCAGCCGCCCTTTCAGTACTGTCTTACTATAGGTTTATTCAATGTCACTATACTTACAACGGTCATTCAGTATACAGTATTATAGGTACCTGCAGTTATTGAGTGATTGCCCCTTGTCCGAGATAGTTACAGCAGCTTGTTCAGTGCCTTGCCCAGTCAGTAGCTGCAGCAGTTTATATTTTGTCAGAAGCAGCTACCACAGCACATTAATTACCTTTATATTGGAAGCAGCTCACTCACCACTCATTGCATTGCTGCTTACTTGGTGGTCCATGCTGGTATAAAGGCCTACTTTACTGCTTACAAAAAACACAGCTTATTTCCTTACTCCCCTGTGGGTGAGAACAGTTATTTTTTTATTCACTATAGCTATATGTTGCCACTTGTACTGCATATATAGTCCTGCCTTAAATACATCTCTAAGCACCCTCCCGTCTCTACATCAGAAGGGAGAGTAAGCCATTACTCTTCAAACCGCCATTACTCTTCAAACCACCATTTCTTGGTAGCCAAATCTATCAAAAACATGCCCTCTGAAATCCTTGCCCATTACTCTAGCCTGCTGCATTTTTACGTCCAATCTGCGACTCACCGTCTTCTCCCCATGCACCAGTCTCCTGCCAATCCCTTGCTCCTCCACTCTTATCCTACGCCCTGGCACCTGTACTCTTTTCCCACCTATGCTGCTTGTCATGCAGTTATGCCGAATCTTTGCTAGTTTCCCCACTCACTGTATTGTATTACAATGATCACCCTTCTCGCCCTATATTTGGCTACCACACACTTGTGCAGTTCTTCAGCATGACTACCTACTGTGTTTCTGTGTACCGCCCCCTTTCTTCTCCCTATGATTATCTCCCTTCTGCGGTTCACCTTCCACATCTTAACCTCCTTTGCATTGTACACTTGCTCCCACTGTACAGCACTTTGTGGCCTAGTAGCTAAGTTTGAGCTTTATGTATATATCTACCACAACATGTAAATATTTATAGGGACACCTACCAATACATCTGCATATTATTTATTGCCCTACCTCAATTTGAAAGCATGCCCTTTAGTTACTCCCATATAAACATGTTGTTTGAGTTCCCAATAATATATTGACTATTTTTTGTTTCTATATCTCTTTCAATTGCATTGGGAATTCCTCAAAATCCAGTGGCATGCGCAATAAGAGGGATGGACAGGAAGTAACAGTTTTTCTTAATTTTTTTCTTTACTAGAAATGTATGCCTTCAATCGTTTCCTTTCACCAGGCTGGGAAATATCTGTATATTTTCAACCTAGGTGTACTAAAATAAATTGAATACGGAAGCCTTTCCACTTAAGATATGATATAGGCTATAACCTCCTTGCCAGAAACCCTATTCAGTTTGTATTCACTTTCTCATGTGAGATTGTTTCATTAGCTTGAGTAATTTCAACACAAAAATATCAAGTTGATTCCAATTCTTCTCGTATGTTGACGCCGGAGAAGAATTTTTCTGAATCTTCTTCTTTTCTTTTTTCTTTTTTTTTTTTTTAATTGATTTTTGAGTCAAAAACAAACATAACTACATAAAGGAAAACAGATCACATATTCAAGAATCACCATTGGGAAAATACATATAAGGGTACATTGGCATAAAAAGAGACACATAGAATTGACCCAATATGGAGCGACTCTACCTCCTGCAGGCCATTGCAAAGAAATATACAGAAAGGCAGATCCTTACCAACGAGAGATACTATCAGCATATCTGCAGTGTTCCAAGGAGATATTCACAATAATCTACAGTAGCAGCACAAACCGCATCAGCCCTGTTCCACATTGGTGTATTGTCGTGCCAATTGGTATTGTGTAAATAGACCCCAGAAACCTTTCGGGCGGTTGCAAGGTGGAAGCAATTCGTTATAAACATCCGATTGGCTATTACAATATATCATATCTTATTCCCACTCTGCAATAGTAGGTACAGGACCCCGCATCCATCTCATTGCAAGTCTGCGCTTTGCTAGGAGAAGACCTATAGCAATCAGCTTGTGAACATTCTTCCGGAGGGGCTTCGTATAACCTAACAGCGCCAATAGGGGGTCCGGAGTAAGAGAGAGACCCACAATATCATTTAATATCTTAAAAATATTTGTCCAGAAATCCTCCACTTGGGGGCATTGCCAAGCTATGTGGAAAAAACCAGCGCCCGGCATATCACACCTTTCACAGCTATCAGTGTCACGCAATCCATACCTGTGCAGGCGCAGTGGAGTATAATGAACCCTGTTTAAGAACTTAAAATGGGCTAACCTGTGGCGGCCATTAAGGGAGACCTTACGTGTAACTTCACAGCAGTAATACCAGATATCGTCCGTGAGCGGAACCCCAATGTCCGCCTGCCAAGCCAGGCGCGCCTTCGTGAAAGGAGTAGTCTTAGTAAGCATTGCCGAGGCATAAAGGCGAGAAACTAGCTTAACAGGCGATTGTGAGCGCAATAGTATGGACAGGGGAGGGACCTCCAGTGGCTCTAAGAGCTCATCACCCAGAACAGCGCGCATAGCATGGCGAGTCCAAAAGAAATGGAATTGCGTTAGCGCAGAGGGCACCGCCATGCCAGCGGCCACCTCCTCCCATGTACCCACCCGGCCGTTTTTAAATAGATCGCCCATCTCGTGTATGTGTAAACTGTGTAACGAGCGAAGAGTCCCTCTCTCAGAGCTAAGAGCGAACCACTGACACCACGCCACCTGCAGATGGGGCGAATATAATTGAGCGCCAGCATACATCTTAAGGAGCACATGCCAAGCATGGACTGTGGAGTCGACCGAGTCAAGTACCCCACATCGTCTTAGTGGCGCTTTAGTCAAGAAACGAGGTAAGGGGTCCGGGGCAGCAACTACTTTTTCAATCTGGAGGTGAGGTAAGTCATGTGGGCCGTGAACCCAGCTAAGGGCGTGCGAAGCCTGCGCTATCCTGTAATAAATCTCCAAATCTGGCGCGCCCAGACCTAACAGTATATGGCAACATGAGTGTCCAAAGCAACCCGCAGAGTCTTGCCCGCCCACGCCAGCTTGCTCATCAGAGTGTGCAGCTCTCGAAACAGATGCTGGGGCACCACTATGGGTATATTGACAAAGAGAAAGTGAGGGAGTACCACCATTTTCATTAAAGAAACCCTCCCTGCCAGTGAAAGTGGGAGTCGTATCCATCTGTCTATATCGTCGCCCAGCCTGTCAATATCCCTGCTGTAGTTCGCCTTTAATTACTAGGTCTGCATCGGAATGAACTTGGATACCCAGGTAACGAACCGGATCGGACGTCCATTGGAGCGGGAAGTCAAGAGGGGTCGGCACCGTGATTGGAGTTAACGGAAAAATTATGGACTTGTCCCAGTTAATCTTTAGTCCCGAAAGACCACCAAAGCGCAACACTTCACGAATCACAGGGGCAAGATGGACCTCTGGGTCACGGATATACAAGCGCATGTCATCCGCATAGGCTGAGACAATTAAATTGTTTTTGGGGAAGCGAAGTCCCCTGTGACCGTGATATTCCCGCAGCGCCCTCAGCAGGGGCTCAGCAGCCACTGCATATAAAAGTCGAGATAGGGGACACCCCTGGCGAGTGCCCCAAGATATCTGAAATGGGGCGGAAACCGTGTCTCCAGTGCGCACCCGGGCCATGGGCAATTTATACAGCACCGATGTCAATTGTAAGAAGACTTCGCTGACCCCCATACGGCGCAGTACTGCAAGCATAAACGACCATTCAATTGAATCGAAGGCCTTTTCTGCGTCTAAGAAGACCTCCGCCGCCTTAACCTCCTGTTGGACATGCTGAAGGGTGCCAAACACTGTCCGAAGATTGTACGATAGTGTTCGGCCTGGAATAAATCCGGCCTGCTCAGGGCCAACCAGTTGGGGCAGCAACGGAGACAGACGATTAGCCAGAATTTTAGCGAATATTTTTGGGTCTACATTGAGTAAGGAGAGTGGGCGATAAGAGGAACATTTATGGGGGTCCTTACCAGGTTTCAACAATGTTATGATCAGGGCCTCGCGCATGGAAGGGGGCATTATCCCGGCCGCTCCCATCTCATGAAATAGGGTAGTCAGATGGGGAATCAGAAGGTCGCTAAAACCTTTGTAGAAAGATACCGTTAGGCCATCCTGCCCGGGAGCGCTTCCCTCCCGCATAGAATTTAAGGCCAGACGTATCTCCGCAACTTCAATAGGGCGCAGTAAGAATTCACGATGCCAGTTTTGCAGCCAGGGAAGCTCAATATACTCAAGATACTGCAATATATCAGCATCACTAGGGGTGAATTTGGAGCTGTATAGCTCTTGATAATATCTACGAAACTGGCTGTTAATATCCGCCTGCTCCGTCGGAATTGAGCCCTCCTCGTCAACCAGTTCAGCCAGGCTCCCAGACTCCGATCTGCGGCATGCCAGTGCCGCCAGCACCGAACCCGGCCTGTCGGCCTCCCCAAAGAATCTAGCTGTAGCATACTTGCCCATGTGCTTGACTTCACTATCTGCCTCTGCGTGGTAGTCAGCAATTGTGGCCTTAAGCTGTTCCCGTAACTCAGGATCATTCCTGAGGGCCAGCTCAGCCTCAAGTTTAGCCATTCGGGATTCTAACAATGCAAGCCTGTCCCTGATAGAGCGAAGAACCCCCGCGTGCTTGCTAATGGCAACGCTCCGTATGAAGACCTTGAACGACTCCCAGACCGTGACAAAGGAGTCAACCGAGCCCACATTCATGTCAAAGAACTCAGAGATTGCATCATATAGCTTGGATTTAAAGACTGTTTCTAATAGCGAATATGGTGGAAATCTCCACAAGACAGGAGGGGGGCTTCACGAAGGCACAGTAATAGCCAGCAGAATGGGCGAGTGGTCCGAAAATGAACGAGCCAGAACAGAGCAGTCCTGGACCTTGGGCAACAGAGTCTGTGAAATTAGCCAATAGTCTATATGTGTGTGAATGTCATGGTGCGCTGAATAGTGTGTGAATCCGCCCCTAACACTAGATCTAGCTCTCCATACATCTATCAGTTGCAGCTGTAAAGCTATATCAGCAATGGCCTTAGCAGAAGCAGACCGGGGTCGAGGTGGGCCCCTCGAGCGGTCAAGAGCTGGATCTAAAATACAATTAAAGTCACCCCCCCAAAGCAACGGTAAGGGGTGACGGTCTTTGAGAAGTGTAAAGATGGACTGATAAAACTGCGGGTCATCATAATTCGGGCCATAGGAATTAACAATAAGAAAATTCAGCTCTTTGCTATAACATCTGGATATGACATACCTGCCAGCCAGGTCAGTCTCACAATGTTCAAATTGGAGCCCCGATTTAGGATTGACCCATGTCAACACACCTCTGGAGTGGGAGGTGAAACGCGTAGCATGAAAGGGCCCTGTTAACCTACTGCCTGTAAGTAACGCGCATCCAGGGTTAAGGTGCGTCTCCTGAAGTAGAGCGATGTCGACCTCCTTACGCTTTAAGTAAGCTAGGATTTTACGCACCTTTCTATGATCATTTAGGCCCCTGACATTCCGTGTCATGAGGCTCAGCCGCTTAATATGACCCATTCTGGTGTGCTGGCTTGACATGCAGTGAAAAATTGCCAGTAAAATTGCTACCCTGTAAAACCTCGTAGTTTACCCTGCTCATCATGGTCAAATAAAGGCATGTGATCTGCAAAAAAAGAAATACAAACGAAACCCCAAACCCGCCCCTCACCCACGCCTTGCATGCCCCAACTAAGCAAAGGCGAGTATCAGCCCTCCCTACCGCAAAAAAGACCTTCACAAATTGCAAATATACTACACAAATGCAACAATAAACAACTATAAATGTAGAGAAAGACAGCGTGTAACGCATTGGGGCGGATGTTACCCAGCAATGTCAAACTAGTCCACCCCCCGCCACGCCACCGAACATCAACCATAAAGCTTCAATATTAACAAACAGTAACAATTAGGAGACACCTATAGTTACCAAATCGTTTGACCTTTCATTGCCAGAGAGCCAAGCAGGACGCCCCACACATAGTAGCCCCAAAGAAAACATAGAAAAAATAAAGGAGAAAATCAAACACAATCCAATAGCGTGAGGCCGAAATGCGCTTAGCAACCAGTACTGAATAACAACATCTTTCACAGCGAAAATACACTCAATATGCAACCCAGCATAACTTCAGTTATCACAGCAAAGCAGCGGAATACCTTATGCCCAACTCCCGCCCCTCAGTCATTATCATCAAGGCTGCCATTTCCACCATCTGCACTGGGAGTGCCATTCTGTCCCTTCCCACGCTTGCCAGCCCTTTCCCAATCTTTGAGAGCTTTCTGTAGGGACTGTGGGTCCGAGAAGATCTTGGCTTTACCATCAAACAACACCTTGAGTCGTGCAGGGTACAGCATAGCGTACTCTATCTTCTGATCGCGCAGCTTGCATTTCAGGGGAGTAAATTGCCTCCTGGCCTCTTGAACTTTAAAAGTAAAGTCAGGGAATAAAGAGAGCGAAGCCCCCTCATACTGCAAGCTGCCCAGTCCTCTTGCTCTCCGCAACGCGGCGTCCCTATCGCGGTAGTTCAAAAGTTTGGCAATGATGGGCAGCGGAGGGGCACCGGGCTGGGGCCCAACGAGGGGTGCGCTCTCTCCACGACAAACAGAGGAGAGAAAGTATCGGCACCCAATAGTGTTGTGAGCAATTTCTCAACGAAGGACTCCATATTGCCCGTCGCGGTAGATTCAGCCAAGCCCGTAATGCGGAGATTACTACGCCGCGATTGGGCTTCCAAGTCTTCAGCTCTGTCCTGCAAGGCAACCAAGGCCTTCTCTACATGCTTCTGGGCACTGCTGGAGTCAGACTGGGCCTCCTCTGCCTCCGCGATACGACGTTCCGCCATATCGAAGTGTTCTGAGTGCTTGTAGACCCTCTCCGACATTCTGTCCATTCTATAAGCCAAAGTGTCGATTTTGGAATCAATAGCCGACATGACCTTGCTGCATGGACGCTATGATCTGTTTGATATCGCCGACAGGATCTTCAGCTGGGTTATCAGGTTCAGACATCATGGTTTCCGCTGCGTCCTCGCAGTGCCTGGATTTGCGCTGCTCAAAATTGATCTTCGGCTGAGTCTTGTCTGGATTGCCCATCTCGGCACCGCAAGCACGCAGGCCTTTCAGATGAGCGTACACGGGGCCTAGTCGCCGGAAGTTTGCAGGCCTGGTGTGGGTAGCCGCTGTTCACCAGTCACGCCAGTCTAGGGTAGTAGTGCACCAGGGCAAGCAGCAGCAGTAGTGGTCTGCACAGATATGGGGCTACCCCCTGCCCCCTCCTGTTATTAGTCAATGTGACACCGATCTTTTTACCACGAAGCAGGAGGGACCGCCAGGCGGAGCGGGCGGCGCAAAGCGGAGTGAGGCAGGGGCAACACGCCCAGACAGCGCAAACAGGCAAGTCTTTCAGGTCCGGGAGTGCCGGGCTAGTGATGCCAAGTCAGAATCGCCAGGGGCCGAGGCCGAGCAGCGCGATCCAGCCTCCAGCACACCCCACACCAGGCCGGGCCGCGCAATCAGCCGGGCCGCGGGGCTCACCTCACGTTAGCCAGTCTTCGGAGCACCCCCGCAGCAGTTCACAGCGCCGCAGGCCTCCAGCCGGGAGTCGCGCCGAAAAGGGCCCCGCTCTCCACAATGCACGAACACCAGCCGCGGCGAGCCGTTGCTGCGTAGGTCGTCGCGCCCGTCAGCCACGCATACAGGCCGCTCGCCGGCGTGCACTCCACGGGCCAGAACTCCGGATGTATTCGGGCAAATCACCTCACGGGCACAGCAACGGGATCAGTAAGTAAAGGGCTTCATCCGCCCGGTCTCTCCATACGAAATTGGAGTATTTTGAAGCAGCAAATTCCTGCTGGATAGTGCCGGTGGCTGGCGGAGCTCAATCACAGAGCGGCCATCTTTAGGCCAGGCATGCTCCGCTCCCTCTCTGAATCTTATTCTTATTGGAAGCTCTTTACGCTTAGCAGTCTTCAATGTCTTGGTAATGTTTGCCTCCATCAGGGTGTTTGCTTTTGTTAGTAGTTTAGAAAACCTTGCACCTGTTGGGAGTTTTCTAAAAAAATTATAGCAGAAAGCGTTAGACTAAATCAAATAAGTCTGTAGAAAAAATATCATTGTTTAAGCATTGCAGAAAATGTACTAAAAAGAAAGTGTTTCCAAGATTCCTGTAAAAACTTCCCATTTTCTTTGTACCCCTAACATTTTGAAGAACTGTGAAACATGTCATGGGTTTACAGCAGAACTCCTCAAGAACAGATTAAGGTTTGTTTACCTCCCAAATAAATCACATTATTAATCTTAAGAAAAGGAAACTGTCCAAGAGACATCTGCTCCTGACGACTTCTGGGGAGAGGAAGAGTCAGGAGATATCTCCCATGTTCAGCAGAGAAAAATGAAGTCTTCACCATTTCTTCACTGAGGCTTCTATTTGCGCCTCAAAAAAGCCCTTCCTGACAGCCTCTTAGTTGATAGGAAAGGCCTGTCAAAACAACCCAAACCTAGTTTGATTGTTCACATATGCTCACTCCTCAGTGACTCTGTGATGCCAACCAGATCTTCTTAAATGAAATGCAGTCAAGGGTTCCTCTTTAGGGAACACCACTGTCATTGATACAGTCAGTAGGCCCTCCTACATCTCACTGGTCCACTCACCCGTGTTTTTGAGCCTGTTGACAACTGAGGGCCTGACTTAGAATTTAGCGAATGGGTTACTCCATCACAAATTTGATGGCTGTCCCATTTCCCTTATTACAGTTGGCATGCGATATAATGCAGACGGGATGTCCGTCATGTTTGTGCTAGAGTAACCCATCCACTAAACTCTAAAGCAGGCCCTGAGTTTACACTGGCAAAAAACAGGGGTGGGGGGCATGTATTTAGATGTGTGAGTGCCATTGATACATCACACATGGATAGTCCTTCGAAAGACCACAGACCTGCTGACCTCTCTAGAGCCATCATTGAATACAGCTAATGCTTGTATGGTGCTTTTGAAAATGCACTATACAGGGCCAGCATTCTGCATCTCTGCGGCACTTGAGACACCCAACCCTCTTGTAGAGGTTCAGACATTGCAATGCATATCTGCAGAGTTTTTGCCTGTGCAAGTCCCCACAGCCTTTTATGAGGCAATAGCCTCCGGCATCATATTAACTCAGTACTACAGTTGTTGAATGAGTCCAGTCCAGTAATATTTGGATGTGCATTGCATGTATGTAGAGAGAGACAGCTGTTTGGCGGGACTCTGCGAGGCTTCGCGTCGTCAGGCGTCGGTTCCCAGAGGCTTTGCACGGTTTTGCGATGCTTCGTGCCGGTTCTTGCAGAGATTAGCTGCAAAACCCACCTCTGAGGCCCTGTAACTGGAAGGAGGCACCTCAGGCAAGGGTAGGACTCGCAGATGGCAGAGTCCAGCAGCACCAGTAGATTTGCAGGAAGTCTTTTGTGTCTCTGAGACTTCTTAACAGGAGGCAAGCACACACAAGCCCTTGGAGAAACTTCACAAGCAGGATACACAGCAAAGTCCAGTCCCTTGTCCTTTCCTTTGCAGAAGCAGCAACTGCAGGCCAACCCCACACAGCACACAGCTAAGGGGCAGTACTCCTCACAGCTCTCCAGCTCTTCTCATTGGCAAAGGTTCCTCTTGATTCCAGAAGTAATCTAAAGTTCTGGGGTGTCAGGTGTAATACTTATACCCCAAAATGTCTTTGTTCTCTTTGTGCAAGAGTCTCTGAGCCCAGTCCAAACCAGTTCTGTCCTCACTGTGCAGTATGACCACAGGGGGTGGGGAGACAGCATTGTGCAAGGGAGACAGACCCTACTCGGGTGCAAGGAAAACTTCTCCCACTACTCTAAATTTAGCCAAGGTCTATTCACCATAGGGGTGTCTTTACATGTAAGAATAGGGAAGGTGAGGGCCTGGCAAGTGGGTGCACCTACCAAGTCAACATGGTTGTTAACGAACTCCGCACAGACACTGCAGTGGCAGGTCTGAGATACCGTCTCAGGGCTACTCATGTGGGTGGCTCAATCAGTGCTGCATGCCCACTGGTAGCATTGGATTTACAGGCCCTGGCACACTCAGTGCACTTTACTAGGGGCTTACCAGTAAATCAGTTATGCTAATCATGGATAACCAATCATGTTCACAATTTACACAGAGAGCATATGCTCTTTAGCACTGATTAGCAGTGGTAAAGTGCCCAGAGTCCTAAAGCCAACAATAACAGGTCAGGAAAAAATTAGAGGAAGAAGCAAAACGTTTGGGTATAACCCTGCAAAAAGGGCCAAGTCCAACACTGTGTAGTTAGGTACAAATGTTTTACACCTTGCCTCTGATGTAAGCCTGTCTGCTCGTGCCAAGCTACCAAATGGGTGAGCAGGGATTTTCTTAGCTGTGTAATCCCCTCACCCTGAGAAGAATAAGGGTCTCTACTTGGACAGGGAGCAAGCCACTGACAACTAGACACCCTCATTTCTAACACATAGCTAAACAGAAAAATATTTCATGAAGTTACCCGAGGCTAGACTAAATATAGTTTAGATAATTGTCTCTCTCAGGATCCTCAGCATTGCATCTACATCTTGAAATCTGTTTGTAATGTATGCATGTTGTTGAAATGAGTTCAAATTTGTTTTATAATGTAGACCTGCAGATTTTATATGAAATGAATAAATGAATGCAACACTGAGGCTTAAATGCGCATAATGTGTTTCTGTAGGGTAGAGATGTGGAAATTTGAGAATGTAAGTATTCACTGTTTGGCATGTTAAATAGCTTTTGGCGGAGTTGGGGATCACATATTTGTGGTGTACTTGCATATTTATTGTGTAGCAAAAATCTGCTCTTTGAACATAAACTAGTGTGATTTATAACTGGTTTTGTTAATGTAATATGTTCTCTGATTTCATTACCAGGGAAGAAGATTTTTGAGTTTTCTGTTCAGCTGGAATGTTGGCTTCATAAATTTAATCCACGGGACTGTGAAAAACCAGTTGCAGTGTTTTCCAAAGTATGTATGCTAAGTGTTTGGCTACTTAGACCAGCGTCTTCTGTTGGATGTCAAGACAATCAGTTTGTAAGAATGATTTTAAAGAGTTGTTTTTTGCATAGATGCAATGGCAACTTCTCACTTCATTGCTTTGAAACGGGTATGTGGAATTTTTATCGCCCAAAGGCCAGGGCATATTGTTGTGGTTAAATGCATTTTGGCCATTGGACACAAGGATCTTCCTTCCGGCAGCACAAACCTAGAAGCTGACAGTTTACAGTACACCATGGTAGTTAAGACGTACAGGAATCCTCAGTTGCTAAAGCAAGATGTGCATCTGAGCATACTAGATGTTAAACATTGCATATATGATTGATTAATGCCAAGCTTTTACTATTAAGGCAAGTGCTTTCATGAACTAGAGTAAGCGGCGAGTATGATGCATTTTTTATTTGAAATTCCAAAATAAAAGCATGTAGTTGTTTGTAATATCTACCAATTTATGGTTATCTCTAATTCTTCCAGATGTTACTTTTTAAATTAAATTGTATTAGTTAATTGAAACAGGGTACAACAATTAGTTATTACACTATGCAAAAACAGTCCGTGACATGGAATGTGGTATATCTAGTAATCAGTGCAGCGCTCCACACAACCAAGAATCGTGCAAAACGGAGCATTTTTTATAAAGCAACAGGCACATATACATAAAAAACTGCTGATCCAGCATATAATATCCTTTGTTCAACCTACGAGTCATCAGTAATCTTCTACTGTGCTCGATATGCACGAAGGGGCTCCCAGAAGTCCGTGGGATGAGTCTTTCGGGTGCAGTGTATATCTGTGTGATCCCTAAAGTATAGCTCCTGTATCAAGGTCATAGCTATTCGTCTTTTGGCCAGAAGCAGTGCCATGGTGGGAAAGCGCTGCATTGTTTTCGATAAATATATTGTGTTCGAGGCATATGAGCTGCAGACCCACACACTATGCATAGATCGCCAACTGGTGTTTGGCCCGGATGTTTGCACTTTGTTGTTGCATTGGAATAAGTCTTTGGAAGTCACGAGATAGGTGACTCCTCCCTTGGACAATAGTGCGCATGGGCATCGACTCCATCTTCAGATTGTTTTTTTCCGCCATCGGGCTCGGATGTGTTTGTCGCGCTCCAGTTCGGTGTCGCTACCGTTCTAACTTCGACGCGCAATCCTTCACCCTTTCTTCGGTATTGTTTTCGATCGCGTTTCCCTTCTTGACGCGCATCTCTACCAACTCGAATGCTTCGATTCCGGTCGTCGACGCAGGCCTTCGGGCCTAGCTGCGCCATCAGGCCTTTTGGCTCATGGAAAGGACTCCTTTCAAAAAGTGTCCTCAATGTGGATCCAAGTTTCCCCACGCCGATCTTCACGAGGTGTGTAACCTGTGCTTTTCGCCCGAGCACGAGGCCAAAGACTGTCCAGCTTGTGCCTCTTTCCGCTCCAAGAAAACCATACGGGATCGTCTAGTTCGAAGAAGCATGGCTCGATCTTCCACATCCATACCGGACGATATCTTCCAGGAAGGCATCAACGTACCGGAGCAGGAACAACTCGAAGAGGGCATCATCAGCGCCTCCGAAGCTGACGATTCCGACGTCGAAGACATCACTCCGGGGCAACGGGTCGTAAGTACTGCCGTCGACCCCCCCCAACCCCCCCCATCCATTCCTACAAAGGCTTCGGTAACACCTTCACCTTCGGGCCTAGGTGCACACCGGGACAAAACTTCCCACGCCCCGCCTTCCGGCTCGGCAAAGAAGTCAGCACACAAGCCTTCAGGCCGCTCGGGCTCGAGCCAGCCTACCCTCGGTACCGAAACCCCAGCACCGAGGCCAAAAGACAAACCCAGAGACAAACCACTGTCTTAGCCCGCACCGAGACCGGGCTCCACATCGGCCCATTCGGCACCGAAACCCACAGGCACCGAACCTTCGGATCCGAAAAAACCATCAGAACCGAACAAACAACCGGTTCCAAAAACTGCGGGCGCTCAACTTCGGAGCCGAGAAAATGATCGGAACCGACTCCAAAGACCCCAATGGAACCAAAGAAGACTCCCGTTTCCAAACCTAAGGAGCATAAAACAACTCCAAAATCGGTGCCAAAAAATACTCGGACCCGAAAAAATCGGCACCGAAACCACACACTACAGAGGAGTAGCTTTTCCAACCTGATCCAACCCAAAAGACTCTGGAAATAGACCCAACTACAGGTCGGCTTCTAGTTGGCCCTGCCAGGAAAAGGAAATTGGACAGACCCGCACCAGCTCCACTCCCTCTAAAGAAAAGAGACATTGCCACTTCTCCTTTCAGAATTCCTTCTCCACCTCCTCCTCCACACCACATCTCCCCTATTCCATCTCCAATACCCTAACAATCTCCTCGACCTCAAGATGATGAGGACCCTTCTGAGTACGAGGGCGATGATCAACCTTTAGGAGAACCTTGCCCTCCTAATATCCCAACTGACCCATGGGACAATTGTGGCACACCAGATGTTCCTGACACACCACAAGATGATGTCTACCCATCTAGACCATCCCCTCCAGAGGACACTATAGGGTTCACTCAGCTCATACACAGAGCCGCAGAATACCACAGTGTAGATTTACACACACACCCTATAGAAGCAGACTTCCTTATGGACACTTTCGCACCATCTCAAAGGTCCACTACTATTCTCCCAATGTTGAAAGGGGTAATCAAACACGCTCCTGAAGTCTTTAAAGATCCTGTCAGGGCTAGAGTCATTAACCCCAGGGTAGAAAAGAAATGTCTGTCCCAGCTGACCCTGTTTACATTAAAGGGCAACTTCCCTTAGATTCCTTAGTGGTTTCTAACGCCAGGAAAAGGGCTAACTCCCAATCCTCAGGCGATGCTCCACCTCCTGCTAAGGAGTCAAAACTCTTGGACGCATCTGGTAAAAGAACAGCGTCCCAGGCAGCTAACATTTGGAGAATTGCCAACACACAGGCTTTGCTGGCTAGGTACGATAGGGCACACTATGACGAACTAGAGACCCTACTACAACACCTTCCAGATCAATACAAAACAAGAGCCAATGATCTCATCCAGGAAGGCAAGATTATAACAAATACCTCCATTCGATGTGCTCTGGATGCTGCAGACACAGCCTCACAAGCTATTAATACCAGTGTCCTTTTGCGTAGACATGCATGGCTCCGTATTTCAGGGTTCAAACCAGAGGTTCAAACTGCTATACCTAATCAGCCGTTTGACCAAGAACATTTATTTGGACCTAGTGTGGATTCATCTTTAAAAGATGAAAAAAGACACGGATACAGCCAAATCAATGGGAGCTTTGCAATCGCAAACTCCCAGAAGTTCCTTTCGTCGCTCCTCTTATAGGGGCGCCTCTAGAGGTTTTACCACGGATAACTATTCCACGTCCTATAAAAGTCCCACCCAGACCTCATCTACCAGGGGTTATTACAGAGGAGGCTACAGGGGCAATAACAACAAGGGTAGAGGCAAAACTGTCAATACTCGTACTGCCTCCACCTCCAAACAATGACTTCCCTCCACTCCCCCCCCAGACCATTCCACTCCAGTCGGGGGAAGATTACTACAGTTCCTACCTGTCTGGAACACCATTACCACGGACAGGTGGGTGAGACAAATCATCCAATCTGGTTATTGCCTGGAACTCACTTCAACTCCCCCAAACATACCACCCAAACAGCGTCCAATGTCAACAGACCATTTAACGCTTCTCAAACAAGAGGTACTTTCCCTCCTACAAAAACATGCAATAGAACCAGTTCCCCTGCATCAGCAAAACACAGGGGTATACTCGCTGTATTTTCTCATTCCAAAGAAGGACGGAACCCTGAGGCCCATCCTCGACCTCAGACCATTAAACCTCTACATACAGTCAGACCATTTTCATATGGTCACTCTTCAACAACTCCTTCCTCTACTCAAACAAGGCGATTTCCTTGCCACCTTAGATCTCAAGGACGCCTACTTCCACATTCCCATTCACCCCGCTCACAAAAAATATCTTCGATTTGTAGTGGACGGTCAACATTATCAGTTCAAGGTTCTCCCATTCGGAGTCACCACAGCACCCAAAGTCTTCACAAAATGTCTGGCAGTCGTAGCAGCCCACTTACGAAGACAACAAATTCACGTCTTCCCATACTTGGACGACTGGCTCATAAAAGCCAGGTCGCATACCCACTGTGTAAATCACACACATACTCCAAAATCCAACTGCTTCACGACTTGGGGTTCACAATAAACTTCACAAAGTCTCACCTCCAACCGTCCCACATACAACAATATCTAGGTGCCACAATAGACACCTCAAAAGGCCTTGCATACCCCAATCCAGCCAGGATAGCAAGCATGCAAGCCCTTATAACAAGATTCCAACCGCAACACTCACTTCCAGCTCGAATGTTTATGCAACTAATAGGGATGATGGCCTCTTGCATATTCATAGTGCCGCATGCAAGACTCCAGATGCGCCCCTTACAGGAATGCTTGGCACGTCAGTGGAACCAAGCTCTAGGTCAGCTAACAGATCTGGTGTTGGTGGACGGCCGCACACATCGCTCTCTGCAGTGGTGGAACACCCAAACCCTTTCCAAAGGGCGACCATTCCTAGAGCCAGTTCCACAGATTGTGCTAACAGCAGACGCATCGCTCACTGGATGGGGGGCTCATCTACTACATCACACCATACAGGGCACGTGGACACCTCAGCAAAAGCTACTCCACATCAATCATTTGGAGTTACTAGCAATCTTTTTGGCATTAAAATTAGTGTTAGTCCGCACGGACAATATAACAGCAATGTATTATTTACAAAAACAGGGGGGGACGCACTCTCTGCAGCTCTCTCAACTAGCTTAGACCATATGGAGATGGGCTATTCCTCAAAACATAGCCCAACATCTTCCAGGAATTCAGAATCAGATTGCAGATCTGTTAAGTCGTCAAACACAACAAATTCACGAGTGGGAACTTCACCCGCAAGTTCTTCAACCATTTTTCCAAATGTGGGGGGATCCAGAGATAGATCTCTTCGCCACACATTACAACACAAAATGCCCAAGCTTCGCCGCCAGATACCCACACCCATTGTCTAAAGGCAATGCGATATGGATGAATTGGTCAGGCAGATTTGCGTACGCTTTTCAGCCTCTCCTACTCATTCCATTAGTGGTGCACAAGCTGCAACAACAGTCACTAACACTGATTCTAGTTGCTCCAACATGGGCCAGACAACCATGGTACACAACATTGCTGGAACTATCCGTAGTCCCGCACCAAAAACTACACCTCTCCCCACACCTCTTAACACAGAACCGTGGAGAGATCAGACATCCAGATCCAGCACAGCTCAATCTAGCGATCTGGCTCCTGAAGTCCTAGAATTTGGTTACCTCAATCTTCCACCTGATTGTATGAACGTTATCAAAGAGGCTAGGCGCCCCACCACTAGAGCCTGCTATGCAGCCAAATGGAAAAGATTTGTTATATACTGTACCAATAACACAATCAATCCTCTAGATGCGTCCATTCAACACATCATATGTAACCTGCTGCATCTTCAAAGATGTAATCTAGCATACACATCCATTAGATTGCATCTCGCTGCCATAGCAGCTTACCTACAAAATAGACAACATTTGTCATTGTTCAGGGTACCAGCCATTAAAGCATTTATGGAAGGCCTCAAAAGAATAATTCCTCCCAGGGTACCACCCTCGCCAGTGTGGAATCTAAACATCGTCCTCACTAGATTAATGGGCCCTCCATTCGAACCTCTACATAAATGTGAGCTCCAATTTCTTACATGGAAAGTTGCTTTCCTTGTAGCCATCACATCTCTCAGAAGAGTCAGTGAGTTACAAGCACTAACTATTCAAGAACCATTTTTACAACTCCATCATAACAAAGTGGTTCTCAGGACAAATCCCAAATTCTTTCCTAAAGTTATTTCTCCCTTCCATCTCAACCAATCTGTGGAGTTGCCAGTGTTCTTCTCGCAACTACAAACAGTAGCAGAAAGAGCTCTTCATACACTAGACGTAAAAAGAGCCCTCCTTTACTACAATGACAGAACAAAACCTTTTCGTAAAACAAAACAACTTTTTGTATTCTTCTCACCACCACATAAAGGCAATCCTATATCAAAATCTGGGATTGCAAGGTGGATTGTCAAATGTATACAAATTTGCTACCACAAAGCAAAACGTACACTATCTATTCCCCCTAAAGCCCACTCTACCCGTAAAATAGGGGCTTCCATGGCATTTTTAGGGAACATTCCCTTAGATGACATCTGCAAAGCAGCTACATGGTCTACACCGCACACATTCACAAAACACTATTGTGTAGATGTGCACGCAAAACAACAAGCTAGTGTGGGCCAGGCTGTACTCAAAACACTATTTCAGACTACTGCAACAGATACTGGTGGTCGCCGCTAAAAGGAAGTACTGCTATGCAATCTAGGCATAGTGTGTGATCTGCAGCTCATATGCCTCGAACGGAAAATGCTACTTACCAGTATGCAATTGTTCTTGGCATGTAGAGCTGCAGATCCACACACGCCCACCCACCTCCCCGACTACCTTTATCTGTTCCAGTATTATCTTAATTAGATACAACATACATGGACATCTTTCTGTTTCTCACAAAACTCCATTTCCCTTCTTGCCGAAAAAACAATCTGAAGATGGAGTCGATGCCCATGCGCACTATTGTCCAAGGGAGGAGTCACCTATCTCGTGACTTCCAAAGACTTATTCCAATGCAACAACAAAGTGCAAACATCCGGGCCCAACACCAGATGGCGATCTATGCATAGTGTGTGGGTCTGCAGCTCTACATGCCAAGAACAGATGCATACTGGTAAGTAGCATTTTCCTTCCAGATGCTTCTCGATAATAAGCAGGTACATAAAGTGCTTGTGAGCATGGAGTAATGCCATATTATTTTATGCACGAGGAATAGGATTTCTCCACAGGGATTTTTTTTTTCCTCGTGCCTAAAACAATTGGGCATTACTCCATGTTCACTAGCACTTTATGTACCTGCTTATTATCAAGAAACATCTGGAAACAATATATTAGGAAAATAATTTTACCTGTCGAGAAATCCTATTCCCTGCAAACCTCGAAGTGTGGAGGTGTTCCTGTAGGAAGCGGAGTCTTTATGCAATATAGCAAATATCTGGTATACAGTGTAATGAGCCCAAATGTTCCCTTATGAGTGAACAGTGGCTTGCAATTCAATCCCAAAGTGCTCTGTTAGGGGGTAGTGTGGTCACGCAGCCTTAGGCCTAACACTGAGGAGTGCAAAACATTTGCAAATACACACAATGATCAATAAATGACACACACAATTCAAGAAGGAGATCCACACTAATTTATAAAAATAGCAAATATCTTTATATATGTTTAGGCATCCGAGAAAAATCGTTCAGGTAGGTACGTTTTTAAATATAAATTCTTTTCACTTCAATAAGTGAACACAGTGCAGCTTTTGAGTTCTGCAGTGTTATCCTATGGAAGGAAGAATACGTTCTGCAAACGGGTACAATACAGCGACTTACGGGACCAATCTCCAGGAGATCAGGTTAGTGGTGGGGAAGGTCCAAGGCCGCACCAGCAGTATGCCACCAGCGGCATGGGGGCGGCCGGGTGCAGGGTGCAAAACCGTGTTAGGAGCCCAATAGTTTTCTATGGAGATTGGTCACAACGAAAAGAGGCTGCAGGCTCTGGCTGGAAGGCCATTTGGGTTGAAATTTGGGGGGGGAGGGTGGTGGGGGCCTGGCCGGTGTTCAAGTCTTGCAGTGCTTGGTAACGTTGGGACACCCGGAGTCCTCTTCTCCATGGCCCTGGGGCGACATATGCAGTTGTGACTTTAGGCATTGGCTTTTCTTACCGGGAGCAATCGCGGTCGAGGGGGCGTGCGTGCAGAGGCTCCATGCAGTGATGGGGAGTCCATGAGAGGTGAAACCACGATGGACTCGAGCTATGGACGGGTGCGGTGGTTGCTTCAGGTGTCTGGTTTTGGAGGTTCCGGAGGCCTCCGAGTCTTTGCTTTGGAGTTTCTGCAGGGTGCAGGAGAACAGGTCTGCTGTTCACTGGAGGTTCCGGGGGCCTCCGAGTCTTTGCTTTGGAGTTTCTGCAGGGTGCAGGAGAACAGGTCTGCTGTTCACTGGAGGCCTTTGGGCTTTATCGAAGGCATGCAGTCCTCCCAAGTTTCTGGAGTCAATAGCTGCTAATATGAGTCGACTTTGATGCAGTTTTCGACAAGGGATACAGACAGGCAAATAGGGTTGGTACTAGTTCAGCTGCTTCTTCTATCCTCTCTGCTTTTGCAGCTCTTCTGTGTCCTCTCTCTTCTTGGGTCCTCAGGATCTGCTTCTCTGGTGGCAGGGGCTCCCCTAAATACTCAATTTAGGGGCATTAGGGAGTGTAGGGTAGTAGCCAATAGGCTACTGACCCTTGGGGTCACAACACCCCCTATATGACCACTTCCTGTGGGAAGTGGTCATAAACCTGTTCCAGAAGTCAGGCCACAATATAGCGCTGGGACGCCCCTTTGCCGGGGCAGCCATGAGCTTAATAAATATTCTATCATAACAACATAACATGCAGTGTTAGGGAACATGGCACACAGGGATGTGTGACATGTCCTGTTTTCACTTTTGTTTGCACCAAGGCACTCAGCCTGCAATGGCAGCCTTGCATTCGTGCTGCTGCCCTTAGGGACCCTCTTTAGTACCTCAGGCCCTAGGTACCAGTGGTACCCTTTTCTAGGGACTTACAGAGGTTGCTAAAGGTTTTGCCAATTGGGGAAACAATTGTACAGTTATGGAAAGGAGCTCTGGCACTGGGGACCTGGTTAGCAGTAACCCAGTTCACTTCCAATCGAAATCACACCTGTTGCCAGGCAAAAAGTGGGATTGACCATGTCAAAAAGGGCTACTTTCCTACAGTTCCAATGACCTTCTCACCCTGCTGTAACTCCAGCTGGTGGGGAGAATTCCAATCTGCTCAGTTGCATGGTGAAATAGGTTGAGAGAAGTAGGTGATTGGCCATCTTGGAACACCTGAATAAAAAAACAAAATCGCGGCTGGTGCTGTATGCGCAAGTGTTATTTTGGCTACCATTGCACCGTGAAATGCAATCACACAGACACGTAGCCTCACTTTAATTTTTCTTTTTGCTTTGTTCTTGCTGATAGTATGCCTAAGAGGCAAACACATTATTTTTGCCAATGCTATAGTGCATTGGGTAAAAATGCAAGACTTGGTAACTCTTTCAATATTTTTAGTACCAATTTTGTGTTGTGGCATTGCTTAACAGTCTACAAAATCTCTTAAAATGTGTGCATGATGAAGCAAGAGCAATCCAGATAGTTTATTGCATTTCCATATTTACAGTTGAACTGCATTTTCTGGCCTTTTCCTGAGTAACTGGCTCACTCTTGTGCACTGTGGTCGTGACAGGAGCCGATAGTTAAAACACATGACAGGAACAGCAGATAGAGAAGGCATCTGGCTGGAGAATGTCTGAAGTATGATGGGTAAGGCTGGACTATTGGTTGGCGTTGGGGCCCATATACCCAATGTCATTGAACGGCAGATGCTTCCTACTGGTTCCTGAAAGGTTTGTTGCGTTTTATGGTTTGGAACAGTTTTCCCCAAGGCTAGATGTGAGACTGTGACATTGAACGGGGCTAGGGTTCCTTACCTCCAACATCCACGTGTTGGGGATATATTTTTAAACTGACTCAAAAGGTAAGCTTTTGGAAACTGGATTACAGAGCTAGGTGGCTAGTAAGGTATGTATTGAGACTCAATCTAATGATATTGACTTCTATGAGAATTATTGGTTCTACCTCTGAAGGTGGCTCAAGTAGCAAGGCTTCCCTCAGAGAAATCTGTGCAATGCATGCACGACAACTGACCCAAAACAACAATAAATGTTGAAAACAAATTAAATAGTCCAAACCAAATTAGTTAAAGAAATACAAAATTAAGCAAAGTACCACAAATAAGTATTGGAATGCTTATTGAAGCACAAGTATGTTTTGGAAACAAAATCCAGCACAGTAATGTACTGGATGCTATTCTAAAAAAAAAAAATAGGGGTTTCCAGAATGCTACAGTTGATTTATATCAGGGGAAGAGGAGGGTGGGCATTGTTTTGAATGGTGGGGGTGCTTTGCAGTGAAAGAACGCAACTCCCCTCCCCCCAGGGAATTTAAGAGAATAGTTCTATAACGGTTTACTTCATTTAATCACTGTCATTCTCCTTGTGCACCAGTTCTTTTGTGAGGAGTAGCTGACCAGTTGCCACTGGTTTACAGGTTCTCGTTTTGGCAGATACAGTCTCCTCTGTCTCATGTACCTTCTGCACTCTCGCACTTCAGGAGAAAGGTTCCAACAGGCAAGGGAGCTCGCTTGGGCTTTATCTGTACCCCTTTTACGGGTCAGCAAGAGGTTCTCTTTCTTACCCTTTGAGGCAATCTCCACGCCTTCCAAGCCCAGAGAAGTGGTATAATGCTGGATGCCATTCTCTCCATACAGAAAGTCTTTGAAGATGCACAATAGTCCATACTCTAAACAACAAGGTGCATAATAGGACAGGCAGCTGACGGCAACACTGTTTTCTGCCATGGAAAAGGTTGTACGTTTTTAGTGAATGCTAGCTAGGCGAACCGCACAACTAATCATACATAAGGTTATAAAAATCTATTGCTTCCATTAATTATGTGATACCAAAGGGGATGATGGACGGAGCGCTTGAGCAAATCAAACACTCACCCCCAGTCAACTGATCTGGGTTTAATCCATCATCATTCTTTAGCTCACTCCACCACCCCAGTTCAGACATGGCCATATGCAAATCAGTCTGACCCTGTGCCTCATGGGAACAGTCCAGCCCGAACTGCCAAGCCATGTCTTCCCTGGACCAGAAACAAGCATCCTGGGACCGGTTTTTGGCTATTCAGCCGTCATCAGCCAGGCTAGCTTGAATCCAGTGGCAAAGTGAGCAAGGGACCCACGTCTGGGCATACCCTGCCAACTTAGGGCGAAAAAAGCGATACCAAAGGGGATGATGGACGGAGCGTTAGAGCAAATCAAACACTCACCCCCAATCAACTGATCTGGGTTTAATCCATCCCCTTTGGTATCGCTTTGTTCGCCCTAAGTTGGCAGGGTATGCCCAGACGTGGGTCCCTTGCTCACTTTGCCACTGGATTCAAGATAGCCTGGCTGATGAGGGTTTTGAACCCGAAACCGGTCCCAGGATGCTTGTTTCCGGTCCAGGGAAGACATGGCTTGGCAGTTCAGGCTGGACTGTTCCCATGAGGCACAGGGTCAGACTGATTTGCATATGGCCATGTCTGAACTGGGGTGGTGGAGTGAGCTAAAGAATGATGATGGATTAAACCCAGATCAGTTGACTGGGGGTGAGTGTTTGATTTGCTCTAACGCTCCGTCCATCATCCCCTTTGGTATCGCTCCATTAATTATGTGACATTTATGTATCTACTTGCTGTAATCGTCAAGTTAGTAAATCATTCCTAGCAAAGGTAGAAAGAATGGAGGCAAGTCAAAATGTTTCACTCTAAGAGGTCATTTCCTGCAGATTCCGCTTTAAATCCTATGGTAGTGGGGGCATTGTCAGCTCACATTTCACATTTGTGCAGATGTGCAAACCTTTGTGCACATTTGTAGTTAACCTACCAAAGTGTCAAGTGTGAAATTGTAATAATAAAAAGGTAATCGGAAAATTTCTCCTTGAAGCCAAATTTATAGCTCATTCTATCTGGCTGACCAGATTGCCAACCATCACAATTTTAAAAACAAAATCGACTCTTTGACATAACCGAAACTGTAGTTCAGTGGTCGTTTTCTATCATTTTGCTACTATCATGAGATAGTGTTAGGATATTTAAGCATTTAAACCCATTGCTAAACAATGTGCAAAGAAGGTTATAAGATATTTAGTACCGCTAGGCCAAACCAGTGTCCGAATGTGTTCCATATAAGTATGTATAACATGGCATTTTATTTTTTCAAAATATTTGTTTATTTTGACCTTTTGCAGCATTCACATAAGCATGGTGCACTAGGGTAACTGCAGTGTTCAACAGTTGACCTCCCCAAGAGCCTCCTAAAGGTCCCCTGGATGCTGCAGAAGGTACTCATCTAATACCTTTATTTTCACAGATCTTTGATGGAAAACATTGCGGAAATGTATTTCAGAGCGTGGAAAAAGGCTTCAGGTGAAATCTTGAAGGTATTTTCTTTACTTCATACCATTCCATATTCCTGCCTTTACCTAAATATTTGCTATTTGAAACACAGCTGAGCGTGAGACAGCTGTAGACTTTGTGAAATTCAATTTTTTGAGATTTCATGCTACTGTAGAATTGGAAAGTAGTTTGCAAGATAAACACTGGCTTTTTGGATTACTCAACAGTATTTTTGTTCATATTTTTAAATATTTTCATGTTCAATGAAACACACATTAAAAGTAGGGCAATACAAGCAGTTTTACTTTTAGACACCCTGTAAATCTTTGGAGCCTGTTGGGCATCCCTGCTGCTCGGATTCGGGCTGGAAGCCCAGGCCTCCACGGTAACGATGTCAGAATCATTACCTGAAGTCTACTGGCTGACTGTAACGCACGGGCACATGCTGCAGTGTCACCCTCTATGCCCGCAAGACCGGCTGCCGCTGAAACATGGCTGAAAGGAACAGCTGCTCAAGCTAGGTCTTAAGTTAAATTCATCAGGGGGAGAAAAAGGCATCCTTTTTTTTTTTATGTATTCCTTATTTGTAACCGTGTTTACCCATATTTGTGGGTTACACGCTAGCTTATGCCTACTTTAAGCATTTATGCCAGTATCAAGCTATGAATTTCAAGTGTCTAGTTCATGCTACAACTTTAGACTTGGTCCTCCATTGAATAAACCAAGAAAATGCCTTTTTACTATTTTTCTTACTCTTAATACGAACGCAAAGCATGTCTCCAGCTTCAACAACTTGTTTTAGCAACGGAAAGCATTAATGAGAGCTAGATGCTCGTCTGTCGTATGGGAGCTCAGCATATGAACTTCATAAATTCTAAGGTGGAACCTAATACGCTTAAGGTGCAACTAGATATAATGTACTTAAAAAAGCAAATTGTTCAATGTTTAAATTATTATACCCTCACACGAGTTTATTGTTTCAGACTATTGAAATTAACTGCATACAGGACTTCATGTATCATGGAGTTAACCTTCCGCGAAGCTCTCCAGTACATCCCAAAGTGCGAGAGGTAATTACTGTTTCATTTAAAGATTTCTGTTTCACATTTTGCATACTAGTGATTATATGAATACATTGGAGCGTTCGGGCAGGCTAAATGTCTCACTGCGGATCTTATATTAAAAAAAGAGGTAATTCCCATTCTAGATAAACAACACATGAGAGCAACCATTTCTGCTTTTAAAAACTGCGAGTAAAAATTGTTGCAAGAAATCTTACACAGATATCCTTAACCGCTGTCTAGCCTCTCCAGCTTGCTATCGAATGCAGCACCTACCAATTAGATATGTAAGAGCAGCACAGCAGGGTGCATATTGCCTCCGTCTCTTAAAAGTTCATATAAAATAGACACATTGTCCATCTACAACCTTCAGTCATGAAATATGTACCTAAAAGAGCACTTCATTCTGTAAAATAAAACCGGATTACTTTATAGTCCAGTTTCTTTTGCATCCTCAACAACATAGTTATAGGGAACAAAAGAGAAGGTAGAAGCTACTGGTCTTTCCTTTCTCAAGTTCATGTTGTCTTTTATTCAACAAACTGAAAATGTTTTCTCTTGTGGACAGCCAATCCAAGCCTTCTGGTCTACGTATCTGATTTTGAGTTTGCGGACTCTAAATGGACCATGGGAAGGGAAGACCTCCCTTGTCCACTCTGATTAAATTACTTTTTATTTTCGCATCTGCAAACTGTCCTCCAAACCGGGTTCAATGACCGCTTGTGGACTTACGGTCCAGATACCGTAACTTTTTAACTCTTTAAAGCCTACCCAATAATTTCTCAAACTACTCAATGGATTTACACCAAACCAAGCAAAGGCACTATCTAAAGTAAATTTCAGGGGCGTGGCCGGGATGGCGAGCGGGTAGGACGTGTCCTGTTCGACTCCCCGCTCCCGTCGGCTGTCCGCGATTTACCCGGCTGTCTAACGCGGAGAAAGTCCCCAGCGCCGCCGCCTGAGTGTGGCGGGAGTGTGAGGGCAAGTCCTGGGGCGAGAATAGAGCCCCCTGCAGCCTGCTGCGGCGACGAAGACAGGAGAAGCGCGGATCGGCGAAGCAGCCAAGATGGCGGCTGCGGCGCCACAAAGGGAGTGACGGAGGGGCCGCGAGCCCGGGAGCGTGCTCCTGTGATCGCCGGAGAGGTGGACCCGGTGAGCTGCACTGGGCAGTGCGGGAGACGGCGGAGTCCCTAGCGGAGGAGGGCAGCTGTGACTGGCGCACCCACGACAACGGGGGCCCGAGCGGAGAGACGGCCCAAAATCGGACTTCACCGAGGCTGCCTTGACCCGGCCCGGAGGGCGCTACCGGAGGGAGCGAAGAGGCCCGGGGGTCCAGAGGGGCCCTTAGTGCGCCAGCGCCTACGCCCGGAGGCAGTGCGGCCCGCCTGTCGCCCACAAGAGGCGGCGTGCTCGGAGGCGAGGGGACCCTGGTGGGGACACAAGGTGCCAGAGGGAGTGAAGCGGCCTGGAGCCGAACGCCGCTGCTCGTGTCGGCTGAAGGTGAGGGGAGGCCCCGGGGTGTATTGGCAAAGGGGCCCGTCGCGCGCGGAGCACGCAGCAGAGCAGACGGCGGCACTGGAGGGGGCTCAGAGGCTTAACACCGACTCTGGGGACACCGACCACTGCGTGAAAGCGGCGCTCCCTGGCCTGAGTGGCGGCGGTGCGGAGAAGAGCCCTGAGGTCCAGGGGGGTGCGAGAGATGCTCGGGGGCGGCCCGTCAACATTGCAGCAGACCCAAAGGGGTGCTCGGGCTCTAAGGCGGCATCTGATACGGCAGCAGAGAGGAGCCGGGGGGAGCGCCTGATCCTGGGAGCCTGGTTAATGCCTGGAAGCTGCCTGATATAAGAGAACAGGTCTAGCGACTGGTGGGGGGCCCCGGTGTAACGAGGCCCTCCCGGTCAGACCCCGCTGAGGGCGGTGCACTGGGCTTGGAGGGCACCAGCGGTAGGGGAGCACGCGGAGGGCCGGAGCCGGACTACTCTGCAGCTGGTGGCCCCGGGAGTGGGCCAGGCTGGGCCCGAGAGAGCAGGTACGAGGCCCATCGCGTCAACAGAAGTGCGCTGGCGGAGTGGTAGAGGAGGCAGGTGCCAATCGCGACGACCCTGGCGGGGGTGCTGTGCCCGACTTGAGAGTGCCTATCATGTCTTCCACTAGAGGCAAGAAGGACAGGACAGTGAAGGACATGTTTTCTAAGGTGGGGGGCCAGGCCGGAGGAGATAGCAGGGCCTCGTCCCCGACGTCGGGGGGGGGGGGCAGATGCCGCAGCCGTGGAGGAGCCGGTGACTCGGACTTTCCTCACCCAGCTGTTTTCCACCCTGAGAGACGACATCCAGAATCTCCGCCAGGAGGTAGCCACTGAGATCAAGGAGGTGCGCAGTGACATGGATGCCATTGGAGAACGGGTGGCCTCGATTGAAGAAAAGGAGGACTCCAGGGAGGAAGAAATTGAACACCTGAAGCAGGAGGTTCTGCGGCTGCAGGACCAACAGGTGGACCTTCAAGCCCACGCGGAGGATCTGGAGAATCGTTCCCGGAGGAACAACATTCGGGTGAAGGGTGTTCCGTGGCAGGAGGAGGGCCCGGACATCACGCTGTTTCTCCAGGGGCTCTTCCGCGGTATCTTGCAGGAGACTACAGACTTCCCCGTTAAAATTGATAGGGCCCACAGGGTGGGCATGCCGAGGAGGGCTCCGGCCCCACCGCCGGACATTCTGGCCTATCTGCCGGACTTTCAATTGAAAGAGCGCATTATGAGAAGGGCCAGGGAGACGCAGCCGCTGCAGCATGGAGGTCACGACATCGCCCTGTACCAGGACCTGGCTGCGATCACGCTTCAAAAAGAAGGGCCTTCCGGCCCGTCACCACGCACCTGCGCAGCCTAGGGGTTAGTTATTCATGGGGGCACCCGTTTCGCCTCATTTTCAAACTGGAGGACAAGCTCTACCAGGTTCGATCGGTTAGGGAGGCCTGCCGGATCCTAACCATTGACTTGCCTACAGAGGCGGAGCCTGAGGGGACATCCGGCAGAGACACTCGCGACGGATGGCAGAGGCTGAGCCGACAACGACGGCGACGGGGGACCCCGGCAAAGCCTGACCCTGAGACGATGGCGCAGGAACGGAGAGGAGTACTGGAGTCGCTGGCCTCGGGACTGCCCTCTTGATAAGAGAGATGAAGATGCTTCAATGGGGCAGATAAGTGAATAGCGGCAAGCCGGGGGGCGGCGGGGGGAATCCACTGGCCACTGAATGCACCCCAATGACTTTCTCACCAGGGAGCTGCGGAAGTCGTCTGCATCTCCCGGACAATCTGCTAAGGTTCAATTCGTTGGGTTTATTGTTATTGTTTTGGGGAGTTGGGAGGGGTGGAAGGGGGGGATGCCGGCACTTCATGGTCCACTGGTAGTTGAGAATTCGTGGGAGGAGCGGCTCGAGGGTGAAGGGGGGCATCCCATCATTGAAGGCAGAGATGCTAGGGGCTATTTCCGGGGTATCCTCCAGGGGATTGACATAGAGCAGTGTGCATCATTGGGTTATGGCTAGGGGGGATGTGTCCATTCTCACCTTAAATGTCAAGGGCCTCAATAATCCGGTTAAGCGTAGAGCAGTGCTTTCCTTCTTGGAGCGGGCTGAGGCGGACATCTGCCTCCTGCAGGAGACGCACTTACTGACTAAGGACTGTCGTCGCCTGCGATCCAGGGCTTTCCCGCACCAATACTTTTCCTGTGCAGGGGACAAGAGAGCTGGAGTGGCCCTTTTGATTTCGCATAAATGTAAGGGGGTGGTGAAAGAAAAGGTCGCTGAAATAAGGGGAAGACTGCTAGCTTATACGTTTCAATTTGGTTCCCAGACGATGGTGGTGGGCTCCATGTACGCACCTAACTCAGGGCAGGAGGAGTTTCTCAAAGCAGCCTTGTCAGACGCTGTGGCACCCCAGAATAGCATGACTCTTATCGGGGGGGGACTTGAACTTGGTCATGGAGGCTCATAGGGATAGGCCGCATACATCATATTGGCACAAAGGGGAACTTTCTGGGGAGGGTAAGCAGTGGCTTGCTGAAATGGGCTTTTTGGATCTCTGGAGGGAAGCGCACCCACACGCGACTCAATATACGTTTTTCTCCAATGCACATAAGTCATACGCTCGCCTCGACCACTTACTGGGTACCAGAGCTATTCAGGGGAGGGTGGTAGGGATAGGGATTGAACCGATGGCCCTTTCGGACCAAGATGCAGTGGTCGCCCAGCTTGCGCTGCCGACAGGCCCACGGCGACAGGGGTGTTGGAGACTCAGGGAGGCGTTGCTTTACAAAGACCAGGTGATACAGCAGCTCACTAGATGCGCTCAAGACTACCTCGCACACAATGACACGCCCGATACTCACATCACTACACTGTGGGAGACAATGAAGGCAGTACTCCGGGGGGAGATTATAGCGATTGCGGCGGCGGAAAATAGAGAGCGCAGGGAGACGCGAGCGGCCCTGGCCGACCGGGTGCAGGAACTGGAGAGAGTCCATGGTAGGACGGGAGCGCCGAGGGTCTGGCGCCAACTTAAGGCAGCTAGGGCACAGCTCGCCGGCATAGACTTGGACAGGGCAGAATATGCAGCGGTGCGTTTAAAACATGCTTACTATGTTGGGGGTGACCGAACGGGGCGCCTGTTAGCTAATAGACTTCGAGCCCGCCAGCAACGGTCGAGGGTTTCCTCCTTGCGCGGTGAAGCTCAGCAAGAAGTCACTGACGATCAGGGTATAGCGGACACGTTTGTAAAGTATTATGAGGAGTTGTACGCGGCTGAGCCGGTCCCTGAGGCAGATACGTTGGATCACCTTGAGTCGGTCTCTGTCTGCCTTAACGACCGATCAAGCGGCGACGCTAGATGCCCCCATTCGGGTGGAGGAGGTCATAGGGGCGATCTCGCGCCTCAAGCTGCTTAAATCCCCGGGACTAGATGGATTCCCAGCCCTTTTTTATAAGAAATGTTGTCATATAATTGCCCTTCTCCTGACTAAACTCTTCAACTCTTTTGGGAAGGAGACACCGATTCCCGCGTCAATGGGGGCTGCCGCTATAGTGGTGCTTCCCAAGCCGGGCAAGGATGGTCGGAAATGCGGATCGTATCGTCCCATATCCCTATTAAATGTTGACTTTAAACTGTTCACCGGAATTTTGGCCACCCGCCGCGGCCCCGATATGCTGTCCCTGATCGAACCGGACCAGGCAGGCTTTATCCAGACACGTCAGTGTGCTGACAATACGAAAAGAGTACTCCACTTGATTGACAAAGCCCACCATACGGGGATGGATGCCTTGCTCCTGACGGTGGACGCCGAAAAGGCGTTCGACCGTGTCAATTGTTTTTTTTTAGGTCATACACTACGTAAGGTTGGCATGGGGGAGCGCTTTAGGGGATGGGTGAGCTGCTGTTATAGGGCTCCCACTGCGACCATTCGGGTGAATGGAGTTATCTCCAGGGCGTTTCCAATACAGAGGGGTACCAGGCAGGGGTGTCCACTGTCCCCATTGCTCTTTGCTCTGTACATCGAGCCCCTGGCGCAGCGAGTGAGGGAAAATCCGCGGATTACAGGGATTCCGTTCGGGGGGGGAGTCACACCCAATTAGCTTATATGCGGACGATGTTATAGCGGCGCTGATGGACCCCGTCGACTCTCTACCCGCTTTCTTGGAGGAATTGCTAGACTTTGGGCGCGTGTCAGGCTCTCGGGTGAATGTGGATAAGTCGCTGATATTACACTTAAATCCCAGCTTGGATCCCCGGGGAAGGGGGCACCGACCCTACAGGGAATTCGATTGACGGACTCCATCCCCTACCTGGGATTGGAATTAGCCGCTTCCGTGCAGCGCACGGCTCAATTGAACTATGGGCGGTTGGTACGCCAGGCAAAACGAGACTTGGGAGCGTAGAGTAAACACCGGCTCTCATTACTGGGAAGGGTTGCGGCGGTCAAGATGTCCCTACTGCCGAAAGCTCTATACCTATTCCAGACCCTACCGGTGCCGCCACCGGCGGGTTCCCTGGTGGCGCTACAGAGGGATCTTAATCACTTTGTGTGGGCAGGGGCACTAAAACCTCAGACAAAAGCCTAATAACGGACATGTATAATATGATTAGACAGGGTCCCACGGGGCAAGCTACCCCAAGTCAGAGGAGATGGGAGAAGGAAATAGGGGGGGCACTCACACGGAAGGACTGGGAGGGGATCTATTACAGGGCAAAACACACAGCTCGAAATGTAGCCAGTGTGGAATCCGCTATGAAGATAGCAACCTATTGGTATCTCACACCGGCGAGGCTGCATAGGGGTAATCCGCAGAGGAGTCCTACTTGTTGGAGGGGTGCGATCAGGAGGGTACCCTGCTGCATATACTATGGGAGTGTTCGCTTTAGGGGATTACTGGACTAAGATATTAGACACGGTGGATGCACTTTTTAGCACACAGATACCGAGGCTTCCGGTCTACGTGGTTCTAGGGCTACCTAATCCTATTATGTATCCTCTTAAAAGCGTGCGTGGACGCCAGATGGGGATGGCATTAGGGGCGGCATTACAAAATATACTGGCGCATTGGGGTACAACTACTCAACCTAATTACACGGGATGGCTACATAGGATGTGGTTTGTTCTAGGGATGGAGAGAATCTCAGCCACCCTCCAGGGTACATCTGACTCGTTTGCGACAATATGGCAGCCATTCATATCGCTTTTATCCTCCGAGTTTAATGAGCTCACTCAGCCTAAATACCTGCGAGTGCTCCGTCTCCCTAGTTTATGGTCCGAACAAACCTAAAGGTCCGATATGTAGACCCTACGATAGAGAGGAGCGGGAGGCTATGGAGTGGGAGGATCAGGGAGAGTGCCGGCACGGGGAGGGGGAGGGAGGGACTTTAGTTATGGTTTTTCGGTTCATTGTTTTATTTTTTTGTTTTGGTACTGACTTGTACCCCAGCAGAGCAACAATGATAAGAGTGGCTGAACGGGCACAAGACTTTGATGGACACCCAGACCAGTGCGTACAATTTGATGTACAATAGGGGGTTCCTACGTTGTTGTCGGAAATGTAGAGTACTTAAGGAATGGTGTCAAGGGCTTTGTGTCTTGCTATATGTTGGGGGTTTGTTTGCAAAAACCAATAAAAACTTTTAAACATAAAGTAAATTTCAACTTTGTTTCAACTCCAATCAGTGGACAGTAAAGATTCTGTTACGAGTTAAAATAAGAAAAATCTGTTTTTTTGATAGTCGCCCTCTCTTTAACTCCTCTTTGATGGATCTGCAATAAACTTGCCATGCCAAACCCATTTGCTTCATATATATATCTATCTCCATACCAGGTAAACACTTCTAAGGAGTCGTGACGCTCTAAAGACTCTTGTCGTTGAGCAATTAATATTGTGCAAAAAAGAGATCTAGACTAATGGCAGGAAAGCAATCTGTCAAATGACTGGAGCTAGTTAATTTGCAGAAAGTGCACATTTCAACTCTGAACTAATAATGCATGTAGTTGAGACACAGAATCCATTTTGCGCAGTCATGACATTAACATAGAATTGCTTCATGAGAGCGTGGTTGGCATGTTAATTAAAGATGTATTAAACATTTGAAAACCACTAACTGCTACATATATTCTCAGTATGAATGAAACCAAGACCAATCGGATTTTAAAAATACAAAAAAACTTCTTTCTCAAAGGATGTTTTAAGTTCACTGTGGCATATGCTGAAGTCACACTGCCAACACAAGCACCTCCACTATCAGAATCATGGCTTTCACACACTTATTCGTCAACTCTTCTGTAACGCCACTTCCAAAGTCACATTCTCATTGCTCCCTGAGATCTTGCCTCAGTGCTGCTATTCCCCACCAAGTTAAGAGTGTTGGTATCATAACAGTCTTCTACATGTTTCCTCTCTTTTTTTACAGCTGGCTTTGAGTTTCACAAACCTGCAGCATTCACAAAGCACAGAATGCTCTTTTCTTTTTACCCAACTGTGGTTTCTTGGTTATAACCTAATTGCCTTGTTTTTAACATCATGATGCTTTGCAAAAGTCCTCAATTTTCCCTGCTTCACATTGTTGGCTTCTTTTGGTAATAATCGACTCTCTCCAAAACAGGTTCCCTTAATCTGTATTTCCTCAGTCACATTGGACTTCACTGAGAAATAGGTGGTGATTTCCTGATCATTTTATGGGGTGAAAACCCTCCTCTATTATGTGGGGTACAGTGGTAAGTCACCCCACATCTTTTCATTCGTAGAATCACTTGCATCACCTCGAAAAGCCAAAATAAGTTTGATCACCCTTCTACCATTATATTTACTCTGTCAACAAACCAATCTGTTGGTTTGTGGTAAAGACAATGCGTTTCTATTGTATTTCATTCCACTTGTTGCAAAAAAAAGTCACATCTTTGTTAAAATAAACTCAAAACCATTGACTGATGCTCTTGACATTGGTTAACCCTCCCTAGAAAAGATATATTGAGTGCCAAGATGACATCCGAAATAAGCAAACTGAAATAATTAAACCCCACCCACTTAAAATTAATCTCCAAGATCAATATTGTGTCTTAAACATTTCAGTGACCTCCAACTCGCCTAGTAAATTTATATCAAGATGATGCAAGGGACAATTATGAAGAATTACAGAATGGTTCTATGTTTATATTTTGTTTGGAATGATTGGAACCAGAACATATGTTGGTAGGCTCATCCATATTGTTCTACATATACACAATCAATAAGTTGTTGTCACTAAAGTGTTATCGAAAGTAGCAGCCAATGTTGATTTTCTTAGATCGTGAAGAACATGCCAAAACAAACCAATCACATCTAAGCAATAAGTTCTCTTCACTATCAAGCTCCCTACTAATCATGTAAAAAAGCTGCCTAAATTTTATTTCCATTCTCTAATCTTTCGGCCGGTTCCCTGTAACATAATCTGCAACCTTTTTCAGATTATTGTCCTGTTTCATGGATTCAAACCATTCTATCTCGCGAATATCCAATGCTACCATTTCCAGGACAGTATATACTACAGCTCCCGTTCACCCGCCAAAATGACCTTTTATTTCCATGACCAAGCCATTAATAAGTAACTTTGATGCTGGATCTACTTCTAGGGTTGGTCACATTAGTAAAGGGTGTTGGGGAAGTGTCATGCAAGAAATAGCAACACTTAGCGTCCTGCTCCTTGCCAGCTGCTTTCTCTGACTGGGCTGCAGAGTTTTTTTGTAAAACTCATGTCTCTAGCCAGGCAGTACTGAGTAAATGTTATTTGTCATTTCCACAAAGGAGTGGTAGAGACAAGGCACTAAGTGGGGTACTCTCCTCTTGCCAATCCTCTCCCATAGCAATCCAGAAGGGAAAAGCCCAGAAATGGCCAAAAAGATGTGTGTTGGGCTCTACATAGTTCAAATGATTTCTTTATTACCAGACTGAACTCTGATCTGGACGTAGAATGCACTGTGAAACCAAACCAGTATAAAACTTTAATAGTGTCTCCTGGGCATAGCCCAAGAGCCAAAGGGGCTGTACCAAGAAAAGGGAAGCTAAAATGCCTTTTAACTGTACAGGTAAGTTCAATTTTGTGTAGGACTTCATTTATATTGCTTGTCTTCTCAAGCTCTGCTGAAACACGCCACCAAACTATGATGGAAGCGAAGTGTCGTGTTTATGGGGTGACTGAGCACGTTTCATCAAGAGGGTTAGCTTTCTCTCGGGGCTAGTTAAAAAGTCCTGTGCCTCTAAACTGTGAATTAGCTATCACTTGTGGTATGCTTTCACATAACCTGTTAAGGGAATAATGGGCTCCTTTCCATTATAGCTCGCTAGGCAGTCTCTGCTGGAATAGGGGTGCACCCACAATGTACATCTGCTAGGGGAATAACAAAACATGTGAAGCAACTCCCATGGTATTGAAATGTAAACCCATTTGGTAGAACACATTCTGGACTGGGCAGAATGGCCAAAATTAACTTGTCTGAATCTGAGCACTTTTACAGCATACAAACCCTGAATGTCAGGGTGGTGGCAGGGGAAGTTGGGGTGGGGGGTTGGTGAGAGGGGTAGGGCACACAAACACAACTCTTTGCACCATGAAGCAGGAGTCATTTCCCACCCATTCAGAAGAATGTTTTTCCACCACGTCTGCCCAAATGACATTTTGACACAGTGTGCTGAACTGTTTGGGAAACTAGGGAAACGTGGCATTGGCACTAGGGTCTGACATCGCGGTCTTCTTGGCAAACTTGTGGAATTATTTAGCAGACAGGAAACTTTGATGTGGTAGAAGAACGTGGAAGCACGTCTTGTGAATAGTAGAACTCGTATTTAATCTTCATATTTCTTTGGACACCCAAAAGAGCAGATCGCTTTCTTTGCATTTATTGATGGTATAGGAGTTCTCTTCATAAAATGGTTTATTGCCGTACGAGTAAATTCTCATCCATTGGTATATTCATCAGTAGAAGCACCCCATAAGTGATGTCCTTAATTTGCCTTCTTTATTCTCACATGTATCTTGTGGTATTGCTGAACATGCTTCTGCAACTCTGCAATTGACACTTTTACCTACACTTGTTTACAATCCTGAACTTGAGCTTTTGTATATATAATGTTATTAATTTACAATACGCTGTTCTATCAGCTGTAACATTTGGTTGCTTGCTTCAGCTATAATTTCTTTGTATTGACCGTCTTAAATAGTATTTACAGTGTCTTTTGATGTTTAAATAAGAGAGGCTCACAGTAAAACAAATTTATTGCAGTTCCATTTTCATAACAAATTGAGATAAATTGTTCATGTAGTCAAAAACAAAGCCAGGGGACACATTGAGTTTCATAATCTTTTTTTGTTCACCAACACAGTTCTCTGTATTTTCTTAGTTGCTGAGTTACTTTCATCAACAGAAGCTTCGTCAGGGGGTGGAGGAAATGTTATTTCGACTGTACCAACCTATCCTCTGGAGAGGATTAAAGGTATTTTTTTGTTGTGTGAATGTGTTGACCTTGTTTTCTTCTTTTTGCTGTTTTGCATAGTTATGTTTTGCTGTTATGTAGTAATATTGTTTGCTGTTATGTAGTAATATTACAAATATATTTGATGTTTGGCACAACATTTACTAGCTGGAATGAACCATTATGCGTTAGTTCACTCATATCATGGTCACATTTCAACGAAGATGACTCTTTCGCTCGCAGGATGAACATTATAACGACTTCCGCAAAATTAAATGATCTATGTTTCTCATGCTTTATACACACAGCTGGGTTCAAGTCACGCTTGATGTTCTACTTGCAGTTTCCTAGCAATAATTTTCATCCTTGTTCTTTGTTATACCCCAGAAAGCCATGCCATTTGGACTTCTTTATTCCATTTATACTTGCAGTCATTTTTTGGAGTTGATGACTTGTGATCTCTGTGGGTTTGAAAGTCCCTGGCTCAGTCACCGTGTTCCTTTCTCTTGATTTGACCATTTCTGACTAACCTGTCTTCTATCACAAGTCTCCTGATAGGTTATCCACTCTACTGTGTCACCTTTGCTCTAAAGTCGAGTATTTAATTCAAATGTAACCACCTTTTAACATTAGTTACTACTGTTTCCCGGTCTAGAACATTTGGCGACTAATAGTTGTTGACAGCTTATCGTTAGTAATGAGATACGGACCTTTTAAACTGCACCACAGGATAGACTGCTTACCTGCCCTTCCTGTTAAATCCATCTAGTCATTATGACTAGGATCCTCTGTTCTCCCAGACCCTCGCATTCTCTTCCCACCTCTAGTGCTAGACTAGCATGCAAACTGTCAGTGTGGTAAATATAGTTGGGATGGCATACTACTGTCTAGCGGGTTGGAGAGAGGAGTTCCCTGTGTGCAACCTCAAGCAGTTGGGTTGCCATATTAGATTACAGTAGTTCTTTCTGGCTGCTGTATATGGTGCCTCAGTGCATGTCTCTGTGCTGCTCCCTCCTCCCTCCTCTCAAGTCTTTTTCCAATGCAGACCATTATGGCCACATTGTGTCTTGTCTTGATCAATAAACACTTAGTAGAGCATAGAACGGTCATTTTGTTTTCAACCAATTGAATTGAATTAAACTGCCTGTAGCCTTCAAAGAAATCTTCTTCAGAAGAGCCCAACAGTATGGCCACTGTAACAGAGATGCACCATGTGCCCATTCCCTGTATTCTCCAGATCAAGAAGAATGACTACAGCAACAGCCTGTGGTTGGCTAAGGCCCGTTTGCAGTGAACACACATAGCTTTTGATTATTGTGGGATGTTATCCACCTCTATGCCTTCTGAGAGGAATATAAGTTGACAAGTATAAAGTCTGAAAATGAATACAGTCTATGGAATTTTTCCTTAGTTGTGAAACAAAGGTCAATACTAATGATGAAATTAGATGTTAATAGTACTCTCTTGTTCTATGAATCGCTTTTCCAGACCAAGATTTGCTGCTGCCAATGGAGGGTTACCACTGATATCCTTAAATCCAGCTGTATATGAGCTCCCCCATGAACTGTCCTGCTCTACTTTTTGATTTTACTAAAATTATATATAATCTTCATATAGGGGCGTTCAGCCAGCCCTCTTCATCCATTTGTGTCTGTGTTCACATGTTTTCTACCCACTTTAACAAAAGGCATGGGGCCATTTCCACCACCAACTAACTTCTGTGAGTCACCACATTATGCCCTTTCACAAGGAACACATCCACTCATAAATTAGTTCCTCTAAGTTCCCGGGACTACAATGTGTCCTTTCTGAGACCCAAAAATATTCTTGGTTTTGTACCTCTAGTTTGTATTTTTTATTTTTTGTATTTTTATAGATTGGTGAGGGCCCAGCAGCTCCCTCAACAATAAATTTTACTAAAACCATTGTAAAAAAAAAAAGCTTTGACAAAGCCAAAAATATGACTCCATGTCAATTGCTTGTTTATTTAAGTTGCTAATGTTTCAAGCCATTTTTTTCAAGCTTTGTTTTCAGACTAAACCCTTTTTAAACATAATGTCCCTGAGTCCATTTTATTTCAGATGTTTGAGCAAATACATGGAGGGATGCCGGATATTATTGGATGTACACAAAGCATTTGACTCTACTGTAAAACAAGAGAGATGCACTTAAATTTGGTTTGTTCCCTCGAAATGTTGAAGTGCAGCTTGAGGCATGAGTAGTTGAATGGATTGGAATAATGTGCTGCAAACTCTTAATTTATGCCGGGTCAGTTAGCTAAATTATGAGTTCACCCTTTGACTTTGGTGAAGCTTTGTGCACTGGCACAGATGAGGGGATTGTACAAGGACCATAATGTTGCTGGCCTCATCTAAGATTCAGGGATAGACTCTAGTAGTGAAGAAAAATGCCCATTATTGCTTGGATCTGCGGACAAATCTGCATACTGCCTTGCGTGCAACTCTACCCTATTCATCCCAAGAACTGCCAAAGTTTGACTGCTTCAAACCTTGCTACGAAGACATGCTGCATAGAAGATATAAAGGACTGTGAGCGCCCGGCACAAGTATTTGTGACCGCAGAGATTCACTAGGAAGTTCGAGTGCAGAAACTAAGCATGTAATACTGAATTATGTACTCTAAGAATATTCTGCAGTGCTCTCCCCGGCCAGACCAACATCGCTCAGAAATCATTGATAAAAAATAACATAGATCTATACCTACACGTTTTTGTTTGAGGCACATGCCCTATTTTGGTTGCCATTACAGAAGTCTAAAAAGTGTTTAATTGTGAAATTTTATTAAACTAGTACTCAATGCAAGTCCTCTCTATTTTTGTAGTCATTGCACTGACTGAATAATCTATTATCCATTTTTTTGTATGTTCAGCGTACTTCAGTTTCGACTGCCCATTGTTAGACTCAAACTGTGGTGACTGATGTAAACACATCTCATTTTTCAGAGAGAAGGATTTAATTTTGGCTTATGTATCAGAAAGCTGGCCAAAAGATAAGCTTACTCACATTGTAAGGCAGCGCATATCTTTGGTTCAACTATATCTTGATAAGAGCATATGACGAATAATTTTCAAAACATTGAGGACCAATGGAAAATTGAAAGCGACTACAACCCACTATGCACTGACATTACAGGAAATGGCTATGGCTGGTCATAGCAACGCTTCTTTCATGGAAAGCCTCACATCAGAGGCGTGAGAACAAAGGCAGAGGCCATAGCTAGCTCTCTGTTGAAATTTGTGCAGCAACATGGGAATTGCTTTTCACAATAAAAAGCAGCAAGCTACTATCCAAAGCTTTAAAGTTACAAAGCATGTACTCTTATGTTGAGCCAATATGCCTGCTAGATGCATTTTACTATTCATTTTATGGCAATACATTTTTCGCTTTACATTCTTTATAAGACTTTGCTGCAAGTGTTCCATTCTTTTTTTCAAAGCATTGCAATAAAATTAGTCCTAGACCAGTATGATGCAAGGCATATCATGTATTAACCTGCATTTATATACATGGGAATAAACGCATAGTTATTTGCCATTCTCCACTTCCCATCATCCACCCGCAAGAGACTTGCGTATACATTATGGTTTTCCCTTTAATTTTTAGTCGTCTGTTGACTGCTCATTCTTGTTTCTACTGTGGCCTATTGTCTGTTCATCTGCAAAGGTGAAAGAGGGCCAGGGAGGTGTTCCCTAATCTCCATCAATGTTTGCTTCCCAGGTTTTTCCCACATTTATTTCATAGGACATCCTCTTCCTTCTTAGAACACCCATTCCGCTGCCATACACCAGTCATCGTTTCTTTTCTTCTGCAGAACTCCTGGTGGTTTGGTGCTGCCTCATTTTCTTTGTGTCGTTTCATTTGGCAATTGCAAGTCCTTGATTAATTGATTAACATTTTATACCTAGTCATTTCAGTTTCCTCCCATACTCCCAACAACACTGGTCAGGTCTCAGTCTGCAATGGGATCCCTTTTATTTCTTCTAACCTTGTTTTAATTTCTGACCAGTGTCTTTGGGTATTCCTAAAGAGTGTAAATGAAGGTTCCCCTCTGCCCGCAACTACATAAGCATTGGTCATCTGTAGTTAAGCCTAATTTGTATAGTTGTACTCAGCTGTAACTTGTCCCCTGTAATATCTTTAGTTGTCTGTTTGAAGCTAATTTTGATCGATTTTCATTTTTTTATTTATTCCCCCTTTTCCCCCTTCCCCCCCTCCCCCGCCCCGGAATCAGATGGCCACTTCCCATACATAAAGTCCTCCATCTCACCAATACCTTGTTGCTGTTTGACCCTTCCAAGACTTTGATTCATTGTGTGTGGTTGACAATTTTATTTAATAACATTTTTTATGGTTGCTTTTTTCATCGGAGGAAAACAGTACAACAAAAAGCAAATATGTGTCATTAGTCCGTATGGTGCATCTCCGAGTACCAACACAAGCAGACATAGCATACATGATGGTACAGTGCTGAAACTCATGGACAATAGTCTAGTTAGATGGCCTGGGCTCACCCCAAGTTGGTTGATGACTGAATTTAGGGTGTCCTAAATCTTTACATACTTACTTTGAGCCCCTCGAGCTTTGTACACTAGTTTTCCATTGCTGCACAGTGGTTCATCCCATTAAGTAAGTGATGGGGGCACGGGTGTCTCAGCAGTGTTGTGCTGTTTCTCTCTTCACCATCGGGTAGCCCATGGCCACTAGAGCTCGGGTGCTCCAGGGTTCCTTCAAATTGGCCATGATGCCCAGCAGAGTGATTTTAGGTTCTAGTTCAATTTGAAAGTGAACCCAGAGAGTTTCGCCGTTTCGGGCAGGCATGTACCCTGCCACAGCAGTCGCCGCTGTGATTGTGGCGTTCTATTTGAGGTGCTGTAGTGCAACATGCCAGCAGAGAACGGAGGGACGTATAACAAGGGGCATGGAATGAGGTGGGGTGGGGGGGTGGGGTGGGGTGGGTCTTACTGAACTGGAGGTTAAAATTTCCATGGGGATGAATGAGGCCGCACTCCAGCCTCACAGCAGGGAGGGACATCTCTGTTCGCATAGACATTGTTTTTTGGGGATCATATTAGACTCCCATTAGTATAGTTTGACATCGGCCCAGAACAATCCCAACTCGTATGGTGTTAAGCAACAGTTTTCTAAGGAGACCTAGGGAGTTTTCCCTCCCCATATGAATGTACTGATTTGGCTCTGTAAAGAACGTGACTGCCGCACAAGGGGATAGTGCTGGAGGACATAGAGAACAAGGGAGAGTGCCTAATTATTTTTTGTCTCCGACAGAAGTGGCAGTATGTTGTTTAACTCCCAGTATCACTGTTGGGAGAGAGCGATTGTCATGCCTAGGTAATGACAGCTGTCACCTGCCACCCAAAGCCCTGTTTCCACTGGCGCCATCTGCCCATCTCCTCTAATTGGGATCAGAGTAGATTTCCCCAGTTCACCCGAAGTCCCGATGTGTCTTTACAGATATGCATGAGTTCCATGAGGCAAAGGAAGGTGGCTTAGGGTTGCTGGAGTTATAGGATTTATCATAATAGCCCTCCTCCCATCGAAAACCTTGCACCTGTTTGTCCACACAAATCAGTTCTGCAAAGGGCTCCATCACTAGGGCAAAAAGCAATGGAGATAAAGGGCAGCCCTGGTGGGTACCTCTCTACTTTGAAGGTTGGGGACAGTAGCCCGTTGAAGCAGACCTGGGCCCACAGTTCGGTGTAGAGGATTTCAACCCAGTAGAGGAATCTGGATCCAAAGTGCATTTTACGGAAGACTGCCATCAAAAAAGACCAGTGCATTGTGTTGAAGGCGTGTGCTATGTCTGCCGCAAGTTCATGTGCACAGGTTAGCGCAAGTGTAAACGCAAAGGCAATACATAGTGCTTCTGTTAGGCATGAAGTCATTCTGGTCTGTGTGGACCAAGGAGTGTATAGTCCGATCTAGGAGGGTGGCCAAAATCTTGTCAAAAACATTGGATTCTATGTTGATTAGAGAAATGGAGCGGTATGAGGTGCACTCCGTGGGAGGTTTATAGGTTTTGAGGGTTTATGGTTGCCCCCCTTAGGTCAAAGGTGTCCAAGTATACAGCCTGTAAGTGAGGAACTAAAAGAGCGGAGTATCGCTTAAAAAGCTCCAGATGGAAGCCATTTACCCGAGGGCATTGCTGTGATGACATGGTGAATCTGTTTCAGAGAGATATATGGCTAAAGACTCTACATTGAGCCACCAGGCATTCAGGCGACAGACCCCTCAACCCATCTCCCTGTAGTTGACGGTTTTAATTAATTATTCAGGCCGTTATATTTTTCTGTTGTACTTTAATATATGGTTTGCTCAAAAGACCTGTGTTTTTTTAATTTATTTTTTAAAGTATTTTTATTGGCATTTTCAATTTTATGATCGTCTCATAAAATAAGTATAGGCAAGACATTCCGAAGAGCAAATATCAGGATAACCACAGAATATAACACTGACCATAATTCTCAGTACCTGGTCCCTAATACTTGGTGCTTAACAATGTTCAAAGTGGGGCCAACCACCAATAGTACAGGATGCCCAAATAATGCTTTAGGTTTGTGAAATTCTACTGCAGTTGTTAAATAATAATTCCAATATCATAACTCTAACATAATTCCAAAACTAAGGGCCCAACTGGGGCAAAGGAAAAAAAAAAGAGGGATAAAACCAAATAAAAGACCTTATGCAGAGGGGGGAACTTATCATATATGCCCATATCAGCTTGTGGTGGGTACACTTTATATAAAGAAGAAGTTACAGCAGAGGGCAAGCGGGTTAACACACAGGGAAGAGACCCATAGCTGCAATTAAGGTTACCTCCTCCAGGTCACACAAGATCAGTGGGTACATCTCCTGCACAGCCATTGGACGCTCTACACTGTCAGGGCCTCAAGCTTTCTCAGATAGCAGTAGGCAGTTCAAGCTAGGACACCACCGGGTAGGAACCCGTGTCTGATTCGGGGCCGAGTCCATCTCCCTCGCCCCATGCCCCCCTGGATTCTCCCAGGTCGCCAACACCTCCCTCCACTGGCCTGCCATGGGGAGCTTCCTCATACCCTTAGATTCCTCCCAGCTGAGTGCTCTGCCCTCCGCTCCACCCCACACGACAACCTCTCTATGCCAGGTCGCAAACTGTGGTCCCCTGGTAGATTTCCATTCCAGCGCAATACGGTGTTTCGCCAGTCCCAGCGCCAGGTCTATGAGTCTGTTCCCTACCTTGCGCTTCGGCGGTCTAGGAAAAAGACCTAAAATACACGTCTGCATTGTGAGAGGTAAGTCCCTGCCTAGTACTTCAGCCAGCTTACCCAGGATTGCCTCCCAGAAAGGCCGCAGGATCCTACACTCCCAAATCATGTGACCAAAGTCCGCGTCTGGATGAGAACATCTGGGGCAAGAGCGAATCTCCCCTCCATATGTCACGTTAAGTCGATGTGGGGTCATGTAAGCCATATGTGTGTAATTGAACTGTAGATATTTGAGACAGGAGTTTCGGGAAATTTTCTTGGGATAGTGCAAGACCCTTCGCCACTCCACATCCGTTAACACTTTACCCCCAATCTCATCCCATTTAGCACGTAGTCTGGTCAAGGGTCGCACTGAGGCCTCCTGGAGAGCCACATAAAACCATTTCACTAGGTGCCTTGCCGTTCCAAGCGTAAACAGGGCGTGGAGCACTGGGTGCGTTTCCGGCTCGCCTCTACCCACTTCCCACAACTGTGCAAAGGTTCGGGTCAGGGCTTCATAATGCAGGAACTGACCTAGGGGTAGGCCACAATCCTCCACGAGGCCATCAAAGGGAATTAGAGACTTATCCAAAAAACAATCTCCAACAGTGTCTAGCCCTACATCCGTCCAGGGGGCCAGTTGCTCAGTAGTAAAGACAGATTGGGGGTCGCCATGCGGCAAGCCCACTAGAGGCAACACAGGTGTGTATTTAGCAGTTTGCCGACCTCTATTCCCACATCTGCGCCAGGCCTGAAAGGCAGTACGTTGTAGTAGGGAACAGTACGGTGCGGGCGTCCTTGGTTTTAGCATTTTTGTCATTACCAATCTGGGACGAGTGTCCGGAAATGACAAGAATGTCCCCTCCTCGTTTACCTCTTCTATCCATTGCGCTAGCCACTGCAGCTGACCTGCCAGCATATAATATTCAAAATTCGGCACTCCCAGCCCACCCTCAGCAGCTGGACGCTGCAGTGTCGCCAGGGACACTCTGGTACGGCCATCTCCCCACACCAGATCCCGGAGCAGGGCGTTCAGGGGGCGGAACCAACCGCTAGGCATAAGGACTGAAATGTTGACAAAGAAATACAGCAAACGTGGAAGCATGACCATCTTAGATAAGGAGACCCGGGATATCACTGGTAGCTGCAATGTACGCCAAAAGTGGACACACGCACGTAAAGAACGCACCGCCTTTCCTAGGCTACCCTCTTTCAGGTCGTCAAGTGAATGGAACACTTGTATACCCAGATATTTGAATGTGTTCTGAGCCCAGACGATGTCGGGCGCCAGAGCGTCCGGTCTAGGAAGGGGACCTGCCACTGGAAATAGGTATGTCTTTGCTTTATTGACCCGCAAACCCGATAGACCGGCAAAATCTGCTAGTATTTGCATTACCGTCGAGGTGCCCACCACAGCGTCCCCCAGATACACCAGAAGATCATCAGCCTAGAGGGAAACGTAGTGTGTCCGCCCAGCAGAGTCCAGCCCAATCCCGTTTCCCCCCTGGCGAAGTCTCTCGGCCATAGGTTCAATCGCCAAGGCAAAAAGGAGGGGGGAAAGGGGAGAGGGGGCACCCCTGTCTGGTCCCCCGAAACACACCATACTCCCTAGATATTGTTCTACCCGTTCGGACCCTGGCAGTGGGTGCCGCATATAACAACCGTACCCAACGGATCCATTCATCACCTAACCCCATTTGCCTCATCACTTCAAACCAATACCCCCATCCCACTGTGTCAAAAGCTTTTTCCAGGTCAACAGAAAGCACTGCAGCCTGGGGGTAGAGTGGGGCATCAGCATGGTACAGAATGGAGTAAAGCCTACGAAGGTTGTATGAGGTGTTACGGGCAGGAATAAACCCATTTTGATCCTGGTGCACGAGCACCTGCATGTGCGGGACTAACCTACCGGCTAGCACCTTGCTCAGAATCTTGAAGTCCAAGTTAAGCATAGAAAGGGGCCTATATTCCTTGACCCCGGCCCTCGGCGACTTGGTTTTTGGAAGAGGGATTACTAGAGCACTCCGAGTGGAGGCAGGCAGCTCCCCGGCCTCATAGGCATCCGCATACATCCTGACCAGATGTGGCGCAAGTATGTCTGAGAAGCGCTGATAAAATTCGGCCGGGAGTCCATCCGGCCCCGGCGTCTTACCGTATGCCAACGCATGAATAGCAGCTTTAATTTCCTGCAGGGTGATTGGGTCTCCCAACCCCTCCCTATCCTCATCCGCCAACACCCTAAGGGGTAGTGGATCCAGGAACTCCCCTACCACAGAGGAAGGGACCGCCGTAGGAGCCGCATAAAGATGTTCATAATATGTGGCGAAAGAGTCATTAATTTCATCTGGGCAATACTGTAGCACACCAGCCTCCGTTTCCAATTGGGCAATAGGGGAGCCACCCAGTTCAGGCTGGATTAATCTAGCTAGAAGACGGCCCGCCTTTCCTTCCTCTCTCTGCACCCTGTCCAAGGTACTCGTTGTAGTTATAGCAGTGTAGACGTCCAAGGGCCACATTATGACGGGTACATGCCTCCTGCAACGCCAAGTGAGTCGCCTCCCCCGTACCTTGAATGTTATCTAACCTGCAAATGTTTTCTTCCAAGTGGAGTACCTCCTGCCGAAGCTCCCTATAGACCCCGGTCGCCTGTCCTAGGCAGTGGCCCCGCACCACCACCTTAAACGCCTCCCATTCCACCCGGACTGAGGATGCAGTGTTGGCATTAATAGGGAAATACGTATCCAGAAGAGCATGTAACGAAGTCCGAAATGGGTCATCGTCCAGCATCGCCGGATTGAGTCTCCAAGTGGGGACAGGGGGACACCGTCCTACTGGTTGGTGCGTCATCAGTAATGGACTATGGTCCGACAATGTACGGCGCAGGTACTCCGTGTGTATGATAGTACTATTAAAAGCAGGGGAGCATAAAAACATGTTGAGGCGCGTATGGACCTGGTGTACTGCGGAGAAGAATGAAAATTCCCTGTGACTGTCGTGTTGTAGCCGCCATGTATCTCCAAGCCCCCAGTGTTCCATCCAAGCACGGAACCCCAGAGCGGCACGGCGAGCCGGGGACCCCATTAAAGGCGGGTGCGACCGGTCTAGGACTTCATCCGCGACACAATTGAAGTCTCCCCCAAGGATTAAATTGCCCTGTACACTACCCGCCAGTGTAGCAGAGAAGCAGTCCAAAAAGCCAACCTGATCTTGATTAGGGGCATAGTCATTTCCAAGTGTAACTTCGCGACCTGCCAATCTCCCAGCCACCAGGACATATCTGCCTCCCTCATCCAACCGTGTTCTCTTTACTGCAAAAGGGACTCCCGGTTTGACCCAGATCAATACCCCTTTGGCAAAGGCGGAGTAGGCAGTCGCAAATACCTGGCCCCTCCACCTTCGTTTCAGTTTCCCAGCTTCCTCACAGTTTAAATGGGTTTCCTGCAAGAACGCTATATGGATGTCCCTACGCCGCAAGTATGAGTAAATATTATGACGCTTCGCCATGGACCCAATCTCTCTAACATTCCACGTTCGGAACCGTATATGTTGCTGAGTCCCTGCCATTCCTGCTGCATCATACCGAGAAGCAGCCCGGTAACCACAGTCTCCACCCCATCCACCTGTTGCACAGAACTTCCTTCCCCTCTGCAATCATACCAGGTCATGAAAACAACAACAGAAAAACCCTTATGGTGATTAACTCCCCGATCCCAGGGCAGTCCAACAACGGTCAGCCGCCCAAACATCTTATGTAACAGTACGTGCTAAGTGAGGCCACAACCTAGTGTGGCGCTCAACGGGGGTAGGCTAGGTAGAGAAGAGCAAGAAAGAAGTGCAGAGAAGTGTTCCTATCTGGGAGAGCGCACCAGCCTTCAAGAAGAACGACAAAGCACAGGGCCCAGGGTGGGCAACATTCAAACAATAAGTCTCTAGTTGGCTCAGCAGTCTCAAGTTACCAGTCTCATCAGATGATATCATCCGCAGTGCGAGACGTCACCACCGGCATCTTCACGCTATCGCTATTGGAGGTTTCTGTGTCATTACCATCCGACTCTCTAGAGGAACCGACCTCTGTACCTGGAGCTAAACTCTGGCTCCCCATCAGGTCTGCCACTGCTCGCAGAGCCCCGTCCCTCTCCTTCTCAGTCTGCGAAGGGGTCGGTTTCTTGAAGGTCCCTTTGCGAGTGCGCCGTTTTTGTCGTTTCTGTTGTTCCTTAGGCTGCTGCCCAACGCTCTTTGGACCTCCGGCCTTAGGATTCTCGCCCTTGTAGGCCTCTAGCCAGTCCCATGCATCGTTAGGGCTTTCAAAATAATGAGCAGACCCATCTAGTAGGATACGGAGGCGGGCCGGGAACATCAGGGAGTATTGAAGGCCCTCGTTTCTTAGGGCTTTCTTGACTTCTAGATATGAAGTCTGTTTCCTCTGGACCTCCAGAGTATAATCCGGAAAGAGTGAAACTTTGCTGTTATCCACTATGAAGGGGCCGTCCGCTCTCGCCTTTTGCAGAAGGAGATCTCTGTCGCGGAAGTGGAGCAGGCGGGCCACCACCGGACGTGGGGGTCTTCCAGGTGCCAAAGGTCTAGCCGGCACCCTATGCGCCCGTTCAAGTGTGTAGAAGGAGGAGAGGCCTTCCGGCGCTATGACAGTTTTGAACCAGCTCTCTAGAAAGGCCACCATATCCCCACCCTCTGTTCCTTCCGGCAGGCCTAGGACGCGCACATTATTCCTCCTGTTGCGCCCTTCCGCATCCTCCGCCCTGCGTTCCAACTGACCCACTCTGTCCGTGAGAGCTCCCATCTGTTGTTCAAATGCCTTCTGGGCGGGCGCCAACTCGGCCACGGCAGACTCCGTCTCCTTGACCCTCCAACAGTTTTTTTATGTTCCTCGCGCAGCAGGCCAAGACCCACCGCCACAGTATTAATATCCTGATGGAGAGTCGCTTTAGTATCTGCTATTGCCTCCAGGACTTTGTTAAATTGCCGTTGGAAGGGGTCATCTAGGTTGGTTTGTGACTGTTCCTGCGCACTGTCTTCCGGGTCCAGTGTGGCGCCAGTCTGGCGACCTTTAGGTTTCCCCATGACAGCTAATAATCCCGGGTGGGGCCTCAGCCGTCGATGTTCACCAACCGCAGGGATCTGGATCAGCAAGGGGCCGCCCACCAAGATGAGGCCTTCGTAATGGGTTATAGAGCGGGTCTGTTCTACTCCCCCCGCCGTCCCCAGCGCCGAAGGGCTCACACCTTCTCATCCCAGGGTCCGATCGGGAGCGCAGGCTTCTGTCACGCGGTAGGTCCGGCCTCCGGCGTCTGTTCCCGTGGGCCCAGCCGTCGCCTGAGTCTTGGCAGCCCTCCAGCGGCCCAGGCCATCGACCTCTAGGCCTTGTCCCGCTGATGGTCACTCCAACGGGACGATAATGGCGGTGTCCAATGCACCCGGTCCGCACACAGTGTTTAGGGTAGGGTGTGTTGGTGGGCTCAGTCCGCCCTGCCGCTAAATGAAACTACAGCGCTATATGATAACGCGAGACACTGCCTGTAACCAGCCGGGTAGGTGAGGCCGTAACCTCCGTGCTGGCACAAGCTGCGTCTTAGCAGGGCAGAGTAGGACTGCCAGTGCCCACTGGTGCCCCTCACTTGAGACGCTATCTGGTGCAGTCTTAGAGGCTGGCCATAACCAGGAGTCCGGGCGGAGGCAGCAAGGACCTCACCAACACCAGTCCAGAGCGGAAGGGGCAGGGGTGCTTGTCACGCACTTTCACTGAGCTCCGTCTCCAAGTAAAGGCTGCGCCCCTCGCTCCTATTTGTTCCTGGCCCAGTTGTCTTGCTCCCGAGGGCCCCGATCAGGCACCGGGTCCCTTGTTCAGGCCGACCTCCCGGTGCCTTTTATGGCGTCACCATTGCTGCGTCAGAGGTATTCCCCCGATGCAGGCCCGAGTCATTCCAAGTTCCGCTTCCCCACACTAAAGTAATGTCAGCTCGGTTCTCCGCACCTCCGGTGGCCCACCAGCAGGGTGTGTTCTGCCACTGCTACTCCCTGGCGCCGCCGCAATCACCTGATTCTGGGGAAGGCACTCACTAGTTGACGCGGCCTCCGCGCAGCCTCCCGGCCGGGATGTAGATTTCAGCTGTGACCGCCCCTGGAGTCAGCAAGCGCGGCCGCCATCTGCCAAGCCGCGTCTGCCACCGCGGCTTTCAGCGCTCATCCCCGGGAGCCTCAAAAGTCAGACCGAGTGTCTTCCTGGTCTCAGCAAGCACCCGACCGGTGGAGGGGGCGCTTAAAGATGCCCCGGCTGTATGTTGCGGCAGGAGAAATGATCGGCTGGTGCGGAGCTTCTCGTTCACACGTCCGCCATCTTCTCCATCCAAGCCCAAAAGACCTATGTGTTTAATATAAAAACGTGTATGCGAGTCTTCAAATCTGCATCACTCTTGGGTTTTTAGTCTCTTGGGATGGAAACGCAAAGAGGATGTCCTTGAAAATTCATGAACTTGCCTTGTTCTTGGCCTTCCAGAGGCAATACCAGTTTTCTAACTGACTGATGCATAGGACATTGACATTTTCTTAGTCGCAAAGGACCGTTATCTTATCTGCCTTAGAGCTCTCTTCATAGTGGGCTGTCATGCAAACTCTTCTGAGGCATGCGGTCCACTGCAGGGGTTGTAAAATGCGCAACGGGAAATTTGTGACAAGCCCTGGAACGTCTTTTCCTGATACCAAAATCGGTTAGGAGGCTCAACATGTGCAGAGCATCTCAAGGGGACAAAGGAACCATGATGTTGTGCTCTGTATTTGGGCGTTTTGGTGTATTATGGCTTCAGTCGGCTTGTAAGAGTAAGAAAGTCTGATCTAAGCAGAGTATCGCTGAAGTGGTTGTTTGAGTGCTGTTGGTCAGGTTGCTTTGTTTCACTTCCCCTACTTCCGTAGGCCCATTGCATACGCATCAGGAACATGACACTAGTCTATCTTTTTGGGGGAAGTCATTTTTCATCCTATTTGGCCCTTACAACCTAAGAGGATGAGATGTCTGCTTTTAAAGTGTTTTCCTGCATGTGAGCCCCTGAGTGCTCCAATATAACTACTTTGAACACAACCTTCTACCACTTGATAGTTGTCCACAGAAATCTGCCACAGGTGTAGTAACCATAGTGCTCTAGTTGCATACAAGGAATCCACACTCACAGCAGCTGGCTTTGGGCTTCTCCCAGATAACAGGCTGATTACTTCTGTTATTAGGGTGCTAACTCCCCAAAAGGTTACCATTCCTTTACTGACTGCATGCCCTAGGCTCTACATTAGTGACTTACCCCTGCAGACAGTGGAATTTTTGGACCGCCTTCAGGCTCCCTGTCGACACTGGCCCATACTTATGTCATGCTTTTCCCGACCACTCTGGTGCTTACTCCAATTACAGCAGGACCCGCTCTGATGTCCATCTCTGATCCAGAGCCGACATGAGCTCATGCTTGTTAGACCTGGCATTCTTGGTGTGCTTTCCCCCCTAACTTTTATGCCTTCAGACCTCTAGCCATATGCAAATCAGTCTTGACCCTGCTCCCCATGGGAACAGTCCAGCCCGAACTGCCAGGCCAGGTCCTCCCTGGACCGGAAACGAGCATCCTGGCACTTGTTTTGGGGTATCACCCCTCATCAACCAAGCTAGCTTGAATCCAGTGGCATGGTGAGCACGGGACCGGCTTGGCAGTTCGGGCTGGACTGTTCCCATGAGGAGTAGGGTCAAGACTAATATGCATAAGGCTGGGTCCAAACTGGGGTGGAATAGTGAGTTAAAGAATAAAGGATTTAACCCAGATTTCTCGACTAGGGGTGAGTGTTTGATTCATTCAGCATTCCGTCCATCATTTGTTGCTGCAGCAACTTTCTAAAAGTGCCATTTTCAAAATCGTAATTTAATATCAGACTTCACCGTAAATTAAGATTATACATTCCAGTTCCAGAGACACCGAACATGAACTGGTTACCTGTTCCTATTTGGAAATTGCACCTGTAAAATGTAATAAGGTAACACCAATGTTATCCTATAGAGGTAGGTCTTGCATTAGTGAACAACCAATTTAAGAGTTTTTCACTACCAATACATGTAAAACTTAAACGCGCATACGCCACCTTATAAATACACTGGACCCTGCCTCATGGGCTGTCCAGGGCCTACACTAGGGGTGTCTTATATGTATTTAAAAGGAAGATTCCAGTCTGGCACAAGGTTTACTTTGCCAGGTCGAAATGGCAGTTTAAAACTGCACACACACATGCTACGATGGTAGGCCTGAGACATGTTTAAATGGCTACTTAAGTGGGTGGCACAATCAGTGCTGCAGACCCACTAGTCGGATTTAATTTACCGGCACTGGGCACACATAGTGCCACTTTACTAGGGACTCAGAAGTAAACTAAATATGCCAATTGGGTGGGCAAAAAAACAATGGATATCGGCTCAGATCTCTGTACTGGAGGTGAATGTTTGACATTGTTGAGCATTCTGTCCATCAATTGTTCTTTTTCTCCTTTTTGAAAGTTGGTATTTTCTTACCTTATCTATTTGGTGCTTGCAGCCTTTCTGTGCCACATGACTGGGTGTAGCTGACAGTTGGGCTTTGTGTATTCCTCCTAGACTGTCTTACACAATGGGGAGCTTAGGTGTGACTGAATGAGTCATCACTGGCAGGATGTGGACGAGGAGCTGGGCCCAACCCTACTTTAACCTGAATAGGCTTTGTCCTGTCTCCACACAAAGGGCTTCATACCCCCTGTAGTTAGTCTGAAGCCCGGGCTAGTAAGGCAGGGCACCTGTGCAGTTCAAAGACATGCCTCTAGAAGCTTCTCCCTACTTCAAATGCACAACTGGGTACAAATACTGGACCTCAGACACAAACTCTTAAGTACACTTCTGGACCTGTGGATACTCTACCAGGAAAAGGACTGCTGTGCTGCTGAAAGGACTGCCACTCGGATGGGCTATTGCTCTGAAGGAACTGCTGCCCTGCTGCCCTCTTGTGTGGGTGAGAAGAGAACTTGACCTGTGTAGTAAAGTGGAGTATTATGTGGTGCTGCTGGTTAGGCCTCAACATGTAACTTGATATCACAAAGATGGTCCTTGAGTTCTCAAAAATAAATCTTTAGCTTAGTCCTGGTAGTGTGACAAAGAGCAGCCGGGCTTTATTAGAGGAACATGTGTTAAGCACTTCAGAGTACCAACATGAACTATAAGTAGTGACGTGACTCGAAGGAAATCGAACACCAATTTATAAAAATAAAGAAGATTTTTATAAGAATTTGGACACCTAAACGAATCAGATTGGATACATATAACCGGTGTTATGGATTTTAGAACAAATCATAAAAGCCACGAAGGGGTAAGATGCTACGGGTCAAGATCCAAGCCACAACAGTCAGTTCAATTTCACCTGGCCTGGATGCAGAGTTGTCCTGGCTGCCCTTGATGCTGAAGTGGGAGTGAGGAATTTACCGCTTAGATGGTGCTGGGGAGAAAACTGATTCAAAAAGTTGACAATATGGCCACTGCCGTGGTCGGTTGAAGGTGTTGTGTGGTTACCTCTTGATGCAGTGTCAAGTAAAGGGTGTGGTAACTGGACAGTCACCAATAAGCCTTGGTAGCTGTAAGGTCACCAAATCTGTAATTCGACATTCGGGGGAAAAAGTTAGCTGCCTGAAATTTGCTTGAGGTCAGGACTATGTTTCCCACAATGCAGTGGACCATCTACTTTTGGGCGATCCCTTGGAGGGCCAGTTGTCCAGCGATTCTTTGGTTTCGGGACGTTTTTTTTCCCATTGGTGTACCGGGGACTAGTGCAAGGGAGTTAGGAGTTGCCTTTGGCTCTCAAAGGGGTCCCTCTGTCTGGGGAGTCTGTCTTTGTTCCATATGAGTCGCAGTCGTGCATTTCCAGGAGCATTGCCACCGGTGCAGAATATTCTGCCTTTGGTTTGTGCAACTCCTGTTGTCGCAGACTCTGGTCTCTTTGTCCTTTGTTGCAGTCTTCACAGATCTGAGGTTCTGGTGTCAGGGGTGTCCCTTAAATCCTAGAAGTAGGGGTGTGGGTGCAAGTTGCCAAATCTGCTACTTGCCCCAGCGGCTAATCCGCCCGTGAGGTGACCACATATGGGTGTGTGTGTCACCTTTACTACTCAGAAGCCTCTATTCTGCCACTTCTAAAAATGGCAGAAACCTTCCTTGGCTGTACAGACCAAGTAGCCCACCTAGGGGTGTGGTAGCCTTCTGGGGATGTATGCCCTCTGACTATCTAATTTTCCTGCCTGCCCTGGTGCAAATGTGCCTTTGGGCACGAAGAGGGCGGCTTCCTCCTTTGGAAGTCAGCCTGCATGCATATCAGAGGTGGTGAATGCTTTGAAGCTCACCGCCTTGATGTGCCACTTCACTAGCCATCCTGGCTGGGAGGGAGGTGCACTTCACTAGCCATCCTGGCATGGAGGGAGGTGTCACCTCCTTACTTGACAGGTCTTTATTTCTGCCTCTTGGGATTGTTCACACAACCTGGCAGGCGGTTAGATCCCTGTCTGGGCAGTGGCAGCTGCAGGCTACTTGCCAGAGCACAGAAAATGGTGGGGCAACCAGGTGGGCAACCTCTAACGTAGCCACCTGGGTGCATGCCACATCAACCTCGACATTGGAATCATGTCAGAAGGGGAGGAGGCACGTTGTTTGATACCAAACATGACTATATTCGCCGATACCATAATGGAGCGGGCGACCTAGAGAGTGCTCGGGTGCCAGCCCATGTTATCCTATGGACCACTGAACACTTTTAGTAGTCCTTAATGGAAAGGGCTACTATAGGGACATATAAACTTGCATTTATATGTCCACACCCTTACTATACTGCACCTTTCCTCCTGGGCTTAGGAGACCTACCTTGGGGGTGACTGACAATATTAAAGATAGTGCTTGGACCTTGGCACACATGGTGAGAGCAAAGTCGAGTTGGAGCAGTTTGCACTGTTACTGCAGTCTGCAATGGCAGGCCTGTTGTCATCTGTTTACTTGGGTCACTCAGGGTGGCGCAACTAGGGCTTCAGGCCCTGGTGACCCCTTTAACACCAATGCCCTTGGTACCCAGGGTACCACTTTACTAGGGACTTTGAGGGGGTTAAAGTCCTTGCTAATTGGGAGTATCAATTTACTACATCGTGTTTTAGGGAGAGAGCACTGGCACTGGGGTCTGGGCAGCAGACTCCAGTGCACTTTCAGAGTCATAACCATCAGCATTGATGTAAAACGTTTGGGGGTGACATACAAAAATGGCACTTTTCGACAACCTGCAACTTCTCCTTTGAACTAAGAACACCAGAGAGACTTGAAGGGTTAGTCTGCTGGGCTCAGGGACAGAAAAGGCTCTCCAACATCCTGCACCAGCCCCTGGACCCAGCTGCAGTGAGTACCTGACCCTCAAGTGGTGCCCTTCAGGCTCTGGACCCTTGGAGTGGCTCAAGGCAGCTCAATGCAAGCTTTTGGCCTCTTTGCAACTGCGAATAGCCCATTTGCACCGAGACTTCACCGCTCGCACCGCAATTCAACACGAAGCTTTGGCAGCCGTCTCTTTGTGCTACAGCATCGACTGCTAATGGGGAACCGCCAATGCAAAGCTCCAGCAACACTGGCCGGGTCTTTGGGCCACACCGACAGCCTCCCGCAACGCTCTCCCTGCTCCTCGCAGCCCTCACTAATGCGAACGGAATTCGTGACACGAATTTGCGTAGGTAAACTTCAGAGGACCTAACCTGGTGACTGTAGATGACATGCGCTCCATCGCGGTCAGTCTGAAAGTGTGATTTGTTTACCCGGTCCAGCGTGACTAGACATCCTTAGTTGGCGCTTTGTGCTTTCTGGTGCTATTTTCAATAAAATCTTTTTTTTAAAAATCATAACTTTGGTTCTACTGATTGGATTGTAATTTTGGTCTTGTTTTATTTATTAAATTATGCTCTAGTTTTCTAAATTGGTGTGGGATCCTTTTTATTTGGTGCTTTTCATTTTATTACTATTTGAACTGTTTAACAAATACTTTACACATTGCCTCTAAGTTAAGCCTGACTGTTCTGTGACAAGCTACCAGGGAGTTGAGCTCAGGTTAATTTTGGGTTTGCTTGTGCCTTACCCCGATAAGGATTGTGGTTGCTGCTTGACCAGGGCTCACATCCCAGTCAACCAGTAACCCAATTTCTCACTGTGCTAGACTCATGATGGTTATGAGGTCATAAAATAGCACACTTAAACCTTGGATGAACACCAGCCTTTTCTTTGCCAGTACTACAGGAGGCCCATTCAGCTCTGAGTGGCCTAGACAATAGTCTTTTCAAGCCAACCCCCAACCCACAATTTTGGGTTGTGAGTGAGCTTGCGGGGTCCCAATTGCAGGCTAACTGTCTAGGCCACTTGATTTTTTGTAACACGCTGGAGAGCTATAACTTCAGGTCAGACGGTGGCACTATTTGCTCAGCAGTGTTGCGCCCTGCCCTTCACATCTCCCCAACTCACATTCTACCTTTTTTCACTCATCTTAATGGATCATGCTGCCATACTTCTTTCAAAGGTTTAATTGCTTTTGGCCAAACTCCATAGTGAGTGTGTTAGAGACGGAGAAAGGTGAGGAGTGTTGCTCCTGCTATTTCTTGTTGTCAAAGAAAGATTCAGTACTCTGGCCAATTTTAGATCTTCGCCCTCTGAACGTATTACTATGGAATGACAAATTGAGGATGCTCACTCTGGTCGAGGTTCTTTCAACTTCTGTGTTGGATCTGAGGAATTGGGCCCCATCTTTGGACCTACATGGCACATACCTTTGTATGCCAATCTTGCAGTCCCACAAAACGCTATCTGCAAATCAGAGTGGGGTTTGAACATTTCCAGCTTAATCTTGCCTCTGCTCCTTGGCCGTTTACTAAGGTAATGGCAGTGGTCTAGGACCAGCTTCATGGGTCGAGGATTCACTTATTTGCATACCCCAAAGACTAGCTGCTGAAGATAGGGTCACTTCAGCCAGTCGCACAGCACTTCCAAACTACGATCACCCTTCTGTCATCCCTGAAGTTTTCCATCAGTAACTTGTCATGTCTGATCGCTACTTAGAGGATCCCCTTCATAGTGGGTTCATCGTTGACACATTGGCGTTCAAACCCTTCCCATCGCTGCAACGAGTCTGGGACATTAAGGATGTGAACCTGGTGTTTCTGGCTCAATCCTAGGTTTTGGCGTTGATCCTTCTGAGGCTTTGTGAAATGCTGGCCACATGCATCCTCCTGGTCCTGCTTGCTCGTTGGCACATGTGGGCCTTGCAATGGAACCTCCGCTTTCGGTGGACACAATACCGGGCCTCCCTGTCAGACAGGATCTGTAACTTGAAGGAGGCTCCCGGATCCTTCAGTGGTGGCTTGTCGACACCACACTCCTCAAGTAAGCTGTTCTCCCTACCTTAGCCACAGCAGTGACAGAAGCAGAGATGTGGAATTCCTATAGCCAGACGCCCAGGACATATTGTTTGGGGTCAAGGGCAACAAGCTTTAATGTGTATTCTGTCCTTCGGACAAGTAGGCCCAACCCCCAACCCCCTACAGCACAAACCCTTTGGTTGCCAGTTTACAGTAACACATTATGGATAAGGAAAGGGTATTGTCTGCAGTTAGGGTAATATTTGTGTCCATGTGTTAATGCTGTTCAAACTAAGTAAATGTCAGCCTATTGGTTTTGTCAATGTTCAACTTGTTTTGGCATGGTTGTTGTAAAACCTTATTGGCGTGGGAGCTGCTGGGCCCTCACAATTATAACAAACATTGCAAAAGCAAAAATTGTTTTTGTTCTCAAAAAGTACACATTGCCACAGTAGTTCCTGATACTGAACAAAACTACTCTGTGTGCTGATATGCTCCTGGAGAAAGATCAGAGTGCTGTCACTCACAGTGAAGCCAGCCGATGGACCGAGAGAGAGACAAAATGTTAGTAAACAGAAAAGGTCATGGTTGACGCCAGACCTAATTTGGCGCCCAATTATTAAAGAAAGTCTCAAAAGTGCACCCATGGTATATGTCCATACATTAAGTGCAGATATACAACTTTCGTGAATTCACAAGAATTCACAGAAGTGGCCAAGAAATAGTACTCCTAGAAAATATTTGTGAACTGCATTTTAGCATTAGCAAATATGCATGTGTAGATTTGCTCATGCAAAAATCTGAGAGTTTGCAAGTTCACTTTCCCTCCAATCACTTTTTCCCCAACCCTGGAAGAAGTTTCACATCTGCCATTGTCAGGAGTAAAGTTCCAACCTTTCTCAGTATGGGAAAAGATTAGAGAAGAGTTGGTGAAAAGCTTTAAAACATGCAAGTTAGTAGGTTTGCACAGCCTCTAAAGGGCATTCCAACCCTGAAACTATTGCTTACCACTACCTTCAGCCCCGGTATGTAGATCTGCGTAAACATGGCAACATAAGGGAATGGCTAGTATTCAAACCCTACTATGGAGGTAGCTCTGGCACAATCAGAGAGGCTATATCAGAGCTCTTATATAATGAGATTGCTGCCATTATTTGTCGCCGCAGTACATGGCACAAAATGGACAAGTGAATTTTGTTACAGGACAAGTAGATTTATGAAGCAACCTGCCCCATGGACAAGTAGGTATTTTATTAAATTCACACCCCTGCAGAAGCATCATCTCTAGGAGATGTGGAGAGCTCAGACTCTAGTCCCGAATGGAGCAAAAGCTCCAAGCGGTCTTCTGGTGCTTCGTTCAGTTTTTTTGGCACTGAAAGCCTTTCTATCGTCTATCATGGGGAGGCCTGTGCAGGTCATAATGACCAACATAGCTACCATGTAGTACCACAACAAGCAGGGCAGTACGAGTTCTTCATCTTTGTGCCAAGAGAGACTGTGCCTTTGGACATGGCCGAACAAATAGGGGAGGCTCCCTGGTAGCCAGTGATCTGGCAGGATCACTCAGCGCCAGGGCGGATGAACTCATTAGACCTCAGTTGGAAAACAAATTGAGTCCTCATGGTGAAGTGGCTTTGAAATGGGCACAAGTAAAGGTTATAGGTTGGTTAATTTCAGTATTTTCTGTTTCTCTGATCAGCCTTTGCTATTCAAGTCACCATTTGTGATGGAATTTATCAAAGTATTTATATAAATATTCCCACCTACACCTTCTACTATACCTTAATGCGACCTTAACTTTGTCCTTACGTTTTTTAATGTGCATGCCGTTCGAACCTGTACACCGTTGTTCTCTGCGACTGCTCGCCCTCAAGATGGTGCTTCTCATTGTAATTCAGCACACTGCATTAGTGATCTGCAGGCCAGTACAACCCTGTCCGCCACTACTTTCTCTGACAAATTGATGCTGAGGTCTCGTTCTTCATTTCTGCCTAAAATCTTATTGCCCTTCCATGTGGGATAGTACATCACCCTTCCTGCCATTTTCTCTCTACCACATCCCTCTAAAGAGGTGGAGAGGTTTAACCAGTTAGACCCAAAGAGAGCTAACCGCTTATAGATAGTGTTGAAGAGTGTACCAAGTGGATGACCAGATTTTTGTGAGGGTACACAATTAACCATGTCCAGGTGGATCATCCTGTGCATAAAGTCATGCAATGCTCTAGTCAAGAAGGGACCCCCTGAGGGCCTACATGCTTGTTCCACCCGAGCAAAGACTTCTCCGACAGCATTAGTGAGGGCTGTTCCTTCCTTGGACATCTGCTGGGCTGCTACATAGGCGTCTATGCATATTTTCACCAATTATTTCTGTCTCAACAGTCCTATCTGTTGAACGGGCAACTTTGCCTGCTTGGTCCTGCAAGACTTCTTGGTTTAAGTCCGCTATTCAGACCCTTCAACTTTAGGGAGGCGCTGCTTGGTTATCTGTTAAAAAGGTGAGCAAGCTAGTTAGAAGTATCCATTAGAAGAACAAGTTGCTTATCTTTCATAACTTTTTTCCTGTAATCTAGTCTAATTGCAGATTGCTCATTTTCCGCCCTCCTAGCCGTTCTGTGGAATGGACTTCTGTAACTGTTTAAAGGGTCCCAAGTTAGTTTTGGCACACTGTCACTTCCAATTTGTTGTAGTTGAACTGCATCTGAGTGTGCTGAAGAGTGCAAATTAAAGCGGACGCTTGTGTGTAGGGGTTTGCCTAGGTGCCCCTACACACTGTCTCTTCCAGGGGTGGTGTGAGGTGACCCGGAGTGCTATGACACCATGTACTGGTGCAGGAGCAATTGCTTGGGGGGGAATCAAAATCCAGTCTGGCTTCTGAGGATATCCAAAGGTAAGGAATTTGTGATTTGATATCCACCAGAAATAGTGTTACTGAAGGTATGTAACTCTTCCATCTTTTACTTGGTAGCCCATCCTTTACAAGTTTCGTGCATTCAAAATGGTCTCTTACATACTCATTGTCTCCTTGTGATCTATTAGTAAATGGTTGGGTATAGTGTATTTTCATTTACACTTCTCTCTCAAATGTGTTATTTATTCACAGCCAAACTTTGAAAAGCCTTTTTGCAATCACGCTACGTTTTTGGACCTGTTTAGCATTCTACTTTGTGTATACTATTGAAACATTATAGTGTTCAGCACTTTTTAAATTTTAATTATTAATGTTGGCTTTTCTTTTTCTTGGGTTATATCTGCAATTATTTTGATAGCTACAGGCAATTACTTCAAAAACCCATAACGTGATGTAGCAAACAGGCAGTGCGTTGCAAATTCTTGTAGCATATCCTTATGAAATAACTTGTATTTTTGTTTCTGACAGGCAGCAAATTCTGAGGTTCGATCTAATGCCGCACTGCTCTTTATTGAAGCATTTCCCTTGAGAGATCCCCATATAAATAATGAGGACATGGACAATGAAATTCAGAAGCAGTTCGAACACCTTTTTGTAAGCATGCAATTCCCTGCGCCTATTGCTCATTATTCTTCTTGATCATATTTTCGTGAACTCTCAGCTTGTGCAAATGAATGTTTTTGCAGACATTTGTGTTGTAAAAAGACTTATTTTATTTAAGTTCTCTTCTTGGGCAATTCCATTATTCAGGTCTGTGTTTTCCCAGTGTCTGTCTCCAGAGCCACTCCAGGACAGGTTAACCTGTAGTCCGGCATGATCATTGATAAAAGGACCTACTATTTCACCATCTGCAAACTATTTAAAGTAGCCATACTAATTGTTGCACATATGCACGTCTCAGATATAGGCTGCGTCTTGCGACCGGGGTGTAGGATGCTCCTGCGACTGGGGTGTAGGATGCTCCTGCGACCGGGGTGTAGGATGCTCCTGCGACCGGGGTGTAGGATGCTCCTGCGACCGGGGTGTAGGATGCTCCTGCGACCGGGGTGTAGGATGCTCTTGCGCCCTTAAAGTCTATAATCTTCTGCTTACATATTCTATCTTCTACTGCTGTACTTCATAGGATTGAACTCCACAGTTGCCTAGCCTATTAATACTGAAGGCTTATTTCTAGACCACCAGACTTCTTTACCTGTCGCACTTTACTTTGAAGACCTAGTGTTCTCTTGTTTAATTTGAAGCATTCTTAGAACCTCTGAATTTGATACTGTTTTTGCAGACAACCCCGCTCTCTTTCCCCACCATCTTGATGCAGGAGAAGTTTCAGTGTCTGTTTATTACCCTAAAGAAATTTTGAACTGGAAACGCTGCAACAGTCTGGGCACCATGTGTCTGTTTAGGAAAAACAGACTCTATTCACAAAGACAAATTTGACTCTAAACTTGAGTGTACAACTAAATTTACTTAATTTTCTTTTTTTATTCCTGCCAGGAATTCACAAAGGGATTCCAGGTAGTTGTAAGCCGTTCGATTGGGGTGGCGATCTCTGCTATGAGGTTTGACATCTCCACAGCCATAGACCTCACTCAAGGAATTCAAACTGGGCTTTTCAAGGCGTGGCTTGCCTTGAAAGTTTGGAACGCTCTCAAAAATGGAAGTTTGTTGGCATTCCTAAACTTCAACTTAATCCCTTCCCACTCTGGAAGTGGTTGGAGCACACGGCTAACGTAACTTCCCTTATAGAATGGGAAGGAGTGCAATAGATGACCTCAGATTTGGGAGGGGTGTGGGGCATGGTGTTTCTCAATGGAGAAAAATATTTTCCTTGCTGATCTCCTCCTTCCTCAAAACTAACTTGTAGACTTTGCTGTCCTGACATATTTATTTGGCCTGTTGGCCATTTGACTTAATATTTTTAGTTCACGTTTTTAAATCTATTTCGCACAATTAATGTCCTTTACTTGGTGTGAAGACTATGCAGTTCCATTTAGTACACACACATAACTCTCTCCCCTCATCTCTCCCCCTGCTCTATCTTGGAAGAGAAGGTGTGTTTGGGGAATATTGCCACGTTACAGTGTCACCTTTCATTTATGAAGCAAAAAAGAAATTCTGTGGTGCATGCCTAAACATAGGAGTCTGCACTTGACACGCATTGAAAAAACAAGGGTAACCCCATAAATTTAGAGAACCTGCTGTAATGTAATATGTTTGTATAAACAATGGTTCACAGGGAAATCTTTTAGAATTTCACCAGCCAGGAAACAAAATGCATACGTAAATCTTAATTTATATGAGGACAATTAATGTACACAGGGTCAGAAACAAATGTTTTCTTAGCAAAAAGAAAATTTTATTTTCTAAAAATTCTTGAATTATGTACTGTATTTGGCAAGAACTAGTGCTCATGCTATTTAGTGAAAGGAAGGTGCAGTGAGGTGTGGTAGAGGAAATAATAAAAGGTGCATCACTTAAAAAGACGGTTGTCAACGAGGTTTCGAGGTCGAAACGCCATTGACAGCCAGTCTTAAATGGATTCCTCTTATGCTAAATAAAACAGGAGTCGTATGTCTTTTTAAGTGATGCACCTTTTGGCCATACGATTGGTCTCTTGATGGTCAGCGACAGTCCGTGAGGATGCTTCTGAAGTAACTACTGACTTGCTCGTTTGGCGCTTTCAGCTCTTTTGTACCTGGTTCCAGGGGGGTCAGCCAACTGACCCTTGGAGTCACTACTTTGGTCTGGGACACGCCTTTTCCCCAAACCAGAAGCCACTGGCACATTCTTAACTTCACTAGCCCAAGGTGCAGCAGGTGCAGTTCAGCAGACATTGCCGCCTCTTTGTGCGGTCCAGGGGGCAGCAGGGCAGTCCTTCTATCCTTGTTCCAGTTTCGACGTGATCTGAGTTTCAGGGTGCCAGAGGTGCCATATCTGTCCCACGAAAGTGCCCTCTGGGGACAACGCAGTCACTAGCCAATGGGCTACCAGGCCCCCTCCCTTTTGGTGACGACTTTCCAGCAATGTGTGGCACCTAACAATCCCAGAGTGCACTATTCTTCCCACTCCCAAGATGTTGGCACCCTTCCTCGGCTGTTAGGAGCTTGGTAGCCCATCCTAGAGGTGTGGCTACCTGTTGGGTACATGCCCACAGGAAAACTGGTTTGGGCATTGGTTTCCCCTCTCTGTCCGTTTGCCAGCAATTATACCAGAACAAAGGGCCGTGTCTAAGAAGTATGATGGCCATTTGCCCACCAGAGGTGGCTTCCGCTTTGGAGCTCGCCTTGTTAACTAACCCCTCAAGTGACTTCCTGTCAAGGGGAAGTGCCACCTAGCCCTTCAGCAGGCTGCAATTGTTCCTAAGCCTGGGAGTGGTTCACCCGACTCCCCAGGTGGTCAGAAAGCTGTCTGTTGGAGAGGACCCGTGTGAGGCAACTGGACCAGCTGGGTCACAGAGTAGCAATGTTCTGAAAGTTGCATTGCTTTAATTATGACACTAAACTCGCCCTGGGCATCAGGACAGGTTTAATGCCACGATTAATTTGATACCTTACAGTACCCAGTTAGGTAGTGCCATTCAGACGATAGCCAGGCTGATGTGCCAGCCGGTAACCCTGCATAAGCCAATTGGGCTGCTAACTTTTCCACAGCAAACAACAATTTAAAGGTGTTGCTGCTAAGACATGTATAAAAACATATGTCCTACTTATTAATATATAGCTCCCAGCCATAGGCCTCAATTAGCCTTCCTCAGGGGAGACTTACATATATTGTTATAGGAAGTGGTATCTTTGCCATTGGTTTGAATAGCAGTGTTGAACTGCAGTGTGAACACTGTTCTTCCAGTCTGCAGTGTCCAGCTGGGAGCCATTTTGTGCCTTGTCACACACAGGGTGGCACAAACAGTGCTGCAGCCCTGGGTGGGCACTCTGCCTTACGTGCCCTTGGTACCCTGGGCACCATACACTAGGGACTCCAAGTAAGTCAGTACTTGCTAATTGGGGACAGCCAATTTGACATACACTTTGTAAGGGGTATGGGTAGCAGAACTCAGTGCGTTCTCAAAATCGAAAAACGAGCAGCAGTCTGAAAATGTGGGGAGAACATGCAAAAAGAGTCATTTCCTTACAATATCGTAACTATCAAACTGACCTTCAACCATATGGCATGCTCTCTATTCCTTTTACTTTTTCCTGTAGTATAGTACACACCTAAAGGGCAAAGTAAAGGAACTGGTGAGGGGTAGCCTAAGTTGGTCTCCTGAACAGATACATTTTACGTTCCATATTTATAATCAAAGGGGCAGAAGTACCCTTTGATTCCCATATTTATTATGTTTTATAACTTGGTCTGCTTCCGCCCTCTTAGTAGTAGATTGTGATTGCTCAGCATTTCAGCATCACTCTCCTTTGGGTTTTTTGTTTTGACATAAAATGGCGTGAGCACACATGTGTTTTTTTTTTTTTTTCACAACAGATTTTATTGTTGATAGGCAAAATGAGCCCAGGAAGGTCCAGGGCAATACATCATATACATAATATGGCGTTAGTAAAGATGTCCACTTTTTACAATAGATTTGTCGAGAAAATGAGGATACATAGGACTGAATCAAATGAAAGGAAACATTATAAACAACAGCAGTGTCGCAATGTCCATGTAAACGATATTAGATATTGACTCCCATTGCGATAAATTAGTATAAGTACAATTGGTCACAGTGCGCATACCCAACTTTGGATCTTCATGGCAAATCATCAGTACATAGTGCCGGGGGGATAGGTTCAAGATATAGACCTCGATAATCGGCACACCGCTTCCATATTTTCGAGTGTTTCTGGGGACATCCCTGTGCCTTAAAAATCGGAATTTCCAGCCCCATGGAGAAATCAAGGCCTCGCTTCCATGCCCCAACTGAGGGCGGGAAGTCGCCCTCCAAGCCATGGCAATGTCGCACTTAGCCAGCACACTTATGCTTTACTCAGTAAAAAATCAATTAACAGTATATGTATTAGCTTTTTGAACATTTGAAGATTGTCACATCAAATGCTAGTTTGAAACTAAATCTCCATCTGTTGTCATAAGAGAGAATACGTCTTCTTTTTCCCTCCGATTTACATGATGGATATTACTGTGTTTCTTTTAGAATCTTTTGGAAGATACTCAACCAATGGTTCGATCTACAGGTGTGCTTGGAGTTTGTAAAATAACTGCTAAATATTGGGAGATGATCCCACCACAAATCCTCACTGATCTATTGAAAAAGGTACTTGGAGACCTCTCTTCTGATGTTAGCTCAGCTGATGTTCGCTGCTCCGTTTTCAAGGTAAGACCATGATCTTGTATGTAGTACAAAATGTGTTGCCTTGTGGCCTTCTTATGTGCCTTGTGAATACAGAAGCGAATAGACATTGGGTCTATGGGTGACCAAAGCTGCAGAATCACTGTTGGTGAGATGGATACAAGAGAATGAAAAAGACAATCTTTAGGCTTTGATCCATGAAATTTGAGATGGGTGAGTAGAAAGGTTGGGCCACCATAATACAGCTCGACAGTAGCAAAGTGATGATGGGGCCCCTGCAGTATATACTTAACTTTCACTTACATTTCTTTTGTTCACTAATCTAGACTGAAAGTGGGATACTCTAAGTTATGACTTTGAGTTTTAATCAAACCTAGTTTTTATCTTGTTGCTTTAATTGCTCAGGTTAGTCTTTGTTCAGTGTCTTACCTCACTGCCATAGAGGTACCTGTCAAAGTAATTTTCTTGGCTCAGATGTAGGGGATTTGTGACAAACCTGGTCAAATTACTAAGAGAGGCAGGCATTACCAAATCGAGCTTATAAAAGACTGCAGTGGGGATTTGTTGGCACAGGCCACTTCGTTGGGAGGATCTCTGAACTCGTTGCCAGTCAGATTTCAAAAGGGAGGGTGCAGGTAGAAGAAGCTTGGTGTTGATCAGCTTTTTTCATACACAGAAATGAATAATTCATGTAACAGATATATGAATGACATGGTTTGTTGGTATCTATCTAGCTATTTCAGACCAGAGCTCCAGGCAAAACCTTTGCTGAATCATAAACGTTTTGGAAGTGGTGAATGTCATCTCTGCAATGCGAAAAGCGTCCCTTATATTTTGATGTGTGTACTAGGAATTGCAACATGGGAAAATACCCTAGTGATCAGAGCAAGGTTTCCGCCCTCACGCTTTTTACTTTTTCTACCTTCAGTATTCCTAACCTCTGCAGCAAAGAATGCCTGCAGCATCTGCTGTTTGTGGAAGTAGGTAAAACTACTCATAGGCAAGAAGCCTTAGCAATATTGTCAGAAAGTGAGAGGTAGTAAAAGTTTTATTTCAGATATTTTGTGATGGAAAAGGGTTCCAGCCCTTCATAGTCTTTAGACAGATGAACTGTTTCATTGACAAACAAAATTCAATAAGCCTATATTCCTGCCACCTTCAAAATACTCTGCAGTCACATTATATACCTTCTATTCAAATTGGCACGCTAATATTGTCAGTTATACATCCAGAGTTCCGGGCATCATTCCTGTTCCATGGGTCTTTGCTGAATAATTGATTTTAGATTGATTTTAGATGACAGTTGCTTTTCTAACCATAACTGGATGGTTATTTCATGTAAGCACTATAACAAGTGGTGTTGGACACCAAGAAGAAACTTTGATTTCTAAGTCTTCTGGAGTGTAACGTGTAGTGTCAGGCTCACTGTAACATAACAGAAATCTGTTGGGCACCATTTACCATTTTGAAGCATTGTTACGATGATAGTAAGATCATGCAAAGCTCTGCTAACACGTCTTTGTGTACACATGTGATGTCACAGTAAAGGCTGAACTTGTATCCATTTGAACAAAAATTGCACAAATGGTGGATCCAGATTTTGGCAGTGAAAGTTATCATAAGAGTCATTATGTTGTTGCTTTGGATGACAACGCCTAGAGCCAGGATGGTATTTCCATGAATCCTAATTCGAACCAACACCCGTTTTTGATGATTCCACCCCACTACGTGACTGCAAAACAGATGCGTATCACCTTCCTTGAATTAAAAGCTATCAGTGAGTTCCAGGGAAGACCGGCGATTGCAGGTAATGACTTGTAGCACCATCACAATGCACTACATACACAAAAGGTGGGCATGGGATCATTTCCTCTGTCCAGAGAAGCCATTCATTATTGGGCATGGTGTGTCAAGCTTTGCATATTTCTGAAAGCAAATCACATCCAGGGTGTAATCCGCACCACTGCTTAGCCCTGGTTGACATTGTAACACTGGGGGATCCCATGACTGAAATTAGTCGCGATGGAGACAAAAATAGAATGTTCAAACTTTGCACCGGAGTTCCTATATACCGGAGCACACGCCCATCTGTTTTACCTACTTTATTGAATGGTAAACATTGTTATGTAGGCTTTCATCTTTTCTCATAAGGAGAGAAGTGTGAAAGCTCATGTGATAGAGAGGCAAAACAATGCTGACGGCGTTCTCCTAGGAAAAGCAAAGGCCATTCTTAAATCTTCAGGTATTTATACAGCTGTACATTGGATTGCTAATAATGCCTAACATTCTTACAATGTACATTATAGGTTTGCTCTTTGTAGTCTGTCGAAGTTGGGTCCCACAACCTGGCTTGTGAACTTTTAGAGTTTATCCACTTAGACTTGAAGGACAACTAAATACAGATCCTTATGGAATCCAGAGTTGTCACAGCCAGAGGTAAATACCATCTCTTTTTAGAATTTTTTTTTGTTGTCGTGCGACTAAAGAAAAATTCACCCAGTGTCCTCTGTGCTGCTGTGTTTGCTCAACTGTGACTGAGATGTGTCCATTTTATTTCCCCTAGAGGCCTTTTCAAGATGCACGAAATAAACCTCAAGATTATTTTTGATAGTCTCTCTGTGTGCTTTTACCAAGGGGGGTCAGCTTAAATTGGGAACAGAACACTTCTCTCTTGTTCTTGATTGTGTCGCTTTTCAAACCAATACTTAGTTCTGGGATATATTATGTTCCATGGAAGTGTGTGTTGTGTGAAACATCTGTTTCAAGGGTTGGTGGGTCAAAGGCATTTTCACTCTCACCGAAATTTAGATCTGATTTACACATCAAACTACCTTTACTTCTCAGTTCGTGAAACCTGTTACTCAAGCTGGAAAGGCCCTCAACATTATAACCTTTCAGTAAAACATACAAAAAACATGGAAATTAAAATATGTTCCAGCTGCTTGTCCGGTACAGCAGGCGTGAAGAAGTACTGACTATTTCAGTAAAGAACTGCAAGTGGGATTATCAAATGCTTGAAGCACTGCTATAGGAATAAACACAGACCTATTAATTTGCCCAATATAAGGCACTCGGCTGGTGCCATAGTTATCTATGACAGTAATGCAGTTTAGCAATTCGCTGCAAGAGATCTAGAAAGCTGTTAAGATGAAAATCCATCACGTTGTTAACACTGTCTGTTTATCCTCACCTCATGACTCATTGGCTGAGATTAAAAAAAGCCCAAAGACCGGGGTAGGCTTCTAAACTAAAAATTTGTAGAGTAACGATATATTACTTGAATATTGTAAACACACATGAATTTATGACATTTATTAATGCATCAATGACCTTTATTAATGCATCAATGTTGGGGAACTACAGTTGTAGATGAGTAACTAATTATTTATTGCCATTGCCAAAACAGTACTACAGATATAGTTTCACTGTTGTCAGCTACCCAAAATGTTAACTATCCGTATCGTTAAAACCCAGTTCCTCCTTTATAACATCGACTGTCATCCAAACTCCTGAGCACAGGATTTGTATGTGTACTCTATCTTTATAGGCAGAGGTATAAAAGAATAAGCACCTAAAATGGTTGATGTTTGGAGTGCAGATGAATGTTAGTGAGAGCCATTTTTGTGCACTTGAATATGTTCTTGGCCTATCCTTCAATAGGAATGTGGTGCCTGTGGTTTTAAAAGTACTGAAGGATAGTGAACAATGAATTTACTAATGTGAGTATGGTGCGCGACCTTCTTAGAGCACGTTAAAATATTCCTGGATCTATTGCCACTGAGCTGGACCAAGTAAATCTCCACAACTACAGTTTCTGGTTCTCTACCTTGAAAAAATGATGAATGTAATACTCGCCTCTCCTAGCTCAGGATGACATTGTTCCTGTATCTAGATAGCCAACAAAATTTGTTCTCTCCATCCAGCACATACACTGTCTGTGGTGTTGACTTGGACACTCATCCTCATCCTAAGTGTAATTGAACTTGCGTTCTAGCTAAAATGCATGACTCTAATTCATAAAGTATTAGAAATATTAGCCCATCCGCTCCAGCAAAAGGTCTGTCTGATTGCACCCTACATGTTTTTTTAGAGAAGGTGGGGAAGGACAAATGTAAGCACTTAGTGAGTTTTAAGGATTCCACAATACTGGGTTGCATGTATTGCTTCTGCATGATGTTGCAGAATGTTTTCACATGTTGTGTATCTCAGCGTTTCTGTGCTTTTTAGAATGTAGGTTTGTTGTATTGTGAGGGGAGAGTTTTCATTGGTTTTTTCCTCTCTTGCAGTGTCTTCCAATACTTTTAGACAACAAGCTTAGCCATCCATTACTCGAACAGCTCCTGCCATCCTTGAAATATAACCTCCATGATACTTCTGAGAAAGTGCGTGTTGCTTTTGTCGATTTGCTGCTAAAAATCAAGGCTATCCGGGCAGCTAAGGTACGATCAATCGGGCTTGATGGGTAGGAGACATAAAGCCTGCCAACTTGTTGCTTGTCATCTATTTGAGTGCTGAAAAACACAGCTTTGAGTTACTGGATACCAGGACACACCCCCATGTTCATGTCATCAATTTGAGACCTAACACTAGGATTACATTATGAAGGTTTTCTTACCATCTGGGATACAGTTGTCATTAGCTGTTTTCTATCATTTTATTGCACCAAGACCCTATTCTTGAGTGACATTTTGATAAACCGCAGTAATGAATATCTTCACCACCTTAAATATGAGTCTTTATTTGTTAATATAACATATTCAGTAAATTATATTAGCATATCAGTTGTATAGGAAATTGCATCTTGTCACAGACACAAGTGAGATGCAGAAGGGTTTGGTTTGATAAGCAACAATGGGAAAAGGCAAATGAAAGAAATCGATTACAAACACCACAGAACGCGTTAACATGTTGGCCCTCATAAGCTATTTAATTTAGTTTCTCTTATCCCAGATTAACCTCAACTACCATAGCAAGTCTCTTAGGTCCTCTGATGGATCTTGTTCTGTACTGAAAGGAACTGGAATACTTAGAGGATGAGCAATTATCATATGAGGACCTGGAATAAGATAATTGCCAACATTCAATATCGGGGGCAATCGTCCAAGTAAACCCACTTCTTAGTTAATCACCAAATCAAGTTGAACCTAGCCACAAACAAATAAATAGAGCACAATCATAATATATATTTCTGGTTAAGATTCACAGGATTAGCATACAGCTTTAATTTCAAATTAGATCAGGTTTGATAAGCATTTGCAAATTATGCGAGATTCAGTTATGAAGGAATTATGTTCCTCAGCCTAGGGAGATTTTATTATCTCAAGAATAGTGAATTAGCTGGAAATCAGTTGTCTCATACCAACCCTTTAGGAAAGTTCAGAAAATATCAAATGACCAGTTCCAGTTCATAGACCAAATAGTCTGCCTCTGTCCGCACTGCAGCGTCAATACCACAGCTGCTCTGACTCGAACATTTTCAGCCGAAAAGTTTCCACTATGATACCAGCTGACGGCAAGCACATTATTTCGTCACAGTTCGTGTTGTTTCTGGAAGTCCCAATCGTCAGTCTCTGTACCGCAAGATGATTAGAGGGGTGACACCCCTTAGTTCAAAATTTAGGCAATTATACTCCATCGATTCCAGGTTTACACCCCTTGACATCACCAAATTTGTCGGACTACTCTGTCCCATTGGTTCCCCACGATAGGATGAGATGATGTAGCAAGTAAAAGTATACAAATCCGAAAGAATTCGGTAATCCATTACTCGCAATTTCCTTAGGACCACGTTGTTTAGTCATATGATTGTTTGTAACATTTGGAAAGTAGTCGAGTTCATGCTCATCCGTTTCTCAAGCATTGCTCTAGGAAGTAACACTTTTGTTGCAAGTCATACTAGGAAAGGAAGCAAAGTTTGAGGCTTTCATGAAATGCAGTTATTTACGATGAATTTGTGTTAAACTATGAATCGCACAATACATAGAATAGTGCATTAATCCTTCAATCGAGTATATTAATCACGTCAATATGAATGTTAATTAATTCATGTAAGTATAGGGTAGTCTTACTTTTTTTTAATACTCACTATTGTTTCACATATAATTTCTTAAGTCTCTTTTGCACGTTATACGTTAATACATCATACAGGATTTAAAAGCACATCAGAAATGAACTTTTACGAAGTGCAAATCATAACATAACCTCGTGTAACACCTACTTTTCTTTGTCAATATCAGTGCTGATGTTGCACACTCTAGTGTTAGTATCCGTTTTCTAACACATGAAGCAACTTTATTCTTACATAGAAATGTCTGTTATTGTTTATTTACCACGTTTATCTAAGCATAAGATCACATGTTACTAAAATGTAAAATTTCACATCAACGTATTGACTATTGTGTGTTATCAGAAAACTACTTCTAACATTGTCTGCTTTTACGATGCAGTATCTAAATCAGAACTTCATTTGTATGTTTCTTAATACATGGAGACTAACACGCATTTTTTGTCATCATCATGTAAAGGTGTCGCAAATCATTTCTGTATTACAGTCTCGTTAATAGATGAAAGATAACATTTCTGCTCTATCAGTACTATACATAAGCAATGCACCTTTGAGGAAATACATTGTCATAATAAAATATAAAAACAAAGGTGTGTAGGAAAGTGCCCCTTTTTGACATGCCCCCCCAGTTTTTATCGACAGGTTGTGCAGGACTCGGGCATATGCACTGTGGCAGTCAGCAGGACTGTTTCATGTTGCCCTCACACATCCCAAAGGGATGTCATGCTTCATCATAGGGCTACTGCCCCTTGTTGGGCTGGCCCTACCTATTTTTATGTTGTGTGTGTCTTGTATATGTCTTTACGTGTCTGAAAGTCACTCCAGCACCAGATGAAAATTTTGGTCCACAATAATGGACATCCTGGTCAATAAGACGCTCTTATGCCAGGAACGTGATAATTCTATCTCCTTTGTCTGTCCTGACAGGTTGACAAGCCAACATCAGAAAAGTAGGTACCACTGAAAGGGCACCACTTTTGACACATTTGTGGGGTAGGAAGATTCACTCACTATTCCTGTCCTGACGAAGCACCATGGATCCTCCTGACCACTAGGGGCGCGAAACGTGTTGACTGACTAGAGTTGGACCCAAAAGAGGGAACTCACATCAGACTACAGGGTACTTTATGTGACCCCATTGGTAGCATTTACCTATAAAGGTTTTTAATCTGACAGGGCGGTCCAGTTATTAAAAGTAGTTTGTGGCATCCCTGACCAGTATTAACCCACATCACCACACATGAGATACTTCCCCACCTAGACTCTACCTTGCATTCATCATATGGCATACCAATAAAAGATTTCCACCAAAGTGACCCTTCGGGGGACCCATTGGGCATTGCAGCGTTGCAATAGTCCTATGATCAAGCTTGACATCCCTTAGGGATGTGTGAGAGCAACATGAAACAGTCCTGCTGACTGCCACCGTGCATATGCCAGAGTCCTGCACAACCTGTTGATATCTTCTCTTTCTCTTTAGGAACAGTAGCCCTAATTTTTGCTTGTGACATAAACCAAGGAGCACGGGCACTGGACCTCTCATCCAGCTCCTAGTCTCCCACCTCCTCTCTCTAGGAAATCCTTTGATACACCTCCAGTTTTTGTCTAGTGCAATTTTGGTAGAAGTGCACTGATTGCCTGCTATTCAGGTCCCCAGCGCCGGATCTCTTTCCCTAAATCTGAACAATTGTTGCCACGTTTGGCAATACCTTTAGCACCCCCTTGTAAGTCCCTAGTAAATTATACCCTGCTACCGAGGGCAAGGAGGCTGAAGAGGGTCCCTAATGCTGCAGCATGTATTGTGCCACCCTAAGTGACTCATCAGCACTAACATGCAAACTGCCATTGCAGGCTGCGGCGCATGGTGCAGAGAAAAGTGAAGACATGACATTGCACACCTCCTGTGTGCCATGCCTGCAGACACTGCATGCAGTATAGGTGAGCCAACCCATAAGGCATGGGGCAGTATGCTAGTTGTATGGACATATCTGCATGAGCAGATATGTCCCTGTGATGTCTAAGTCGATTCTTCGATATTAAAAGTGAACAGGGAAGCCATTTTGAGTACATGTACTAGATACTGATATTTACAAGTTCCCAAGCTACATGATGGCTTCACTGAACCTAGAGATGTTTGGTATCAAACATCTCGCATTTATAAACCGACACTGACTTCAGTGATGGCTTTATTAATACATGCAGCCAGAGGGCACCTTAGAGCTGCCCCTGAAAACCTACTGACTACTAGTGTGCTGGCTGACTTGTGTATACCAGCCTGCCACCACAGACCGGCGTCTAACCCCCTGCAGGTGAGAGCCTGCGCTCTCTGAGGGCAGAAACAATGCCTGCTCTGGCCGGAGGTGTTGTCACCTCCTCCAAGCAGGTTGGCTAATGATCAGCATATCAAGGCAGGATGCTTCAAAGGCCTCTGCTGCCTTTGATATGTGACCCAAGGCTTCCCCAGACAGGTGAAATGCCACCCCCTGCGCTTGACCCATTTGGCACCAGGACAGGTGGGAAAATTAGGTAGTCGGGAGGCATGTTCCCCTCTCAGGCTACTACCACCCCTAAGTGGGCTACCTTAAGTGGACACAACTTTTAGAATTACACCATCTTAGTTGTGGTGGAATTAGGCTCTTTGGGTCAGGGTTCTGCCCACTTCCCACAGGAAGTGGTCATATAGATTATGTTCGAGGTATGTGAGCTGTAGATCACATGCTTCTGCATAGATCGCCATCTAGTGGTCGGTCCGGATGTTTGCACTTTGTTTTTCTTCGAAGAAGTCTTCCTAGTCACGAGGTAGGTGACCCCTCCTTTCGGTGATAGTGCGCATGGTGATCGACTCCATCTTCAGATTGTTTTTTTCCGCCATCTGGTTCGGATGTGACTTGCTATGCTCAGGTTCAACGCCGATCCTTCGGTTCCTCTCGGCTCCTACAACATTCACCCTCGACGGTATTGTTTCCTATCGCGTTCCCCTTTCTTTGCGGATCGTGTTATTGCTAAAAACTAATTTCGATCGGAAAGCTCGTGGTAGGCCGTCGGGCCTAGCCCATGGTTCGACTCGCAGTCGATGGAACGAACTCGCTTTAAGTTCCGTCCGCGGTGCCATGCGAAATACCCGCGCACCGACTCACACACCGTATGGAATCTGTGTTTGTCACCGGAACACAGTGAACAGGACTGCGACGCGTGCCAAGCTTTCCACTCCAAAAAGACTCTTCAACAGTCGGGCCCAACGACGCGACATGCAGAGCCAACATACAGGCTCCATTCCGGACCTCTTTGGACCTGAATCGGAGGAAGAAGCCGGCGACCCCATCGGAGCGGAGTAGGAACAGGAAGAAATCTCCCTTTCCGACGATGGCTCCGCCCAGGATGAAGACATCCCGCATGGACAAAGTTCCTGTAAGTACAGTCCCTACCTCGCCCCAACTTCCAGGTTCCATCGAAAAAGAAGGCTCCGGACCAACCCATGCCCTTGGGCCCCGGTCGGCACTGAGATCACGCTTCCGACGCCCCGCCTCCAGGCTCTGCACCGAAGCCTACCAAAAAGCCTTCCGGCTCCGAAAAGCCCTATGCCAAATCGGGCACCGAGCCAAAGCCTTCGGGGTCGAAGACAAAGTCCGGCACCGAACATCACCACTCAGTACCGAAAACAACCTCGGATCCGAAAACTCCAACTAAGAAACCATAGGCGCCGAAACAGACTGAGACGCCAAAATCACCTAAAAAGCATGCTCTCGGTGATCCGCTCGAAAAACCGGATCCAAAACAGAAAATTCTGATCATACATCCAAAAACGGGACATATTACCACCAAAGTGACTTTAAAGAGGGGTACTACTACAGAAGAGGAATACCACATTCCATTAAAGAAGAGAACTGTTGGGACACATCCTTCCCCTCCTCCTCTTCCTTCACCACCTTTACCCCAGTCTCTGCCTGTGCCAACTTCACCTGAGCACTCACCACCACATACACCTGACAATCAGGGTGATGGGGATGGGGGGGATGATTATGACAATCAGTCCGGACCTACAGATAAGTGGGATGACTATAACACTGACTCGCCCACTGACAACGATCCGGACCTATACCCTGCCAGGCCCTCTCCACCAGATGACAGTGTAGGCTATATTGAACTACTAGGCAGGGCTGCTAATTACCATGGGGTCTAACTCCATAAAGAATCCCTGGAAGAGGACTTCCTTTTTGAGACATGAAATAGCACACAAAAATCTACACATATGTTGCCCATGTTGAAAGGAATGACCAGACATGTAGACGACATCTTTAAGGATCCTGTCGGAGCACGTATCCTTACCCCTAGGGTAGATAAAAAATACAAACCTGCCCCATCAGATCCAGTCTACATAAGAGGACAACTACCCTTAGACTCGTTAGTAGTTTCTAATGCACGTAAAAGGGCTAACTCCCAGACTACTGGAGATGCACCACCCCCAGATAAGGAGTCAAAACTCCTTGATGCTTCAGGGAAAAGGATAGCCTCCCAGGCAGCTAACTTCTGGCGTATATGTAACACTCAAGCGTTGCTAGCTAGATATGATCGCGCGCACTGGGATGAAATGGAACAACTCATTCAATTTCTACCCCAAGAACACAAATCTAAAGCGCAAGACCTGGTACGTGAGGGACAATTAATTTCTAATAATCAAATTAGATGTTCCCTAGATGCTGCTGATACATCTGCCAGAGGGGTGAACACTAGTGTTCTTTTAAGAAGACACGCCTGGCTGCGCATATCAGGGTTTAAACCGGAGGTTCAGACCTCAATATTAAACGCACCCTTTGATAAGGAACACCTTTTTGGGCCGGTGGTAGACTCTTCACTTGACAAAATGAAGAAAGATACGGAAGTGGCTAAATCCATGCGAGCCCTTCAGTCTCCACAAGGCCTTTTTATCGAGCAGGGTCCAAAAATACTTCCACGGACACTGCGTCCACCTATAAGGGTAATAACCAACCCTCAGGTTCCAAAACCTTCTTTAGAGGCAATTACAGAGGAAGAAAGGGCAGGGGTAGGGGTTCCAATGCACGTACCTCTCCCTCCAATACAAAGCAGTGACTTGCCCATAGTTCCCCCCGACCATTTAACACCTGTGGGGGGATGACTGTCACAATTTCTACCAAAGTGGCAGTCAATAACAGACAAGTGGGTTCTCCAAATTATCCGTTCTGGTCACTGCCTGGAGTTCATCGACACTCCTCCAAACATTCCCCCAAAGTCGCACAAACTTTCACCGGATCACCTATACCTTCTCAAACAAGAGGTACAATCCCTACTACTAAAACAAGCTATAGAGCCCGTACCACCACAACACGAAGGGTCGGGCGTCTACTCCTTTTACTTCCTAATTCCCAAAAAGGACGGCTCTCTCAGACCCATATTAGATCTCCGAGAACTACATTTTTACATATAGTCAGACCATTTCCACATGGTAATACTTCAACAGGTACTACCTCTTTTGCAAAAGGGCGACTTTCTTTCTACTCTAGATTTAAAGGACGCCTACTTTCATATTGCAATCCATCCGGCTCACCGCAAATTTCTCAGGTTTGTGGTAGCAGGTCAACACTACCAATTCAAAGTCCTCCCATTCGGAGTCCCCACTGCCCCCAGAGTCTTCACGAAATGTATGGCGGTAGTAGCGGCGCATCTCAGAAGACAAAGCGTACATGTCTTCCCCTATCTGGAAGACTGGCTCATCAAAGCCAGCACCTACCAACAATGCCGAAAGCACACTTCCGTAACCATTCAGCTGCTTCACCAGCTAGGATTTTCAGTCAATGTGTTAAAATCACATCTTCAGCCAAACAAAATTCAGAATTACCTAGGAGCCACTCTGGATACTCAAAGGGCTTTAGCGTTTCCCAATGCAGCGAGAATTTGAAACATTCAGGCGCTAATTCTCAAATTTCAAGCCTCTCAATCACTTCCAGCTCGAGTGTTTATGCAACTGTTGGGAATGATGGCATCTTGCATCATGATCGTTCCCCACGCCAGATTACACATGCGTCCACTTCAAGAATGCTTAGCCAGTCAGTGGAACCATTCACACGGTCTATTAACCGATCTAGTGTTGGTAAACGGCCGTACTCCTCGCTCTCTGCAGTGGTGGAACACCCAAAATCTGTCAAAAGGACGGCCGTTCATAGACCCGGTTCCACAGACCGTGTTAACAGCGGACGCTTCTCACTGGCTGGGAAGCTCATCTTCAACAACACACAGTGCAAGGGCTGTGGAGCCACCAGCAAAAGTTGCTCCACAGCAATCATTTAGAGCTCATGGCCCTCTTTCTAGCTCTCAAAGCCTTTCAAGATCACCTGTCTGGCAAAGCTGTGTTAGTCCGAACCGACAACATGACAGCTATGTATTACATACAAAAACAGGGGGGGGACACTCTCCCCAACTGTCCCACTTAGCCCAAGACATCTGGAGGTGGGCTATTCACCACAACATTTATCTCCTAGCAGAACACCTCCCAGGAGTCAACAATCAGATTGCGGACCTCCTCAGCAGGCAGAGGTATCTAATACACGAGTGGGAACTTCACCCTCAAGTTCTCCACCCATACTTCCAAGCCTGGGGAGTCCCTCACATAGACCTGTTCGCAACACCCGAAAACGCAAAATGCCAAAGCTTCGCCTCCAGGTATCCACACCCGTTGTCCAAAGGCAATGCTCTATGGTAGAATTGGTCAGGGATATTTGCCTACGCTTTTCCGCCTCTCCCACTCATTCCATCAGTGGTTCGGAAACTCAGGCAAACATCCCTCACGCTAATACTGGTGGCTCCAACATGGACACGTCAACCCGGGTTCACAACCCTGTTGGAACTCTCTCTGGTACCACATCAAAAATTACATTTAACTCCCAGTCTTCTCACACAGAGCCATGGAGAAATCAAACACCCAGATCCCAAACAATTGAACCTCGCGATCTGGCTCCTGAAGTCATAGAGTTTGGTTATCTAAACCTTCCACCAGACTGTATGAACATTCTCAAGGAAGCTAGAAAGCCTACCACAAGAGCTTGCTATGCAGCCAAATGGAAGTGATTTGTTATCTATTGCAATAACATCAACCCTCTGGATGCTTCCATACAAAACATTAACTGCTACCTGTTACACTTACAACAGTCGTCATTGGCCTATACATCCATTAGACTGCATCTCGCTGCAATTGCAGCCTATCTTCAAAATAGGCAACATTTATCGCTCTTCAGAGTGCCTGTAATCAAAGCATTTATGGAAGGACTGAAAAGAGTTATACCACCAAGACTTCCACCTACCCCAGGGTGGAATCTTTATATAGTCCTCACAAGGTTAATGGGCCCACCATTTGAACCCATGCACAAATCTGAGCTACAGTTCCTTACTTGGAAAACGGCTTTCCTCATTGCAATCACTTCATTGAGGAGAGTGGGTGTGTAGCTGGAAAAAGGGTTCTTCTATTGTTAGTGCCTGAAGTTCAAAGACAAAGTAGTTCTTCGCACCAATCCCAAATTCCTACCTAAGTTAGTATCTGCATTTCACATTAATCAGTCGGTTGAATTACCTGTTTTCTTCCCTCAACCGGACTCTGTTGCAGAAAGAGCTCTACACACCTTAGATGTTAGAAGAGCACTGTTGTATTATATTGAAAGGACCAAATCTTTTCGTAAGACCAAACAACTTTTTGTTGCTTTCGCACCACCTCACAAGGGCAATCCTATATCCAAGTCAGGTATTGCTAGGTGGATCGTTAAATGTATCCAAATTTGCTACGCTAAAGCCAAAAAGGACTCTAACTGTACCTCCTAGAGCACATTCCACTCGTAAACTAGGAGCTACTATGGCTTTTTTAGGAAACATCCCTATTAATGACCAACCGGAGCCACACAGGACCAATACACAGGGTACCAGACCCCTCGCAACAAGCACAGCCTGTGAGGGTCCAATCTGCACTCCCACTGCACCAAGACTGAGCAGCAGTTCAGGGATGTTGGCACCGCAGAGACCCACTTCCAGAGTGGCCCAGCAGTCCTAATTTTTGCACCTTCAACCGGTGAGACAGACTACCTACAGGCTCCGTTTATTGCCTCTGTGAGTACAACAAATGCTTAGCACTACCCTTTGATAAGCCTAACTGTTCACCCAACCTACCATAAAAGAGCATTTGGGTTATCATTTTCGCCTCTTTGAACCAATTGGGGTTTGCCTGGACTCTCTACACAGTGTACCTCGTTTTGGTCCACTATATAAAGAGCCAGCTTCCTACAAAGTGCACTTGTGCATGCATTTTACTGACATTAGTACAAATGTTTTCGTTTTCATCAACATTGTCCGCCTAGGAACCTAGCGTACTTGTATATACATATAAACGCAAAGAGAGATCCTTTAATGGTAACAGTTTGACCAGTGCTTAATCTTTGTGCACCTGCCTTACAGCGATTCCCTCAAATGGTGTCTTGACACATTTCATACATTACATTTAGTGAGGCACCCCTCTCAGTAGTTAGCAGTCTTGTAGGAACTACAACTTAGTCAATATTTCTGTCATAAGAAAGCAAAACGTACCATGTCTCCTAAAGTTCACATTCTGTATAGATTCCGTTAAAGAGACAGAGGCGTGGATTATGCTTTTCCTTCCTTTAGTCAAAGACTCCAGCCAGGAAAAACAAAGTTTCCCGGTTTTCATTTCTGTGTTGGAATCCGGTTGTCCATACTAAGACTGTCGTTCTTGTTGTGTTTCTAACTTGAATACTTTAGCCTTGGGTTCTGCTTTATTAGTTTGTAGACAATAAAACAGTGCATTACTCATGGACCCCAACAAAATACAACTTGAAACTTCAGATTCAACGAAATGTGAGGACTGCCACACATAATCTGATAACCTTATTTCCCGACTATGTTGTTGGTGTCATAACATTGATTTCCTTGTCTATTTTAATCTGTCTTCTCTGGGAGACTGTTTTCTGCAGTATCACCCTTTTTACACCACTCCACTCCCCGCCCACTCCATTTAATTTGTTTCCTCCGCTCTTGATGGTGATAGTTTTTTTTCAAGAGTTGTCTTTTGTCACTTGCTTGGTTCAAATCCATCATTTGTTCTCCTGCTTTCTCCATTGACTGGGACACAGTAATTTAACTTTATTTTGTTTGCTTTTTAAAGCTAACTCTTCTACTGGATTTATTTTAAGCTGTGCAGTTCATTTAAGATACTTTTCCTGAAACAGCCTGCTTGTTTTTCTAAGACTCTTGAGGTCTCAGGTTTGCTTGGTGATTCTGAACACTTTGGTCCGGTGGGATGTGCCCAGGCGGCCGCTCCATTAGGGCTTTGGATCGCCGCCCCAATGCTTTCTCGCAGTGCAAGAAGCAGAAAATAAAATGGTATTTTAAATACCATTTTATTTTCTGCTTCTCGCGCTGCGAGAAAGCAGAAGGCAGGGGTATGCCTGGTTGGGGGCGGGCGGGTGGGCGTATCGGGGAGTAGTGGCTTGCACCACTCTGAGTGACCTGACTGTTTGGTCGGCCCTGGGGCCGACCAAAGCAGTCATGCACACTCTACATTTTCTCTATGTAGGCTGCATGCCTACATAGAGAAAACGGCGTTCCTACTGGTGCCCGGCTGGACGCCGTCCGGGACTCCCCACCAATCACAACACTGCCATTTATTTTAATTTTAAAATCCACCCCCCACCCCCCGCCGGGAAGGCGAAGCTGACCCACCCCGGCAAGGCCATCCTGACAGGTAAGTGACCCCTCCTGGTGCCCAGGAATGGATGGTCGGTCCTGCATGTATGACAGTTACAACGCTTCCGTGATTGTCTGCAGCGCCCAGTGCAATGTACAGTGCACAACGAGGCACTTTACTGACACGACAGCCCAGACCGGTATTGACAAAGTAAATGCAAGGCGTGTGCAAGATAGCACAGTCTTTCCACATGTAGTCACTTGTATTTTAGTGTTTACCTGCGCTCGGTGCTGCTTGATTGCTTGTACACCCATCACTTCCGTTATGTCTGCACCATCCGGGTTACCTCCACACAACTCTGTCTCAACAGGTGCCCTGTGCCCCTGTGGCCACCACTCTCACTTGGCTGTCGCCACCACCACCGTTTACCTGCACGCACAGCTCTCCTTTGGGTGTCTTTCCTGTCCCTGGTGTACTTGCTCCTCTATTCACACACACCTGTCCCTTGACAGTATGCCCCCCCCCGCCCCGGTGGTAGTGCACTGCACCCCCGTGGTTGCCTGTTGTTCCAGTGACTCCAGACGTGCATGGACATGGCCAGTTTGTGTGAAAGCATTTCTTGTTTGTCTCACCCTAGCCACTGTAAAGTCTTCCTAAACAACCCTCCCCCCACACACCCAGACACACTTAGTTGTAAACATGTTGTTTTCCCTGACTCTGGACTTTGGTCTGACTTGGTTGCGAACGGTGCAGAATTCCCAGCTCCTGTCAAAGGTGTGATCCTGGGCAAACTGCGTTACCTCTGTGTGTCCCAGGCCTCTTATCTTCCAAAAGTGGGAATTCTTGTCACCGGCGCAAACGCTGTGTTAGGCGCCATACGAAGCCGTAAAACTGGATATTTAGCTATAGGCAGATAGATGCCTCACACGTCGGCATGGCTGGGCAGCAACAGTCGGATGGCAGGTGTAACCCCTGTCACGTCTTACAGAGAGTACACCCCCTCTCCCCCCCACGAGTATTGCGAGCCGCGACTGCGGTGATTTGCATGTCTTGTGGTGTCTTGCTCTATTGGGAACTCCTTCCTGATTTGTGTGGATTTTCTGGCATTTTCTGTGGAAGGATATCACTGGTGATTTGGGTACACTTTGTGGTATCTGCTACTTGAGACTATCTGATGATTTGGCGTGTAATGCCGTATTTGCTTTTTGGGAATCTCCTTCGTGATTTGCGTGAATTATGTGACATTTGCTGTGTAAGGATATAATTGGTGAATTGAGCGTGTTCTGTATTTCTAGTGTACTTTAAGTCGAGCAGTTACGAGGCCTCCAAATCGTAGCAATGAAGCTTCTTTGCACTTTTGTTTTTGTGTTGACCGTGTTTTCAGTACTTTGAAGCACCTTATGGAGGCATACCCACTACACACATGACTGAAAGGAAAAGATTTGTATTGCCTCAGAGTGAAAGCTGTTATGAATTTCCTGAATATTACAAAATAATTTCGCAATTGCTTCACCCTCCCGTGGCCCACCCTGCAACACGGCGCACGTGGGAGACACCTAGCTGATTTCTGGGTGTTTTCCAGCTCTTTGATGACACCGTGTTGGCATGCGTTTGGTTTACTCACCTCAGCTCTGAGCGATCTGATAAGAACATGGCGTGCAGGACAGACGCAGATCATGGGTTGTTTATCGGGAGGCACTTAAGGTGTACACAATATGGGTGCACCGCTTAAGGTCCTTGTTGGGAATTAGGCGTACCAATAACTGCAGACAGCTCAAGTTTATAAAGTCGGACTTAATACGACTTTGCAATTATTTTAGAATGTTTGCAAAGTTTTAAAATTCAGCTGTGTGGTTTAAATATTATGTCAAAGGCTGACGTTAAACACGTTTTTCTATGTTAGAGCTCTGTATTTCATCCAGTCCTGTGCTCAGTATGTCATCCAGTCTTCTTTAATATTTGCATTTTGGTAATTGCAGTTTTGATATCTTTATAACTAGACTGGAGGGAGTACAATGCACAAAAATGAGCACTGTATGCACTAATCACAGCAGACATAGGACACCAGGAGAGCTCTGAGAATTGTATTAACTACCTACTGGCATAGGACCACCTTCAGGTTCGGTGTATCTTGCACAGAGTTTCTCTGGAAGACTAACCATCTCACAGAATTTGACCAGCTATCAACTTATTTTATTTCCTTCGGTTGACTGAGCTAGTCATAATTAGGTCTCATCTCAATTGCCTCACATTTCGGTCCACTTTCTAGAAACACCATCACATTAAAAAATATACACAGAATATGCCGTAGGATGTTAAAGCTGGGCTAGGACAGCAGAGACGTTCCGGTGCAGGCATGGCCTAACTTTAGTTGCAATTGATATGTGCATAGAAGCAGACTTTGTGTAGATCTGTGGGATGTGGCGCAAGCGGCTAATGGTGCAGGCAGCTGTGGTGTAGCATGCAGTGGGTGCCGGCACAGGCAGTAATGATGCAACAGTTTGCGGCACAGCCATGCGGTGGGTGCAGGCAGATTTGAAACAAGCTGTCATGGTTCAGAAAGTCATGGATGGGGGCAGATATTCTAAGTGCTCTGTGCAAGAAGTCCTCGGCTAAATATTTTGCAAGCCAGTGTCCTATTTTCACTTATGGCGCAGGCAGGTACTGCCAGGCAGCAGTTGTGAATCAGGGATGCATAGGATGAGTCCAGACATGCATGTTTAAGGGAAAGATGCAGAGCAGCTCCCCGCATGAAACTGGGGATGTCTGCAGGGTCACCAGCTCTGGCAGGGAGGGGCAGAGCAGGGAATCATGTAAAGCTTGCTGATCGGTCGGGGGTCTTCTATTAACAGGAATTGCCCACAGTGAAGGACAAGCAGGGCCCCGCAGAGATGCCCCTGTAGGGTGGGGTGTGAATGGGGGTCGGGGAGGGGAGCACACAGTTAAAGGAGCGGCTGCACGGCGATCTCTCACATACACGGAGGGCTCACAGCAGCAATCACCCGTTGCTTTGTCACATGCAGCTGAAACACGTCACATCGCACTGCAAGGCAAGACCTGGTCGGTTCTAAAACATGATTTTTTAGTGGAAAACTTCGGACGCAAGTATGTAGGTCAACGTATTTCAGACCCTCAGCAGCACACTGAGACCATGGTAGAGACAATGAACTGCACAGGATCACACAGCGAGTTAGCGCTGGAATGCAAAAGTTCCATCTGTGCCTGTCTAAAGTCTCTATCTGCCCATTTGCAGTTGTGCCATTACAACAATATCTTTTATGTTTGATGATCCCACGTTGCTGGGAGTGTAATCCAATAAAGCAGGGACCCATCTGGGCTGTGCCCTGTGTTTTACAACCGCTGGAGGAAGATTAGTCCGTGGCATAAATCTCAGTTTTCAACTGCCTCTGCAAAGGAATTGGAAAAATACTTAATGGTTGGAAATACAATCGCTGTTTATTACCTGTTGCCTATTGCTTCAGTTTGCTCTTTGAATCTTCGCTCTTGCTCGTTGATGTCTGCGTAGGATATTTTGAGTACCGTGTGTTTTTGCTCTTAAAGGAACCGTGCTATAATAATCACATTACAAACGATTATGAAGGAACGTGGAAAGAAAATTCTATTTTTTATATTTATATGGAGGATGTAGGGATTTTTTCACTGAGTTATTGCAAGGGTTTATTCTTTCACTTGTGACTCCATAGTCCATACAACATTTTGAGCCTAGCCTCTTTGGATAAATTGCATTGAGTGAATCGAAGTGGAAATCATGCATAGTCCGGGATTATACTCAAAATCTGGTACGGATTTGTCCATTAATGATAGACACTCCTGGAACTTGGATAAATGGAGCGAATTCTCCAGAAGCTATGTCTCTAAAAAAAAATATTGGAGTGGTCAAAGGCGGTACATGAAAATCGATTCACATGACGCTGGTGTTCATGAAAACAGAAAATTAATTTAAGGAAATAGTGTCATCATATTGATGTACAGCACTGCACAGCCAATAAATGAATGTATTTATTGTATAGTTAAAACCATTACAAGTGTATCAGTGTGTTCAAAAGTTAATATGGGCAAATGATAACATCAGCATACGCAAAGATTTCTTAAATGATAAATAATTCAATCGTATTGCTTTATTAACCTTCCTGCTTCCTCAAATTTGCTTGAAAATGCACCATTTATCCACTCTTTTTTTCAACATTTTCTCGGGGGGAGAACATCCCCCCCCCGAACCTCCCGTAGGTAGTTTGGGCTCGCTCGCCATGGTGCAGTACGGCAATTTTATGCCTCACCACTTTCAAATGTCACCAGCCGCCACTGGATCTGCCAAAACAAGGAGGTTCCAATGAAACCAATGTTCAATTGGTCTTGTGCTCCAGTGTAACGTTTTTGAAATTCCCTATATCCATCCATAAGCCATTTATTACTTTAACGTTTTATATTGCTTTTCTTAGGCCTTGCTAAAGACCCCATCTGAAAGAGACTATTAGTTATAGATTCCTTACCTTAGAATTACCCCCAGGCGTCAGACTGGATCCCCAGAATTGTTTTTTTTAGCAGTACCACTGCACATCGGTAGGTGGCATCGGTCGACTATGTGTCCGGCGTCGTGGTCGCTGTGATGATGTGGCGGTGCCTACTTAGATGCCGCCCCTGCGCGCTGACGTCAGTTCTTTCTTTTTCCGTGCCAGCCTAGCACAGATCCGGAGACAGCTTGTCCCTTAGTCACTTTTTGACTAAACTTTTTTCTACTTTTGTCGATGTCTTTTTTCAAGTCTTCGACTCGTGGTGCGTGAGGGATGTCCCATCGTCGGACCGGCTGCAAGCCTTGCGACTCCTGTCACAAGCTGATGTCCATGACGGACCAGCACCTAGCGTGCCTCTGGTGCCTGGAGCGCGACCACGACCCAAAGTCGTGCTCCGTCTGTCGGGCCATGAATCCGAAGTCTTTGCGGGAGCGGTCCCGAAAGCTATTGGAGGCCCGGCAGTCGGCTCCGCGATGCTCCCTGTCTCGCTCGAGGGGAAGAACTCAAGACCGGTCACGGAGCCACCACACCTCGTCCAAGTCTTCACACTCTTCGGGTAAGTCGAAGCACAAAGAAGGAGAAGAAGCACCCTCGCTCTTCGTCTTCCCCCCCATCGGTTGGCTGACGTGACGCGGGACCCGGAGCGTCGTCGCTCTAAGGCTCCGTCTCCGGCGCCTGACTTTGGGAGGACACAGCGCCTCCTCGCATTTCCTGGAGCCGGGTCGTCCCCTGCCCAGCTTCGTATGTTCTATGAAGCCCTCCACCAAGTGTTTGGGCAGCCTGACTCCGCTGGTGTGCCTTCGGGACCCGCGGAGTTGGTTGGGGGCCCTGGGCCTTCGATGCCAGCGGCTCTGGAAGGCCCTCGTGGTTACAGGCCTGGATCCGGATCGATGCCGGTCGACCTTACTCGACCTTTCCCGCGCCGATCCCGGCGCCGGAGCCCTCGGCGCCGGCCGTACCCCCTGCAGACGCCGTCCCCATCCTCATCCCTGAGATAGAGCCGGACTGACGAATCCGACACCAGAGGGTACTTTTGTTCCTTTGTTCATCCCTGGTGTTCCCTATCGCCCTGAGGTTGGTGATGAGGACTGGAAGGGGTCGCTGATCCCTTTGCAGACCAGCAGGAAGAACCAGACTGGAGAGCGGAATTGGGTGATGCCAGTGGTCCGGATACCTCCCCAGACCTTGACATGCTTTCTCCCCCTACTGTGGCTACGGAGGAGGGAGCGTCCTATGCAATGGTGGTGCTTAGGGCAGCCAAGGCCTTGGGCCTGGAGCTCCTTACAGTGGCAGTCAGGACTAACCTCCTGACGGAGGGGCTTCAGCCGGCGGCAACATCCTCTAAACCCCTCTTGCCCTTTAATGAAGTCCTCACGGACATCATTCTGGGCACTTGGTCCAAGCCCAGCACAAGGGCTCCTGTGAAACAGACGATTTCCCACCACCACCACCGCCCGGCTCCAGGCGATCCCATTTTCCTCATCTAACACCCTTCCCCCGAGAGCTTGGTGGTCCAAGCTTCTTCTTGCAAGTGTGCATTCCCTTCTGCACCCCCGGATAGGGAATCCAAGAAGCTGGATCATCTTGGGAAGCGCATGTTCTCTTCCTCCAGCTTGGAACTGTGGCCTGTGAATACCGCGTGCCTCTTGGGCCGGTACTCCCATACCATCTGGGATATAGATGTGCAGGTGCTGCCTCAGTGCCCGGAGGAGGCCCGGGCCGTTCTCTCCCAAACCGTGGCAAATGGGAGAGACGCAGCAAAAGTCACAATCCGCTGTGGACTGGATACCACGACTCACTGGGCAGAACGATTGCCACGTAGGTAGCCCTTCGGCACCACGCCGGGTTGAGGACGTCTGGTTTTTCGGGGGGATGTTCAGTCAACTCTGCTGGACATGCCCTTCGATGGCCGCCTTTTTGGTGACAAGGCACTGGAGCGTTTTAAGGATTCTCTGGCTAGGGCCAGATCCTTGGGCCTCGCTGCGTCCTCTCGTCCACCACAGTCTGCCTTTCCCCCCTTTCGTGGCTACGGAAGGGGCACCCCACCACATCCGACCCAGTCCAGCCACCTTTCCACGCAAGCTGCCCAGCTTCTGCATGGCCGTGGGTCTGGGAACCAGCGACGCGGGTCTGGAAACCAGCGGGCGGGCCTGGGAACCAGCGGGCGGGCCAGTCCAACCTTCCTCCCCTTCCCCCCCCTCCCCCACCCTCTACAGCAGCCTCCAAACACTCCCAGTCTGACCTTTCAGGGTCATCGGCGGCCAGTGGGTAGCAGGATTCGCCATCACCTCCCCCACTGGCAATCCATCACGTCAGACAGGTGGGTTTTGCAGGTAGTCCACGGCTACTCTCTCCTCTTCGAGACTACCCCTCCCTCCATGCCACCGTCTTTAGATCGCTTGTCGGAGGATCATTTGGCACTTCTCCGCCAGGAAGTCTTAGCTCTCTTGGCCAAGGGAGCTATCGAGAGGGTTCCTGCGCCAGAAGTAGGTCGTGGTTGATATTCCCGCTGCTTTCTGGTGCCCAAGAAGGACAAAGGCCTGCGTCCTATCCTAGACCTCAGGGCCCTCATCCGCTTCCTCCGGAAGGAGAAGCTCAAAAGGCTAACCTTGGCTCAGGTCCCATCTGCAATGGAGACTGGATGGTGGCGTTGGACTTGCAGCATGCTTATTTCCACATCCCCGTTCTGCCAGCCCACAGACGTTACCAACGGTTCACGGTAGGCCAGGAGCATTTTCAGTTCATCGTGCTTCCCTTCGGCCTTACCAGTGCCCCTAGGGTGCTCACGAAAGTGATGGCGGTGTTTGCAGTTCATCTGCGCAGATCATGGGTCCCAGTCTTCCCCTATCTCGACGACTGGCTGTTGAAGGCGGGCTCGCCCCAGGCTGTCGTCTCCCGCCTCCAGACTATGGCGGACCTCCTGCATTCGCTGGGGTTCACTATCACCGTGCCGAAGTCACACCTGACTCGCTCTGTCGCTCCCTTTCATTGGAGCTGTTCTGGACACTCTGCAGTTTCGGGCCTATCCTCCCGAGCAGCGAGTCCGGATATTCAGGGTTGAAACCGATGTTTCAGCCTCTATCCCGGATTTCGGTGAGAGTGACCTTGAGGCTGCTGGGCCTCACGGCCTCCTGCATCCTGCTGGTGGATCATGCCGGATGGCATATGAGGGCTCTGCAGTGGGACCTGAAGTTCCAGTGGGCGCAGCATTGTCGTGTAGCTCCTAGGAGTCCCCCAGGACCTGCGCGTTTTGGATGTTCTAAACTGAGGGCTTGGTGTCCCAACCGCTTCCAGACCCCCACAGGATATGTCAGCCGTTAGACCAGTTAGCTCTTAAGTGCCACTACCACCCTCCTGTATTCTACAGTGGTGTAGGTAGTCTCTGGCAACCACTGAACATGACAACCCTGATTCCTCAGGGATTGTGGAAAACAGTACAGTATGTTTCGCTCAGACACTCGTGCGTGCTTTCTCTCAGAAAATACACAGGATGGCGATTAGGACGTTTCAATAAGAATTTATTGGTCCAGCGACAGCCTTGTGTAGAACATATGTGCTGCGACAATCAGGAGACGGAAGCATATAAAAGAGATTGCTAATACCAATATAGTGAATAGTAGATACATTTGTGCCATAGTGCTAAGAAGATGAACAAAGAAACAGTTCAGATAAAAACAGTAGCACTTGCATGTTCCTAAAATGCGCGCCTTAAGTAATTTGCTAAAATGTACCTAGCCTAACCTGGATGTGTAGGTGTATATGCGTATAGATAGGTGCATCTGTAGACAAGAAACCCCTAGGAAAGAACTAGCCCCCTCACCTGATGGTTGGGAATGAAGGACCCTGTCTCTGCGTTGAGGATTAACAACACGCAAGGGATGTCAGACTGCTGCTTGTCGGAGATTCGGCATGCAGGACCCCCGTCTCAGCTTGGAAGGAATTCTACTCTAATTTGTAGGGGGGAGTGAGGGTCTTACATATTAAAGTGGTCACTCCAGAATTTTTTCTAGAATCGATATTTTTTTAAAACAACCATGGATGTTTTGAAAACAACCATGGATGTTTTGAAAACAATCACCAATGCTTTTCTAAACTAGTGTGATCATGCACAGCTGGCTGTTGGCCAAGGATGAAAAAAGTAAAATATATATGACACCGTTCCTGGAATTTGCAAAGTCGAGACAGAGTTCCCGAGAGTACACTGGTCGTTTGGCTTACTCGCCACGGTCTGGGTCTAGTCGGCTTACTCCGCCGCCAGTTTCTGTAGAGTGGGTATTCCGAATGAGAGTGCCGCACAAAGTTACAAGATTAATGGGATAAGCGGCTCGGATCAGATATTATCTGGATCGAAGATTTAAGTATTGGAATTAATTTTATACGAGATGAAATACTGATTGATGCCCAACCGGGTTGGAATTATCACCGGTGGAGAGATTGGGAGCTGTAATCAATTGTGCAGGAAGCCCTGAAGAAGTCATGGGGAGATTACCCATTGACGAAACGCGCGTTGGCTGGTTTGCGCAAGAGAAATCATATTAAAATTGAACCATAAAGGATTAAGGATTTGTCTCGACTTTGCAAATTCCAGGAACGGTGTCATATATATTTTACTTTTGCGTGTGCATAGGATCTGTTATTTTGTTTTGTCTTGGATCTTCGGGTCCTGTTTTGGGGGTTTATAGGGATATTTCCCCCACCTTTTGCACCGCACTTATTTTGTTCAAATTCAATACTGTTCACGCTATTTGGTTTAGCGCCGATACAACATGCCTGTGTGAATTAATGTCCCCTCCTCCTTTTTGTCAAGGATGAAAAAAGTGGTGACCCTTATACAGAATAAATCTGCCGTGCCTGGGAACATGTTTATGTACGTCAGGTACAGGGATTATGATGGAATGCTTAGAGCCTGGTGTCGAGGAGACAAAATCAAGCTATTGGTAAAAGGTCACCTGTTTCGAATCATTATTGTCGTGTGGATGAGAAAAATAAATGTAAGTAAAAATGGGGTATACATGACGGGACTATCCTTAAGGACATGACACCCACTCCTCATCAAAAGGTCAACAAGGTCAGCTAGGTAATAATAAAGCTAACGCTAGCAAAAGGCATAAAAATCATTTATAATAAAACATACTAAAAAGCTGTTAAAAGCCTGAAAAATGTCCACAATAAAGTCGTTTTTCCCTTAAAAAAGGCGTTCACAAGGTCCTCTAAACTTGTATGTTTTGTGATTATTGCACTGAGCACCTTGAAAGCTGTGAAGCTCAGTTAGAACTGAGAAGATAAATAAAACGTCAGTTTCGACCTTCAATGTTAGTAAATGTTTAAAAAGAAGCCAAACGGTTCCCAGCACAGGAGAAGCCAGATTGTTATAAGAATCCTGTGCTGAAGACTCAACATCGCTGAACATCGTATCCGCAGATGGCAGTCCCTCAAGAACTTCCAGTATCATATCCAATGAGCAAAGATGGTCATCTCTGGTTCCCACGGCAGCCGCTGGGAAAGAGTTGGATGCCTGCACGCCTGATACCGATGCCTGAACCTCTGAAGCAGAGCCGATATCCCTTCCAACAGGAGCGGAAGCATCCCTTGGAGACTCTAGAAATGCTGTTATCAACATGGGAATACGCTGTGGACAACTGCATGTGTGGGCCTGCAAAGGCGCCAGTAGCGCTTCTATGTCCTGCGACACAACCAATGGAAGTGTCAGACACAGGTCCAACACGCAGCCGAATCCGCAGAAGAGGCAACGGAACACAGGCAGGACACAGTCTAGCCAGACCGGTCTGAAAGACAGGAATCAATGCTCACCCTCCGCGTTACCCCACCACCCACTCCCCAACCAATTTAAAAAAAAAAAAAAGTCCTGCCTCTCCCCCACACCACCTTCTCTTCGATCGACCTCCACTGCACACAAACCTCTAAAAATAATACATGGTGCCTGCCATCCACCCACACCATTCTGGCTTCCCTCCCGCCTAAAGCTGTGCTCTTTTTCTCCACTGGAGCAGAAAGCCAGCATCGCACTGGCAAGATCTCTCATAGCCCTGTTGAAGCAGTTTGGAAATCCCTTACAATGTAGAAACATTGGGAAACAATTTTTGTGTGCCATATTTGCTCTGTCATGGCAGTGAATAACCAGATTTAGAATTAGTATTTAAGCCAGTGGCTCTGTGTAAGAGCCAACATGACAATCATACCATAGCTGAATACAAAAGAGAAGAGACCCACATAAACTACTGCTTCCATGCAGCTTGAAACACAAGTTGGTTGGTGACGTGATATAACATTGTCAGAACAGTAGGCAATGAAGTCGGAACCACCTCTTCTTTGGTTCATATACAGTGCCCTTTGTATACCTCAAACCCTGTAGAGACTTCAGTTTTACGTTTAAAAATGTATACTATGTGAATTTGTAGTAATCGCTGCTTTTCTGTCCTTTGTGCAGTTCTGGAAAATCTGTCCCATGGAGCACATTCTAGCTCGCCTTGAAGTTGATTCCCGCCCTGTGTCCCGGCGTATAGTAAACCTCCTGTTCAACTCTTTCTATCCTGTCAATCAACCAGAGGAGGTGTGGTGTGAGCGGTGTGTGACGCTAATCCAGATGAACCCTGCTGCAGCCAGAAAGTTTTATCAATATGCCTATGAGCATACTGCACCAACTAACATAGGTACGTTGCCTATCTCAGTGGCGGTCGACACAAAACGTGGTGGGGTGGGTGGAGGGACTGTGGTGGGCGTGCGGGGGGAGCGCAGAGGGGGTTAATAATAAATTAAATTTACCAGACTGCCTCGTGCATCGGTGTTCCTCTGCTTCCTGCTCCGAGCTGTCCCTGGGACAGCATCAGAGACTCCCCATCCAATCCCTGTTCTGCTTTCATGCTGCATGAGGGCAGCGCGGGAATGGGCATGAGCGGGCTGGTTTAACACTCGCTCAGGCACAGGGAGTGCGTGCTGTTTCTTCAACCCGGCTGTGCAATACAGCTGGGTTGGAGAAACCTAACTGCGCATGTTTGTTTTGCTGGCCTAAGACGACTGGCCAACCGACATGCGCACTTAGCCGTGCACATCACTCTGCTCCATATGCCTTGGCCCAACCCCACCCCTCCCTACACACGGTGGCTCAGCCAGCAGCTGAAAAATTAAATGATAATAAAATATTTTTATTTTTCAGCTGCTGGCCCTGTGCCAGTGGGGCGATGCTCCTTTACACAGCCTGAAGCCATTCCATGACATCTCCCCTTTGTCCCTTCACAGCTAATGCCATTGTAGAACTGGCAAATACATTGAGCCTTTCCCCATCGTCTAGTTGCTACTGAAACCCTCTGTAACAGCACTGCCCTTTTCTGTATACTGAAAACTCATACGTTTGGAACCTTTTTGTAGGGCTTTCAAAAGTATGTTTTTGAAACTGCCCAGTTTTCAATAGTACATGCATGGAGAAGTCTTCGGAAAAGCTAGTTTGCTTATAACATAAATGTTGGTGGTAAACTGGCATATCTAGCTTTCTTGTTGCTTTCCAACAAGGACCTGTAGTTCTTGTAAACACATATTTGGAAACGGAATCAAATTATTTTTATTTGCAGGCTGAGGTCGCCAGCCTCCCAACATCTACACAAATAACTCGTTAAAAAAGCCTCTTGAGTAGAGAGACACCTTGGAGTTAACCGTAATATTTATCCTCGCTCAAATGTGAAGAATCAAGTTAAAGTAAAATGTTTCAATTTCTCACGTATTTACTTTGTGCTCATGCAAATGTAGAAGAAAATATTTAATCTTGTTGCTTTAAAAAAATAAAAAAAGAGGGCACTTGTCAGTTTGCAATGTAACTGATGTTCCGTGTATGGTTGCAAAACGTGTGTGTGAGCGTGTGCGCGCGCGTATTTTTCACTGAAAAAGGATGTCCGTGAATAGAGTGTTAGGGTTAAGTACTCTGACAAAAAAATCATAAAAACGAAACACACACATCCCCTTAACCCCTTCGCTGCTAGGCCTTCCCCCACCCCCCCCCCCGTGCTAAGCCTTTTTTGGGCTATTTGGGGGAGTTCGCGCTTAGGCCCCTGTAACTTTTTGACCAAATAAGGTATCCACGCCAAATTTGCGTCCTTTTCTTCCAACATCCTGGGGATTCTAAAGGTACCCAGGGTTTGTGGATTCCCCTGGAGGGGATCCAGAAATTAGCCAAAACACAGCTAAATTTTGTTTTTTTTGGGAAAAATGTGAAAAAAGTGCTGCAAATGAAAGCGTCTGTGTTTTTCCCTGTAAATGGTATCAAAAAAGGGTTTGTGGGGCTGAAATCACCATTTTCCCAGCTTTTAGGGAATGACAGACTTTTGTCAGAAAACCAACATTTTTTACACAGTTTTGGCATTTTTCTGGGACATAGCCTATTTTTGCTATTTTTGTGCTTTCAACCTCCTTCCAGTTAATGGTAGAAATGAGTATGAAAGCAATAATGGAGCCTGGAAAGCTATACATTTTAGAAAAGTAGACAAAATGCTGAATTCAGCAAGGGGTCATTTGTGTAAATCCATCAAGGTTTCTTTATAGAAACTAACAGTTAAATACAGGAAAAATTGAAAATTGAAAAAAACAGCCTTTTGTGTCAACGTTTTCACCTGTAACTTCTTCTAATTATGACAGCTCTTTGAAAGCAATATACCGTTACATCCACTGGACCTTACTGGTTGTGGGGATATATAGGACTTGTAGGTTCACCAAGAACCCGACAGAACCCAGAGCCAAAAAACTGAGCAGCGTCTTGCAATGGTTTTTTATTATGTACCGGGTATATAGCAATTATTCTGGGAAAATGTATACATGGGAAATTCGGTATGAAAGACTCCTATGTATTTCTGAAATGGGAACAAAATATAGAGTTTAGAAACAGTATATATTTGCACATTTCCGAAATTGGGAATACTCATACTAGCATGAGAATTTACACATTGTCTTTCATTTGGAAGGAAGAAATGCATCGAAAGTCAATAGGTAATAACAGTTGCTTTGCAAATCTGAATTACCCTAAGTCTCCTGATAAAAATGGTACCTCACCTGTGTGGGTAGGCATAGTGCCCACGACAGGAAACGGCTCAAAACCCAACGTGAACACACCACATTTTCACAATGAAAAATTACCCTTTTTTTTTTTGTTGCAAAGTGCCTAACTGTAGTTTTTGAACCCTAGCTCTGCCGGCACCTAGGGAAACCTAGCAAACCTATACCTTTTTGAAAACTAGACACCCAGGGGAATCCAGGATGGGGTGACTTGACTGGCTCCCACCAGGTTCTGTTACCCAGAATCCCTTGCAAACCTAAAAAATTGTCAAAAAAAACACATTTTCCTCACATTTCTGTGGTGGAAAGTTCTGGAATCTGCGTGGATCCACAAATTTCCACCCACCCCGCGTTCCCCAAAGTCTTCCGAGAAGAATGGTACCTCACTTGTGTTGGTCGGCCTAGTGCCCGCAACAGGAAACGGCGCAAAACGCAACGTGGACACACCTCAATTTCACTGTGAAAAATGACCCTTTTTTGGAAAAGTGCCTAGCTGTAGTTTTTGAACCGTAGCTCTGCCGGCACCTAGGGAAACCTAGCAAACCTATACATTTTTGAAAACTAGACACCCAGGGAAATCCAGGATGGGGTGACTTGACTGCCTCTCACCAGGTTCTGTTACCCAGAATCCCTTGCAAACCTAAAAAATTGTCAAAAAACCCACATTTTTCTCAAATTTCTGTGTGGGAAAGTTCTGGAATCTGCGTGTCCCGAGTAAAATGATACCTCACGTGTGGTTGGGACAAGGGCCTGTGACTGGGAAGAGCCCAAAACATAGGAAATAAGGGTATAGCACAGAGAATTCTAAGCGCTACATTTTAAAAATAAAAAATACGTTTTTAGCCAATTCTGCATTGGACAGCCACCAAAGTGAGGTATCATTTTACTCGGGACACTCAGGGGAACGCTGTGGGGTAGGACATTTGTGCCGGCACAGTGATTCCACACACAAATATGTGGAAAATGTGTTTTTTTCAGCTAAATTTGAGGTTTGCATGGCACTCTGGGTAGGAAAATGTTGGGGGATCCACGCAAGCCATACCTCATTGGACTCCCCGGGTGTCTAGTTTTCAGAAATGTTTGGGTTCGAGTACTTTTCCCAAGATGGCCGCCGAGCCCGGGGCCAAAATCTCAGGTGCCCCCCACCAAAAAACCAGGTAGTTTTGCTATAGGTAATTTTGAAGTCTCCACAGTACGATTTGGGCCATTTCCTGTTGCAGCCACTATGCCTACCCACACAAGTGAGGTACCATTTTAATCGGGAGACCTGGGGGAATGCTGAGTGGGAGGAAATTTGTGGATCCACGCAGATTCCAGAACTTTCCCACACAGACATTTTTTTTCAGCCAAATTTGAGGTTTGCCGGGGATTCTGGGTAGGAGAATGTTGGGGGACCCACGCAAGCCATACCTCGCTGGACTCCCGGGTGTCTAGTTTCCAGAAATGTGTGGGTTTGGTAGGGTTCCCTAGATGGCCGCCGAGCCCCGGGCCAAAAACTCATGGGACCCCCCTTGCAAAACCAGGTTGGTTTGTGATAGGTAATTTTGATGTCGCCTCAATAGGTTTGGGCCCTTGCCTGTCGCGGGTCCTTGACCCACCCACGCAAGTGAGGTACCATTTTTATCGGGAGACCTGGGGGAACGCTGGGTGGGAGGAAATTTGTGGATCCAAGCAGATTCCAGAACTTTCCCACACAGAAGTTTGAGAAAAAAGTGATTTTTTTTCAGCAAAATTTGAGGTTAGCAGGGGATTCTGGGTAGGAGAATGTTGGGAGACCCACGCAAGCCATACCTCGCTGAACTCCCCTGGGTGTCTAGTTTCCAGAAATGTGTGGGTTTGGTAGGTTTCCCTAGATGGCCGCCGAGCCCCGGGCCAAAAACTCATGGGACCCCCCTTGCAAAACCAGGTTGGTTTGTGATAGGTAATTTTGATGTCGCATCAATAGGTTTTGGGCCCTTCCCTGCCGCGGGAACTTGGCCCACCCATACAAGTGAGGTACCATTTCTATTGGGATACTTGGAGAAATGCTGGGGGGTTGGAAATTTGTTGTTACTTTCTGCAGTGTGAAAATTTGAGCACAATAATGCAAGGAAAATATCAGTCACATTTTGAGGTTTGCAGGACATTGTGGGTAAGATAACTTGTTGGGATCCACAAGAGACATCACCATGTACTCCCATGGGTGTTTAGTTTACGACAAAAACTACAGTTGTTAGGTTATTCTTAGATGAAATGTACACCTTGGCAGAGAGACAAAACAGACAAAGATTACTGCACAGCCATCTATTCCTCAAGCACACACACATACTGGTTGGATTTGGCACGAGGGCGAGTGATGGTTCAGTATATACAATTTTATTAACGAGATTTCACAAAAATGAAATGCACTGTCAATAATTGAAAGGACAAAAAACTGAACCAGTGACTCGCAGCTCGTGAGCTGTAAAGCCACGTCAAGGCACCAACCGCTTTACAGGCCATTCACACACCTTTCATACATGATACACACAAGACCATTCACACCATCAGGCACAAAACCAACACATTACAACATTCACAAAAAAGGACACAGTACACCCTGCTTGACAAAAACGGAAAAGACACATTTTTATGCACAACCCCCTATTCCTCAAGCACACATACATACTGGTTGGATTTGGCACGAGGGTGAGTGATGGTTCAGTATATACAGTTGTATTAACCAGAGATTTCACAAAAATGAAATGCACTGTTAATTGAAAGGACGAGAAACTGAACCATTGACTCTCAGCTCGTGAGCTGTAAAGCCACGACAAGGCACCAACCTCTTTACAGGCCATTCATACACCTTTCATACGTGTAACACATACAAAACCATTCACAACGCCAGCCGCGGGCCCAGCACATTACAACACTCACATCAGCAGACAGCGCCATTCAAGGGCCCATCACTTTCACACGCCCACATTCCTGACACAGCAACCACACCAGCTCACGGATTGCGTTGAGTGGCGTTTGGCTAGCAGTGTGTAGAGTGACCAGCAGCTAGTCACTACTCGCACACCGCCAGCCGAGCGCCAGTCCACGCACACCGCCAGCAGAGCGCCAGTCCACGCACACCGCCAGCCAAGCGCCAGTCCACGCACACCGCCAGCCAAGCGCCAGTCCACGCACACCGCCAGCCAAGCGCCAGTCCACGCACACCGCCAGCCAAGCGCCAGTCCACGCACCCCGCCAGCCAAGCGCCAGTCCACGCACCCCGCCAGCCAAGCGCCAGTCCACGCACCCCGCCAGCCAAGCGCCAGTCCACGCACCCCGCCAGCCAAGCGCCAGTCCACGCACCCCGCCAGCCAAGCGCCAGTCCACGCACCCCGACAGCCAAGCGCCAGTCCACGCACACCGACAGCCAAGCGCCAGTCCACGCACACCGCCAGCCAAGCGCCAATCCAAAAAACCGCCAGCCAAGCGCCAGACCACGCACTCCGCCAGACAAGCGCCACTCCACGCACACCGCCATCACATTTAGGATTTTTTTTATATAAATAAGAAAACACAAACAAATTGCAAATAGATACAAACCTACTAACACAACATCTGAAACTAAATACACTACACAAATGCCAACCTTGAAACTGAACAAAAAATATTAAACAATAGAGGCCAGGCAGTTCACTTTACCACTCATTGATGCTCCCAAAAATTATTTTGTGTGGTACATTCTAAAACAAGCAGGCACACACAGCCCAGGGTTAGAAGGACACTCGGGGCAGTACTTACGAGTCTCCTTCCGCGTACCTCTTTGCCAACAGACTCTACATCTCCTACTGGGAAAGTCTTTTGAGGGTGTGGGAGGAATGTGATCAGGAAAGTGGCGATTTTTTTTTCAATCTAGCAACATCCTCCATCACTCCAACTCTAGGAACACTTGCCTGTTCCACTAAAACAAGGCTGCCTATTACAGACTCCTGAAACTTAGCAAAAGTCATCTTTGACTCAGGACAAGAATCCTGGAATACAACAAAAGCATTAAAGGTTGCCAAGTGGAAAAGATGGATAGCCAACTTCTTATACCAAATGTAAGCCTTACGAAGAGCAGCGCAAGGTTCCAACCTCTGATCTACTCTGTCAACACCACCCATGTGCCTATTATAGTCTAAAATACACACAGGTTTGCGCACTTCAGCAACCTGACCCCAAACACAGGTGAAGTGCTTTCATCATGGATGGTAGTCAGCATGTAGACATCTCTCCTGTCTGAAAACTTCACAGCTAGAAGCTCCTCGCAACGCACTGCACTGTCCCCGCACAAGCTTTTGACAAACCAGTTCTTTTGGGAAACCTTTACGGTTAGAGCTGATTGTGTCACAAGCAACAGTGTCCACTTTGGCCAATTCCCTGAACAACCGCACACCAGTGTAGAACTTATCTACATATAAATGGTGGCCTTTGTTAAAAAGTCCTCTACCAAGTTCCCACACAATTTTCTCAGTCACTCCAAAAGTGGACGGACAGCCAGGGGGGTTAATCCTGGATTCCTTACTGGTGTACACCCTGAAATTAGAGACATATCCAGTCCTACTGTCACACAGCATATACAGCTTAATTCCATAGCGTGCCCTCTTACTAGGAATGTATTGCCTAAAAACCAAGCGGCCCTTGAACAACACCAAATACTCATCCACTGCTATTTCTTTCCCTGGAGCATAGATCTCAGAAAATCGATCAACAAAATGATCAATGAGAGGCCGAATCTTAAAAAGACGGTCACAATCAGGGTGATCTCGTGCCAACGCTAAACCATTATCGACAAAATGCATCATCCGAAGCAGAAGCAAATACCTATCACGATTCATGACTGCCGGAAATATAGCTGTTGCCATCAAGGGACTAGTAGACCAATATGAAGACATTGATGGCTTCCTTAGCAAGCCCATCAAAAAGGTTAAACCCAAGAACTTCATCTCTTCCAGATTTGTGGGAGTCCACCGGGTAGCTCTAGAGTGGGGCTTAAGGCTGGCACTGTTGTCCCTCAAAAACTGTTCGGCAAACAAATTAGTCTGCTCAACAATCTCTGCCAAAAATACATCGTCCATAAACAACTGAAAAAAATTTATCGGCAAAAAGTTTTCAGTATTAACTCTACACCCTGGAACACCAGTAAAGTCTGGCAATGCCGGCTGCACCATGCCTGGGGCAACCCAGAGGTCAGCACGGGAAGCCTTGCAGCCCCAGGCTGCAGCCCAGATGCCTCTTGCCGCACTATACCAACGGGAAGCCTTGCAGCCCCAGGCTGCAGCCCAGATGCCTCTTGCCGCACTATTGGCACATCAAAAGCAGAAAGGCCAAATAATAAAACCGATCTGCCCCCAGAGGAGACAGAATATACTTTAAACATAATTTGGGCCCCTGGAAGCGACCCTTGCCCAAGGGGTCGCTTCCGATTTAAACAAAAAACAATTCCCTGGCTCTAGTGGGCTTTTCTGCCCCCGGGTCCAGAAACGGCCAAAAATCGGCCGATCTGTCCCCAGGGGGGGCAGAAAAGTCTGAAATTATATTTCCCCCTTAGGAAGCGACCCTTGCCCAAAGGGGTCGCTTCCTTTCCATCCAAAAACGAATCCCTGGTGTCTAGTGGGGCATTCCTGGTGCACGATCGCGATGCTGGGCGCGATCGTGCACCAGGAATGCCCTGCATTGAGACATCAGGGGAGAGGAAACACTGTTTCCTCTCCCCGATGCCTCAAGGCGTCCAGATTTGGCCCCACCGGAGACCAAAACCTACCTCCTCCTCTTGGACGCGCTGGAAACAAATGGTTTCCAGCGTGTCCAGCGCTTCCTGATGACGGGCGCGCTGACGTCATGGGAAAGCGTGGGGAGTCGGGGGTGGCAGCGGAAACTCTTCCGCTGCCATCCCCTCTGTGAGGGCAAGATCGTTACCCCAGGGGAGCGCCAGCGCTTCCCCCAGGGGCTGTGCTCATGATGGAGCGGTTCCGTCATGAGCACAGCCCAACCGATGCTCATGACGGAACCACTCCGTCATGAGCATCGAAGGGGTTAAACTTTAGCTTATGGTTAAGATTTCAAATGCAAAAGTGTGTAGCCTATTGCACTTGCATGCACCAGGGATCACACTGACGACCTTACATCACTGATGACATCACACATCACCTTATCATTGCATATTATTTTAGGTTTGACTTGACAGTGCAGCTGACCTATAGTTACCAATTCTTTCAAATATACATAGTGTTCGCTTTTCTCCACCCAGAGGAATATATTTCTCACATCATGTCATTGTCTGTTTGGTGCATCATTCCACCTCTTCTCGAGTGCTTGCATTAGAATGGTTGAGCGACAATTTTACCATCCTAAAAGTACTCTCAATCATCACACAATAAATTCATTATGTCATAGATGCACTGTATACAGAACATAATTGTTTTAAGTTTTGTTTTCACACTTCAGCAGGCTTTATTGAATGATTTACCCAAGAGTCAAAATGAATGCCTGATCTTTGCCAATGGTAATTTTGCTTTGTGGATTCAAAATGATACAATAGGTCTGCAGCTGTGGCTGGCTCTGTGTGCTACACAAGTCCAAACCACAATCGCGGAAATCATACATACAAAAAAGTAGGTTTTGTGACTTGTGAATGCATGGTTTGAAGTTCCAGTCTTTTAGTGAAAACAGTGTGCTTATTTTTTTGAGGGTTCAATGTCTAACCCTCTGACCCAAACCTTCCATCCTTGACACCTTTTCTAACAAATTTCTGAAAAATACTATTCGGAGTAAAGTTTTAGTGCCATGCCAGGTTTGGTGTTATGACATTCAGTACTTATTGCTCCAGAGGAGTGTAAACAGTATTAAAATCTGTCTTAACAGGGCCTACACTTATTCTGCTACTATTCTGCCCTATGACCTGCGCATGTTGAAGACAAATTTACACCAGGTTGTCAATGTTAACCCTTTCTCTGCTATGCCTTTTCCCCCTAGAATGCTAAGCCCTTTTTTGTCTTTTCAGGCTAGTCTGCGGTTAGGCCTCCAAAACGTTTTTGCTACTTCACTTGTGTGGCTGGGCCTAGTGTACCTGGACAGGCAAGCATAAAACCAGTGTCGATGAGTCTCGCTGTGCGATTCTAATTGACGCTGGTTTGAGTTGTGCCTCTTCGGGGACAATAGGCCTAGTCGCAGAAAGTGGGGTAGCATTTTTATTGAGACAAGTGGGGAAGGCTGGGTGGTAGGAAAATGTTGGATTCCAGATATTTCCCGAAGTTTATGTCACAGAAATGCAAGGAAAATGACCAATTCTAGGCAAAATCTCAGGTTTGCATGGCATTGTGGGTAAGAAAATATTGTGGGATCCACCCGAGGCACACCGTCTTGGACTGCCACAGGTGTTTAGTTTTCAGAAGTGCCTAGATTTGGTAAGTTTCCCCAAGTGGTAGCTGACCTGAGCCTGAAAAGTGCAGCCATTCAGCATAGAAGTTGGACGATATTAGGACGTAGCCCAACTCTGCCCTACCCATATGTAAAATAATAAAATTAAAAAAAGCATTGAAAATCAAAATTTTCCTTCTTGTCAAAAAGATGGTGATGCTTAAGGCCCCCGGGGTGCAGAAAGATTGTTGGTGTTGAATTGAAGGTTGAGGCTAGGCCTGATGTGTGGGTGGCTAGGCAGGCTACGCCCACACCTTGTAGCAATATAAAAAACTCCCTGGTGGTGCTTCCCACTTGGTGGTCCTGAATGATGCACTGCAAAGGGGGTAGGCGGCCTTAGGACCCTGCATACTGTGTGGAACTTTCACTCATGTCATGGGAAATGATTACGGATCGCTTATACGGGTCACTGATTCCTTGAGCTCTACCAAATCTCATGGGGTGGTTTTTTCGGATTTGGGGGAAGCTACTAAATGGACTAGTTGGGTGGCGTAGGATCATGCTACAGACTCCCCTTTGGCTGGGAACTCTTCTCAATCATGTGATGGGCCAGGAGGGGTTTGGACGAAGGGATCTGATTGGCATCTCTCAGCTTGGGGATGTATGGCAGGGCTCTACTATATGTTCATTTTCGGAGCTGCCGGCTGACTTTCACTTACATCATACACAGTTCTTGCGCTTTCTACAGTTCTGTCATGCCTTATCTTATCAGCCCTGTAGGAAACTGGGTTTGTGTTGCAGTACCCCCCCGCCCCCCCTCCACACACTTTTTGCCTGCATTTTGATGCAACTTTGACTGAAGTGTACTGTGTCCCTGCTCACCAGGTTCCCAGTACCATTCTTCCTTCCATAAAAGCTGTACAATTGTTCCCCCAATTGGCAAAACCTTTAGCACCCTCTGTAAGTCCCTATTAAATGGTACCTAGGGCCTGAGGTACTATTGTGCCACCCTAAGAGACCCCTCACCAAGCACATGCAAGACTGCCATTGCAGGCTGCCTGCCTTGGTGCAGACAACAGTGAAAACCTCCCTGTGTGCCATGTCCCTAACACTGCATGTAATAATTGTAAGTCACCCTTACAGCAGGCCTAACAGCCGTAAGGCATGGTGCGGAGGAATATTGCATGTGAGGGAATACCTGCATGAGCAGATGTGCCCCTGTGCTGGTCAGTCCTATTACTGCCAGTACAAGTGACCAGGGAAGCCATTTTAAACAATGTGCGGGACACTGGTGAAAACAAGTTCCCCAGCTACATGATGGCTTCACTGAAAATAGGGATGTTTGGTATCAAACATCTCGTGTTGTTAAACCCACACTGATGCCAGTGTCGGATTTACCAATACTTGCACCGAGAGGGCACCTTAGAGGTGCCCTCTTAAAACCTACCAGCCTCTCGTGTGCTTGCTGACTGGTTTCTGCCAGCCTGCAACCTGAAACGCTGTTCTGACCTCCTAGGGCGAGAGCCTTTGCTCTCAGGAGACACAGAACAAAAGTCCGTCTGGGAAGAGGGTATAACACCCCATTCCACAGAAGTGCCTGCTGATTATCCTCCTCTTGCCGGTGAGTTTCAAAGAAGCTTCTGCCTTTGGAATGCGAATCTGGCTCCCCTCAAAGGAGAGGAAGGCACCCCCTCTGTCCAGAGCCCCCTTGGCACCTGGACAGGTGGGAAAATTAGCTAGTCGGGTAGGTGTGCCACCTCCAGGCTAGTACCACCCCTAACATGGGCTACTGTGAGCATGATTTATCAGAAGTAGCCATCTTTGTGATGCCATACTTAGGAATTCTGGGACAGGTTATAGGGGCGTAGTGACTCCAAGGGGGTGGTAGCCCCTATATTCAGTATTTAGGGGAGTCCCAGGTGCCAGAGAAGCAGATCCTGGCAACCTACAAAAAGGACACAAAGAGCCGCAGAAGACTGAAGAGAGAACCTGATATGGTCCCATCCCTGCTGTCCTGTTTACCGTTTTCTGTTGACCCTGCACCAAAGACGACTCTTTTTGAAGCTGAGTGCCTCCAAAACCTGGGAGGACTGCCTGCCTTCAGTAAAGACCAAGACCTCCTGTGAACAGCTGACCTGTTCCAAAGAACTCCAAAGGAGAAGACTCTGAGGTCTCTGGAACTGCCAAAACCCGACACCCAAAGCCACCACTGCACCCGTCGCCTCCGGTCGGAGTTGAAGTGGGCCACTGCTGCCAACAAGGTTCCCCAGCCCTCCAGAGCTCGAGTCCATAGTGGTCACACCCCTCATGGACTCCCTGACGTCGCCTGCAGCCTCTGCACGCACGCCGTGCGACTGCTTCCGGTAAGAGAAACCTGACGTCTAAAGACACCTCTGCATCCTTTGCCCCCAGGCCGTAGAGAAGAGGACCCCAGGTGTCTCTAGGTCCCGAACATCGCTAGCCGTGAACCCCCCCTGTTGGGTCACCCAGACTGGCTTCCTAGCCAGAACCTTCAGCGTCTTTTTACAGAGACTGATCTCCACTGAGACCTATTGATCCTGATGCTGTTTTGCACTCAGCCGCCCTTCTTCTGCTGGTGGTATGTACTGGTGCTGCCTTGGACCTTGCCTACCACTCACCTTAAGTTCTGGAGATTGTTCCTGTAAGTCGATGTACTGTATCTGTTTGCAGAACTTGTTCTTCCTTCCATAGGATAACATTGCAGAACTCAGATATTGCACTGTCCACTTTTTAAAGTGAAAATAATTTATTTAAAAAATGTACTTACCTGAACTATTTTTCTCTGATGCCAAATCATAAATAAAGGGGCTTGGTATTTTTATAAATTGATGTGGATCTCCCTCTTGAGTTGTGCTGTCATTTACTAACCATGGTCCAACTTAATGTTCTCCACATGATTTATTTGATGCTAGAACAGCTGTGGAAGGCGAGTAAACTCCCATCACCCACATGCCATCGCTGTGGTGCTGATAACGCAGAGTTCTATCATGTGATTTGATTGTTCCCTGTCATACAATGATATTGGTTCCAAATATTGGGGGGGTTTTGGCAGATGTGTTGTGGAGGCCGATAGACTGTTTCCCTTAGATTGTGTTTTTTGGCCTAATGGAGGAGCCGTGGGGCACAAGAGCTGAACAATACCTGGTAGGGTTGGGGACCCTGTTGGGGAAGCACGAGATTGCCCGGAACTGGATCTCGAGGACTGCTCCGGACTTGCATGCGTGGCAGAGTGCCATGGACTGGTACTCAATGGTGGAGGAAATAGTATATGCGGCACGTGGCTGTCCTCAAAAATACCGAAAAATTTGGGGCAGATGGTGGAACCAATATGGGCTTCTGGGATTGTGATGTGGATTCCTCTATTGCTTTTTGATCGGGGACTATTGCTGCCTGCATGTGTTTTGTCATGTTTATTTTACATCCAGTTATGCTACAATTTTAAAAAACAATAAAAAAACACAACTACCTGGTGTCTAGTGGGCTTTCTGCCCCTCCATCGGGGCAGATTGGAGAAAACCCCTCCTATCTGCCCCGATGGGTGGCAGAAAGACTGCTGGGGGTTATTTGGATGGGTGGAGGCAAGACCTGATGCCTGGGAGTGCCACCCGTTCTGCCTTTATAAAAAATATCCCTGGTGTCAAGTGGGCTTGGGGCCGGAGGGAGGAGAGCACTAGCCCATAGTGAGGGGACAGTTCCCCCCCCCCCCTCCCCAAATCAAACGGTCACTAATTTCTAGTGGGCAGATCCCTGCTTGGGGTTCGCTCTCGTGCGACGATCCCCAAGCGGGTATCTACTAGTGAATGGTGCAATTGGAAAGGGGAGGTTCTCTCCTTTCCAATGACACCTCCCCCGTCCACATCAGTGCTTGGGGTGGCTGAGATATGCCCCAAGCACCGAGATACAGTGAAAGTGAAATGAGGATCATCTCATTTCAGGGAAGAAAAAAACAGCCTTGGGTGCTGGGGAAGCTCTTCCCCCAGCTCCTGAGGCTGAATTCAATAAAATGAAATCCCTCTGGTGCTCGCACCAGAGTGATTTCCTGCCTCCGTTGCCAGGACGTTCTGGAGCAGTCCTAAGCACTTGAACACTGGTGCTGAGGATGGCTCAACCACGCCCATAGCAAGCAAGAGGTTAAACTTTAAGACACAGTTTACACATTCACCAGCTGACGTGCATAAAAAGTGCTGTTTGCATTGAATAGGGTGACTTTGTATGCTGAAATCCTTCTAGCCCTAATTTGAACAGCAGCCTTTGAATGATTACGTAAGACACTGATTTTTAAAGTGCAAGCTATCCTATCAGACCTGTCCTGTTTGGTAAGGAGCATCAATTAAAATGCTAACAAACATGTTAAAAATCATCAATATTTCACTATAGTCATTAATCATGTCTAAATGCAATCCTTAATATCAATATAACATTTAAACGTTGATGAAAAATCACTGGGAAGTTAAAGGGTTAATAAAGCGTTAAAAACAAACATAACATGTCTGTGTTTTATTTTATACACTTCCAGGCCACATAAAATGCAGCAATAGAACCAGCCTCTAGAGGGTGCTGCACTCCAAGCTGTTGAACAAATGCTCCACCCTTGGGAATGCTTTGGAAATGTTGAAAATCCTTGGGGTCCTAAATTCTGGGGAGCTGCTGCCTTCCTGCAACCCCCAATCACATTTTTAGAATATGTTGGTGTTGCCACTGCTCGTTTTGGGACCACCACAAAGCCAAGATAAATATGTAGAGTACATCCCCGCAGGGCATTATGGGGCCTTCCTTCAGCCGGAACATGAATTTTAGATTAGCGTCTCGGTCCATTTTGTTTACTGGTGCAAGGCCTCGCGCAGCATGTCCTTTCCCTTTATTTTTCTTTTTTTTAATCTGAAGTGTCCGGTCCCACCTTGGCACCCCTCCTTGTTCAGTACAGCTCGCAAAGTCCACCCTAGTTGCCCCAGCCGGCACGGGAGTTGGCAGCGTGCTTCTTTCTTGCCCGCTCCATGCAGGCATGTTTTATTGTGTGTGGTGGCCGCCTGCTCCTCCCAGGCATGGGGAGCGAAGCCCCTTGTTTCTTTCGGGGGATGGGAGAGTTGGTAGCGTGGCTGCGATCCCCTCAATCTTGCGATGTCCCCTGGGAAGGTGGGGACTCTCTGTGGCAACTGAAGATGCGGGGAGGGGGGTCTCACACACGCCCCCCTCCCTGGGACAAACTAATAAACCAATCCTGCACTGACCCCCGGGCCCTGGCCCAGCCCGGGGTAATTTTTCAAAGATGTGGTGGAGCCCACATGCTTCAATGCTCGTTGGGGGTTAAAGGACACCAGCCTTAAAAAGGCCATAACTGTGGCCCCATTGGGCCAATTTGGATGATCCTGGGCTTTTCTACCTCTGGTGGCGAGTTCTATCCACCAGCAGGCCTCCTGGCCTCAAGGTTGGTGTACTTAGCAGGGAGTTGGTTCCATAGTTCCCTGCGCCAGCTTTCCTTCTGGTCATTGTCTGTGGTGCTCCTCTCCTCCTTTTGGGGCCCAAGAGTCCAGACCTTTCCCCCAATTGGTTCTCAGGGGTTGTAAGGGGGCCAGCCTCACTGGCCCTTGGAGAGACCCACTGGGCCTGGGGTCAATGGGGGACATAGTCCTTAGTCCCTTAGGGCATCAGGGGATTTGCCCTTCCAGATGTCCATGGCTGCTGTCGCAGTTCTTGTAAAAAGCACCCTCTCTCCTTTGTGCAATAGTTTTTAAATGGGGGTGTAAGGTTCTAGCAGCTAGCCACACCTGGCCAATAGTAGGTTGCTGCATCACATATCCGCTCCTGCCTTTCCCCCCAAAACTTCAAAGAGGAGCCCCCTCCTGTTTTGGCTCCAGTAATCTGGGCTTCCTCCTTTATTCAGTGGGCGTTGGTTGTCCTCAGCCTGATACAGTGGGTCAGTTAATGAGCAAATGCAGAATTTCTTCCCCACCCCTTCCTCCTCAGGAGCTGAGAGAAGCACTGTTAATTACTTTGTGTGTGGGAAGGCCTATGTTCCATATGCTGAAGGGAAATGTAATTAACTTGGCACAGCAGGGTGACAAAAGGCCTGAGCTGAGCCAGAGAAATATGACAATTGAGGACAACCCTTAAGATGTACGTACATCTGCTTGTGACTTGCATATTTATACTGGCGCACTCTTTTCACCCCAGTTTATCTTGCTGTACTGTGTAGACCAAAAGGAAGCAAAACTGTAATCGAAGGCAGGTTTCCCCCTATGTATAAAATAAATCGTCACTGCAGACAAAACAGTAAATCATACTGACTTTACCTATGAGTGCCCACTGCTACTATAAAGCCTACCCTGCAGAGTCCCCCTGCTCCAGGCTACCTGTGCATAGTTACTGGGCTGAGCACGACAGTAGTCTTAAACATTCAGCCAGCACATGTGTTTATCTGTAACCAGCTAAGTGCTCCTTACCTTTCCTGCGCCGCAGCAGCCTTATCTGAGATGCGGGAATAAATATATGCACTGCTATTCCATCGAAATGATTACATCAATTAATCATTGATTGAAATGCTAATTTCATACATTTTTATTTTAACATCAGGTTGTATTCATCAACTCTTTTGTACAAAAGTATGTTGCTGTATGGCGTTACATACATGTAGGATAGGTAAAGTATCACAATTTTTACAATCAAAAATTGGAATTATACGTGTATTCAAAGATTAGAAACAATTTATTAATGAATTAGAGGCACAAATTATTAAAAAAAAGGTGAGTGAGCAGATCGTGACGAGGTAAAAGGAAATCAGCCGATTTTACTTTTACTTACAGGCGCCAATTCCTGCCCTACTGAGTTCCCGGTTATAATATCCCGGACGGGATATCCGCACCTCCCCTTGAACTGGACTCTGACCGATCGCGTTAATTAGCGCCACAAGGTCTCAGCTGCCTGCCAGCCGTCCTTTCATCATCGGTTTTGCATCTTCATCGATTTTGCATCTTCACCGTGCTTATTGTAAGTCCCACCCCCTCCGCTATACTGGCGACACACCGTGCCTGCATGCCACCGCTCTATACCCAGCGCAATGTGGTTACCGCACGCTCGCCCCTTAGCCATTCCTCAAGGACCTCCCTCCGCTCCACCGGCGGCACACTGTGCTTGCATGCCACCCTTCTTAAACCAGCGCAAATTTTTACCGCACCCTCGCCCCTTAGCCATTCCTCACGGACCAACCCTACCTACCACGATTTCACTCCTCTTCCTTGCCTGTTTATTACCACCTTTCCTTAATGTGTACAGTATCTACCGGCCAACCAGGTTATAACTCAACTGGTTTCCACCATAGCACACCCTTGGCCCTACGCTCACTACTCTATATCTATTTTTTATTTTATTATCCTTTTAATTGGACTCTTCCTTCTGGCAAAACTTTCGCCTTTTCTCGTAATCCTCTATCGCAGCATGTACCAAATGTTTGAATTTATGCCTTGCTTAATTTTGTTTTCTTAAATATCAGGTTGTTGTGACCTATATATACATAATTGTCCTTTCCTTCCACTAATCCATACCCTATTCTCCCTTTTTCCTACCTTCCCTTTCTACTTATACCTACCCAGGCAAACTTCCCAGGCACTCGTTCTATCGCCTTGTCCTGATGAGATCCCACTATCTCAAAGGGATCGAAACGTCGTCGACACACGTCTCTAACTCTATACTATAATTTGTATCGTATTGTTGAGTATGAGATGCTAATCAATTGTGACTTTTTTATTTACATTTCTAATCACTCAAAAGTCACTTTTTAAGTCACTTGCCTGTGGTAAGGAAATCGGCTGATTTCCTTTTACCTCAGTCACGGTCTGCTCACTCACCTTTTTGTATAATTTGTGCCTCTAATTCATTAATAATAAATTGTTTCTAATCTTTGAATACACGTATAATTCCAATTTTTGATTGTAAAAATTGTGATACTTTACCTATCCTACATGTATGGGACCATTGTTGCTCTTAATATATGTCTACCCTTGGTCCCGTCTGACCTCTAGGGTCTCCTTGTGCTTCTCTTTGTACTTAAGCGCAATCGCTGGATTGCAAGGAATTGTAATTTCATTTCCTCCTACTAAACAATTAGTGGGCTCTCCTTCCTTCCCCTGCCTTCATCAATCCCTTATTTTCCTCAGAACCCCCACCCTCCCCTGTCCGTTACACTCCTGCCTAGGCAAGGCATGGCACAACACGCTCCCTTATATTCATGAATATGATGAATATATTAAAAAGATATTAGAGGGCCCTTCTCTTTTCTCAGACACAGCTGACAATATCAGCACTACTGAAAGCACGATTTTTGACCAATTGGAGAAATCCACTGAGAAGTTAATCAGGCTACAATTGATGGTCCGCATGCTCACTGAGTATCTTAAAACAGACACTATCCCTGCAGGCTTACAAGTTCGTAATATACCGGGGGTTTTCACTGAAATGAAGAAATATCTGACTGGCTTTAGCCACATTGGGACAACCTGCTCAAGACACTGGATGGTCTTGGGCATGGACATAGCTAACGAAGAAGCCAAAAAACTAGAGATAGAAATAAGACATTGAAAGGCAGATAAAATACAATAGCGGGATTAAAGACGCAAAAACCCTTTTAGACCAAGTCGAAAAAACCCTCTCTGAGTTCCACAGAATTGAACAGAACAAAAAAATCACTAAGGTTAAACGTGACGTCAAAAACTATAAAATAGAGAGGACGTACCCCTACCTAGTAGAGGATTTCTACACAAATAGATCATACCTGGGCCCCAGAACACAACGACCCTGGGGTAGATTTAATAAACAACAGAATACAGTAGGATTCTCTGATACCTCAGCGGAATCTTCTGACAATTCTGACTCTGCTGAGGGCCCAAGCACATCTAGAAACAGAGGTAACAACCCTAATTTTTTAGGACAGGGACGTCAAGCCAACCGCGGCATGCCGCGGCCACCCCGGTGGTACAGCACGCCTGGGGACAGACAAACACGTCAGAGATACTACCAATGGTAAGACACCACAGACCACATACTGACCCTACCATCGCTGCCGTTACCGGCAAGATGCTCGACCCCGAATCGATCCCGATCTTCAACCTCTCTACTCACCAACTATCCGAGAATGAAATTACACTACTTAGTAAGGGATTGTCCTTCGTCCCGACCATTAGACCTGACTATCTTCAACTCCAGATCGAATTACTACGGTTCTTTAGAAAAATACGCCTCCAAGCATTTTTTCTCGATAAACCATATACACCCTCGACAGCATTCACTGCATTCCGTCCCCCATCTACCTTTTCCCCTCCACATCACAGCATACCAGCTGAGATCCTCACCTTCAAAAAGTTGGTACTCAAAGGAATTACAGATCTTGAACACACACGTAGATACATTCCTTACAACCTCACCCTCTCTGAGAAAAATGCTTTACACGGACTTAAGCAAATTGAGAGTTTGATTATCAAACCAGTGGATAAGGGCGGAGGGATCGTTCTTCAAAACACTGACAATTACACACAGGAAATTCTCAGGCAACTATCCAGGCCAGACCACTATCTGAGACTTCCCGCTGACCCTACCAAGGAGATTCAAAAACTAATTCTTTATCACAGAGGAAGGGGTTGCACAGGGCTACCTTAGTAAGAACGAATTCCTATACCTTAACACCAAATCCCCGCGCACACGAGGGATTTACACTCTACCTAAGGTGCGCAAAAATGCCACCACACCACCCGGTCGCCCTATTGTCTCTGGATGCGGCTCAATTCTTGAACCTCTTGGAAGGTACATTGATCATTTCATTAAGGACTTCGTACCAACAACCAAATGCTACATCAAGGATACTATGGCCATGGTTAACCTTGTAGAAGGACTCCCCTTTGACCCTCTTAACAGCCTCCTCTGTACCCTTGACGTCGAGTCACTGTACACCAGTACATTCCCCAAGACGAGGGCATTGATGTTATTGGCATGGCCTTGAATTCCAGACCCCAACCCCACTCGGTACCGACATCTTTTATTCTATACCTCTTAAAGATATGCCTCACACGTAATCTTTTCCTCTTCTATGGCAATTTTTATCAGCAAGTTAAGGGTACCAGCATGGGCGCAGTTTTTGCCCCGAATTTTGCTATACTTTACATGGACTGGTTAGAGACGCAGAGAATACTATCCCCCTACAACCCATTCAGAATTAATATTCTTGAATGGAAACGGTACATAGACAATATTTTTCTTATCTGGAATGGGACTGAGGAAAACCTCGTAGACTTTCAAAATTGGCTTAACACACATAGTAATGGCCTTAGCTTTACCATCAACAGCAGTAAACAGGAGGTGGCTTTCCTTGACTTAACTATCATAGCCAACAATGGTACACTTTACACAACACTCTACCGCAAACCCACTGAAAAAAATACCTTACTAGCGTACAGTAGTCACCATCCGAGAGCCTTACGTGATTCCCTCCCATATTCACAATTCCTCCGCATACACCGCAATTGCTATCGCAAGGAGGACTATTTCATGGAGGCAAACATTCTGTCCAAAAACTGACCAGCAGGGGTACCCGCGCAAACTGGTTAAAACAGCATTGAAAAGAGCATGGTACTGCCCTAGGGAGACGCTTCTTAGTCCCAAAGAAAGAAAAAATGGTGATAAAATAGTATGCGTCACTACATTCTCACCCATGTCCAATACAGTGAGAAAATGCATTTTGAAACACTGGCCCACACTGAATGCAGGCCACCTCAAATTAGCTCACCCTCTCTTTGCCTTCCAAAAGAACAGAAGCATAAAGACCACCTGGTGAGGGCAGCCCTCCCAACACCAAAAAGACACCTCCTTAAGAGGTCTATGGGGCCTACAACCTTTAGTAGGCCATTTCAAATGCGGCGGCTGCAGCGTTTGCCATCTGACCTCGGATACAAAAAAATTTGTGCATGCGAATATTGACATTACCCTTAACGAACTTCTCCAACTGTAACACCGTTAATGTTATATATGCAATTACTTGTCCTTGCAACTTGATTTATGTAGGACAAACGACACAAAAAATCAGAATCTGCATTTGCCAGCACAGAAGCCGCGTGCGTTGCAGAACACCCAATGCGCCACTTGTTGAACATTTCACTTGCCTGAATCATACTGAAGATGACATTAGATGGCAAGTGATCAACGTGATCCAGCAGCCTCCAAGGAATACAAACATTGCTGGCATCCTCAACAAGGAAGAACTAAAATGGATAATTCGCACTGACAGCCTCCATACAGGTCTGAATCGCCTGGAGGACTGGACAAACCTGCTATAACTTACCTTGATGAACAGATGTCGTGTTCTCTAATGTTCCATAACTTCTGAATTGTAACCACATTTCGAATTTGTTCTGTCCTCTATATTGGGTCCATCTTTGTTTCTCTATCTTCTGTCTATGTAATCCTTTGGCACTTTTGAATACTCCCCTTACACTCTTATCCCCGCTATCCTGAAAACATCTGCTAATTAGCCCTACCTTCCCCTTACTTTCCACTACATCACTTCATCACCCTCACTCCGTTCCAAGATGGCCGCGCTAATTTCCACTCCTTGCGCGTGCTCTAATTCGCAGTCTCCCTCTAGAGGGAGGGACTTATATAGCCCTCCCCTCACCTGCCAGTCTACTCGCATCATTGGCCACGTACCTCCCAATTGACCCGCAAACACCGCTGTTGCTGTAAGGACACGAGGACCGGCTACTAGGCATCGCGCCCCTTGAGGTAAGCCTTCCGCACTCCCTGCGCCCACTTACTGGAGCACCCTAGTTCCAATTGCATCTAACCCCCGCTCCCCTTATCTAGGCGCCGATCTCAACCCCACGTGGACACTGTTCCACTTCGATCCCGGCTGGGATTCGTCCAACAATTCCGTGCCGCCTCCCTCTACCTTCACGCAGGTAAGCGTACTTCCCCGCTCCCTCTACTTCCTTCCCCCACCCCTGTTCACTACTGTGTGCTTTTACTTACAGGCGCCAATTCCTGCCTTACTGAGTTCCCAGTTATAATATCCCGGACGGGATATCCGCACCTCCCCTTGAACTGGACTCTGACCGATCGTGTTAATTAGCGCCACAAGGTCTCAGCTGCCTGCCGGCCGTCCTTTCATCATCGGTTTTGCATCTTCATCGATTTTGCATCTTCACCGTGCTTATTGTAAGTCCCACCCCCTCCGCTATACTGGCGACACACCGTGCCTGCATGCCACCGCTCTATACCCAGCGCAATGTGGTTACCGCAAACTCGCCCCTTAGCCATTCCTCACGGACCTCCCTCCGCTCCACCGGCGGCACACTGTGCTTGCATGCCACCCTTCTTAAACCAGCGCAAATTTTTACTGCACCCTCGCCCCTTAGCCATTCCTCACGGACCAACCCTACCTACCACGATTTCACTCCTCTTCCTTGCCTGTTTATTACCACCTTTCCTTAATGTGTACAGTATCTACCGACCGACCAGGTTATAACTCAACTGGTTTCCGCCATAGCACACCCATGGCCCTACGCTCGCTACTCTATATCTATTTTTTATTTTATTATCCTTTTAATTGGACTCTTCCTTCTGGCAAAACTTTCGCCTTTTCTCGTAATCCTCTATCGCAGCATGTACCAAATGTTTGAATTTATGCCTTGCTTAATTTTGTTTTCTTACATATCAGGTTGTTGTGACCTATATATACATAATTGTCCTTGCCTTCCACTAATCCATACCCTATTCTCCCTTTTTCCTACCTTCCCTTTCCTCTCTACTTATACCTACCCAGGCAAACTTCCCAGGCACTCGTTCTATCGCCTTGTCCTGATGAGATCCCACTATCTCATAGGGATCGAAACGTCGTCGACACACGTCTCTAACTCTATACTATAATTTGTATCGTATTGTTGAGTGAGATGCTAATCAATTGTGACTTTTTTATTTACATTTCTAATCACTCAAAAGTCACTTTTTAAGTCACTTGCCTGTGGTAAGGAAATCGGCTGATTTCCTTTTACCTCGTCACGGTCTGCTCACTCACCTTTTTGTATAATTTGTGCCTCTAATTCATTAATAATAAATTGTTTCTAATCTTTGAATACACGTATAATTCCAATTTTTGATTGTAAAAATTGTGATACTTTACCTATCCTACATGTATGGGACCATTGTTGCTCTTAATATATGTCTACCCTTGGTCCCGTCTGACCTCTAGGGTCTCCTTGTGCTTCTCTTTGTACTTAAGCGCAATCGCTGGATTGCAAGGAATTGTAATTTCATTTCCTCCTACTAAACAATTAGTGGGCTCTCATCACGGTCTGCTCACTCACCTTTTTGTATAATTTGTGCCTCTAATTCATTAATAATAAATTGTTTCTAATCTTTGAATACACGTATAATTCCAATTTTTGATTGTAAAAATTGTGATACTTTACCTATCCTACATGTATGGGACCATTGTTGCTCTAAATATATGTCTACCCTTGGTCCCGTCTGACCTCTAGGGTCTCCTTGTGCTTCTCTTTGTATGGCGTTACATGGTAAAAACATTCAGACCAAACAACAAAACAAAAACTGTACAACAAATCACAAAAAAAATCACTTAAAAGTTGACATAAAAAAACTCCTTCTTTCAGTAAATATAAAGTATTGGCTGTGCGCTAGGTTTTGCACACAAGCGCAATAACAGATAGCCTCTTATGTCTGTACACATACAGGAAGTATAGTTATTTTCTTCTGTTTTTTGATAATGTGTACATGGTACTCAATACACAGATGTTACACTTCGGGAGACTTCTTGAGGTCTCCCGAATTGTAACATCTGTGTGTTGAGTACCATGTACACATTATTATTAAAAAACAGAAGAAAATAGCTTTAGCCAAGTTTTGACTGAGCGGTATAAGAGCTGACATAGCGAAAGGTTGCTTGATAGTGGAGCCCTTAACTTCCATTGGTTTGGGGGCCTGTTAATTTGAGAAGAAAACAATTCATGAACAATTAAAGACTGATCTGCTTTTCAAAGTACAGCATCATGAGAAGAGTTGTTGCACAACTTTAACTTGTGAAAGATGAGTAGGAATCTTCTCTGTTTACTATGTAAATCCCTTTTGCACATTCTAATCTTCTCCATTCTAGAAGGCTTGACGCCGTCCTCTTTGGTAGTAGGTAGAAATGTCTTTGTGTAATCATTGATACCGTCTTCCTGCAGATTGAAACCTCTTAGAAACATAGATATTGCCAAAAGCAAAACAAAATGAGACAGAAGTCCAACTAACACAAAAAAGCATAATCCATTAAAGAATGGAACGAAAGCTGTGTTTCAAGATCCACCATGGTAGAAATAAAATTCAAACCGTTCCTAAAGATTTTGACAAAACAATTCACTGGGGCCTTTTTGCTAAATCAACCTTTTTGCCGGACATTCAGAACATTAGAACAAATCTCCCTCTTGCCTGCCATGGAAATGTTTGGAAAGTCTTACTGTGGACGACATAAATGCACTGCAGTGCACGCTAATTGTAAACTGTACCTTACACAAGTTCTAAACAACAAGAACACCAATAATAGCTAGTTTTGTGTTTTTTTACCTTTAATTTATTTTGTCGCTCTGTAAACGTGTTCTTGTGAGTGAGCGTTTTTTTATGCTGTATTTTTATCTATTTTCCGTTTTCAGCTAAATTAATGCTGACGATCCGTCGTTGTTTAAATGCCTGCATTCAGCGAGCAATGAAGGAGGCTAGAGGAGATGCTAATGAAGAGGAAGAAAGTGAAAAAGAAAATGCCAGTGTACGTATGTTTGCTGTAGATGCACTATATGGAAATCATGCCTCGTACATCAGAAGTAGAACACGTTGACTCAAGTGTTTACATGCAGTATGTTTATAGATTGACCTAAAAAAAACTAGGCTGTGGCAGTGTTCGTATTGTAATGTTCAAAATACTAGTGTAGTGCTATTTTTTAAACTTTACACTTCACCAGTACGTTTGCCTTTCAGGTTCTAGATGAGGTGTTATCAACTCACGACAGTGCGTCCATGGCCAGTTTGTTGGAGATTGTGGTAATTCTTTGGAGAAGTATTCATAAGGCCTTGGACCAGAATGAAGAAGCCAAAACGTATACAATTGAGAAGTTTTCTACTGTGTTACCAGAGTATTTTAGAATATTTAAGGTAACATTTGTGTATTATACATTTAATTGTTGATCTAAATATCTGTGATCAATTTTTGCCAGCTCTTGTTAATCCTTTCTTCTGCTGGTCACTGAGGCACAAACTGTAACCCATATTGGATGCCAAAGTGCACCATGGATGTTTAGGCAATTACTGCCATCTTTCATGCCTAGTGGCGTGCCTGGTGCTGGTGCTATCTCAACACTATGATCTCTGCTTCTCTTGTTTATTTATTTATGTTTCTTGAAATAGTGCTTAAAGACCCTGGGAACAGGGTGGCAGAGCAGTTTTCAGAATGTTATAGAATAATAGTGAACAAATAAATACAGGTCATAAGGCAGGAAGTAACTATAAACTAACAAATACAAGTCTGAAGACAAGAAATTAAATTCACATTGGACTTCAAATTCTGTGAAGTCACAAAGGCTTGGGCAAGTTGCAGTTTGTCTTCTGTGACTTTTGATCACTCTGGGTTTAGCAGCAGAAAGTTTTGCTTCAGCTTTTCCTGTGCAGATTGCGCAGTTGCTTCCTGGGACCATTGGTTCATGGTCAGTATGATGCTTGCTGTGCTATGATCTCTAAACGATTAAAGACTCCTTAGTTGAGTCTTCTTCTCAATATCACAGTCTGAGCTCAATTTGTTTCATGCTGTGGTTCAGTAGGATAATACAGCCATATTGTACATTCTTGCACTAGAGTCTAGTGAATGATGATTGCAATATATTAAAGAAAGATCAGTGTGGTAATATCTCTGTCCTATTCTTTGCAAGACGAGCAAAGGAGAAAATGAATACTAGTGCATGTCTTGTAGTTGGTGTGATTGTTATTCTAAAAGGAGCACATGCATTCGGTCTGAGATCGTATTGCTTAAGTCTTGTGTATTACAAAAATATTATCCTCTTTTTGTTTGTGTCCCACCCTTGCCATAATTTGTAGAACAATTTACTTCTGCTGGCCTCAAAGGCCTTTGAGCTGACAGTTGTGGATGTGTAATTATCTGTGGATCCAAACCAAGCCCTTCTACCCCACCATTTCTTCATCTGATCATGTGAGACATTGCTATAAGTCTACATGCACTGGTGGTTATAATATTAGTTATTTTGTGCGTAAGCTTTTTTAGCATGAGAACACCAACCCTGCCAAATTGGTCCTTTTTACATCTTGCCTACACACAGCTTTAGCTGCCTGTTGACAAAAGAACTATTGTTTTCTTTATTGATTTAGATTCAACTTTGGTTCCGCCCCTTGCTCATGATTCAGTGGCTTTGCTGTTTACCTCTCTTCCCTTCTCCTGATTTGATGGCTTTACACCCTATTGTGGTTGTCCCGCCAAAAAGTATTTCGGTCTTGCTGTGTTTTGACTGGATGATTTGTATTGTTCACTGCCGATGTCATGACCTTGCAGTGCATGAGGGACTGTTTCCTCCCTGTCTTTGTTTCTCCCTTTTGCCCGTGCTCCGCTTTAGGAAGCTGGGTACTTGTTGCAGTACCCCCTGCCCCACGTTTTGCCTGGTATTTGATGCACCTTTGACTGAAGTGTACTGGGTTCTTGCTAACCAGGTCCCCAGTACCAGTGGTCTTTCCTAAAACTGTACAATTGTTCCCCCAATTGACAAAACCTTTAGCATCCTCTGTAAGTCCCTAGTAAATGGTACCCTGGTACCTAGGGCCTGAGATACTAAAGAGGGCCCCTAAGGGCTGCAGCAGGAATTGTGCCACCCTAAGGGACCCCTCACCAAGCGCATGCAAGACTGCCATTGCAGGCTGCGTGTCTTGGTGCATACAAAAGTGAAAACATGACATGACACACATCCCTGTGTGCCATGTCCCCTACCACTGCATGTGATACTTGTAGGTCACCCCTACAGCAGGCCTGACAGTCCTAAAGCATGGCAGTGGAATTCCTATAGCCCGACGCCCTGGACATATTGTTTGGGGTCAAGGGCAACATGTTTTCATGTTTATTTTGTCCTTGGGACAAGTAAACCCAACTCCCTGCTTCTCTAACCCTTTAGCTGCCAGTGTACAGTACCACATTATGGATCAGAGAAGGGCATTGTCTGCAGTTAAGGTAGAATTTGTATCTATATGTCAATGCTGTTAGAACTTGTATTTATGTTTCATTAATGCAGAGCAAACACAAGGAGATGATGGACGAAGCACTGAAACTTTTCAGACACTCACCCCCAGTGTCAGATCTGGGTTGAATCGATCATCGTTCTTTAGCTCACTTTGCCACCTCAGTTCAGACCCAGCCATATGCAAATCAGTCTTGACCCTATTCCTGATGGGAACAGTCCAGCCTGAACTGCCAAACCAGGTCTTCCCTGGACCGGAAACAAGCATCCTTTATTATTAGGGTGAGCGCTCTAAGGAAATGTAAGCTCTGACTGTAGCTGGTGAAAACCCCTAAACATGCGAGCTAGTAGGTTTGCACAGGGTCAAAAGGGCATTTCAACCCTGGAACTATTGGTCACTGCTACCTCCAGCCCCAGTATGTAGATCTGCAGAAAGGCGGCAAAATAAGTGACTCTCTTATTCAAACCCCTCTATAGTATGATTCTTTCATAAACGGAGAGACTATTATCAGAGCTCCTATGTAATGAGAATGCTGCCATAATTGTTGCTGCACAGCGTGGCCCCAAAGGGACTAGTGTATTTTTTTACAGGACAAGTAGATTTATGAAGCAACCTGTCCCATGGACATGTAGATATTTGATTAAATTCCCCACCCCTGCAGGGTGCTTAGTACTACATGTGAGGGCATACCTGCATGAGCAGATATGCCCCTGTGCTGGTCAGTTCCATTACTGCCAGTACATGCGACCATGGAAGCCATGGAAAAACATGTGCTGGACACTGGTGAAAACGAGTTCCCCAGCTACATGATGGCTTCACTGAAAATAGGGATGTTTGGTATCAAACATCTCGTATTGGTAAACCCACACTGATGCTAGTGTCGGATTTACCAGTACATGCACCGAGAGTGCACCTCAGAGGTGTCCTCTGAAAACCTACCAGCCGATGGTGTGCTTGCTGACTGGTTTGTTTCAGCCTGCCACCCGAAACACTGTTCTGACCTTCTAGGCTGAAAGCCTTTCCTCTCAGGAGACCCAGAACAAAAAAAAGTCTGTCCGTAAAGAGGGTGTAATACCCCCTCCTACAGGATGACCTGATGATTAGCCTCCTTGGGCCATGGAGCTTCAAAGAAGCTGCCGCCTTTAGAATGCGAATCTGGCTCCTCCAAAGGAGAGGTCGATGTACTGTACCAGTTTGCAGAACTTCCAAAGGATAACATTGCATCACTCAGAAATTGCACAGTGTCCACTTTTTAAAGTGAAAAGAATTTATTTTCAATAACGCACTTACCTGAACAATATTTCTCTGATGCCAAATCGTATATAAAGATACTTGGTATTTTTATAAATTGGTATGGATCTCCTCCTTGAGTCGTGTTGTCATTTATTAATCATTGTGTGTATTTTGCAAATGTCTTGCACTCCTTTGTCTTAAGCCTAAGGCTGCTTGTAGGAAGATGGCTCTGTATATGGTATTACCACAAAGCGGTTATACCGTGCACAGAGTCCAGGGGTTCCTCAAAAGTGTACAGGGCTCAATGTAAAACCCAAAGTGCTCTATTAGTAGTGGTGTGGGCGAGCAGCCGTAGGCCTAACACAGAGGACTGTAAGACATTTATTGCACAATTGATCAATAATGGGCACACAACACAAGAAGGAAATCCAGACCAATTTTAGAAAATTATACTTTGTACTTGATTTTAAGACCAAGAACTTCGCAATAAGGTAAGTATGTTTTTAATTAAAAATACTCTCTGCTTTGAAAAATCGACAAACTTTTCAGCACAGTTTAATGTTATCCTGTGGAGAAAACAATATCGCAGTTAAACAGGCGAGTAAAGCATTTACAATCCCAGTCTTCGGAACCAAAATTCAGCCAGCGCCAAGGGTCAGGTGAGTACCAAAACTGCACCACCAGCGGCAAACGGGTGGCCGGGTGCAGAAGTCAAAATCTTAGTTCGGCCCAAAGCTTTTCAACAGAGACTGGGGGTGCCTGGAGCCACACTGCTTATAGGTAAGTAGATCGGTTGCAGGGGCCAAGCTTTGGGGGTTAGATTAAGCACAAGGGGGGGCCACAAAGCAGCACCAAACATAAACCACCAGCGGCACAGGGGTGGGCGGGTGCAATTTCGATGTCTGGCGCCCTATGCATTTCAATGGGGATTCTTCTCTTGGCAAAGAGGCTGCAGGCGTGGCAACAGAGGTTACAGGAGGAAGACCAACGACAGCAGGGGTAAGTCGAGATGTAGGGGGGGTCATAGTGGCACTGTTGGTTCAGCTCACCAAGGCCCAGGGGCTTCGAGTGCAATGGTGCCTTTTGACGTCGGAGTCTTTTTACTGGAGCGGGTAGTGGTCAGGGGGATCCTCTGGATTCACACTGCAGGCGCCAGCGTGGAGATCAGGAGAGGTCAGCCAGCGCTGGACACGAGGTCAGGATCGCTGGGGAGACTTCACTGCACAGGTGAGCCACTCGGACTCGGATCGTGAGCATCGGGTGCAGAGTGGGTAGGGGACGCGGGTCCGCCTGGATCCGAGGTCCTTGGAGTCTTTCTTCTTGGACAGGCCCGCTGTCTATGGGAGATTGGAGTCTTTTTCGAAGGCAGCAGTCCTCCCAGGGTTTTCAGAGGTCGCTGGCTGCAAGACTGGTTGCAGGTTCACAGAAGCTGAAGACAAGCCGGTAGGTCTGCGGCCAAGGCAGTCGTCGTCTTCAGTTTTCTCTGCAGGGTCGTCTTCTTGCTTCTTAGGTCGTCGCAGATCTGGTTTCTAGGTCTGGGGGAGCCACCTAAATGCTAGATTTAGGGGTAGTTTAGGAGAGTAGCTGGTGGGGCCAATGGGCACCTTACCTGGGGTGACTACACCATCTATTATGCCACCCTCCTGTGGGAGGGGGCATAGACCTAGCCCTGATTGGAGCCCCCCGCCCCCCATCTTCAAGATGGCGGGGACTGAAAGATGTGCTTCACTTCGCCTCCCCCACCTTAGAGTTTGGGTTGGCAGAGGTGGGCACACCTACTATTCTTCTAAGTTTTCCCGCTCAGCGTGGGATTGTAAACCAGGGGCTGCCATCTGCTGCTAGCAGCAGAGGCTGGGGGTTGCATTACAAAGGCGGCAGACCTTTGAAGCTTCCCTCTTCGAGCACTGGCCCATCCTGGGGGAGGAGGTGTGGCACCTCTGTCCAGGATGTGCATTGTTTCTGGTCCCAGAGAGTAGGGGCTCTCTACCCATGGGTCCAGAAGCATGTCTGGTGGTGATTCCACCAGGGTTGATATGTTTTCAGGGAGCACCTCTGAGGTGCCCTCCGGGTACATGGTACAATAAATCCCACACCTGCATCAGTGTGGATTTATTGAAAGGAGTAGTTTAGTACCAAACACTACTGTGTTTAGTGAAGCCATCTTGGTGCTGTGGAACTCCAGCCCATGTATTCTTTATGGCTTCCCTGGCACTTACAGTATTAAGGAATGGACCCCAATATTGTAGGGGCATATCTGCTCACGCAGCTATGCCCTCACCTGTGGTATAGCGCTCCCTGCCTTAGGGCTGTGAGGCCTGCTAGAGGGGTAACTTACCTATGCCTTCAGACAGTGCTGGCCAGCATGGCACCCAAGCAGGGTGCCATCTTGACTGTCGTTTTCTCCTTTACAAGCGCATGCAAGCTGCAAGGGCAGTGTCATGGTCCCAGTGAGGGGCGGGTCCCAGGAGACCTTCTTCAGCTCCCAGGCCCTAGGTACCCACGGTATCATTTACTAGGGACTTACAGGGGGTAGAAGTACCAATTGGGGGTTTGTTTTTAGGGAAGAAGCACTGGCACAGGGGGCATAGTTGGCAGGGACTCTGTGCTCTACAACCGAAAACACATCAAAAGTGGAGGCTAACACTGCAAAAAGAGGCACGTTCTCACACTGCTCGACAACACTAACCCCTAATGGAGCACTTGGGATTGCATAGCAAGCCCCTGTCCACTTACAAGGGAACCCCTGGATTCTTTACACAGAATATCAACTTACTGATATATATCATAATGAGCCAGCTTCCTACACCCGCTTTCACTCCGGCCCTGCTATCTTTATTTAAAAACTAGCCATGCCCCTGAGCGTGCTTGACCTTTCAGACCTCTTGCTTTGTCCACCAACCACTGCTCTACATGTGAGCTTTTATCTTTGCATGCTTTTTTAAACCACGGCACGTCTGCCATTTTGCAGTACTTTTTGATTTGCTTAAAAACATCCAAGATGGCTCCTATTCAAATGCATGTCATCCATCTTAAAATGTGTTTTGTAAAAGCAGTTCAAAATGCATTCTAAGATGGCCACCATATGCATTCATGAATGAATAGGCATGCACTGCAGCCATTATAGGATTATTTTTATTACAAGATGGTCGTCTGTGCTTGTGCACACATGAAGGCTTTGTTGGGGAAGGGATAAAAGCATTGGAAAAACCAATTTGTCTGCGTCACAGGGTCATGAGAAATATCTTTTTGTTTTGCCAGTGGTTTATTTGGCTATGTAGCAAATGTTTAATGGCTCTACCTCTGTTAGCAATTGGAGAGAACTTTTTTTTTTACTCTAGGTAGTAACGATCCGGTGGAGAAAGGTTCCTTAATTGAATACTGTAGGAAGCTGGCTCTGTATATACTATACCAAAGTAAGGTATAGTGTGCTCAGAGTCCAGTGGATCCCCAAAGGCTTACAGACGTAAAAGTAGATAATACCTTGCACTCTATTTGTGGTAGTGTGGGCAAGCAGTAATGCTTTATCAGAGGATAGTGTTAAGCATTTATTGTACACACTCAGGAATGAAATGATTTCACACACTCAAAGACTGAACTCTGACCAATTGTTTTGTATAAAAAAATTCTTAGTTGCATTTTATTTTTAGAACCAAGCAGGACTTGGTGCAGGTAAGTAAAATAGTACTTTTCAAGGATGATGCAGTTGAATGCAATGGAATGCAGTTGGCTTTGTTACAGGTAGGTCAAATGTTCCGAAACAGTTAAAATTACTTTTCAGTTACTTTGTGATTACTTTTCAGATTACTTTTTCTACTCAATGTGAAATGCCTAGATATCACACTGGGACATTTCCTGCATAAAAGGTAAGTAAGTCAGTTTTTCTTAAAACACAGTTTCTTAGGTTCCAATACAATTTCCAACTCCACACTTGGAACTTTTTCACAGAAAAGCAGTCAATGCAGTTCTATGGGAGAAAATCAGGTTATCGGTTTTAAGGTAAGTACTCAGTCTTGGGAGTTGGATTTCTGGGGTTAGAACCAGGGTTCCCCCAGAGTCAAGGATGCGCTCAAATAACACCCTCAGCAGCACTAGGGTGGCCGGGTGCAGAGTGCTGAGGCCCAGTGTTATCCAATGGGTGATGGTTTGGCCTCCAGTTGCTGGCTGCTCACGGGCACGCCACTTGGATGTGGAAGCAAAGCTCCTAGGGTTTAGCTTAGGACAAAAGGGGATCCAAGATGGCACACAAGGTGCACCCACGGTGGCACTGGGACGGCCAGGTGCAGGGTGCTGGATCGACGCCGGGAGCCCTGTTGGTTTCAATAACGAAGCTCCGGTAAGAACAAACACTGCAGGTTTGGGCACAAAGATCTTCTGGAGGTGACCACCGATTGGAGAGGTAAGTTGGGCTGCCGTGACAGTCTGTTGGGCCACCCAAGGCTGTGGGGCGTCATGTGCAGGGGTGTCTTTTGACGTTGGGTTTTCCTTACCGGCTCCGGTCGGGGAGGATCCTCTGGATAGGGGCTGCAGGCGTCGTTGGGAGACTTGAGGTAGGCCAGGGATCACCAGATCCCAAGTCCGCATCGCCGGGGAGACCTCCTTGCGGTGTTGGGCCACTCTAACTCGGGCCGTGGGTATCGGGGGCAGAGGGGTTCAGACTCGCGGATTTGGCCAGAACCAGAGTCTGTTGGTGAGCAAACCCTGTGCTCACGGGAGACAAAGTCTTGTTAGGGAAGGCAGGGCAGGTCTTCCGGGTTCTGGGGTGCTGCTGCCTGCAGGACACACCGGGATTCCGCTGAAACAGGTTGAGGTAAGGACAGGCTGGTTGGGCTGGGAGCAAGTCAGTTGGTGTCCTCCTCTTCCTCCTTCAGCCCAGCTCTTCGGCCCTTCTTCTTTCTTCTTGTCTGAGGAGGCAAGGTTCGGGGTTGCCCCTATATACTAAATTGCTAAGTGGGAGGGGGGCATAAGCCTCAGTCTGGTAGGCTGCCCCCCACACACACACCCCCAATCTTCAAGATGGCGGGGACTGATATTTGTGCTTCACCTCTCCTTCCCCACCTGAGGGGTGGGGTTGGCAAAGATGGGCACACCTTGCCTCCTATCTTGGTTTTCCTGCCTATTCTCCCGCCCAAAGAGGGGGTCCGAACTGGTGGGGGCCAGTTGCTGGCTGGGTCTGCTCACAAAGGCGGCAAGCCTTTGAAGCTTCCCCTTCGTAGACCCTGCCAATCCTGGGGGAGAGGCTTGGCACCTCTGCTCTTTGTTTCAGGACCCTGAGAGCGGGAGGCTCTCGACTCAGTGGTCCAGAAACATGTCAGGACACTAGAGTTAGGTCTTTTTTCAGGGGGCATCTCTAAGATGCCCTCTGTGTGCATTTTGCATTAAATCCCACACTGGCATCATTGTGGGTTTAATGTGCTGAGAAGTTTGGTATCAAACTTCCAAGATTTCAGTAAAGCAATTATGGTGCTGTGGAGTTCGTAATGACAACCTCCCACACCATATACTCTTTATGGCTTTACTCCACTTACAATATCTAAGAATGGACTTGGACACTTTAGGGGTACAGGGCTCATGCACCTGTACCCTCACCAGTGGTATAGTGCACCCAGCTAGTGGGGTGGCTTGCCTATGCCATTGGCAGTGGATTATAGGCAGGGCACACAGGGATGTGTGCAATGTCGACTCTTCACTTTGCTCTGCACCAAAACACGCATCCTGCGCGGGGGGAGGGTGTGTGTGTATGTGTGTGTGTGTGTGTGTGTAGGTGTGTGTGTGTGTGTAGGTGTGTGTGTGTGTGTGTGTGTACACACACACAGGGCCTCTAAGGGTGGCACAATATGTGCTGCAGCCCTCAGAGGCCTTCCCTGGTCACAGTGCCCTTGGTACCTATGGTACCTTTTACAAGGGACTTAAATGTGGCCAGAGAGTTGCCAATTGGGTTTGCGACAGTACACTTTTAGGGAAAGAACATAGGCCCTGGGTACCTGGTTGGCAGGAACCCAGGGCACACTTAGTCAAAGAGCATCAACATCAGGCAAAAAGTGGGGGGCAACCATGCAAAAATGGGCACTTTCCTACAAATACCTCTGCTTCTGTGGCTGAATTACCAAACAGTCCAGTTCACCTTCCAACAGTGTAATTTCCTCCCTACACTCTTTTATAGAGTTGGGTGAAAATTGTTCCAGAGATGGGCATACGCACACCTGAATAATCTCTTACCTAAACTCCGACTTATCCCATGTGTAGGAAGCTGGCTCTTTATATAGCGGACCAAAAATGGGTACACTGTGTAAAGAGTCCGGGCAAACCCCAGGTGGTTTACAGAGGCACAAATGATATCCCAAATGCTCTCTTTTGTGGTAGTGTGAGCTAGCAGTTAGGCGTATCGGAGGGCAGTGCTAAGCATTTGTTGACACACACAGAGGCAATAGATGAGACGTATTCCAGAATAAATCCGAGACCAATTTAGAGAAAGAAGTCCTATCTTTATATACATTTTGATACCAAGAAAGCCTAAAGCAAGTAAGAACTTTTTAGGATATTGCTTTTAGCAAGTAAGTAAAATGTTCACTTAAATGCGTCTTTATGCACAATGCTTTCTTATGGGAGTTATAGCATACAGTTAATTGAGTATGGTTTCTGGAGGTCTCCTTTGAAATTTAGGGTCGTAGTGGGCGAATGTCCAAAGTATTACCAGCAAATTCTCGTTACCTGCCGTGGGGCATCCGTGTGCAGAGGTGCTGGTCGCGTTGGCAGCTGGCCGCGCTATGCCGGTAAAGGGAAGGGGGCAACCTACAAACGGGCTGGAGAGGGGGACTTTTGGACAAGTCCAGGAGCTCCCAACATGCTGTTCGGGTTGCAAGGGCCTTGGGGGGGGACACAGGCAAAGGGAGCACAACCAGTTCGTCGGTACCCCACCTAGGGCGTTCTGGTGCAGAGTTGAAAGGTCGGCTGTGCTCTGTGCACCTAGGGACCTTGCGGTCGTCAGTCTCACCAGTTGAGTGCAAAATCAGGACAGCTGGGCCTCTCTGGATGTGAATCTCTGTGGTGCTGACGTCCCTCGATGGCTGCTTTGGCTTGGAGGTGTTGGAGTCCTGACTGGACTCAGTCTTTGTTTGCTGCCAGTGGTCCGGTACCCCTGGTATTGGTCCTGTGCGACTGGTTGATCCGTGTGTCCTCTCACTTGGCAGGCAGGGTTTGGCGCCACATGTCCACAGCAGTCTTCAGTTCTTGCGGTGCTCAATTCCGTCCAATCTGAGTTCCGGGAGTCAGGGGTGCCACCTAAATTCTACATTTAAGGGTGTTACAGAGAATGACCGGTAGTAGCCAATGGGTTACTTACCTGTAGGGTGCCTACACCCTCTATATGACCACTTCCTGTGGGAAGAGGGCATAACCCTGACCCAGAAGGCCTAATTCCACGAAACCCAAGATGGTCACATATCAAAGGTGGCAGACGCCTTTGAAGGCTCCTGCCTTGAAATGCTGATTACTTAGCCATCCTGCTTGGAGGAAGTGCTGGCATTGTTTCTGCCCTCCGAGAGCGTGGGCTCTCACCTGCAGGGGGTCGGAAACCTGTCCGTGGCGGCAGGCTGGTCTACACCAGTCAGCCAGCACACTAGTAGTCGGTAGGTTTTCAGGGGGCACATCTAAGGTGTCCTCTTGGTGCCTATATTAAAAAAATCCATCACTGGAATCAGTGCAGGCTTATTAATACGAGCTGTTTAATACCAAACATATCTAGTTTCAGTGAAACCATCATGTAGCTAGGGAACTCGTAAACAACGGTGTCCAGCACATGTACTTCCCCGTTCACTTGTAATATCTGCTCAGACATCACTGAGGCACATCTGCTCATGTAGATATGTCCACACATGTAGTATAGTTCACCCTGCCTTAGGGTTGTAGTTCCTGCTGTAGGGGTGTCTTGCCTATACTGCATGCAGTGTCTGCAGGCATGGCAGACAGGAGGTGTGCCATGTCGGGTCTGCACTTTTCTCTGCACTATAACACGCAGCTTGCAATGGCAGTCTGCATCTTAGTGCTGAGGGGTTTTTTTTTTTTAGGGTGGCACAATACATGGTGCAGCCCTGAGAGACCCTCCCTAGTGCTCCATCCCCTAGGTACCAAGATTACCATTTACTAGGGACTTACTGAGTGTGCTAATGGCATTGCCAGTTGGGGAACAATTGCAGTTTTAGGGAAATGGGTCTGGCAATGGAGACCTAGTCAGCAGGAACTCAGTGCACTTTCTGTAAAAATTGCATCAGATACCAGTCACTTTCCTACTCCATGATGCACCTAACCCACACTAGTAAATTGTTGGTCTTAATTTGAACCTATTTTCTCCTGGCTTTATCTTCTCTAATAATGCAGTTGGCCAGGCATACCAGTGGAGTCAATGGCTATGATATATTAGCATGTGACATTCCCTATGCAGATGAAGAGTTCACGAATGAAGACTGGCTCCCACCCTCATCTTCCTCCTCTTCCTCCCCCTTTGATCTGAAACATCCTCTGTCACAGATGAAAATTGTGTAGTGGGCAGTACAGTAATGTGGAATGGGAATCAGGCTAACTCCAGATAACACTATCGCTTTTTTATGTAATGGGAGCCCTTGTGCTTTAAATTGATTTTGAAAGAGGTTTAAAGAATGTTTTCAGATGTTGTCAATCTTAAATGCACTAAAAAGTGACAAATGCTGTTGCTGGTTGCCAGCTTTTCTGATGGGGATTTTGCAAGATAGGATTTTAATATGCCTTGAAATGGCAACATTTGTTCTCCTCTCTTGTCACAGCCTGTACACACTTTCCTTCCAAATTTTGTTCTTAGTTTTCTTTAGACTTTTAGATGGAAACTAGCCACTCGCTTTCCCTAGGATCTGCTTTTGATGCACCTTTATCAGAATTCCTTTTGGATTACCCGCATTGTGTGATCTTCAACAAATATTGTAGCATTTTAAAGTAATTGGGCAAAACCATGTCACTTTATAGAAGAAACCATAAATAAAATCCCATATATCAGAGAACTGTTCACATAGTTGTCCGCTGTTTTGACTAGACCTTTCACCTTCCTTTCCACAGTAAACTGAATGCAAAAATATAAATTGATATCCTATATGAAGACTGCAATCTGACATCATATGCTACTGTAATGCCTTCTGTAGCATTATTTTTCAAACTTCACTGTTGCCGCAGCCATATCAAGGGGTTTGATTCAGAATCCAAGGAATGTCTTTTAATTGTGCAAGAGGGTTAGTCATGAGGACCAAGCTGGTTGGACAGGGTCATGTCCATAAACAAGGATGTGTATGCTCCGCAGCGTTTGCAGACATAGTATAAAGGCTTCACAGTTCCAGGCATTATTGAGCGTAGGAGAAAGATAAGAATTTGCAACCATGATAGTCATTACCAGGTCTAAGGTTACCTTTAATTGTTTGTTTTGTGGATCTTAGTAGTCCTTATATTTCTTTTTTTTTACTTTAGGATGATCGCTGTATGATCCCTCTTGTGATCCTGGCTTCTTTCATGCCGCCATCTTCCATTCCCACATTCAGGTATGTGACTCTTAAAAAAAGTTGTGTGTCTTCTGCAATCACTCGTGCATCCCCTTGATGTGTTGTGTCCTCTAGAGTGATGCCCATTGTGAGACCTGGCACCATTGGCGTGGGTCTCCCCTGCATTTCTTTTGCCTTTGCCTCCTATGTTTTTGCTGTATGTTGGACTCCGTTTTGCTGGTCTGGAAGCTTTGGGCACTTTGCCACTTCTGTTCAGTGCCAAAGTGCAAGTGCTCCCTTTGTAAATTGTTGTTATGGATTAGTGATTCCATGATTGGCATATTTGATTTACTTGTCAGACCCTAGTATAGTGCACTGCGGGTGCCCAGCGCTGTAAATCAAATGCTGCTAGTGCGCTGCAGCACTGATTGTGCCACCGACAGAAGCAGCCTGCAAAATGTAACTCTGTCCTGCCTTTGAAGAGCCTGTGTGCAGTCTGGGACTGCCATGTCGACTTGGCAAGTGCACACACTTGCCAGTCCCTAAACCTTCCCTTTTCTACATATTAGTCACCCCTAAGGTAGGCCCAAGGTACCCCTGTGGGCAGGGTGCATTGTATGTGAAAGGTAGGACATGCCCTGATGTGTGTGGCATGTCCTGATAGTGAAATATTGCCAATTTTGTTTTTCACTATTGCAAGGATGCCTGTTCCCATAGGACAGAATGGGGAGTTTGTTTATAACATCTTATAAACGTAACTGGCCCTAGGAACAAGGTAGAAAAATAAAGTTTAGTATGCCTGAACTCAGAATGTTAAAATACATCTTTTAGTGAGGGTGATTTTTACATTTTGTGTTTGAAAATACCACTTTTAGAAAGTAGGTATTTTCTTGCCTAACCATCCAGTGTACCTCTGCTAGGTTTGTGTATTGCATATCTGAAAGAAACACATAGTGATAGATTCCTTACCTTAGAATATCCCTAGGCGTCAGACTGGATCCGGAAAGTTTTAGTCAGCAGTACCCCTGCGCATCGGTAGGTGGCGTCGTGCAAGTCCGCGTCCTTCGTTGGCGTCGTGGTCGCCGAGATGACGTCGCGGGTGCTACTTAGACGCCGCCCACGCGCGCTGACGTCAGTTCTTTCTTTTTCCGCGCCAGCAAGCGCAGACTCGGGAAGAGCAGGAACCCCCAGTCAATTTTTGACTGACTTTTTGAGGCTTTTTGTCTCTGTTTTTCTTCGAGTCATCGACTCCTGGTGCAGTAGGATGCCCGGTTTCAAGTCCTGCGGGGATTGTCACCGCATGAGGTCGGTGACGGACCCGCACCGTGTGTGTCTTTTCTGCCTGGGACGCGACCACGGCCCCAAGTCGTGCTCCGACTGCCGGGCCATGGCGCCGAAGACTTTGCGGGAGCAGTCCCGAAAGTTGCTGGAAGCCCGGCAGTCGGCTCCACGCTGTTCGAAGTCCCGGTCCAGAGCGAGGTCGAGGGATCGTGCACGGAGTCATCATCATCGGTCTTCGGGATCCAAGTCTTCGCACTCGGGGTCAGGTAAGACTAAGCACAAGAAGTCGAAGAAACTCCATCGTTCTCCGACTTCCCCTCGCGTGACGCGGCTGAGGGTATGGGTGGTGCCACCCCCGCGACTCCGGCGGAGTCTATGGAGTCGCCGCCCGACTACCCGCCCTTCCCGGGGTCGTCGGCGACTCCGGCCCAGATACAGGAGTTCCTGTCGGCCATGGCTTGCCTCTTTGGGCCGTCGGGCCCCGCCGGTGCGCCTTCGGGCCCTGCGGTCCCGCATGGGTGTCCTCTCGTTTCCTCGCCGGCGGCTCCGGCCCCGGCGTAGCGGTCGGCTGCGGCCCCAGCGCCGCAGGACACCCTTGGATCCAGGCCTGGATCCCGGTCGACGCCGGTTGACCTTGTTACGCCTCCACTGACGTCGACTCCACCGGCACCAATCCTGACGCCGCCCGCACCTCGGGACGACGTCGACCTCAGTTTCAGCCCCGAAGTGGACGCGGCGTCGAGCCGGCGTCGATCGATGCCGTTCTCGACGCTGCTTGGGTATTTCTATCCCCATGTCCCTGCTCCTTATTTTAGACCTGTTGAACAGCCTGAGGAGCAAGGGGAGGGGTCTGAGGACCCTCTCGCTGCAGCCTGCAAGTCTGAACAGGACTGGGCTGAGAAATTGGGGGACGCCAGTGGTCTGGATACCTCACCAGACCTTGGCATGCTGTCTCCTCCTACCGTGGCTACGGAGGAGGGCGCCAGTTATGCAGTGGTGTTGCGTAGGGCGGCCGAGGCCCTACACCTCGAGCTCCCTACTGTGGCTGTCAGGACTAACCTCCTGACAGAGGTGCTTCAGCCAGCAGCTACTTCTGCGGAGCCGCTGCTTCCTTTCAATGAAGCCCTCTCCGACGTTCTTTTGGGCACTTGGTCCAGTCCCACCACAGGGGCTCCTGTTGATAGGAACGTGGCCCGACGCCATCGCCCGGCTCCGGGTGACCCCATTTTCCTCTCCCAACACCCCACCCCTGAGAGCTTGGTTGTCCAAGCCTCTTCTTCCCCAACCGCCTTCCCTTCCGCACCACCGGATAGGGAATCCAAGAAGCTGGATCAGTTTGGGAAGAAGATTTTTTTTTCCACCAGCTCTGCGCTGCGGTCTGTGAACACTGCATGCCTCTTGGGCCGTTATTCCCACTCTCTGTGGGATACGGTGGCGAATGTGCTGCCCCAGTGTCCGGAGGAGGCCCGGCCTGCTCTCTCCCAGGCTGTTGCAGAGGGGAGAGACGCAGCAAAGTTCATGATTTGTTGTGGCCTAGACACCGCCGACTCACAGGGCAGATCGATTGCAACGACGGTGGCGGTTTGCCGTCACGCCTGGTTGAGGACCACTGGATTTTCGGGGGATGTCCAAAACACCCTTATGGACATGCTCTTTGATGGCCGTCGCCTTTTCGGCGACAAAGCGGACAGCGCGTTGGAGAGGTTTAAGGACTCAAGGGCTACGGCCAAGTCCTTGGGACTCTCGGCAGTCCGCCCTCCTCCACCTTCCGCTCCTTTCGTGGCACAGGAAGGGGCGCCCCACAGCGTTCGCAACATAGCCACAGGCCGGCGCAGCAATCATCCCAGCGCGGACGCGGGTTCCGCCGTGGCGGACAAAGGGGCCAGCGGGCGGGACAGTCCACCACCACCCCGGCCACCACTGCCTCCAAACCTTCCTAGTCCGAACTTTCAGGCCCATCAAACGCCAGTGGGCGGCAGGCTTCGCCATCACCTCCCCCACTGGCGCACCATCACTTCGGACAGGTGGGTTTTAGAGATAGTCCGGAGGGGCTACTCCCTCCCCTTCGAGACTACCCCCCCAGCCATGCCACCTCAATACCACCGCATGTCGGGGGATCACTAGGTGCTTCTTCAGCAGGAAGTTGCGGCCCTCTTGGCCAAGGGGGCCATCGAGCACGTTCCGACGCCCGAAGTAGGTCGTGGTTGTTATTCCCACTACTTTGTGGTGCCCAAGAAGGGCAAAGGCCTGTGTCCTATCTTAGACCTCCGGAACGTCAATCGCTTCCTCCGCAAAGAGAAGTTCAAGATGCTCACTGTAGCTCAGGTCTTGTCTGCTCTCGACCCACAAGACTGGATGGTGGTGCTGGACTTGCAGGACGCCTATTTCCACATCCCCGTCCTGCGAGCCCACCAGCGTTACCTACGGTTCACGGTAGGCCACGAGCACTTTCAGTTCACCGTGCTCCCCTTTGGCCTTACCAGCGCCCCTCGGGTGTTCACCAAGGTGATGGTGGTGGTTGCAGCTCATCTGCGCAGATCAGGGGTCTCAGTCTTCCCCTATCTCGACGATTGGTTGTTGAAGGCGGGCTCGCCCCAGTCGTCTCCCACCTCCAGACTACGGCCGACCTCCTGCACTTGCTGGGGTTCTCCATCAACGTGCCGAAGTCGCACCTGATTCCCTCCCAGAAGCTCCTCTTTATCGGAGCGGTTCTGGACACTGCGCAGTTTCGGGTCTATCTTCCCGAACAGCGAGTCCGGGATATTCGGGCTCTGATTCCCATCTTTCAGCCCTTGTCCCGGGTTTCAGTCAGAGTGACTCTGAGGCTGCTGTGCCTCATGGCCTCCTGCATCCTGCTGGTCAATCATGCCAGATGGCATATGCGGGCTCTGCAGTGGGACCTGAAGTTCCAGTGGGCGCAGCATCAGGGGAACCTGTCCGATCACGTCCAGATCTCGGAGGACACTGCACGACAGTTGCAGTGGTGGCTCACGAACCGGCATTGGGTCGACGGCAAATCCCTCTCCCTTCCCCAACCGGAGTTTACAGTGGTGACGGATGCGTCCCTCCTGGGATGGTGCGGCCACATGGGAGAGGCGGAGATCAGAGGCCTCTGGTCTCCTGCGGAGTCCCGGCTCCATATCAACCTTTTGGAGCTGCGGGCGATCAGGCTTGCACTAAAGGCATTCCTTCCCTCTGTCAAAGGGAGAGTAGTGCAGCTGTTCACAGACAACACTACCGCCATGTGGTACTGCAACAAACAATGGGGTCGTGGACCGTCTGTCAGGAGGCTCTGCGTCTCTGGACATGGCTGGAACATCAGGGCATGTCCCTGGTGGTTCAACACCTGGCAGGTTCTCTGAACGCCAGGGCGGACGAACTCAGCCACAGGTGCATGCTTGATCACGAATGGCTTCTTCACTCGGAGGTGGTGCAAGGTCTCTTTCAGCAGTGGGGAGAACCTTGGTTAGATCTATTCGCCACCGAAGAGAACGCGCAATGTCATCAGTTCTGCGTGTTGGATTTTCCAAGGCAGCACTTGCTCGGCGACGCTTTTCGTCGCTAGTGGAGTTGCGGTCTGTTGTACGCCTTTCCGCCTATACCAATTCTGCCCAGAGTGCTGAAGATCAGGCGCGACTGGGCCCAAGTCATTCTTGTGGCTCCGGACTGGGCTCGAAGAGTATGGTATCCCGAGCTACTCAGTATGAGCATCGATCCTCCGGTCAGACTGCCTCTTCGGGAGGATCTTCTGTCGCAGCAGCAGGGGACAGTCCTCCACCCGAACCTGTCCAGCCTCCACCTCTTTGCGTGGAGATTGAGCGGCGGCAGTTGATTCCCTTCGACTTGCCTCCTGAAGTTTGTGACGTTATTCTGGCAGCCAGGCGTCCCTCTACTAAAGTGGTATACGCCTGCAGGTGGAACAAATTTGTGGCATGGTGCACAGCAAAGGCTGTGGATCCCCTTTCTGCCCCTCTTTCTGAAGTACTACTGTTCCTTCTTTGGCCCAGCAGGGCTCTGCTCTGGGCACTATCAAGGGCTACCTTTCTGCTATTTCGGCCTTTCTCAGGCTCCTGATCAGCCCTCTCTTTTCAAGTCCCCTGTTGTAAATAGATTTCTCAAAGGCATTACACCTTTTTCCTCCTATTCCTTTCGTGATGCCTCAGTGGGACTTGAATCTGGTTCTGACATACTTGATGTGCGCTCCCTTTGAGCCCCTTCACAACTGTCCTCTTCGTCTTTTGACATTCAAGACTGCCTTCCTGGTGGCCATCACTTCCGCCAGGCGGGTGAGTGAGCTCCAGGCTTTTTCTTGTAAGCCTCCTTTCCTTTCAGTCCATCCGGACAAGGTTGTGCTCAGGCCCCGTCCTTCCTTTTTGCCAAAAGTGGTTACGGCCTTTCACATTGGGCAGACTATTACCTTGCCCACCTTCTTTCCGCCTCCTTCCAGAGAGGAAGAGCGGCTCCACCGTCTGGACCCAAAATGTGTGCTCTCTTTTTATCTCAACCGCACACAGCAGTTCCGGGTGGACGACCCGCTTTTTGTTGGCTACGTTGGCACCAAGAAAGGTCGGGCGGTCCATAAGAGAACCATCTCCCGCTGGGTTGTCTTATGTATCAAAGCCTGTTACTCTTTGGCTAAAAAAGAACCTCCGGTGGGGCTGCGTGCTCATTCCACCAGAGCTACTGCAGCCACTACTGCATTGGGACGTGGTGTCCCCCTGCAAGACATCTGTCAGGCAGCCACGTGGGCCTCGCTGCACACGTTTACCAAGCATTATTGCCTAGACAGCCGAGTCTGGAGAGACGGCTTCTTTGGCCGTTCTGTTCTCCGTGACTTTCTGGTGTGATCTTAGTTCGCAGACTCACCACCGGGGTTGGTTTTGCTGGGGTATCTATTCTAAGGTATGGAATCTATCACTGTGTTTCTTTCAGATGGACAAGTTACTTACCTTCGGTAACGATATATCTGTAAGAAACATTAGTAGTGATAGATTCCTTACCGCCCCACCCATCCTCCCCGTTCTGCGAACTGATTTCTAGGGTTAAGGTCATCCCTTTCAGGGCCCTAGTTTCAATGCACCAGTGGTCAGTATCTTGCATGGCTCTGCGTTCCTGGCGCGGAAAGTCGTGTACAGAACTGACGTCAGCGTGCGTGGGCGGCGTCTAAGTAGCGCCCGCGACGTCATCTCGGCGACCACGGCGCCAACGACGGACGCGGAGCCGCACGACGCCACCTACCGACGCGCAGGGGTACTGCTGACTAAAACTTTCCGGATCCAGTCTGACGCCTGGGATATTCTAAGGTAAGGAATCTATCACTACTAATGTTTCTTACAGATATATCGTTACCGAAGGTAAGTAACTTGTCCGTCTGGCTTTTGGATGACAGGGGCATTGGCTCCAGAAGTCTGATTAGTCAGGGCTGGGCTGAATAGGCCTGGTCTGCATTTGGAGTGGTGGGAGGAGTAGCTCCTGCACCTGAATAGGGCTGTGTCTGCCTTCCACAATGATGGCTCCGCCCCCCTGTGGTGTGTCTGGAGCCAGGGCTCATACTGACAATGGAGGTTGTTGTGCACTTGCAAAGTGCCCGACAGAAGTGGTTTTGGCTGGGTACAGACACTCTCTGCCTTCAGAGAACAAAGGATTTTTGTGTATAAAAACAGGGGCCCAGACCCCAGACTTTTAGATCACTTCTGGGAAATCAAGAGGAACCTTTGCCAAGGAGAAGAGCCGGAGAAGGTGAGGAGGAATACTGCCCCTGTGGTGTTTGCTGTCTGGGGTTGGCCAGCAGTGGCTACTTGCTGCGAAGGAAAGGAGAAAAAGGAATTTGCTGTTTGCTTTGTCACCTGCTTGAAGAAAAGATCTCCAAGGGCTTGAAACTGAGCTTGCCTCCTGTTCTGAAGTCTCAGGGACACAAAGACTTCACCACCAGCTCCCCCCGAATTTCCTTGCTGGGAATTCCAACCTGCAAAGAGGTGCCTTCTGCTGTTTAGGACCTCTAGAGACTATTTGTCGCTGGGAGCTGGAAAATCGACGCTACATCGAAGAACCGTATTGCATTCGCACCTGTTTCCGACGCATCGCCGAAGAAACCGTCGCAGCTCCTGCCGCGGCTCGAGAAATCGCTGTACGACGCATCGGGTGCAAAGATCTCCAAAGTCCGAGATCACCGCACCGATCCCGACGCGAGCCTGCTGTGCAGCTGCACGAAACCACGCATCGTACCGGATTGACGCGTCGCATCAAGGCACCAAAACTGTCGCATCGTTGGGGGACGCAGTAAGAAACAGACGCATCATCTCCCCTGCGCTGCAGTAAGGAACCGACGCATCACCTCCCCCTAAGCAAGGAACCGACACATCACCTTCCCTGCATGTAAGGAACTGACGCATCACCTTCCCTGCGGCCATTTTGTTTGTTTTGCATCGCGCATCTAAAGTACTTTGTGAGAAAAGTGTTGCATTTACAACTTGCATTGAACTGAACTACTTCCACCATTTGAAAACCTTATTTTTAATACTGTATTGTGGAGTTTTGTCGTTTGGTCTTGTTTTGGTTTAGATAAAGATTACCTATTTTTCTAAACTGGTGTGGTGTCCATTTGTAGTGTTTTCACTGTATTACTGTATGTGTTCACAAATGCTTTACACACTGCCTCTGAGATGAGCCTGTCTGCTCGTGCCAAGCTACCAAGGGGGTGAGCAGGGGTTATTTTAGGAGTGTATCCCCCTTACCCTGACTAGAAGCAAGGGTCCCTATTTGGACAAAGGTACCTACCTCTGCCAACTAGAGACCCCCATTTCTAACATTGGTGGTCAGCAATGAGGATCCTGGACTTGCATTTGTGATTTACATAGTGATTGGTGTACACTACTAGCATAGTGCAGACCATTATGTGACCACATACCTTTACTGAACTTTTTCCCTGGGATTGTTTTTTTCTGCGAAGTAAAGAACTGCCAATTTTTCATCATGAAGAAGCCAGCATCCATTGATATCGAATTTGAGGAAGATACAGTAGAAACCTACAGTGTCTTAACTGAAAGCCATCTGCAAAAAATGTAAAGTCTCTGTGAAAAGCCTCACCATGAAGGATGAATACCAAAAGGCGCTGAGGGCCTGGTTGGAATCCAGAAATGCCAGTGGGCAGGATGAGGAGCCTCTGGTGGAGGCAGAGAATGTGGATGAGCAAAAGGAGGGGCAATTGAATCTGCCAGGAGGGAGGGTACCTTCAGTGGATGGCAGCAGTGTTTCTCAAAGGGGTCTGTCTCCGGAGGAGTTGGAGGACAGAGAGAGAGATGGGGTGCATGAGAGGGAGCTTGCTAAGCTCAGGCTGGGGAAGGAGGGTGACATAGAAAATAAGAAGTTGGAGTTGGAAAAGCAGAAATTGGCCATGGAGGAAAAGAGGATGCTTTTAGAGCATGAGAGAGGGTTGAGGGAGTTGGATCTGAAAGCAAAGAGTTTAGAGATCAATCCCTCTGGTGGCAGCACACCATCAGTGCCTGAGGAAGGAAAGGTATACATTCCCAAAGATGTTATCAAGGATTTCATGAAGCATGAGGACATTGGGCAGTGGTTTAAGGCCTATGAAGTAGCAATGAGGTCCCACCGGGTACCTGAGTGATTGGGGAGCTGGGTTCGCTTAATCAGTGAAGGAAGGGAGACGTTGCTAGCTTTGCCCACTGAGGATCAGATGTCCTATGCCCCCATGAAGGAAGCCTTGATAGCCAGGTATGGGTTGACCCCAGAGCTGTACAGGCAGAAATTTAGGAACTGCAAGAAGCTGCAGTCAAGTACTTGAGTTGAATATGTATCTTATTTTTGCAGAGCACTTGATGGATGGATGGGTGAAGGGTAGCAAGGTAACTGATTTGCAGGGGCTCTGTGATTTGGTTGCATGGGAGCACTTGTCTAGTAGATGTTTTCCAGAGCTACGTCAGCACCTGATTGATAGCTGACTGACCCCAGGAAGCTTGCTGTGGAGGCGGACCGCTGGGTCAGTACCAGGGTCCACAAAGGTCATGTGGGAGACGCCGCCAAAGGTGGGCAGGGTCCCCAGCAGAAGATTGGGGGGGGCAAGGGTAAACAGAAGGAGTTCCAAAAACGGCCCCAAAGTAATCCCCAAGGGAAACAAGTTAAGGGAAGTTCCCAACCTCCCACTGAAAAGAAACCATGGGTCCCGACAGGTAAGCCTGTTCAGAGGAGTCCCAAGACCTGTTTTAGTTGTGGTCAGGTGGGCCACTTCCGAGGGGATCCTATGTGTCTCAACCCGGTTACCACCGCACCCACTGGTGCACCTTCCCGGGAACTGGCTAAGGTAGCCTTGGGGGAGGAGTTGGGTGCCCAAGGTGGGTGGGGTCCTGCAGAGATGTCCCTGGTCTCTTTAGGAGACAGTGAGATGGTCCCAAGGGCTCATCTGCCTGATAACACTAAAAAGCACAGGCAGTGGGTGACCATCAATGGCCATAGTGTGGAGGCTCTGAGAGACACCAGAGCAAGTGTGACAGCTGTCAGTTGTCGGCTGGTGTCTGAAGAGCAGGTGGTCCCCAATGCATTCTACCCAGTAGTTGCTGCTGACAACTCAGAGTGCTTCTGCAAAGTGGCACAAGTTCCCTTTGAGTGGGGGGGGGGGCTCAGGTACCTTGAAAGTAGCTGTGAGGCCAGCCATGCCTGTTGACTGTCAGCTAGGCAATGATTTGGAAAGCTCCCCTTGGGCGAAGGTGGAGCGGAGGTCTCATTTAGAGATGTTGGGTCTGCCTGAGTAGGCGTGTGTGACCACTCGGTCAATGGCAGCCGGCAAGGGCATTCAAGAGGACCTGGAGCCTAAAAGAGTGGCCCAGGTGACTTCCAGAAAGGGAAGAGGCAGGGGGTGCGGGAAACCGGCCCTGAAGTTCCCACGGTCCAGGAGGAGGCAAACCTTGAGGGGGATGCCCTGGAGCCTACAGGGGAACAAGTGGCTGAACTGGGGGACCTGCCTGAGCTGACCCATTGGCAGCAGGAAGGAGGCACCTCCAAGGAACAATTCTGCCAGGAGCAGCAGACGTGCCCTTCTCTTATTGGTTTGCGGCAGCAGTCTGCAAACCAGGCAGCAGGTGATCAGTCCGGATCACATTGGATATACTGGGAGAATGGTCTCCTGTATAGCGAGCCTAAGGTTGCTGAGCCTGGGTCAGCCCGCGTGCTGGTGGTACTTCAGAGCCTTCCTACTGGGTCTGGCTCATGATGTGCCTGTTAGAAATGGAGGTCTCTAGTTGGCAAGGGCTTGCACCTTTGTCCAAGTCGGGACCCTTCTTCCTAGTCAGGATAAGGGAGTTACTCTCCTAAAATAACCCCTGCTCACCCCCTTGGTAGCTTGGCACGAGCAGTCAGGCTTATCTTGGAGACAGTGTGTAAAGCATTTGCACATAACCCACAGTAATACAGTGTAAGCACTACAAAAGGACACCACACCAGTTTAGAAAAATATCCAATATTTTTATATATTTAAGACAAGATCAAAAACGATAAAAATCCACAATACACTATTAAGAAATCTTCAGTTATCACAACCTTGAAAAACAGTTCCTTGAAGTCACTAGCTCCCTCTGGGGCTATCACGGCGTCGTGAACAAACAAATCCAAACCGTTCTGGCTGACCGCGGCGTCGCGGGCCAGCTACGGTGTCGGGAAGACCCGCAAAACAGTACCTTTAGAAATGCAGGGCGTCGGCGACCTCTCGTTGAGCTCCCAAAAGCACGGCGTCGGTTCCGGAGGTCGGTGCAGGAGTCGTCGGGCCCTTGAAGTCACACGCGTTGCAGATCGAACTCCTCGCGGTTGAAATCAGGATCGCTGGCGTCGGGTGCTGCGGTGCGAAGTGCAGCGGTGCGGTGTGCGATGCCCTCAGGTCGCTGTGCGAGCAGCGGCTCAGTGGCGGCGTCAGCAGGCGTTGTCGGTGAGACCAGGGTCGCGGTGCGAAGTGATGCGATGCTCGTCGCGGTGCTGGCAGGTCACGGTGCAAGCAGCGGCGTCTTCGTTGGTAGGCCAAGGCTGTGGTGCGGGATGAGGGCGGTGCGTCGTGTAACTTTACGAGCGGTTCCTTCGAACCACGGTGCAAGCAGCGGCGTGGATTTCGGCGTGGAGCGTCGTCTGAGATACCAAGGCGGCGTCATGAAGCGAGACGATGTGGAGTGCGGAGCCCACAGGTCGCGGTGCGGGCAGCGGCTCAGTGGCGGCGTCAGCAGGCGTCGTCGGTGAGACCAGGGTCGCTGTGCGGCGTTGCGGCCGTGCCCTCTGCGGTGCCTTCAGGTCACGGAGTCTGCAGTGGCGTCGTAGACTGTGTCGGGTTGCTTTTTCTTCTGTTGCAGCACAAAACACACAGTCCCCAGTGCTGAGGGCAGAAGAACTTGAAGTCTTTGCTGTTCCTGAGACTTCTTGAACAGGGGGCAAGCTCTACCTCAAGCCCTTGGAGAAACTCACAAAAATAGATTGCAGAAAGTTCAGTCCAGTCCTTTCACTGCCCAAGACAGAAGCAGCCACTGCAGGCAAACACAGCAAAGCACTCAGCAAAGTGGTAGTTCCTCCTCACAGCTTCTCCAGCTCTTCTTCTTGGCAGTCTTCTTGGTCCAAAAGAGTTCTAAAGTTCAGGGGTTTGGGCTCCACTTTTTATAGCCCAAAATCCTTTGTCCTCTCAGGCAGAGAGTGTCTGTGCCCAGCAAGAACCAGTTCTGTCCTCTCTGCTGTAGCTTCCCAGCAGGAGGCAGAGACAGCATTGTGAAAGGCAGACGGGGCCTACTCGGGTGCAATGGAAATCTTCTCCCACCACTCTAAATGCAGACCGGGCCTATTCTGGTGCTAGTGACAACTCCTCCCACTACTCTGAATGCAGCCCAGGTCTATTCAGCCCATCCCTGACCCATCTAGACTCTCTGGAGCCACGGCTCCTCTCCAGCCCCTGTCATCCCCAAGCCAGACAGTCAATACACATCCTAGCAGAGGCACACTGGATGGCTGAGCAAAAAAATACCTACTTTCTAAAAGTGGTATTTTCAAACACAGAATGTAAAAATAACCTTCACTAAAAGTTGCATCTTTAGATTCTGAGACCAGGCATTCTAAATTTTATTTCTCTACCTTGTTCCCAGGGCCAGTTATGTTTATAAGATGTTATAAACAAACTCCCCATTCAGTCCTATGGGAACAGGTAGCCTTGCAATAGAGAAAAACGAAATTGGCAGTAATTCACTATCAGGACATGCCACATATACCAGGGCATGTCCTACCTTTCACATACACTGCACCCTGCCCACAGGGGTACCTTGGGCCTACCTTAGGGGTGACACACATGTAAGAAAAGGGAAGGTTAGGGCCTGGCAAGTGGGTGCACTTGCCAAGTCGACATGGGAGTTACAAACTGCACGCAGACTCTGCAGTTACAGGTCTGAGTTACCTTTTCAGGGCTACTCATGTTGGTGGCACAGTCCGTGCTGCAGGCCCACTAGTAGCATTTGATTTACAGGCCCTGGCACACTCAGTGCACTTTACTAGGTACTAACAAGTAAATCAAATATGCCAATCATGGAAACGCCAATCCATAACACAATTTACACGGAGAGCATATGCACTTTAGCACTGATCAGCAGTGGTAAAGTGCCCAGAGTCCTAAAACCAACAACAGCAGGTCAGGAAAAAATAGGAGGAAGAAGCAAAAAGTTTAGGGATAACCCTGCAAAAAGGGCAATCTCCAACAGTGCCTTTGGCAGGACATTTGGGGCAAGACAAGACCTTTCAAAGGCTCGTCACCCACTTTTACTGGCCCCAGATGCGCAAGCACTCTGATACTCATTGTAGGTCTTGCCAGGCAAGTGGCAAGAGTGGGAGGAAGTGTAAGGCTCCTCTTCAACCTTTCCCTGTGGTCAGCACCCCCTTTGAGAGGGTAGGTATTGACATTGTGGGGCCTCTGGATCCCAAGACAACCATGGGCAACAGGTTCATCCTGGTCTTGGTGGACCATGCCACCCGGTAGCCGGAAGCCATCCCTCTCCGGACTGTGACGGCCCCCGTGGTGGGTTGTGCGTTGATGGAGATTTTCTCCAGTGTGGGGTTCCCCTGAGAGGTGGTGTCCGACCGTTGTACCAACTTCATATCCAAGTATATGAAGTCTCTGTTTAGGAGTGCGGTGTTAAGTAGAAGTTCACCACTCCTTACCACCCCCAAGGTAATGGGCTGGTTGAGAGATTCAACCGGACCCTAAAGGGCATGATTATGGGTCTTAGTGAACCCATGAGGGGTAAGTGGGACGTCCTCTTATCATGCCTTTTGTTTGCTTACAGAAAGGTACAGCAGAAGTCCTTAGGGTTTAGTCGCTTTGAGGTCCTGTATGGGCATCCTGTAAGAAGACCTCTAAGCCTGGTGCAAGAAGGCTGGGAGAAAGCTCCCTGTAAACCTCCCCAGGATTTATATAGCTACATGCTGGCCTTCAGAAACCAGACTAAGCGCTTCAGGCAACTCGCTCAGGCGAACCTGGAAGCCAGCCAGGAGGAAATGAAACGCTGGTATGATCAGAATGCCACTCTGATAGAGTTTCAGCCTGGACAGACGGTTTGGGTCATGGCCCCAGTGGAGCTTTGTGCGCTCAAGGATAAGTGGACCGGACCATTTGAGGTGGTGGAGCGCAAGAGTAACACCACCTACTTGGTGGACTTGCAGTCTCCTAGGAACCCTTTGCGGGTCCTGCATGTGAACCGCCTGAAGCCCCACTTGGAGAGGTCCAAAGTGGGCATGCTCCTAGCAACAGATGCTGGGATGGAAGAGGAGACTGAGCCTCTTCCTGACCTCCTGTCTGCAAAGGACCAAGATGGGTCAGTGGACGGTGTGAACCTCTCTCCCGCCCTGACCCCTGAACAGCAGAGTGACTGCCGCCAACTGTTGGGACAGTTGTCTGATCTGTTCTCCCTGACCCCCGGTGTCACTAAGTGGTGCGTCCATGATGTGGACACTGGGGACAGTCCTCCAGTGAAACATAAGATTTACAGAGTGACTGACAGGGTCAGAGCTTGCATCAAGGAGGAGGTCTCCAAGATGTTCGTACTAGGGGTGATTGAGCCCTCAAACAGCCCTTGGGCCAGCCCAGCGGTCTTGGTCCCGAAGGCTGCCGCAACCGGTACCACGCCAGAACTCCGGTTCTGTGTGGACTACCGAGGGCTCAATTCAGTCACCAGGACTGACTCGCACCCCATCCCCTGAGCTGATGAGCTTATTGATCGGTTGGGGGCTGCCCGGTACCTCAGTACCTTTGACTTCACGTCGGGGTACTGGCAGATCGCCCTAACTGATGGGGCAATAGAGAGGTCAGCATTCTCCACACCAGATGGGCACTACCAATTCCGGGTAATACCCTTTGGGATGAAGAATGTCCCTGCCACCTTTCAGAGGTTGATCAACCAGGTGTTGGTTGGGCTGGAGGATTTCAGTGCCGCCTACCTGGACGACGTTGCGGTGTTAAGTGCCACTTCGGAGGAACATCTGCACCACCTCTGGGAAGTGTTGAAGGCGCTGCGGAGGGCAGGCCTCACGATCAAGGCAAGCAAGTGCCAGATCGGGCAGGGTTTAGTTGGAACACCAGGTAGGGAGCTGCCAGGTGGCGCCTCTACAGCCCAAGATTGATACCATTCTGGTTTGGGAATCCCCCCAAGACCCAGGCAGAGGTGAGAGCCTTTTTAGGACTCACAGGGTATTACAGGAGATTTGTCAAGGGGTATGGCACCATTGTTGCCCCCATGACAGAGCTGACTTCCAGGAAGCAGCCCAAGAAAGTGAATTGGACTGACGGCTGCCAGAAGGCTTTTGATGCCCTGAAATCTGCCATGTGCACAGCGCCTGTGTTTAAGGCACCCAACTTCTCCCAAGAGTTCATTGTGCAGACATATGCTTCAGAGCATGGTGTGAAGAAGGCCTAGACCAACCTGTAGCCTTCATTAGTAGGAGGTTAGTTCCACGGGAACAGAGGTGGAGTGCGATTGAGCACGAGGCATTTGCTGTGGTCTGGGCGCTGAAGAAGCTGAGGCCATACTTGTTTGGGACTCACTTCCGGGTTCAGACAGACCACAGGCCCCTCAGATGGTTGATGCAAATGAGGCGTGAGAATCAAAAGCTGTTGAGGTGTTCCATTTCCCTACAGGGGATGGACTTCACGGTGGAACACCGCCCTGGTACAGAACATGCCAATGCTGATGGTCTGTCCAGATGTTTCCGCCTCAGTGAATAGAACTCCCAAGAGGGTGGGTAGTTCTCCCACATTTCAGCTGGAGGGGACACGTGTTAGACCTGGCACCATTGGCGTGGGTCTCCCCTGCATTTTTTTTTGCCTTTGCCTCCTGTGTTTTTGCTGTATGTTGGACTCCGTTTTGCTGGTCTAGAAGCTTTGGGCACTTTGCCACTGCTGTTCAGTGCCAAGGTGCAAGTGCTCCCTTTGTAAATTGTTGTTATGGATTAGTGATTCCATGATTGGCATATTTGATTTACTTGTCAGACCCTAGTATAGTGCACTGCGTGTGCCCAGGGCCTGTAAATCAAATGCTACTAGTGGGCTGCAGCACTGATTGTGCCACCCACAGAAGCAGCATGTAAAATGTAACTCTGGCCTGCCATTGCAGAGCCTGTGTGCAGTCTGGGACTGCCATGTCGACTTGGCAAGTGCACACACTTGCCAGTTCCTAAAACCTTCCCTTTTCTACATATTAGTCACCCCTAAGGTAGGCCCAAGGTACCCCTGTGGGCAGGGTGCATTGTATGTGAAAGGTGCCCTGATGTGTGTGGCATGCCCTGATAGTGAAATACTGCCAATATTGTTTTTCACTATTGCAAGGCTACCTGTTCCCATAGGACAGGATTGGGAGTTTGTTTATAACATCTTATAAACATAACTGCCCCTAGGAACAAGGTAGAAAAATAAAGTTTAGTATGCCTGAACTCAGAATGTTAAAATACATCTTTTAGTGAGGGTGATTTTTACATTTTGTGTTTGAAAATACCACTTTTAGAAAGTAGGTACTTTCTTGCCTAACCATCCAGTGTGCCTCTGCTAGGTTTGTGTATTGCATGTCTGGCTTTTGGATGACAGGGGCTGTAGAGGGGCAGTGGCTCCAGAAGTCTGATTAGTTAGGGCTGGGCTGAATAGGCCTGGTCTGCATTTGGAGTGGTGGGAGGTGTAGCACCTGCACCTGAATAGGGCTGTGCCTGCCTTCCACAATGATGGCTCCGCCCCCCTGTGGTGTCTGGAGCCAGGGCTCACACTGACAATGGAGGTTGTTGTGCACTTGCAAAGTGCCCGACAGAAGTGGTTTTGGCTGGGTACAGACACTCTCTGCCTTCAGAGAACAAAGGATTTTTGTGTATAAAAAAAGGGGCCCAGACCGCAGACTTTTAGATCACTTCTGGGAAATCAAGAGGAACCTTTGCCAAGGAGAAGAGCCGGATAAGCTGAGGAGGAATACTGCCCCTGTGCTGTTTGCTGTCTGGGGTTGGCCTGCAGTGGCTGCTTGCTGCCAAGGAAAGGAGAAAAAGGACTTTGCTGTTTGCTTTGTCACCTGCTTGAAGAAAAGATCTCCAAGGGCTTGAAACTGAGCTTGCCTCCTGTTCAGAAGTCTCAGGGACACAAAGACTTCACCACCAGCTCCCCTGAATTTCCTTGCTGGGAATTCCAACCTGCAAAGAGGTGCCTGCTGCTGTTTAGGACCTCTAGAGACTGTTTGTCTCTGGGAGCTGGAAAATCGACGCAACATCGAAGAAGTGTGTTGCATCCGCACCTGTTTCCAATGCATCGCCGAAAAAACTGTCGCAGCGCCTGCCGCGGCTCGAGAAATCGCCGCACGATACATCGGGTGCAACTATCTCCGAAGTCCGAGATCACCGCACCGATCCCGACACAAGCCTGCTGTGCGGCTGCACGAAACCACACATCGTACCGGATCATCGCATCGAGGCGCGAAGACTGTCGCATCGTTGGGGGAAGCAGTAAGAAACCGACTCATCACCTCCCCACGCAGTAAGAAACCGACGCATCACCTCCTCTCTGTTAAGGAACCGACGCATCACCTCCCCTGCGCTGCAGTAAGGAACCGACGCATCACCTCCCCCGAAGCAAGGAACCGACGCATCACCTTCCTTGCGTGTAAGGAACCGACGCATCACCTTCCCTGCAGCCATTTTGTTTGTTTTGCGTGACGCATCTAAGGTACTTTGTGAGAAAAGTGTTGCATTTACAACTTGCATTGAACTGAACTACTTCCACCATTTGAAAACCTTATTTTTAATACTGTATTGTGGAGTTTTGTCGTTTGGTCTTGTTTTGGTTTAGATAAAGATTACCTATTTTTCTAAACTGGTGTGGTGTCCATTTGTAGTGTTTTCACTGTATTACTGTATGTGTTCACAAATGCTTTACAACACTGCCTCTGAGATGAGCCTGTCTGCTTGTGCCAAGCTACCAAGGGGGTGAGCAGGGGTTATTTTAGGAGTGTATCCCCCTTACCCTGACTAGAAGCAAGGGTCCCTATTTGGACAAAGGTACCTACCTCTGCCAACTAGAGACTCCCATTTCTAACACCCATCTTCAGTTCTCAGCATCAATTTGTCAATATGTTGTGTCCCTGATTGCGCTTTGAAACTCTGGCCTACATGAGTAATTGTGCTTCATCTAGGCAATGTAGCCTGTTACAAATCACGTAATCTGATGGAGATATCTTGCCGTGGATGCCTTACCTTAGATTTTTCCAGGCATCAGACTGGATCCCTAAAACTTTTCTTCGAGCAATACCCCTGCGTGCCAGTAGGTGACGTTCAGCGACTCCGCGTGACGTCGTCCGCGCCTCCTATATAGGCCCAACCTCGGCACGCCGACGTCAGTTCTTTTCTTTCCGTGCCAGTCAAGCGCTGATCTGTGAACAGAGCTACCCTCTGTCACTTTTTGACGGGATTTTTCAAAATTTTGTCGACCCCTTTTTATGTGAAAGTTACCATGTCAAGGAAGACTTCAGGTTTCAAGCTGTGCAGCGCCTGTTACCACGCCATGTCAGTGACGGACCGACATTTGGTTTGTCTCTGGTGTCTCAAGCGCGACTGTGACTCCAAGTCGTGCTCCGACTGCCGGCCATGGCTGCTAAGGCTTTGTGGGAGTGGTCCCTAAAGCTGCTTGCAGCCCAGCAGGCGACACCACGTTGCTCGACTCCTTGGAAGTCATGCTCCATGAGTCCCAAGTCCTCTTCATCCCATTCAAAATCATTGGGACATTCAGGTAAGAGGCACAAGAAGTTGAAGCGTGCTTCGACTTCTCCCTGTCCGTCGGCAGATATAATAGAGGAGCCTCGGCGTTCAAGGCCTCGTTTTTTGGAACCTGTGCCTGGGTCGGCTCTGCGCCTCCCTGACTTTCCCGGAGCCGGAGGAGCCTCTGCCCAACTCAGAGAATTTTATGAGGCCACGCGTCTCATTTTTGGGCAGCCTGACCCCTCCGGCGTGCCTTTGCGCCCCGCAGGGTCAGAGGGAGCTCCATTGAGTTACACGCCGGCGGCTCCGGTGCTGCTGTTCCCCCTTCGATCCGGACTAGGATCCGAACCGGCCTCAGTCGTGCCACTGAGACTTCCCCCGATGCCCTCCATGTTGCCGGCGCCTACCGATGTCGTCAGCCCCATTCTCATCCCAGGCAACCTGGACCTGGTACGGCATCGCTCGATGTCGATTCTGGCACCCACAGGGCCTCCAGGTCATAGGTCGTTTCCTGAGCCTTATTCTGAAGGGCTAGGAGTGGGAGAAGATTGTGAGGGGTCGCTGGACCCTTTAGAAAACTAGCCAGAAGAGGAAATGGACTGGTATGAGAAACTGGGTGAGGCCAGTGGGCTGGATACTATACCAGATACTGATATGCTTTCTCCCCCTACCATGGCTACAGAGGGGGGGCGTCTTATGCTATGGTGGTGCGAGAAACGGCAGAGGTCCTTGGCCTTCAGCTTCCTTTGGTGGCAGTCAAGCCTAACATCTTGATGGAGGTGCTGCAGCCGGGAGTATCCTCCTCTGAACCCCTTACTCCTGCTTAACAAGGCCCTTACCGACGTCCTACTGGGAATCTGGTCCAAGCCCAGCACAGGGGCTCCTGTGAATAGGACAATTGCCTGCCGCCATCGTCCTGCTCTGGGCGACCCAAATTTCCTTACTACCTACCGTACCACAAAGAGTTTGATAGTCCAGGCATCCGCATCTCAAGGTGCGTTCCCTCCCGCTCCCCCGGATAGGGAATACAAGAGGCTGGCTAGTTGGGGTAAGACATTTTTTCCTTCTGCTAGCCTTGAATTGCGGTCATTGAACACCGCGTGCTTATTGGGTTGTTTGTGGGAAACGTTTGCGCAAGTGCTGTCACAGGTCCCAGAGGAGGCTTGGTCCGTCCTCTCCCAAGCAGTGTCGGATGGGAGAGATGCAGCAAAGTTCGCCATCCAGTCTGGTCTAGACACGACCAACTTGCTGTCAGACGCCACTCCTGACTGAGAACATCTGGCTTTTTGGGGGGATGTCCAGCCCCCTCTCATGGACAAGCCCTTTGCTGGCACCCGTTTCTTCAGAGACGAGGCAGACACAGCACTGGGGCGCTTTAAGGACTTATGGGCTACGGCCAAGTCCTTGGGCCTCTCGGTGGCCACACGTGCCCAGCCTGCCTTTTTCCCCTTTTGTTGCTACGGAAGGGGCATCCAACTGCCCCAGCCATATCCCAGCCACCTAGCCACGCAAGTTCAGCAACCCCTGCTCAGCCGCGGTTCGTTCCGACCACATGGGTCGGGCGACCAGAGGTCGGGTTAATTCACGAGCACCCCCTCTGGCAGCTTTAGCCTCCAAACCCTCAATAGTCTCGCCCTTCCAGACCATGGGCGTCCAGTTGGTGGCAGTATGACCATATCAGACAGGTGGGTCCTCCAGATAGTCTGAAGAGGCTACTCCTACCCCTTCTAGACCACCCCTACCTCCATCCCACGACCGGCTGATGGAGGATCATTTGATTTTTCTCCTGGAGAAAGTCATGGCTCTCTTGGCTAAGGGAGACATAGAGAGTGTTCCGGAACCAGAAGTAGTCTGTGGTTACTATTCCTGCTACTTTCTGGTCCTGAAAAAGGACAAGGGCCTTTGTCCTTTCCTAGACCGACGAGCTCTTAACTACACTCTCTAAAATGAAAATTTCAAGATCCTCACTCTAGCTCAGGCCTTGTCTTCCCTGAACCCAGGAGATAGGTTGGTGGCGTTGGACTTGTAGGGCACCTATTTCCAGATTCCCGTCCTGCCCGCCCATTGGTGCTACCTGTGGTTTACGGTAGGCCACGATCATTTTCAGGTAATCGTGTTCCCTTTTGGCTTTACCAGCTCCCCTCGGGTGTTCATCAAGGTGATGACTGGTTGTCGCAGCTCATCTGTGCAGATCAGGGATACCAGTCTTCCCCTACCTTGACGACTGGCTGCTGAAAGCGGTCTTTCCCCAGGCTGTCGTCTCACAGCTGCAGACTACCGCAAACCTGCATTTGCTGGGGTTCACTATCAACGTGCCGAAGTCACACCTGGCTCCTTCTCAGACTCTCACCTTCATTGGGGCTGTTCTGGATACTGTGCAGTTTTGGGCTTATTCTCCCGAATGGAGAGTCCAGGATATTCAGGCTATGATATTGATGTTTCAGCCTCTATCCTGGATTTAGGTGAGAATGACTCTGAGGCTGCTGGGCCTCATGGCCCCTGCATCTTGCTATTGACACATGCCAAATGGCATATGCGGACTCTGCAGTGGGACCTGAAGTTCCAGTGGTCGCTGCATCAGGGGATTCTCTCCGACGTGGTCCAGATCTCAGACTGAACTGCACAAGACCCTGCAGTGTTGGCTGGCGAACCGCTATAGAGTCAGAGGCAAACACCTCTCCCTTCCCCAACGAGATCTCACAGTAGTGACAGATGGGTCACCCCTGGGATAGGGCGGCCATCTGGGAGAGGTGGAGATCAAAGGGCTCTGGTCTCTGGTGGAATCCAGACTCCACATCAACATACTGGAGCTCCGTTTGATCTCACTGGCATTGGAAGCCTTTATCCCCTCCATCAAAAGAAGGCCAGTGCAAGTGTTCACGGACTACTCCACTCCCACAAACATGGCGAAGTGAGGTTGTGGACTCTTTGTCAATATGCTCTGCTTCTCTGTACATGGCTGGAACAGCAGGGTATATCCCTGGTGGTTCAACACCTGCAGGTTCCCTGAATGCCAGAGCTGACAAACTCAGCTGTCGATGCCTAGTGGATCACAAATGGTGTCTCCATTCGGAGGTGGTGCAAGGTCTCTTTCAACAGTGGGGAGAGCCTTATTTAGATTTGTTCGCCTCAGCAGAGAATGCGCAATGTCAGCAGTTTTGCGCTCTGGAGTTTCGAAGGCAGCTCCCGCTCGTGGGCGCTTTTCATCTCAAGTGGAGCTCAGGCCTCCTGTGTGCCTTTCCGCCCATACCACTCCTGCCCAGAGTTCTCAAGAAGATCAGGGACGACCGGGTTCCAAGTCATACTTGTGGCTCCGGACTGGGCATGGAGAGTCTGGTATCCCGAGCTCCACAGCCTGAGCATCGATCCTCCGATCCCCTTCATGAGGATCTTTTGTCGCAGCAGCAGGGGAGGGTTCTCCACCCGAACCTCTCAACTCTGCGCCTTCTCGCGTGGAGATTTCGTGGCGGCAGTTGATAGCTTTCGACCTTCCTCCTGTAATCTGCAATGTTATTCTGGCAGGCAGCCATCCTTCCACTAAGACTGTATGCGCCTGACGGTGGAACAAATTTGTAAAATGTTGTACAGAAAAGTCTACTGACCCTCTTTCTGCTTCCCTTTCTGATATTTTGCTTTTTATTTTGTCCCTTGCCCAGCATGGCTTTGCTCTGGGCACCCTCCCTATTTAAATCAACTATTGTACATAGATTCCTGAAAGGCCTTGTACATATGTTGATTCCTGCCCCTTTCATTATGCCTCAGTGCCACCTTAATTTGGTTCTCACTTTCCTAATGTGCACTCCTTTCGAGTCTCTACGTAACTACCCCCTCCGACTGCTTGCCATCAAAAAAGCATTCTTAGTGGCAATTACATCTGCCAGGAGGGTGAGCGAGTTGCAGGCTCTATTGTCCAAACCTGCCTTTCTCACTATATACCCTAACAAATTGGTGCTTTGCACTAGCTCCTCTTTCTTTCCTTCCGAAAGTGGTGTCTCCATTTCATGTGGGGCAATCTGTCACCTTGCCTACTTTCTCCGCTCCTCCACATCCCTCCAAAGAAGAGGAGCGACTCCACCGCCAGGACCCAAACCGAGCATTGTCGTTCTACCTTGACCGCACAAAAGAATTCCGAGTGGACAACCAACTCTTTGTGGGGTACGTTGGAGTGAAGAAAGGTTGTGCGGTGCAGAAGAGGACCAACTCCCGGTGGGTTGTCCTCTGCATCAAAATTTGCTATGCTCTGTCCAAAAAGCAGCCTGCTGAAGGCTTAAGGGCTCATTCCACCAGAGCTAAGGCTGCTACCACTGCTTTTCAACATGAACTTCCAGTTCTGGACATCAGTCAGGCAACAACATGGGCATCCCTGCATATGTTCACCAAACATTACTGCCTGGATAATCTGGTCTGCAGGGATGGCCATTTTGGCCGCTCAGTACTGCAGAACTTCCTAGTATAAATTTGTCTGCAGTCCCTCCTCCTGGGATGGCATTGCTTTATCTATTCAAAGGTAAGGAATCTGCAGCTAGATGTCTATCAGATGGACAAGTTACTTACCTTCGTTAACGCCTTATCTGGTAGAGACATGATCCAGCTACAGCGTTCTTACAGACCCCCTCATCCTCCTCGCGCTGCGAACAAGTTTCTAGGGTCAGGGTTGTTTCCCTTGTGGGCCCTAGTTTCTTAAAAACACACCAATGTCAGTAGTCTTCATGGCTCCGCATTCCTGGTGTGGAAAGTCGTGAAAAGTAACTGCCGTCCGCGGGCTGAGAGGGTGGTTATATAGGTGATGCAGACATCTCTTCTGGCGTGGAGTACACGGCCGTCGTCGTCACGTGGAGCCGACTGATGCCACCTACGGGTATTGCTCGAAGAAAAATCTTCCGGATCCAGTCTGACGCCTGGGAAATTCAAAGTTAAGGAATGTGTGGCTAGATCATGTCTCTACCAGATAAGGCGTTACCGAAGGTAAGTAACTTGTCTAATAAAATCTAAATATAAAGTTTACTTTCGAGGTCACAATATTGTCATCAACATGTTTCTCACTGTTGTTTTTTGTATTCCCCTTTGGTTATTCACAAATGTAATGTTCATCACATTTAATAGTAAAATGTAGAATTTTTGCAATCCCTTTCAGCTGCGGTGTTTTGTCCAAGTTGCGGAATATAGAGAATGGAGTCGATGAATCTAAATACTCTACGCTTATAGACTGCCTGTGCCGCTGGCAGCAGGTGGGGCATTTAATGGAGCTGGTTATAGATTGGCTCACCGATGCAGTGCCTCAAAATAAGGTAAGACACTAAAATCTCAAACTTTTGTAAATTAATGTCTGCCTAATGAGCTTTATTACAAGGCCGTATAGCTATCATTGCTGATATGGAGCACACAATTTGGTTCCCAACCAAAACCCATCCCTTTATGATGGCGTTTGAGTATATGAAGCAAGAACTGTCCTTTCATATGATTGTCGTAGTAAATTTGGTTCCATGCCCTTTGTGTTCTACGAATTAAGATAATACAGGCTACAGCACAAGTGAAGGAACTATTTTTTTAACATATACCTTCTTCTTGCTGTGTGGTAACTTCAATTTTGCCCCCGATTCCCAATTTGTGTGAAATGATGTTATCTTCAGTTAGAAGTATGCCTTGAATGTTTTTGAACTAGGGGCGTGGTTCCCAAAGGACAAGGTTAAAAATTTGACATCTGTCTGTCTCCATTCAGTTATTCCAATGTTTGGATAAGATATCCGACCTTTTAGGGATTCACAAAATATAACATAAGGACACTAGCTGTTGATTACTTGGGGTTCGCCAATTCTTAAATGCACTGATGTTTAATGTCCACTAATTAAACAGTTATGCATGCCCAAGAGGCGGACATGTGTTTTAGCACTTTTGTTTTTGAGTGGTGGTTGCATCAAATGTCTAAAAGTAACCCACTGATCTGAAAGAGACACGTTAGTGATAGATTCCTTACCTTAGAATATCCCCAGGCGTCAGACTGGATCCGGAAAGTTTTTCGTCAGCAGTACCCCTGCGTGTCGGTAGGTGGCGTCGTGCGGCTCCGCGTTCGTCGCTGGCGTCGTAGGCGCCGAGATGACGTCACGGAGACTACTTAGGCGGCACCCATGCGCGCTGACGTCAGTTCTTTCTTTTTCCGCGACAGCAAGCGCAGATCCGGTTAGAGCACGTACCTTAGTCACTTTTTGACTAGTTGTTTTTTGGGACTTTTGTCTCTAATTTCTATATTGACTCCTGGTGCCACGTAGGGATGCCTGGTTTTAAAACCTGCGGGGCCTGCTGCCGTATGATGTCGGTGGCCGACCCCCATGGCGTCTGTCTCTACTGTCTAGAGCACGACCATGATTCCCGGTCATGTTCCGACTGTCTGGCCATGGCTCCGAAGGCTTTGCGGGAGTGGTCCCGAAAGCTGCTAGAGGCCCGGCAGTTGTCTCCGCGCCGTTCCAGATCCAGGGGTCGCTCAAGGGACCGACCGCAGAGTCGCCATCATTGCTCCTCGGGGTCCAAGTCGTCGCCATCGGATTCCGGTAAGTGACGTCATAAGTCGAAGAAGCGCGTACGCTCTCCGACCTCCCCTCGTCGGTCTTCTGACGCGGACGAGGAGACCCAGGGTCTTTCCCCCGCGGCTCCTTTGGAGCCTGTCAGTCCCGCGGCCTACCTGCCATACCTGGGTCCGTCGGCGACTCCGGCCCAGGTGCAAGAGTTTCTTGCTGCCATGGACCGCCTTTTCGGGCCTAGGGCTCCCGCTGGTGCGCCTTCGGGCCCCGCGGTCCCTTTTGGGGGCCCTTGGTTGCCGCCGGCTCCGCCGTCGGTGGCTCCGGCCCCGGCGCCGCAGGGTCCTTCGCCGGCGGCTCTGGCCCCGGCGCCGCAGGGTCCTCCGCCGGCTGCTCCGGCCCGGCACCCCCTGCGGCTCCCTTCCCGGCGCCGCCCTGGGTGCCGTTCGGCCCACCTCCGCCCTTGCCCGCGTTTCCAGTTTGGAACCCGGATTGGGCCTTGGAGCCGGAGCGGCGCCGTTCCCGGCGCCGGTGGAGCTTTTCTTTTCCCCTGTGCCTCGGGCTGTTGGGGAAGAGGAGGATTGGGAGGGGTCGGAGGACCCTCTTGCACGGCAGTGTGAGTCTGAACAGGAATGGGCAGAAGACTCAGAGGATGCCAGTGGCCTTGACCTCTCCTCTGAGCCTGGGTTTGTGTCTCCTCCCACTCTCATGGAGGAAGGCGCCACCTACACTGTGGTGCTCCGTAGAGCAGCTGAAACTCTTGGCCTTGAGCTGCCTACTGTTGCCCTCCAAACTAACCTCCTTACTAAGGTTCTTCAGCCTACAGCAGGTTCTGTGGAACCTCTACTCCCGTTCAATGAGGCCTTAACGGATGTTTTGCTGGGTACCTGGTCTAGGCCAGCCACAGGGGCCCCTGTGGATAAACATGTGGCCAGACGTCATCGTCCGGCACCGGGTGACCCTGCCTTTCTGACAACTCATCCGACACCGGAGAGCCTGGTCATTCAGGCTTCCACTTCCCAAACAGCATTCCCTACCGCTCCGCCGGATAAGGAATCCAAAAGCTGGAGCAGCTTGGCAAAGGTTGTTTTCCTCTGCCAGCCTGGGGCTGCGGTCAGTCAACACCACATGCCTCTTGGGCCGCTATTCTCACGCTGTGTGGGACACGGTGGCGCAAACTCTGCCCCAGTGCCCAGAAGAGGTTCAGGCTGTGCTTTCCCAAGCTGTTGCAGAAGGGAAGGATGCAGCGAAGTTCGCCATTCGGTGTGGGTTGGACACCGCGGATTCCTTGCGAAGAACAATTTCCACCACATTGGCCTTGCGGCGACATGCCTGGCTGCGGTCCACGGGGTTTTCGGGGGATGTCCAGAGTTCCCTCACGGACATGCCTTTTGATGGTACTCGCCTTTTGGCGATAAGGCGAGACAGTGCGCTGGAGCGTTTAAGGACTCTGGCTACAGCCAAGTCCTTGGGTCTCTCCACCTCCCGCCCAGCCACGTCTACTTTTCGTTCCTTTCGTGGCCGCGGCAGGGGCGCCTCTACACGTCCGTTCCAAAGGCCTGCGCAGAACCAGCCTCAGCGTGGCCGCGGGCGTGGTGGCACAGGGGGCCAGCGTGCGGGTCAGCCCACCTCCGCTCCTGCAGCATCCGCCTCAAAGCATTCCTAGTCCGCGCTTTGGGGTGCACCCCACGCCGGTGGGCGGCAGGATTCAACATCACCTCCCCCACTGGCGCTCTGTCACTTCGGACAGCTGGGTGCTCCAAATCATCCGAAGGGGCTATTCCCTCCCCTTCGAGTCTGCCCCCCGTCTATGCCACCTCAGTTCCACCGCATTTCGGGGGATCACTTAGCGCTTCTCCAACAGGAAGTCACGGCCCTCTTGGCCAAGGGGGCCATCGAGCGCGTTCCTGGGCCAGAAGTAGGACATGGATGTTATTCCCACTACTTTCTGGTCCCCAAGAAGGACAAGGGGGGCTTGCGCCCCATCTTGGACCTCCGGAACGTCATTCGCTTCCTCCGGAAGGAGAAGTTCAAGATGTTGACTCTGGCTCAGGTCTTGGCTGCCCTCGACCCTGGAGACTGGATGGTAGCGTTGGACTTGCAGGACGCATATTTTCACATTCCCGTCATGCCGGCCCATCGGCGTTACCTGCGATTCACGGTAGGCCAGGAGCATTTTCAGTTTACCGTGCTCCCTTTCGGCCTTACCAGCGCCCCTCGGGTGTTCGAAAAAGTGATGGCGGTGGTCGCAGCTCATCTGCGCAGGTCAGGGGTATCAGTCTTCCCCTACCTCGACGACTGATTGTTGAAGGCGGGCTCGCCCCAGACAGTCGTCACCCACCTTCAGACTACGGCCGACCTCCTGCAGTTACTGGGGTTCTCCATCAACGTGCCAAAGTCGCACCCGAGTCCTTCTCAAAAGCTCCCCTTCATCGGAGCGGTTCTGGACTCGACGCAGTTTCGGGTTTATCCTCCCGAGCGGCGAGTCCGGGATATTCAGGCTAGGATTCCCATCTTTCAGCCTCTATCCCGGGTTTCAGTCAGGCTGACCCTCCGGCTCCTGGGCCTGATGGCCTCCTGCATTCTGCTAGTGCAACATGCCAGGTGGCATATGCGAGCTCTGCAGTGGGACCTGAAGTTCCAGTGGGCGCAGCATCAGGGCAACCTGTCCGATCTTGTCCAGATCTCGGAGGGCACTGCACGACAATTGCAGTGGTGGCTCACGAATCGCGATTGGGTCAATGGCAGATCCCTCTCCCTTCCCCAACCGGAGCACACAGTGGTGACGGATGCCTCCCTCCTGGGATGGGGCGGCCACCTGGGAGAGGCGGAGATCAGAGGCCTCTGGTCTCCGGCGGAGTCCCGGCTCCATATCAATCTTTGGAGCTGCGGGCGATCCGACTTGCACTGAAGGCATTCCTTCCTCTGTCCGGGGAAGTGTAGTGCAGGTGTTCACGGACAACACCACCGCCATGTGGTATTGCAACAAACAGGGCGGGTGGGGTCGTGGACCCTATGTCAGGAGGCTCTGCGCCTCTGGACATGGCTGGAACATCAAGGTATTACCTTGGTGGTTCAACACCTGGCAGGTTCTCTGAACGTCAGGGCAGACGAACTCAGCCGCCGGTGCTTGATGGATCACGAATGGCGTCTGAACTTGGACGTGGCGCAAGGTCTCTTTCTGCAGTGGGGAGAGCCTTGGTTAGATCTATTCGCCACCGAAGAGAACGCGCAATGTCATCAGTTCTGCACGTTGGAATTTCCAAGGCGGCACTCGCTCAGCGACGCTTTTCGTCGCGAATGGAGTTGCGGTCTGTTGTACGCCTTTCCGCCTATACCACTTCTGCCCAGAGTGCTGAAGAAGATTCGGCGCGACCGGGCCCAAGTCATCCTTGTGGCTCCGGATTGGGCACGAAGATACTGGTATCCCGAGCTACACAACATGGCGATCGATCCCCCGATCCGACTGCCTCTTCGGGAGGACCTTCTGTCGCAGCAGCAGGGGACGGTCCTCCACCCGAACCTGTCCAGCCTCCACCTCCATGCGGCAACAGCTGATTCCATTTGACTTGCCTCCTGAAGTCTGTGATGTCATTCTGGCAGCCAGGCGTCCCTCCACTAAATCGGTATACGCCTGCAGGTGGAACAAATTTGTGGCATGGTGCACAGCTAAGTCTGTGGATCCCCTTTCTGCCCCTCTTTCTGAGGTCCTTCTATTCCTACTATCCTTGGCCCGGCAGGGCTCTGCTCTGGGCAGTCTCAAAGGTTATCTTTCGGCCATCTCCGCCTTTCTCAGGCTTCCAGATCAGCCTTCTCTCTTTAAGTCCCCGGTTGTTAACCGTTTCCTCAAAGGCATTACACACACGTTTCCTCCCGTTCCTTTCATAATGCTTCAATGGGACTTAAATCTTGTCTTGACCTATCTGATGTGCGCTCCCTTCGAGCCCCTTCATAACTGTCCTTTACGTCTTCTTACTCTAAAGACGGCTTTCCTGGTAGCTATCACCTCTGCAAGAAGAGTGAGTGAGCTCCAGGCTCTTTCTTCTAAACCTCCTTTCCTTTCTGTTCATCCGGACAAGGTGGTTTTAAGGACCCGTCCTTCTTTCTTGCCAAAGGTTGTCACGCCCTTCCACATCAGGCAGACCATCACTTTGCCCACTTTCTTTCCGCCTCCTTAAACGTGCGCTCTCGTTCTATCTCAAGCGCACACAACAGTTCCGGGTGGATGACCAACTCTTTGTTGGCTACGTGGGCGCCAAAAAAGGTCGGGCCGTGCACAAACGCACCATCTCTCGGTGGGTTGTTTTGTGCATCAAAGCGTGTTACTCCTTGGCTAAAAAGGAGCCTCTTGTGGGACTGCGTGCCCATTCTACCAGGGCAACAGCAGCCACTACTGCCTTGGGACGCGGCGTTCCCTTGCAGGATATTTGTCAGGCAGCCACGTGGTCCTCGCTGCACACATTTACCAAGCATTACTGCCTTGACAGTCAAGTCCGGAGAGACGGCTTCTTTGGCCGTTCTGTTCTCTGTGACTTTCTGGTGTAATCTATTCGCAGACCCACCACCGGGGTTGGTATTGCTGGGGTATCTATTCTAAGGTAAGGAATCTATCACTAACGTGTCTCTTTCAGATGCACAAGTTACTACTTGTGTAACGATATATCTGTAAGAGACATTAGTTAGTGATAGATTCCTTACCGCCCCTCCCATCCTCCCCGTTCTGCGAACTGATTCGCAAGAGGCGGACATGTGTTTTAGCACTTTTGTTTTTGAGTGGTGGTTGCATCAAATGTCTAAAAGTAACCCACTGGTCAGCTGTTGTACCAAAAAAGCCCTATCATAGTTCTGCAGTTGTTGAAATAAAGCTGTGCTTCAAAGATTTCCGCCTTTGGGGAGACAGATAATTTCTGTATCTTTGAAGAAGCTAGTGTTCGCTCTCAGTGTAGTTTTCTCTTTCTGGCATCATGCCTGAGAGGCCTAAACCATCAGTTTGGGGGTGATTGTCACCACTACCCCCTTGAGGTCAGAGTTTGAAAAATGCACCTTGTTTTCACTCTGAACACCTTTGCAAATTGCACTCACCCAGGTCCAAATTAGATATAGCACCTGCTTCTTTGTGCAAAGACCATGTTGTGCTCCTGGGTGAGCATATACCATTGGTATTGAATGACTCTCTCTGCAGAGTGGGATCTCTGCGGGTTCCCCGAAGCAGACTCTTCTTTTGAAAAAGCTCTGTGTTAATCCTAGTTTACATGCAGATTTCAAGCCTGTTTCTATGGTGACCTTGTTATCAAAAATAGTTGAATCGTTATTTACTTTTGAGCTACAAAAACAAATGGAGATGCTTTCTAGTCAGGTTTCAGACCCATGAGAAACACTGAAACAGCAGTGCTTAATATTCAATAGGAGCTTTTGAAAACGTGTTCAATATGGCCCCATTGCTTTGATCCTCTAGGGTTTCTCAGTGGCCTTTAATACCATAGCTCAGGAGTTTGCCTTTGCCCGGTCAGACCATGATTTAAGAAAGCAAATTCATCCAGACCGATTCATGTTGAAAGTGCAAAGCTTGAAGTTTGGGATCTCCTTCGGCTCAGCTTTATCTCCACTCCTTTTCAAAATGTATATGGTGCCCTTGGATTGGATTATTGAATTGCGTGGTCCATGATTCATGAAGGTTCTGCTGATACTTGTCATAGTTCAACTTTCATACTATCTATACAAACCTAGATGTCAAAAAATGATTGCTGATGTTTGAATGATCTTCCACCATATGTCCTCCTCCCGAGCAGTTGAACATGTTGCAAAATGTAGGTTATTATTGACTCTTCACTATTTGCTGCACATTGCTAGTTGCAACTGAAGTAGCTGATTTTCATCTATTTTGTTCATCCACATTGTGCCCCCTATTTGGAGCAACTAGCTGCCTGGCACTGCCTTAGGAGTCTTTCTCTGCTCTGGAAGTTATTTGAACATTTTTTAATAGTATTGCTAATTTACTAGCTGTTTAAAAAATAAAAATAAAAAAAATCAACCCAAATAATGCGTGGAGCTAAATAACTACTTCTGAACTGGGTCTATACAGGACGGAACCATGGGATTTAAACCAGTATTAGTGATTATCCCATCCGTGTTTTTTTTCTCTTTCAGAATAGATTTTATTTATTTAATTTCTGCAATCTGATTGTCTAATGGACTACATCATAACTTGTAGATGTTTACATATAAGGTCTGATCATATACTTATAACGGTATAACTTTACAACAATTCAACCCTAATGCGTTTGTGCGTACCAATAATGTATACTGTGTCTAGATAGAAAACATAGTTCAGGAGTCCTGTCACAGAATATAAATCACGTCTGTGCATCATATGTCCGTATTTCAGAGTCCACTGCATCCAACAACGTGGTCTGTTGCTGTATGACCAGACCTCGGTAGTCTGCCCATCTCTGCCAAATTTTAGGATGCTTCTGAGGGCATCCACGTGCCAGGAAAACCGGGATCTCCAATCCCATACAAAAGTCCATTCCATTTTTCCAGGTCCCGATAGTAGGAGGTGTTTTTGATTTCCATAACCTGGCTATGTCTCGCTAAGCGATGGTGAGGCCAAGCCAAAGGAGATGCGTTTATACCTGTTGCCACCAATCTCTTCTGTTATATGAAGTATTGTAAGTCTAGGGGATCTAGGCAATTCCCACCCAAGTATTTCAGTTAAGCATGCCAATACACCGGACCAGAACCTATCCAGGGCTATACATGTCCAGGCTGTATGTAGGAATGTACCCTCCTCGTTCTGACATCGTAGACATACTGGGGAATCAATCAGGCCAGCTCTCCATAATCTATGGCGCGTATAATACGCCCTGTTGAGGTACTTAAACTGGATGATCGTAGGCGGGAGGAAATGGCCGCACCGCAGGGGGATTCCAGGGCCTCGATCCAATAGTCTGTGTCTAGGGTCCTATGTCTGTTTGCCAGGTATCTTTAAGATTCTCAAGTGTTGTGACGCTGTGTGTCATGAGGGATTGGTATATTTTGGATATCTCATGTTCACCAAGGTCTCCCATTAGAAGCTTGCCCTCTAGTGGATTAAATTCTGGAAGTGACTCCAGTTTATCCATGTGGGGTGTGATAGCGTAGCAGAGCTGTAAATATTTATAGAACTGGGAGTTCTGCATGGAAAATTTGTCTTTTAGCTCCTGAAATGATTTGCGTGCCGTGCATGATATCACTGCTTGTAGAAATTCCTATGCTGTCCCATCCGCGGAACCCCCGGAGTCTAGCCAATTGGGGTAATAATTGGTTATTCTATAGTGGTGTTTCACGGGTGACACGACACCACCACCCCATTCTTCGGAGAGATTGCCGCCAGGAAAGATTTACCACCCTGGTGGCAGGTGGCAAGGAGTGGAAATTTGATCTACTATATAAATGGGATGTAAGAGCTGGGTCCAGCATTCCACTGCATATGCTGGATCATCGCTGGGCCCGTAGCGCCAATTATTAATCACCTGGAGATGTGAGGCCATGTAACAGGCCTGCATATCCGCAGCCGTGATTCCACCACAGTACGTTGACTGAAAGCAGGTGCGAAGTGCAACCCGAGAGGCATATGAGCCCTATATTTCTTGATTTTGTAATGGGCGTCAATGTGGGAACGAGTGAGAGTATTTTCGCGATTGGGTCATGATCGGATAGGCCCTGGGGCATAATTGAGGCCTCAACTACTCTCTGGAGATAGTACTCTGGAATAAATAGGTAGTCGAGCCGGGAGAAGGTATTGTGTACTGAAGAGTAATACACTGTCAGGTTCCCCAGGAGGTTTCCTCCTCAATGCTCCACCATTGCCAGTGTATTAGCTTATAAGCACCCAAAGAGAGGTGCCCAGGCCCTGAGGAAGAAAAGTTGGAGCGCGAGTTGGCAACGCTGGAATTCCAACATGTCTGCCAACTCGCCTCCTGCAACAACGTTCTAGTGGTTCCATTCCACTCACGGTTGGAATGTGAAGCGCGCGCTAACATTCTAACGCGCACTTCACCTGAACGTTTTCACGAAGAGGATGCCGGTACCTGTTCTCGGTCGAGAAAGATTAGTTCAGGGTAGAGGCGGCGGGCGACGTGTTAGTTTCGCCGGTCTTCTTGGCATCAGGTTCCTGTATCACGGTCAGTTCGTTCTGCGCATGTTTAGTGCGTTTCCTGAGTGAGAAGTGGATCTGCACATGCATTCTTCCTGTCAGAGTAGTGTTAACCTTGCGGGAAGGTCTGCCACCTGTTAGGGTTAGCGTTCGTTTATTGCGCATGAGCAATTGTTGAGGTGAAGTTAAGACGCCGGTATTAGTTTCCGCGTCTTTTAAAAAAGATTAAATCAAAGTTTAGTTTCCATCTCTAAAAAAGGAGTTTAGCCAGAGTTCAAATTTTTGTTTAAAAGAAAAAACCAGATAGGAGATTACATTTCTCAGCGCTCCAGTTACCAGAATTAAAAAGATCATTATCCTTTAAAAGAATATTTCATAGGCGCACTACTGCACACTTCGACCATTCTTTGAGTAGCATTAGGAACAGTCTAGATAAAATAGGAAGAAGGTTAGGAGAAAACCAACACTTACCTTAATACTCAAGTCCCAGTTGTTCCTTCGTGGCTCGTTAACCTACTGAGTCTCTTGTATTACCTGTAGGAGAACAAACAAGCAAAGAATTGATAATGACAGAAATTACATAAGACTACATGCAAATATCTACACATGTACAATACAGAAGAGGCAATAGCCAGAAATAGCACAGGTAAGAGGAGTCAAGGAAGGTAAAATATAATTATCATAAGCATTAAAGTGTATAGTAAAGATTGTGATTACGTTTTCAGCTCTACAGAAAAGAAAGATTTGGCAAGACAGAAGAAGACTACAGAAAGATAGAAAAAAGAACAGAGAGCTGAGTACTATCGATTGGCTGTCTCTTCTCATCCCCATCCCCTTTCCCCCCTAGGTACATACCTGTATAGGAGACCAATTGCCTAACAGGGGTGTTCCGGAGGGGCATTGGGAATTCGGCGTCGTTCTGCTCCTGTGCAACTTGGCTAACTGGAAAGGTTATCAGCCCTGACAGAGCAAAGTGCCCATGTGGTTCTTTGCGCCCGAGCAGAATGGCGGAGGGATTTGATTTAAAAAAAATTAGGAGACATCTTGGGAAATATTCAAAGAGTTTTAGAAGCAGTTAGAGATGAGAATACAAATTTGAGATTAGAAGTATTAAACCTCAGAGTTAGCTAATAAAATTGGAGAAATTGTTTCAGGAGCTGGTCCCAAGGTCCTGACTCTAGAAAGCCAAAGATCAAATGCTAGTTCTATGTCCTTTGCCCAAACCCAGGTCATCCATTCACTATCTCCCGTGATTCCGTTGGCTCCTCCTGAGTGTTTCAATGGAGACCCCCAAAAGGCTAAACTTTTCTTGACACAGTGTTCCCTACATTTTATGTGCCGCCCAACGATATTCCCTGACGCACAGTTTCGAGTTGCATTCATCTTGTCGTACCTCAGTGATGATGCAGCGTCTTGGTCTATGCCATTAGTGACAAAGGATGACTCCATTTTGTACAACTTTGAAGAGTTTAAGAAGGAATTCCTCTGGATTTTTGACCGAAGAAAAGCATCACAGGCAACGGGCAACGAATTATTAGAACTAAAGCAGGAAAATCGAGAACTAGTTGTCACAGTCCCACTCACCTGAAAACCAGGAACCGCGGAAACAGAGAACGTCCCCCCTCTCTCCTCCAGACCAACCCTCCACACTGATAAAAGCAGGATGGGCGATTGATCTCAAGGGGAAAGGGAAGTGAGCATATCCCACAGGTAGTGGAAAGGTAAGAAATGGTGGAGAATGCCGGCGTTTCCTGGTGGGGATGGACGGGGACAGAAGACAGAGCCGGCTTGGTAGGAGGGCTGGGGTCATTGGGAAGGGCCAGGGTCTGGAAAACACAAGAGAAGCAGAGCAGATTAGAACCAAGAAGGAGGTATACACCCACAACAGTAAGAGTATGCCTACTCTACTACTTTTGAAGACACCGTACTGGTATGCACTCACCGCAAGTCCAGAATTAAGGATTCTTCTAGAATCGCCTTAAAAGAGGGTCCAGTTCAGGGACAAAGCCGGGGTCTATAGTGTTCCGCAGGATAGCGCACAGGATCCAATCCACGACGTCCACCATATAATCCAGGTTCTTTAATGGGATGTCCTGCTAAGGTGGAGATGCAGGATAATTGCGGCTACACTTCAAAGAGCAAAAAAAAGTAAAAAGAACCGCTCCTGCGGTCCTATACTGTCCTTGTGATGAGTGCGGCAATTGTCCGGCACTAAGACGGAAAAAAAAGAAGTAATAACCGCTCCTGCGGTCTTTGTCAGTGCGTTGTGGTGCTTCGTGGTGCGCGCGGTGAAGGAGGGACTCCAAGCAACAGAAAGTAAGTAAAGAAAACCGCTCCTGCGGTCTATGTCCTTTGACGGCACTCCCCGAGACTGTAGTTCACTGTGCAGGGCACTCCTGTGGTCTATATTAGGGGTTGTGGTACCAGCGGCGGCGGCCGGGCAATTAGGAGTCTTTGCAGGAAAAGGGAACTGCTCCTGCAGTCCCTGGGCGTTGGCGGTGCTCACGGCGGCTGCCTTACACCGCGCAGGTCATAGGAAAACCAGGGAAGCCTCCCCCGAGGTTTTCCCGGCGTTGGCGGTGCTTACGTCGACGGCCGTGCACCTAGCGTAAGTACAAGAAGCAAAGAAATCCACTCCTGCAGTTCAAAGGCGTCGTGGTGCTCTCGGCGGGCGCCGAGCACCGAAGTTTCTTTGCGGGAAAAAGGAAGGGAAGTGGGAACAGCGTTCTCACTCAGCGACGATCCAAGGTAGAAGTTGGTAAAGCCAAGCAACCCGACATTGCTTCAGGTGTTCCTGATATCGTGACACTCCTTGTCACCTGGTAGGTTCTAACCAATGAGAAAGGAAAGATACGCCTTAAAGGGAAAGGAGAGCAGAAAAAAGGAATACATATGCATAGGTACAGAGTCGTGAGGGGGACACAGTTTCAAGTGGTAACACTAGTCACCTACCTGGCTCAATTCAATAAATTGGTTGTAGAAACTGATTGGCCCGAGAATAAGAGGGCAGCAGTCTTCTATCGGGGTCTAAAGGACGAATTAAAAGATGCCTTGGCGCAAATCCCCAATTGACCAACAGAGATATCAGCTTTGGTCTACTTGGTTCTTGAAATCGATTTCCGCCTAAGTGAAAGAAGAGGAGAGAAGAAAAGAGAATTTCGACCAAGCGTGCCATGATTCGATAGAATGAAGTCGGATACCACTAGAGTTACAGAGAGTTTATTCGGGAGTGGAACCGATGCAAATAGGCACTATAAGAGGACCCTTATCAAAGGAAGAAAAGGAGAAAAGGCGACAGAACAAGTTGTGCCTATATTGTGGGAGCAGTGGACACTTTGTAAAAGGGTGCCCAAAAAGGCCCAAGATACAGGTGAAGGAAAACTTGCAGCACCACCAGTAAGTGGAGTTGGGCTGGTGAGTGCAAGAGAGGAGACAACTCCGACATATCATCTCGTGGCTAATACCCTACAAGTATGTTCACCTCATCTGGTTCTAACAATGACTTTAAAGTTCCGGAATGTTGTATTAAAAGAAATTTCGGTGATGGTAGACTCCAGAGCTACCGGGAACTTTTGCGACTTGAAGTTCGCAACCCATCTTGGATTAAATTCTATAAAGAAAGAAAAAAGTGAAGTTGTCAGAGCTGTCGACGGTACCAATCTGACTTCAGGGCCCATCATCAGTCATACGGAACCAGTGCAAATGATAACCGCAGAAGGTCATCAGGAAATCTTGCAGTTTAATTTAATAGATGCTCCACAGTTCCAACTTATTTTGGGTCTCCCTTGGTTAACCAAGCACAACCCATCAATAAATTGGAGTGCAAGAACCATCAAGATGGTTTCCGAATATTGTAAGGAGCATTGCTTTACAGAAAAAGAAACGCATCAAGAACCAAGTATAGCCGCCTGGCTTTGTGAGAACGGGGTATCAGTATGCGTAATGCAAACAAATAAAATACCACAAGAATATAAGGATTACGCAGATGTGTTCAATGAGGTGGAGGCAGAGAAACTTCCACCCCACAGACCCTACGACTGCAAAATCGAACTTGAGCCGAGAGCAAACCTACCATGTAGTCAAATCTACGCATTGACGGAAAAAGAAAATCTACATTTGAAAGACTATTTAAAGAAATACTAGAAAAATGGTTTCATCAGACCATCTCAATGTCCTGTCTCCTCGCCCCTCTTTTTCGTGCCAAAGAAAGGAGAGCTAAGAACTTGTATAGACTATAGGGTAATAAATAGAATCACCATTAAGAACCGATACCCATTGCCGCTCATTAATGTTAGTGTTAATTGATCAGGTGAAAGAGGCAAAAATGTATACTAAATTAGATCTAAGAGGAGCCTATCGCCTGATCAGACTACGAAAAGGAGACAAATGGAAAACGACTTTCAGGACAAAGTATGGATTGTACGAGTACCAAGTAATGCTGTAGTTTTCTCCTAAATTTTTCTAACAAAAGATTAAATAAATCAACTTTTTCCAATCACATTGAGTGTCGTGTTGTTTGAGCAAGTAAATTGTAGATTTTTGAAACAGTATTGGCATGTATGTTTCTGATAGCGTACGGACTGTGCAACGCACCTGCGGCGTTTCAACATTTCATAAACGATAAACTAAGTGACTTCATAGACAAATGTGCAATCGTCTACATCGATGACATTTTGATCTTTTCAAATACGGAAGAAGAACATCGGGAACAAGTCAGAGCAGTTCTACAGCGTTTGCGAGAGAACACACTATACGCCAAATTGGAAAAATGTCTGTTCAATGTCACTACCGTAGAATTCTTGGGGTTTGTGCTATCACCTTCTGGCATAACAATGGACGAACAAAAGGTCAAGGCAGTTACAGAATGGAAATCCCCCACGACCATCAAGGAAGTCCAGAGCTTCATTGGGTTTTCAAATTTCTACAGGAGGTTTATACATGAATTCTCCCCAAAAAATAATTTCTTTGACCCGACTGTAAAAAAAAGGAGTACCATTTAAATGGTCAGAAGAAGCAGAAGAAGCCTTTAACTCCCTAAAGGAAAGTTTTACAACGGCTCCAGTTCTACTCCATGCAGATCCAGCAGAACCTTTCTACCTCGAAACGGAATGCCTCAGAACTAGCAATTGGAGGAATTCTCTCTCAAAGGCACAAGGACACCGGACAGTTGCATCCTGTTGCTTATTGGTCTCGAAAGCTCAACCCCGCAGAGATCAACTATACCATTACTGAGAAGGAGCTCCTGGCCATAAAGGATGCCTTTAAAGAATGGAGACATTACTTGATGGGTGCCAGGCATACCGTAACTGTGTTCACTGACCACAGGAATTTGAAGTTTTTAAGATCTGCCCGAACTCTCACTCCTCGTCAGCTCCGATGGTCGCTGTACTTTGCGGACTACGATTTTGTTATTACCTACAGACCCGGAACGAAGAATGGGAAAGCAGATGTCCTATCACGACTTGATACTGAAAACCAGAGAAAACCTGTCGATGATAAACGGATAATTCCTCAAGAGAAGATCATGGGAGCAGTCTCCCAAGAAACCTTGGAAGAACAACTCCAGCATGCATTAAATGAACAAGAAATGAAGGAATGGGCAGGCGAAGACCCAAAAAGAGAGATTCGAGATAACCTGCCTTATCAGGAAAAAGCCTTGTACTTACCAACAAATAAAATATTTGTATATATAATTGTTGAGCACTTGATCCTTTGATGGTAGGTGTGTTATGTTCTGGTGATATGTTTATTTGGTTGAGTGTATAATTATTGGTGTTTTGATTGACCCAAAGGGGATTATTTTTCTGATTTACCAACAAAGGAACTGCAGAACCAAGCCATGCATGAGTGTCACGATAGTCCTTTGGCTGGCTATAAAGAAGTGCGTAAAACTGAGGACTTAGTTAAACGAAAATTTTGGTGGCCACATATGAGCCGGGACATACGTCAATATGTTACTGGTTGTGAGATCTGTGCTCGGGGAAAATCTGAAAGGCAGGCTCCTAAAGGATTTTTGCAACCCTTACCCCCGTATCCTTGGCACACAGTTTCCTTAGACCTAATTGTGGATCTACCTTCTAGTTCTGGCTATGACACTATCTTAGTTTTTGTAGATACCTTTACTAAAATGACACACTTTGTAGCCTTCAAAGGAATTCCTACAGCGAAACAATTTACTCTACTTTGTAACCAACACATAATTAGGATTCATGGCGTTCCTAAAATAGTCACAGACAGCGGTTCCCAGATTATATCAAGATTTTGGAGAGCATACTCTAGTGGTTTGCACATTGAACATCGGTACTCCACCAGTTTCCATCCAGAAACCGATGGGCAAACAGAGAACTAATCAAGAGCTAGAACAATACCTTAGGCTATTCTTATTGGATGAGGACGGAGACTGGCCAGAATACCTCTGGACTGCTGAGTTTTCCCATAATAATTCCCAGAATGTGTCCACAGGCTCTTCTCCCTTCTACCTGAATTATGGCCGACACCCAAATTCATTAATTGAATTTGGAAATGTGGAAGTTCCAGCAGTTGAGGGATCGTCCAACACGTAGCTAAAACCCATCAATCAGCAACACAAAACCTGACACTTGCTAAAAATCGCTATAAACACTTCGCTGACAAAAAAAGAAGGGAAGAACCAAACCTCCAACTTGGAGATCAAGTTTGGCTCAGCACAAAGAATTTAAGGTTAAAAGGTGACCGTGAATTTCAACCACGTTTTGTAGGACCTTATCCCATAGAGAAAATCATCAACCCAGTAACTTACCGTCTAACGCTCCCCAAGACTACCAAAATCCATCCAGTCTTTCATGTTTCCTTATTAAAGAAGGCTCAGCCAGGTCTGAGACTTTGTACCCCTCCAGAACCTTTAAAACTTGAGGGAGGGACTGAATATGAAGTCAGAAGAATCTTTAATATTTCATTAGAGCTTTCTTTACCTTTGATTTTATTGGGCCAATGGGCTACAGCTATTCCTTTTCCCCTTGACAATACGGATATGGAATTATTGGATTTACTTATATCCATTGCTGTTAAAGTTATACTAACAGAATGGAAATCTGTTCATCTTCTGTCTTATCATACCTGGCGGGCATGGGTATCATACCTCCGTGGAGCTCATACTTTTGTTGAGGAGAGACATTACTCGCCTTCCATTTCTAGCAACGTTTGGCAGTCACTGGACAATTACATGAATTTGTCCTCTCAGGGGTTGGTTGCTCAATATCCTTTTACTCTATTTCTTAAGTTATTTCCTTCATTGAAGCAGATGTCCCCACCTCTTTCTTCCTTCTTTTTTCTTTTCTTAACTTTTTTCTGTCTTTTCTTCTTCTTCTTTGCTTTCTCCTACTATGCAATCCTATTTTTAAAAAAAAATTTTTTTTAAGCAATACGACTGGTTTATGACCTCAGTATGATATATATGTTCTTGTTTAGTCCATTCATTTGGGTTTTGTAATAATATTTGACTCGATTTATATCACTTAATATGTATCATTCATATATATTTTGTTTTTCTTGCCTGATTGATATGTTCTTACTTCCTTTTATCCCAGCTTATTAACTTTTGACATGAAATCTATTTTTTGATTCTGTAATCCTTTGTTTTTAACCTAATATATATTTAATATTGCTATGTTGTATTGCAATCTATTATAAATGTATTCTCTCTTTTAAATATCAAAGATATTTGAACAAAAGAAAAAAAGAATCCTTGATTCAAAAAAGGTCAAACATGAACTTTATTACCTAATAGATTGGAAGGGTTTTGGACCTGAAGAGAGATCATGGGGGGAAAAAGCACTGATTTTCATGCTCCACGCTTAAAGCCTTCCATAAAAAATTTCCTTCTAAACCACAATTGGAGGAAACCCTCTTGAGAGGGGGTACTGTCAGAATCCCCAGGAGGTTTCCTCCTCAATGCTCCACCATTGCCAGTGTATTAGCTTATAAGCACCCAAAGAGAGGTGCCCAAGCCCTGAGGAAGAAAAGTTGGAGCGCGAGTTGGCAACGCTGGAATTCCAAAATGTCTGCCAACTCGCCTCCTGCAACAACATTCTAGTGGTTCCATTCCAATCACGGTTGGAATGTGAAGCGTGCGCTAACATTCTAACGCGCACTTCACCTGAACTTTTTCACGAAGAGGAAGCCCGTACCTGTTCTCGGTTGAGAAAGATTAGTTCAGGGTAGAGGCGGCGGGCGACGTGTTAATTTCGCCGGTCTTCTTGGCATCAGGTTCCTGTATCACGGTCAGTTCGTTCTGCGCATGTTTAGTGCGTTTCCTGAGTGAGAAGTGGATCTGCACATGCATTCTTCCTGTCAGAGTAGTGTTAACCTTGCGGGCAGGTCTGCCACCTGTTAGGGTTAGCGTTCGTTTATTGCGCATGAGCAATTGTTGAGGTGAAGTTAAGACGCCGGAATTAAGTATTAGTTTCCGCGTCTTTTAAAAAAGATTAAATCAAAGTTTAGTTTCTATCTCTAAAAAAGGAGTTTAGCCGGAGTTCAAATTTTTGTTTAAAAGAAAAAACCAGATAGGAGATTAAATTTCTCAGCGCTCCAGTTACCAGAATTAAAAAGATCGTTATCCTATAAAAGAATATTTTATAGGCGCACTACTGCACACTACAACCATTCTTCGATTAGCATTAGGAACAGTCTAGATAAAATAGGAAGAAGGTTAGGAGAAAACCAACACTTACCTTAATACTCAAGTCCCAGTTGTTCCTTCGTGGCTCGTTAACCTACTGAGTCTCTTGTATTACCTGTAGGAGAACAAACAAGCAAAGAATTGTTAATGACAGAAATTACATAACAAGACTACATGCAATATCTACACATGTACAATACAGAAGAGGCAATAGCCAGAAATAGCACAGGTAAGAGGAGTCAAGGAAGGTAAAATATAATTATCATAAGCATTAGAGTGTATAGTAAAGATTGTGATTAAGTTTTCAGCTCTACAGAAAAAGATTTGGCAAGACAGAAGAAGACTAGAGAAAGATGGAAAAAGAACAGAGAGCTGAGTACTATCGATTGGCTGTCTATTCTCATCCCCATCCCCTTTCCCCCCTAGGTACATACCTTTATAGGAGACCAATTGCCTAACAGGGGTGTTCCGGAGGGGCATTGGGAATTGGGCGTCGTTCTGCTCCTGCGCAACTTGGCTAACCGGAAAGGTTATCAGCCCTGACATATGTATAGCCTGTGTCGTAGGGGTGAAGCATTCTCCATGTATCGACCCAGCCCACCATATTTGCAAGGGAATGTAGCTTTGACTCCTTGGGCCGCTCTATGGTCCCGGGGGCTACCCCCTATCGGCGGAAACATGCATTACGTCGTTCCAATCGCCTCCCATAATCGCTAGGCATTCCGGGAGTTACCCCCATACATCCATTAAACAATCAATGAAGGTTTGAGAGAGTGGAGTGAGGCATAGACGCTACCTATTACTATTTGCACTCCATATATAGTCCCTTGGACGATAACGTATCTCCCATGTGGGTCAATCCAGTGGCGTGTGGATGTGAATGGAACTCGACGATGTATCATAAGGGCCACTCCCCTGGAGCCCTGTGTAAATCCCGCATGAAAGACTCGGTCATAGCCATATCGGGCTAGGCAGGGTGTCTTAGTGCACATAAGGTGTGTCTCCTGCAACAGTACTATGTCGGCTCTAGACCGTTTTGCTTGGTGGAGTACCTCGCTTAATTTTATCTAATAGACCCCTTACATTCCATCTCATGATACACACTTGACCCTGCGACGCCTAATTTATTTGAGATGGCATTGACATGGTTATATGGATGCAGTTGCACAGTAGGGCACCTATCTAGCATTACAGTATCTAAGCACTGGGTAAAATTCGTAACCAACCCCCCCCTCCCCCACCCCCCCCCCACCCAATACCTCAGAGAAATTGAAGCATCTGTCGCGGATGGAACACCATACCGACCCCAACGGGGGATTGACGGTGTATTCCTCCAATGGATCCCCGAAAGCCGTAATGGCAACTTAAAAGAAAGGAAGCGGATTCTGGTGTTCAAGCCCGCTATCAACTTAACAGTAGACTGCATAGATCACAGTAATTGTACTTGAAATCAGTTCCCTATGGCCAACATTACGATTCATTTATGCTGCTTCGAGGTGCCCACCGCCGGCGTGTTTACTGGTTCATCGTCCCGTATCTTAGAGCGCCATGTGGACCTGGAGCGGAACCGCTGTTTACCGCATTGCTGTGTTCGCAGGCGATGGGATTCACTGGATAACGAATCTGAATCATGACGAGGAGAGGTGTGAGGCTTAGTTTGTATCTGTTCATCTGTCCAGCTAAAGACTGCTTCCGGTGTATCAAAGAACATAGTACGCGAATTATATACAACTCGCAAACGAGCAGGGAACTTGAGCGAGTATACAATTTTGAGTTCTCGTAGTCGTGCCTTGGCTGCCTGGAAGGATTGCCGCTGCTTCAAGACCATTCTCGTATAGTCTGGGAATATCATGATTCTATGTGAGTAATAGAAGAGGTTCCCCTTTATCCTGGCGTGTTTAAAGACTGAGTCGCGATCATGGTAGTTTAAAATACGTGCAATTATGGGTTGAGGTCGTGCCCCCGGTGGCGGGCGCTGCAGCAGTGCTCTATGCCAGCGTTCCACAATGAAGCAGGGGGAGAGGGCGCCCCCTAGCATTCATAAGTGAGCCACTCCGATATGAACTTTTCTATATCTTTGCCTTCGCAGTGTTCAGGGAAGCCCACGAAGCGAAGATTACTTCTGCGGCCCTGCCCTTCCGCGTCTTCCACTCGAGTTTCGAGGCCTTTGGTAAGTTTCTCCAAGAAGACGACCTTGGTCTGCAGTACAGAGACGGAATCTTCTACCACTGAGACCCTAGTTTCTGCCTCCGTGAGGTGCTGGACTGCTCCCCTGAGGTCCTGGCGCAACAACGATACCTCCGAGCCAATTGCACCTATCTGGGTCTCTAATGCCACTCTCGTCTGGGTAATTGCCGCCTGTAGTGCGGCATTATCTGGCAGCGCGCCGGCACCCCCTTCGGGGTCCGCTGGCTTGGCCCCAGCCCCAGTAAACTTGTCCATGGTCCTCTGTCTGGCGGTTCTCCCAGACGTTTTGTCTTTGGTCATGGTGAATCCGTGCGGCGAGGCGCCTCTGGGCGCGTCAAGTATTCTGCCATGTTTTATACGGTAGAGGCCTTCGGTTTAGGCAGGGGGTGCAGTTGGCAGTGGGCCGAGGGCGACGCCACAAGCCGCACCTGACACTAGTCCGGCCACTTCTGTGAGCACAGGACAGTGCCCCCACCCCCTATTGGGTGCCCCTTCACCACCGCAGCACCCCCCAGAAGGACAGTATCCCAGCAGGGGGTACTGATAGCAGCCCAATACTCACTGGGAAGGAGGGGATCCACCACACGCCGCCACACTTCTCACGACCGTATGGGCATGCACAGCTAGAGTCTGCATAGAGAATCCGCATGTTATGGGCCCACCACTCGTTGCAGCAGTTCTATATAGGTTGGTCACGGCTCCCAGTAATGCGAGTATGTCCCTCGCGCACCATCGAGCCGAAGGAAGGCTAGGGCACCAGAGGACGCCTCTCCGCACATGTGGGGGCCGCACACAATGCTCCTCAAGGGCCCTCCTGCTCCTCTCGGCCCGGACTCAGCAGCCTCTGGCGGCACGGCAGCAGCCCGTCCGGGGGGGGCGCCGTAGTCTATCCGGGACCTCCCATTACCCCGACCCGGTACAAGCGTGCCGGCACAGCTGCTCACTCGGCTCAGGGCAGATCCCCAGCCGGCAGGACCCACTCACCGCAAGGCCTCGGGTCCCGCCGCAGCCGGATGCACCAATCGGCCCCAGGCCCTCCTGTGTGGCAGTCACGGCTCCTCTTCGGGGACTTCTCTGGTTCGCGACCGCGGCCACTCCGGGTTTTCCAGCCCCCGGCCTGGCACCGCTGCTCCTCGGCTTGTAGGTCACCCGCTGCCGCGCTGAGCTACGGGCCACAGTCCTTGTCCTCTGGCGGGTGCGCGCCACCTCAGCTACAGCCAGGCCGCAGAGCGCCGCCTCCGACACCGTGCCAAGTCCCTGATACCACAGCTTCCCTCACAAAGCACCGATGTGTGCACCGTCGCATCAGCTGCACCTGCGGCAATGATTTATATGAGTATGACAGCCACTATTTGTGTCGGGCTGACGGAGTTGATATAAAGTGTTTCCGCCATGTTGGACCACTTGGCCACACCCCCATCCCATCCATGTTTTTGGAGTTATTTTTCTCTGTTTTTTTTAATGAAATTTTATTTGTTTGTCGACATCTGGGAGTTATGTTTGGTTCGATGTTTGTTGCACATTATAAATAAAATAAATGCAAATACAAAAAAATAAATGCTTCTCATTATAACTGAAGGTTACGTTCTGCAGTCTCCGAACACAGCTTGTTTAAGTGGCAGGTGGAGGTGACGGCTAAAATGTGTGTAATAACCATGGTTGAAATAATTATCATGAGATGTAATGGTGGCATGTAGCTATGTAAGGGGTTTAATTGGATGGAATTTTCTCTAATTTTAGTTCAGAACTTGTGGAGGGGAAGTGCAGGGAGGAAATAGGCCTGGAAAGGGGACTTTTCAGTGGAGTGAGGTTAAGCTCTAACCATCTGAAATCCTGCACCCAACACTCCTAGTTCCTGTCACCATTCAAGTTATCATTCCAGAGCAGTGGCTAGAGAAAGGTTAAATTACCATTGAGTGTCAAGCCCCTGTAGCAACTATAGTCCTTTGTGTGACAGGGTTACGCTATACTCCCTAAATTATTGTAATTGTCTCGGTTACATTCTTCCGCAACAAAATGCTTGCTTCCCGTGGCCCAGATCAGTGTGTTGGTGGCACCTAACTTGTGCAAATACATTGTTCTCCAGTTTAGGGTGAAAAGTACGAGTGGTTCCTCCTATCCACGAGCCATGTTAAAATCGAAGTAATTTAAAAAGACTTTTGTGTCACAGAACAGTGAATAGATTGATTATACAAGGACACTCTTGTGTTTTTTTACACTCTCATAACTGAAATTACTTTTGTTGTTAACAGAATAAAAGAGATACCATGCGGCGTGTTCGCATTGAGGACACAAAGGAGGCAAAGCCAGAATTGGCTCTCGATTATATTGAATACATGATGACCCACACCATGAATCGGGAGTGCCTGTTGTCGAGCTCACAGAAGAAGTTGAACCACCTTTTGAAGGCTCTTGGATCAATGAAGGTAATTCTGGTAATTGTATGAATGACCGTACCAAAAGTGAATTCATCAAGGTCTTGTGAAAATTACAAATTCCAGTGTTATAAATTAGTTTTGATATTATGAGCATCAGATGACTTTGGGAAATCCAGAAATATGCTTGCTTAATAAATCATTTTGAGCACCACTTCAAAATAAAAACTAATATTCCTAAAGATAAATATTCTCCCTTATCTGGAAACTGAGCTGGACATTCTTGTATTGGTGCCTTGCATTGTTTTTTCGGTAGAATTTGATTTTTCGAGCCATTGTGGCTGAAACCAGTTCATAATGTGTAGCCACATTAAAAAGATTTAATAGCGCTAACCTACAGCTTATTATTTTTGTGAAAGGTTAACACAAACCAGAGTAGTTTGACATGCTCTATAGGGATGTACATTTTGCTGTTTAAATGAACTTGTTGTTTCTGGTGTATTCATATATGCCTCTCAATGTGTAAAACCCAACTAAATGTTTACCTTCCAAGAGATGGTGCAGATCTATTTTTAGCCTATTTTGCAGAAGTGGCCCTTTTCATATCTAAAAACGCAATCTGAAAAACAGAAGATAAAACATCTTAAAGAGGCATGGTAAAACAATGATTTTTGGATATTCATTATCAAAGAGGCTGTGGACCTGGGATTGGATTTATCAAGTATTCTGTGCATATGTTCTTTGTAGCATGGTACGAGTATCATTTCTATGTGTACTCCTTGTTTGAACAGATTCATTATCCCACAGTCTTACTTTGCATTACTGTGAAAGGCTTGAGTATGTTCATCTCACATTAGGAGACCACACTTTGTTTGAGATTATAGATGTAGTTCTTTTTATGCTGGAGCATAAACCTTTGAACCCCTGGCCACTATTCACCTTAAGCAGGTGCCATGGAGGGGAGGTTTTTTCTAGGTGGTGATATTGTTTGTAAGAGGATGAGCAAAAGACAGGCTTTCTCTTTGTAAACTGTTTGATAAAAACATTGAGGGTTCAGTAGAGTTTCTATGCAACGCAGGAATTGCTCCTAAACCGTACAACTCCTGGTACTGTCCGCAAAGAGGCTCAAAACCCGATATGGCCTCTGGTGGTCACTATTAAATTAACAAATATAAATACCTAAATGTGGAGAACCCACTCTATTTGCATTTCATGGTTTAATTTGCTTTAGGGTTTTGCATGATTAGGAGAACCCATCCCACCTCAATGTGAGGAATGACACGCCTATAAAGGTTAGGTGTCTTGAGGCCCCAGTAAAGGTTAGGGACTCCAATAGGGTTCAGAGCACAGAAACGGCTTTGCTGGCAGTGGTCGAGGAACTAAGACGACTGTTGGATCGAGGTGGCTATTATCCTTTATGATCTTATTGCGGCCTTCGATACGGTAGATCACGCCACAGTTATTCGGCGGATATCAAATGTGGGTATCGATGGCTAAGCACTGAAATGGCTCACCTGCTTTTTGGAGAATAGAACGTTTCAGGTGTTAGATCAATCCTGTTACTTTGACAGTCTTCCTTTAAGCTGTGGGGTGCCTCAGGGGTCTTCCCGGAGTCCCATCCTTTTTAATCTTTATATGTACACCCTGTCTGAAATTGTGCGCTCCTATGGGTTGTCACTGGTCTCTTATGCTGATGACACTCAGCTAGCGATATCAATCTTCCCTGACCCCAGCTCAAACCACCTCAGTTTGGTCCCATGTCTTCAGGAAGTAGCTAGATGGATGGCTAACTGCAGATTGAAGGTTAATGGTGACAAGACCAAGGTTATGCTACTGGGTGACAATGTTAGCAATAAGGTTTCAACTCTCATGCCGGATTGCCTGGATAGGCTTCCTAGCCCCAAAAGTGTGATAAAGAGTCTTGGAATGTTGCTGGATTCCACCCTCATAATGGATCACTAATTCAAAAAACTTGCTGCCAATTGTTTCAGTATCTTGAGTCTGAGAAAGGTTCTCAATCTTCTCCCTTTTTTTAGCTAGAAGACTGATTGTCCAGGCACTTGTATTTTCACACCTGGATTATGGTAATGCGTTATATTTTGGCTGGCCTCAATATGAGATCAAAAGGCTGCAAGTTGTTATGAACCTCCTAAGGTACCAATCTGCCAAAAGGACTGAAAGATCTACAGTGGAGCAGTGAGTGCAATTCAAGGCCTTATGTATTATGCGCAGATCACTTCATAAGAGGGGCCCCCTATTGCTAAGACTGTTAGCCACCCCATATATCCCTGGGAGGTCTCTCAGATCCTCTTGAGCACATTTGCTAAATGTTCCTAAGATTTGTAGGTCTTGTTGGGAAGGCTGGTACGTGATCTACTTGGCCTCCAGACTATGGAATACTCTTCCTTTTGAACTACATGAGTTGACCCTTGAACTTTCCTTTTGCATGGCTCTGAAAACCTGTCTGTATAGTAACTAATTCCTCTTCTGTGACGATCTGGTAAACTATGATGACAATTTTAGCGCTGGGAGATCTCCGGGTAGCCACACGCTTTACAAGAACCTTGGACTATAATAGAATGAAAAGGGTCTACCTTAGGTGTTTTATAGGCTCTACCGACTGAAATAGAAATGATAATGAAGGTATCTATGTTCGCCCAGACAGTGACTGCATATCTGAGCTTTGATGGTGGAGGATGACAAAATGTAACACTAGAGCGAACACTTTAGTGGATACCCTGGCACTACTGTAAGAATGACTTCCACATTCCTGGTGTCGTTCACCCAAACTTTGACAAGGAATAGTAGATGCACAACAGAAAAAGAATGAGCTAGGGTTGATCTGAAACCAGATATGGGTGCTTGTTAAATAAAAGGAGATGCCCTGAATATACCCATAATCATTTTTACTTTGCCTGGATTCATCCATTTGTCCAGAACGATACCTTATATGAGCTCCCATCTTTTGGTTGAGCCTATTCAGGTGGTACCGACTTGCCCGGAGGAGGGGGCGACACCAATGATGAAGCATGCCAATAATTGGTGTGAGGTTTCTCCTCTTATTATCTAAATGATCCAGTGGGCTTCTGGATAGAACAGGAGGCAGGGAGCTAATCCGCCCCTGAGCCCTTGCACTCTTATTTTAAGTTGTTAAAGACAGCAAGCTTTCTCACCTGCCAGTCCACATCATTTTACATGTGCTTTCAACTTCAGTAGCACTGTATCACTACCTTAACTACATGCCAGACCTGTCTCCTTTGTATCTAGATATGGTTGTTGCCCGTTGTGTTTCTTCCTTAATCGTTCTATCTCCCTCACAAATGTCCCTCCCAGTATCAAATTGGGACTCATGTCAGTTGTAGCTGATCATACTTACTTTGGCCCAGTTCCGTCTCCTCACTAAATGTTCATATTATCTGTAAGTAAGCTTGTTACCTCCTGGAAATTCAGGAGTAAGTCATGTAGTGAAATTCAGCTATCCATGTAAATTGTTTTGTGAATAAAGCTCTATGATTCTCTCCCCAGCCATAGCACCTCAAACCTTATGGGCTGTTCCCAATCTATCAGAGTCCAGCATCCCATTCTTTTTAGGTGAATACTCCTAATCTGCCTTTGAAGCAAATACATTTTAAGATGTTATTTATGCAATTTTTGAAGATTGGGGCAGACTAGGACCTTTGACTCTTGTGCTGGTGGAATGGCCTTAAAATGTGCCATTTGACATCAACATTATGATGAGTTTCAGACCAAGTTGCCCAAATCATTACTTGCCAACTGTTTGATGGGGGCAGAAGCATTTTTGGGGCCAACCTCTGTTCATGAATGTTTTCCGAACTGGTTCAAAAGTTATTTTTTGATGGATACTTCCAACTGCAGATTCCTGACCTTGTAAATCTTTCCAGGCGTCCGACTATATTTTAAAACTCTTTCCCGTAACGCCTGGTACATAGCTACTTTCATTGCAACTTCGTCGTGTCTCTGGCACTTGTCTGATGCCTCTTGGCATATGCGATCCTTCAATAGAATCTATGGTTGAAGTGTACCCTACACTGGTGATGCATTTTAGACAGAACCCACGTCTGCAAGGTGGCTCAGGAACTTAGGTGGGGATGACTGACGCCAATTGGGCATGTGGCAATCTGTTTAACTTGTCCCTTCCAGAGCGTATAGTAGTTACGATGTGTCATCTCAGGATTTGAAAGGTCATCTGAATGAGGTGATGACCAAAGATCTCTGGTTTTGGAGCACCACTGTATGAATCTTCTGGAATTGTGAGCCATCTGGCTGCCCCTGATGGGGCTTCTGCTTCCACCAAGGGCAGGTTAATCCAGGTGCTGACCTTTGATTGACGTTTCCTTGACCGTCAGTTACCTAATGGGATTCTTCATTCCTTCAACATCAGACAAACTCAGCAGGTGTCATCTTGCCAAAAATGAGAGGCATCTGCGCCCTGAGTTGGCAAAGGCTATCTTTGCCCAGTGGGGCAATCATTCGGTAGACTGGTTTGCGGTCTCTAAAAGTACACATTGTCTAGTCTTTTTTTGCTCTTGAGTTTTTACCTCAAGGGTCTCTTCTTCGCTTGTCCCGACTTTATTGGGATTCCAACCTCCTGCACATGTTTCTGGCTCTGCCGCTGATCCTGCAGGTCCATGTGAGACTGAGTGCAGCTGTTTCTGCTGGCCCTCGGATTGGGCCATGAGAGTGTGGTACTCCAATCTGCTGACCCAGCAGCAAGGCAGGTTGCTGCACGCGATCCTCCACAATCCACACCTTCATGAGTGGAGATTTAGTGAAGCCAACTGAAGAGGCTTTAATCTAGGTAAACATCACTCACCCCGCATCCGTGACCCCGCATGTTATTACAACGCGGTTGTTACAACGACCGCGTTGTAACAACGCAATACCATTACCCCGCAAGTCGAAACCACGACTTGTGGAGGGGGGGAGAAGGTGTTGGATTTAAAATCCAACACCTTCCCTACTGTCCGCACAGACTGGAGTTGGAATAGTAAATCATACTATTACAACATCCAGCGCCCCCCTCCGCAAGTCGTGGTAACGACTTGCGGGGTAATGGTATTGCGTTGTTACAACGCGGTCGTTGTAACGACCGCGTTGTAATAACATGCGGGGTGAGGGAAAGCGGGAAAAGGAGTGCTATTCTTTGATCTACTGTCTGAAGTGGTGGATGTCATTTTGTCTTCAAGCTGCTCTTCTATCAAATCCATTTATTGATGCAACTGGCCAATGTTTGTTGCCTGGTGTGAAGAAAAGCAGGTTAATCCTGTACAGGCTCGATTGTCTGATAAACATTTGTTTGTTTTATCTTTGGCCCAGTACAGCTGTACTGTGGACACTGGAGAGAGTTACTTAACAGCCCTTTCACCTTTCTTTCCTCAATGAAATACCCTTTGACCTGACATACTTGAGGCACCGGCCAGCCTTTATCTGGTAAGTAGTATCTGTGAGAAAGTGCCATCTTTCTTGCATGGTATGCCCCCACTTTTTGCTGAATTGCTGATGTACTTTGACTGAGTGTGCCCTGGGCTCCTGCCAATCAGGTGCCCAGGGCCTGTGTTCCTTCTCTAAAACTGCATTGTAGCCTGAACCCAATTGGCATCTCTGGCCACATGTCAGCCCCTGGTAAATGGTACCCTAGGTACCCAGGGCACTGTGACCAGAGAAGGCCTCTAAGGGCTGCAGCACTTATTGTGCCACCCTTAGAGGCCCTGTACCCTGACACACACACCCTGCCTTTGCAGGCTGAGTGTCTTGGTGCAGAACTAAACAGTCGACATGTCACACATCCCTGTGTGCCATGCCCAAAAAACACACTGCCCTGGCATACCTCAGTCACCCCTCTAGCTGGGTGCACTATGCCAGTGGTGTGGGCACAGGTGCATGAGCTCTGTGCCCCTACAGTACCCAGGGCCATTCCTGGGCACTGTAAGTGCAGTGATGCCATTAACCCCTTCGATGCTCATGACGAGCTGGACTCGTCATGGCACACAGTGCTCGTGTGCTCATGACGAGTCCAGCTCGTCATGGGACCCAGCACAGGAAATCCCTCTGGTGCGGGCACCAGAGGGATTCCCTTTTCTCCCCTAAAGCCTCGGGAGCTGGGGAAGAGCTTCCCCAGCTCCTGAGGCCCCCCCCTGGTTTCCCTGAAATGACGATCGGCGCGCACGTCGCGCTGATGTCATTTCAGTGAAACTGAAACTGAAATGAGCCAAGAGGCTCATTTCAGTTTCAGTTTCTACGTGCTCAGGGGGCTATCTCAGCCCCCTGAGTACGTAGAAACTCAGGAGAGGTATCGTTGGAAAGGGGAGAATCTCCTTTCCAATGGTACCCTCCCTAGTGGATCCCTGCTTGGGGATCGCCCCAGGAGGGCGATCCCCAAGCAGGGATCCACCCACTAGGCACCAGGGAGGGGGGAGCGGCCCCTTGGGCAAGGGCCTTTGCTCCCCCCATAAAATATTTGGCATGATTAGTCTTTCTGCCCCCCCTGGGGGGTAGATGGGGGCAGTAGCCCCCAATCTGCCCCCCCCGGGGGGGTAGAAAGCCCACTAGACACCAGGGAATTAAATGGGAGGTTTATTAGGGGTGGGGGCTGCCCAAAAATGATACCTCACTTGTGTGGGTGTCCAAAGCAGAACTGGCTAAAAACGTATTTTTAAAAAATATAGCGCTTAGAATTCTCGGTGCTATACCCTAAATCCCTATGTTTTGGGCTCTTCCCAGTCACAGGCCTTTGGCCCACCCACACAAGTGAGGTATCATTTTACTCGGGAGAACAAGGGGAACGCTGGGTGGTAGGACATTTGTGCCGGCACGGTGATCCCACGCAAAAATGTATGGAAAAAGTGATTTTTTTCAGCTAAATTTGAGGTTTGCAGGGGATTCTGGGTAGGAAAACGTTGTGGGACCCACGCAAGCCATACCTCGCTGGACTCCCCCGGGTGTCTAGCTTTCAGAAATTTTTGGGTTTGGTAGTTTCCCAAGATGGCCGCCGAGCCCGGGGACAAAAACCCAGGTGACCCCTCTTGCAAAACCAGGTTGTTTTGTGATAGGTAATTTTGATGTCGCCTCAATAGGTTTTGGGCCCTTTCCTGTCGCGGGTACTTGACCCACCCACGTGAGTGAGGTATCATTTTTATCGGGAGACATGGGGGAACACTATGTGGTAGGAAATTTGTGTCAGCCCCGTGATGCCACAACTTTAACACACAAAAATGTGTGAAAAAGGGATTTTTTCAGCAAAATGTCAGGTTTGCAGGGGATTCTGGGTAAGAAAACGTTGGGGGATCCACGCAAGCCATACCTCCCTGGAATCCCCCGGGTGTCTACTTTTCAGAAATGTGTGGGTTTGGTAGGTTTCCCTAGGTGGCCGCCGAGCCCCGGGCCAAAACGTCATGGGACCCCCCCTTGCAAAACCAGGTTGTTTTGTGATAGGCCATTTTGAGGTCACCTCAATACGTTGTGGGCCCTTGCCTGTCGCGGGTACTTGGGCCTCCCACCCGAGTGAGGCACCATTTTTATCGGGAGACCTGGGGGAACGCTGGGTGGTAGGAAATTTGTGTCAGCCATCCGCTCTCCCGGGCCTGCAACAATGCACGTCCTGGGCGAGGTGCTAGGCCTCCTCCCCCAGGATGGGCAGGGGGAAGCTTCAAAGGCATTCCGCCTTTGTGAGCTTCCCCAGACCACTTGCTGTACTCAGCAACTGGTCCCCACTGGTTCTAGCCCCCACTCTGGTGGGAAGACTGGCGGGAACACCAAGGGAGGAAAGGGGGTGTGCCAGCCTGTGCCAACCCCACCCCTCAGGTGGGGGAGGCGAGGTGAAGCACATCTCCGGGCTCTCGACATCTTGAAGATGGGGAGCCCTACCCAATCAGGACTAGGCTCCTGGCCCCCTCCCACTGGAGAGTGGCAGGATAGGGGGTGTACCCACCCCAGGGAAGGGACCCATTGGTCCCTGCCCTTTACCTACCTGTAACGCCCCTAAATCTAGTATTTAGGGGCACCCTGAACCTTCCTTCCTTAGATCCAGATTCCGAAACAAGAAAGAAGATCAAGAAACAAGAAGACCTGCCGTGCAGCTGCTAACGAGGAAGACACCAACTGATTTGGCCCCAGCCCTACCGGCCTGTCGACCCTCGAACCTGCTCCTGCTAAACCCCGGCGTCTCCAGTGGTCAGCAACCTCAAAAACCCCGGAGGACCTGACTGCCTTGTGACTCTAACTACCTGGGACTCCCACGAGCAGTGGTACTGCTCAAAAGCAAGTAACCTACCCCTGGTGCCAGCCAGGAACCGCGAATCCGGCACACTCTGCACCCGCCGAGCCCGGCCTGTGCCTGAGTGGACAAAGACCACGAGGACGTCCCCCCGGCGACTGTGACCCAGAATCCAGCACCCAAGGACCCTCCTCGACGACCCTGACGACGCCTGCAGCCTCAGAACCTGGGCCCCCTCCAACTGCGACCAGTTGAGGGTAAGATTTCCGACGCCTAAAGACGCCCCTGCACCCGCCGCCCCACGGCCTCCTCTGCCCAACTCCTGGGTGCCTACCCTTCCTACAGCTTCCCAACTTACCTCTCGAAGTGGTGGTCGCACCTGAAGAATCGCCGTCCCCGAGCTTGCAGCCTTTGTTCGTCACGCAGCTTTCCCATTGAAAACCATTGGGCGCCCGACGGCCCAAAAGCCCACTGCACCCGGCCGCCCCAGTGCCGCTGAGGGTGCACCCACTACCCTGTTCGACTTCCCCACTTGCCCTGAGTAAGTGACCAGGAGCTTTGCTACCACAGCCGAGTGGCCTGCCTGCCAGCAGCCACCAACCCAAGGCCCCCTGCCTTCCATAGGATAACATTGGGCCTACTCACTCTGCACCCGGCCGCCCCTGTGCCGCTGAGGGTGTAACAACTAAACTTACCTGACCCTGGGGGACCCCTGAGTCTATGCCCAGAACCTTAACTCTGCCAGTCGATTACTTACCCAAAAGCCGATAACTCACTTTTCTTCCATAGGGTAACATTGACTGGTTTCACTTGGAAATTCTTCTAAGTGTGGAGTATTGAAACTTTAAAATATTCATCTAAAATCAGCCAAATCACGAAAACGAAAATACTCACCTGTTATCAGGAGAGATCCCAGTGCTGGATCTTGGTGCCCAGCACTGACCATGAAAAGTAATTATAACCGTACTTACCGGTAACTTGAATTTCCTTCAATAGGATAACATTGCCTGGTTTTTGCTGAAAAAGTTTCCAAGTGTCGATTTGTGAAACTTACAAATATTTGCTAAAAATCGCCTGTGTGACATAAACGCATTCTTTCAATTGTTTACAGGAGATGCACCAGTGCTGGATCCAGGATCCAACACTGAGTAAGAAAAAGTAACGATAACACTACTTACCTGCTAAGTGAATTTCCTCCCATAGGATAACATTGGTGATTCTATGTGAAAAAGTTTCTAAGTGCCAACTTTTAAAATACAATAATATTCCTTAAAAATCACAACTGTAACCAAAACGTTATTTCTCAACTGTTTACAGGAGATGTCCCAGGACTGAATCTAGGATCCAGTCCTGTGGTAAGAAAAGTAATCCAAAAAGTAATCTATTGCATTTAACTAGAAATTCCCATTGAGCTCAATGTTAAATTGTGTTTGAAATTGTGTTGCCTATTGCAACAACTGTAACCATTGCATTCAAAAGTCTATTGCCTATTGAAAGTATTTATCTAAAGCATCTCATTCTGAGAAAGTATATTTTGATACCTATTGGTTCTAAAATAAAACAAGCATATATTTTTATATACAAACCATTGGCCTAGAGTTCAGTTCTTGAGTGTGTGAGACCATTTGCTGACTGAGTGTGTACAACAAATGCTTTACACTGTCCTCTGATACTGCCTTACTGCTCGACCAAGCTACCACTTTAGAGAGTAAGGTTATATCTAACTTTAGCCTCTGCTTAACCTCTGGGGACTGTGGACTCTGTGCACACTGAACCTTACTTTGGTTCAGTATATACAGAGCCACTTTCTTACAGTATCACCTTGTCATATAGGGCAGTCAGTCTTGCTTCCTATATTCTTTTTACCTTCGCATCCACACAAAATGGAGGAGAGGCTACACAGATTGGATCAACTGCTTGCCTTTCGCTTATGCTTTGATAGGACTAAGGAGTAGTTAAGCAGTAGTTAGTTGGGTTCGCTGGTGCAAAGAAAGGAAAAGTGTTCCAGAATTGGACCATGCCCTGGTCGATTGTCCTCTGCATTAAACTGTTATGTCCTGGTCAAAAAAGATCCTCCAGAGGGCTTTTGGGCTCGTTTCATCAGAGCAAAGGCTGCTACTACTTCTTTAACTTGGATTGTTCCTTTTGTCAGGCAGGCATTTGCCCATGTTATCACCAGATTCTAATACATTACATACAGTCACGTACGGAATCCGGTCTGGTGGTGGTTGTTACAGAGGCGATTCGGGATACAATGGACGGTGGTGGAAAAACTGCGGTGGTCCATCTGATGGAGACTATTAGTTGTAGATTCCTTACCTTCGAATTTCCCCCAGGCGTGAGTCTGGATTCGAAGATCAGCAGCAATACCCCTGTGCATCGGTAGGTGGCGTCGGTCGGCTCCCCGTTCATTTGTCGTCGGGGGCTCTGGGATGACGTCAATTCTTTCTTTTTCTGCGCCAGCCTAAGCGCAGACCCGGAGAGAGCTACCCCGTAGCTATTTTTTGGCTAGTCTTTTTGTTGACTTTTTTTCCTGAGTATTTGGCTCCTGGTGCGTCGAGGATGTCCCAACATCGGACAGACTTCAAGCCCTGCGGCTCCTGTCACCGGGCGATTTCCGTGACGGATGCGCACCTCGTTTGCCTTTGGTGTCTGGAGCGCAACCACGACCTGAAGTCGTGCTCCGAGTGCCGGGCTATGAACCCGAAGGCTCTCTGGCAGCGGTCCCTAAAGCTATTGGAGGCCCAGCGCTCCGCGTCCCCCCTGTTCTCGTTCGAGGGGACACTCCTCGTCGCACTCAGTCGTTGGGGAGATCTTCGGATAAGTCAGGGAAACACAAGAAGTTGGAGAAGCACAGGCGTTCTTCAACTTCACCACGTCCTTCGGCTGACGCGACACAGGACTCCGAGTGTCGCCGCTCAAAAGCTCCATCTCCGTAGCAGACATCTGAGATGACTCAGCGCCTTTCCGGGAGCCGGATCGTCTCCTGCACAAATCCAGAAATTTTAATGAGGCCCTGTACCTCATTTCTGGGCAGCCCAGCTCCTCTGGTGCTTCTTCGGGCCCCGCGGAGTCGGTTGGGGGCCCTAGGCCTTTGAATCTGAAGCTTCGGCCCGACTCCTGAGGGCCCCTGTTGATCTGATATCTGATCCGGATTGACACTGGTTGATCTCATTCGACCTTCCCTGACGACGACGCTCCTGATGTTGACCATGCCCCGGTCGCCGACCGCATCCTCGTCCCTGAAGTGGACACGAAGCCGGACCGACGTTGGTTCCGACACCTGAAGGGACTTTTCTGCTTATTCTTGGCATTTATTGTGGGCCAGAAGGTGATGAAGAGGAATAGGAGGGGCTGCTGGACCCTTTAACTGACCAGCTTGACAAACTGGCTAGCGGATGGACCTGGGTGATGCCAGTGGTCTGGATACTTCAATTGACACTGGCTTGCTTTCTTCCCCTACTGTGGCTACAGAGGAGGGAGCTTCCTACGCTGTGGTGGTGAGAAGGGCAGCCAAGGTCCTTGGCCTTGAGCTCCCTTTGGTGGCAGTCAGGACTAACCTCCTGACAGAGGTGCTTCAGCCATGCAGCTTCCACTTCTGAACCCCTCTTGCCGTTGAATGAAGCCCTTACTGATGTCCTTCTGGGCACTTGGTGCAAGCCCAGCACAGGGGCTCCTGTGGACAGGACAAATGCCCACCGCCAATGCCCTGCCCCGGGCGACCCAGTGTTCCTGGCGCAACATCCCTCCCCTGAGAGCTTGGTGGTCCAAGCCTTATCTTCATAGGGCGCATTCCTTTCTGCTCCACCAGATAGGGAATCCAATCAATCAATCAATCACAGAATTTGTAGAGCGCACTACTTACCCGCGAGGGTCTCAAGGCGCTGGGGAAAAAGAAAGAGGGGGGGGGGGTGCCGCTACTGGTCGAACAGCCAGGTCTTGTGTAGCTTCCTGAAGGACAGCAGGTCTTGGGTCTGTCGTAGGCTGAGTGGAAGGGTGTTCCAGGACTTGGCGGCGAGGTGGGAGAAGGATCTGCCGCCGGTGGTTGTTCTTCGAATGCGAGGGACGGTGGCGAGGGAGAGGTCAGCGGAGCGGAGCTGGCGGTTGGGGACGTAGAAGAAGTCGTCTGTTGAGGTAGGCTGGGCCGGTCTTGTGGAGTGCCTTGTGTGCGTGGATGAGGAGTTTGAAGGAGATTCTCCTGTCGACGGGGAGCCAGTGCAGGTTTCTCAGGTGGGGGGTGATGTGGCTGTGGCGTGGTATGTCGAGGATCAGGCGTGCAGAGGCGTTTTGGATGCGTTGCAGTTGCTTGATGAGCTTGGCCGGGGCTCCCGCGTAGAGGGCTTTTCCATAGTCGAGTCTGCTACTGACGAGGGCCTGGGTGACTGTTCTTCTTGTATCTGTCGGGATCCACCTGTAGATCTTGCGGAGCATGCGGAGGGTGTTGAAGCAGGAGGAGGAGACTGAGTTGACTTGCTTGGCCATGGAGAGCATTGAGTCGAGGATGACTCCCAGGTTGCGTGCGTGGTCGGTGGGTGTAGGGGCTGCCCCCAGTGACGTTGGCCACCAGGAGTCGTCCCAGGCTGAAGGGTTGGAGCCGTGGATGAGGACCTCCGTCTTGTCCGTGTTCAGCTTTAGTCGGCTGCTCTTCATCCAATCGGCGACGGCCTTCATTCCTTCGTGGAGGTTGGATTTGGCGACCGGGGGGTTCTTGGTGAGGGAGAGGATCAGTTGAGTGTCGTCGGCATAGGAGATTATGTTGAGGTCGTGCTGTCTGGCGATGCGTGCGAGCGGGGCCATGTAGATGTTGAACAGTGTCGGGCTGAGGGATGATCCCTGGGGTACGCCGCAGGTGATCTCGGAGGCTTCGGATCGGAATGGGGGGAGGCGGACTCTCTGGGTTCTGCCGGAGAGGAAGGAGGTGGTCCATTCCAGGGCCTTGTCTCAGATCCCTGCGTCGTGGAGGCGTGCGCGTAGAGTGCGGTGACAGACAGTGTCGAAGGCGGCGGAGAGGTCCAGCAGGATGAGGGCTGCGGTCTCACCGTTTGTCCAGCAGGGTCCTGATGTCGGTGGCGGCGATGAGGGCAGTCTCGGTGCTGTGGTTGCTGCGGAACCCTGACTGGGATGGGTCCAGGATGCTGTTTTCTTCGAGGTAACGGGTTAGCTGTCTGTTGACGATCTTCTCGATGACCTTGGCTGGGAACGGAAGCAGTGAGATGGGCTGGAAATTCTTGAGGTCTCTCGGGTCCGCCTTGGGTTTTTTGAGTAGGGCGCGTTGATCTCGGCGTGTTTCCAGCTCTCTGGGAAGGTCGCGGTTTTGAAGGAGAGATTGATGACGTTGCGCAGGTGGGGTGCGATGGAGCTGCTGGCTTTGTTGAAGATGTGGTGCGGGAAAGGGTCTGACGGGGAGCCGGAGTGTGCTCATGGTTTTGATGGTGTCATCGATGTTCACGTTGGCCCAGGCTGGCAAGGGGTCGTGGTCGATGGTGTGCGGCGGGTCTGGTGTGTCGGTGTCTGTTGGGGCTGTCTGGGTGTTGAAGCTGTCGTGGATGTCGGCGATCTTGCGGTGGAAGAAGGTGGCGAGGGAGTCGCACAGGGCTTGCGACGGCGGGATGTCGTTGGTGTTGGAGCTGGGGTTGGAGAGTTCCTTCACAATGTTGAAGAGCTCCTTGCTGTTGTGTGCGTTGTTGTCGGGGCGGTCTTTGAAGGAGATCCTCTTGGCGGACCTGATGAGGTGATGGTGGTTGCGGATGGCGTCTTTGTGGGCTGCGTGGCTGTCCGGTGTCTTTTCACTGTGCCATTTCTTCTCTAGTTTCCGGCAGGTACTCTTGGATGCTAGGAGTTCCGGGGTGAACCAGCAGGCTCTTTTGCTCCTCCAGCTTGGCATTGCAGTCTGTGAATACCGCTTGCCTCTTGGGCCGAAACTCCCATACCATCTGGGGTACTGTCGTGCATGTGGTGCCTCAGTGCCTGCAGGAGGCCTGGGTCGTTCTCTCCCAGGCAGTTGCTGATTGGAGAGATGCAGTCAAATTCACAATACGTTGTGGACTGGATACCTCGACTCACTGGGCAGAATGGTTGCCACGTCAATAGCACTCGGACTCTGCACCTGGTTGATGACTTCTGGCTATTCGGGGGATGTCCAATCATAGTTGATGGACATGCCCTTTGTTGGCACTTGCCTTTTTGAAGACAAAGCAGACTTGGCTCTTGAGCGCTTTAAGGATTCTCAGGCTACGACCAGATCCTTGGGCCTCATGGCTGCCACCCGTCCACCTCAGTCTGCTTTTCGTCCCTTTCGTAGCTATGGAATGGGTGCCCAGCCACGTCCTGCCCAGCCCAGCCAGCGGTACGCGCAAGATGTCTAGCCGCTACATGGGCGCAAACATGGGACCCATCGTCCTCGCAGGTCAGGGATACAGCGGGCGGGCCAGTACAACCCCCCTGCCCCCCTTCCCCCCCTCCCTCGCCACTGCCTCCAAACCTTCCTAGTCTGACATATCTGAAAGAAACACATAGTGATAGATTCCTTACCTTAGAATATCCCCAGGCGTCAGACTGGATCCGGAAAGTTTTCGTCAGCAGTACCCCTGCGCGTCGGTAGGGGCGTCGTGCGGCTCCGCGTCCGTCATTGGCGCCGTGGTCGCCGAGATGACGTCGCGGGCCCTACTTGGACGCCGCCCACGCGCGCTGACGTCAGTTCTTTCTTTTTCCGCGCCAGCAAGCGCAGATCCGGAGAGAACGGTACCCCTAGTCTTTTTTGACTAAGTTTTTTTAGATCTTTTTCTCACCTTTTTTCGAGTCGATATCGACTCCTGGTGCAGTTAGGGATGCCCGGGTTTAAATCCTGCGAGGACTGTCATCGGATGATGTCGGTGACGGACCCGCACCGCGTGTGTCTCTTCTGCCTGGGGCGCGACCACGATTCCAAGTCGTGCCCCGACTGCCGGTCCATGGCTCCGAAGTCTTTGCGGGAGCGGTCCCAAAAGCTGCTTGAAGCCCGGCAGTCGGCTCCGCGCCGTGACAGGTCCCGGTCTAGAGAGAGGTCGAGGGATCGCGCGCGGAGTCACCATCGCCGATCGTCGGGATCGAAGTCTTCGCACTCGGGGTCAGGTAAGACGAAGCACAAGAAGTCGAAGAAACGTAATCGTTCTCCGACTTCCGCTCGCCGGTCGCGCGACGCGGCTGATGGTACGGGTGGTGCCACCCCTGCGGCTCCGGCGGAGTCCATGGAGTCGCCGCCCAACTACCCCCCCCTTCCCGGGGTCGGCGGCGACTCCAGCCCAGATACAGGACTTCCTGTCTGCCATGGCTCGCCTCTGTGGGCCGTCTGGTCCCGCCGGTGCGCCTTCGGGCCCCGCGGTCCCGCCTGGGTTTCCTCGCGTTTTATCGCCGGCGGCTCCGGCGTCGCAGGACACCCTTGGATCCAGGCCTGGATCCCGGTCGACGCCGGTTGACCTCGTTACGCCTCCACCGACCCCACCGGCACCGATCCTGACGCCGCCCGCTCCTCGGGACGACGCCGACCTCGGGTTCAGCCCCGAAGTGGACGCGGCGTCGGTCCGGCGTCGGTCGATGCCGTTCTCGACGCCGTTTGGGGATTTCTATCCCCATGTCCCTGATCCTTATTTTCGGCCTGTTGAACAGCCTGAGGAGCAAGGGGAGGACTGGGAGGGGTCGGACGACCATCTCGCTGCAGCCTGCGAGTCTGAACAGGACTTGGCTGAGGAACTGGGGGAAGCCAGTGGTCTGGATACCTCACCAGACCGTGGCATGCTGTCTCCTCCTACCGTGGCTATGGAGGAGGGAGCCAGTTATGCAGTGGTGTTGCGTAGGGTGGCGGAGGCCCTACACCTCAAGCTCCCTACTGTGGCCGTCAGGACTAACCTCCTGACAGAGGTGCTTCAGCCAGCAGCTACTTCTGCGGAGCCGCTGCTGCCCTTTAATGAAGCCCTTTCGGACGTTCTTTTGGGCACTTGGTCCAGGCCCACCACAGGGGCTCCTGTGGATAGGAACGTGGCCCGACGCCATCGCCCGGCTCCGGGTGACCCTCTTTTCCTCTCCCAACATCCCACCCCCGAGAGCTTGGTTGTCCAAGCCTCTGCTTCCCCAACCGCCTTCCCTTCCGCCCCACCGGATAGGGAATCCAAGAAGCTGGTTCAGTTTGGGAAGAAGATTTTCTCTTCCACCAGCTCTGCGCTGCGATCCGTGAACACCGCATGCCTCTTGGGCCGTTATTCCCACTGCCTGTGGGATACGGTGGCGAACGTGCTGTCTCAATGTCCGGAGGAGGCCCGGCCTGCTCTCGCCCAGGCTGTTGCAGAGGGAAGAGACGCAGCCAAGTTCATGATCCGTTGTGGTCTAGACACCGCCGACTCACTGGGCAGATCCATTGCAACGACGGTGGCGGTTCGTCGCCACGCCTGGTTGAGAACCACTGGATTTTCCGGGGATGTCCAAAGCACCCTTAGGGACATGCCCTTTGATGGCCGTCGCCTCTTCGGCGACAAAGCAGACATCGCGTTGGAGCGGTTTAAGGACTCACAGGCTACGGCCAAGTCCTTGGGACTCTCGGCAGTCCGCCCTCCTCCGCCTTCCGCTTTTCGCTCCTTTCGTGGCACAGGAAGGGGCGCCCCGCAGCGTTCGCAACAGAGCCACGGGCCGTCGCAACAGTCATCCCAGCGTGGACGCGGTTTCCGCCGTGGCGGACAAAGGGGCCAGCGGGCGGGTCAGACCACTACCACCACCCCCGCCACCTCTGCCTCCAAACCTTCCTAGTCCGAACTTTCAGGTCCATCACATGCCAGTGGGCGGCAGGCTCCGCCATCACCTCCCTCACTGGCGTTCCATCACTTCGGACAGGTGGGTTTTAGAGATAGTCCGAAGGGGCTACTCCCTCCCCTTCGAGACTACCCCCCCAGCCATGCCACCTCAATACCACCGCATGTCAGGGGATCACTTGGTGCTTCTTCAGCAGGAAGTTGCGGCCCTCTTGCCAAGGGGGCCATCGAGCGCGTTCCGACGCCCGAAGTAGGTCGTGGTTGTTATTCCCACTACTTTGTGGTGCCCAACAAGGACAAAGGCCTGCGTCCTATCTTGGACCTCCGGAACGTCAATCGCTTCCTCCGCAAAGAGAAGTTCAAGATGCTCACTCTAGCTCAGGTCTTGTCTGCTCTCGACCCACAAGACTGGCTGGTGGCGTTGGCCTTGCAGGTCGCCTATTTCCACATCCCCGTCCTGCCAGCCCACAGGCGTTACCTACGGTTCATGGTAGGCCACGAGCACTTTCAGTTTACCGTGCTCCCCTTTGGCCTTACCAGCGCCCCTCGGGTGTTCATCAAGGTGATGGCGGTGGTCGCAGCTCATCTGCGCAGATCAGGGGTGTCAGTCTTCCCCTATCTCGACGATTGGTTGTTGAAGGCGGGCTCGCCACAGTCGTCTCCCACCTCCAGACTACGGCCGACCTCCTGCACTTGCTGGGGTTCTCCATCAAGGTGCCGAAGTCGCACCTGATTCCCTCCCAGAAGCTCCTCTTTATCGGAGCGGTTCTGGACACGGCGCAGTTTCGGGTCTATCTTCCCGAACAGCGAGTCCGGGATATTCGGGCTCTGATTCCCATCTTTCAGCCCTTGTCCCGGGTTTCAGTCAGAGTGACTCTGAGGCTGCTGGGCCTCATGGCCTCCTGCATCCTGCTGGTCAATCATGCCAGGTGGCGTATGCGGGCTCTGCAGTGGGACCTGAAGTTCCAGTGGGCGCAGCATCAGGGAAACCTGTCCGATCACGTCCAGATCTCGGAGGGCACTGCACACCAATTGCAGTGGTGGCTCACGAACCGGCATTGGGTCGACGGCAGATCCCTCTCCCTTCCCAACCGGAGTTCACAGTGGTGACGGATGCGTCCCTCCTGGGATGGGGAGGCCACATGGGGGAGGCGGAGATCAGAGGCCGCTGGTCTCCGGCGGAGTCCCGGCTCCATATCAACCTTTTGGAGCTGCGGGCGATCAGGCTTGCACTGAAAGCATTCCTTCCCTCTGTCAAGGGGAGAGTAGTGCAGGTGTTCACAGACAACACCACCGCCATGTGGTACTGCAACAAACAAGGCGGGGTGGGGTCGTGGACCCTCTGTCAAGAGGCTCTGCGTCACTGGACATGGCTGGAACATCAGGGCATGTCTCTGGTGGTCCAACACCTGGCAGGTTCTCTGAACGCCAGGGCGGACGAACTCAGCCGCAGGTGCATGCTCTATCACGAATGGCGTCTTCACTCGGAGGTCGCGCAAGGTCTCTTTCAGCAGTGGGGAGAGCCTTGGTTAGATCTATTCGCCACCAAAGAGAACGCGCAAAGTCATCAGTTCTGCGCGTTGGAATTTCCAAGGCGGCACTCGCTCGGCGACGCTTTTTGTCGCGAGTGGAGTTGCGGTCTGTTGTACGCCTTTCCGCCTATACCACTTCTGCCCAGAGTGCTGAAGAAGATCAGGCGCGACCGGGCCCAAGTCATTCTTGTGGCTCCGGACTGGGCTCGAAGAGTATGGTATCCCGAGCTACTCAGTATGAGCATCGATCCCCCTATCCGACTGCCTCTTCGGGAGCGTCTTCTGTCGCAGCACCAGGGGACGGTCCTCCACCCGAACCTGTCCAGCCTCCACCTCTTTGCGTGGAGATTGAGCGGCGGCAGTTGATTCCCTTCGACTTGCCTCCTGAAGTTTGTGACGTTATTCTGGCAGCCAGGCGTCCCTCTACTAAAGTGGTATACGCCTGCAGGTGGAACAAATTTGTGGCATGGTGCACAGCAAAAGCTGTGGATCCCCTTTCTGCCCCTCTTTCTGAGGTTCTACTGTTCCTTCTTTCTTTGGCCCAGCAGGGCTCTGCTCTGGGCACTATCAAGGGCTACCTTTCTGCTATTTCGGCCTTTCTCAGGCTTCCTGATCAGCCCTCTCTTTTCAAGTCCCCTGTTGTCAATAGGTTTCTTAAAGGCATTACACACCTTTTTCCTCCTATTCCTTTTGTGATGCCTCAGTGGGACTTGAATCTGGTTCTGACATACTTGATGTGCGCTCCCTTTGAGCCCATTCACAACTGTCCTCTTCGTCTTTTGACATTAAAGACTGCCTTCCTGGTGGCCATCACTTCCGCTCGGCGGGTGAGTGAGCTCCAGGCTCTTTCTTGTAAGCCTCCTTTCCTTTCAGTCCATCCGGACAAGGTTGTGCTCCGGCCCCGTCCTTCCTTTTTGCCAAAAGTGGTTACGGCCTTTCACATTGGGCAGACTATTACCTTGCCCACCTTCTTTCCGCCTCCGCATCCTTCCAGAGAGGAAGAGTGACTCCACCGTCTGGACCCAAAACGTGCGCTTTCTTTTTTATCTTAACCGCACACAGCAGTTCCGGGTGGATGACCAGCTTTTTGTTGGCTACGTTGGCACCAAGAAAGGTCGGGCGGTCCATAAGAGAACCATCTCCCGCTGGGTTGTCTTGTGTATCAAAGCCTGTTACTCTTTGGCTAAAAAAGAACCTCCGGTGGGGCTGCGTGCTCATTCCACCCGAGCTACTGCAGCCACTACTGCATTGGGACGTGGTGTCCCCCTGCAAGACATCTGTCAGGCAGCCACGTGGGCCTCGCTGCACACGTTTACCAAACATTACTGCCTGGACAGCCAAGTCCAGAGAGACAGCTTCTTTGGCCGTTCTGTTCTCCGTGACTTTCTGGTGTGATCTTTGTTCGCAGACCCACCACCGGGGTTGGTATTGCTGGGGTATCTATTCTAAGGTAAGGAATCTATCACTATGTGTTTCTTTCAGATGCACAAGTTACTTACCTTCGGTAACGATATATCTGTAAGAAACATTAGTAGTGATAGATTCCTTACCGCTCCACCCATCCTCCCCGTTCTGCAAACTGATTTCTAGGGTTAAGGTCATCCCTTTCAGGGCCCTAGTTTCAATGCACCAGTGGTCAGTATCTTGCATGGCTCTGCGTTCCTGGCGCGGAAGTAGTGTACAGAACTGACGTCCGCGCGCGTGTGCGGCGTCCAAGTAGCGCCCGCGACGTCATCTCGGCGACCACGACGCCAACGACGGACGTGGAGCCGCACGACGCCCCTACCGACGCGCAGGGGTACTGCTGACGAAAACTTTCCGGATCCAGTCTGACGCCTGGGGATATTCTAAGGTAAGGAATCTATCACTACTAATGCTTCTTACAGATATATCGTTACCGAAGGTAAGTAACTTGTGCTTCAGGCCCATCATCAGCCAGTCGAAGGCAGGATTCACCATCACCTCCTCCACTGGCATTCCATCACATCGGACAGGTGCGTTGTTCTGCAAATAGTCCAAAGGGGCTACTCTCTCCCCTTAGAGACTACCCACCTGTAGAAAGCTAGCCGGCTCTGTATATACTATACCAAAGTAAGGTATAGTGTGCGCAGAGTGCAAGGAGTCCCCAGATGAATAGCAGAGGCTAAATTAGGTAAGTACTAACAGCTCTCTTTGTGGTAGTGTGTGCGAGCAGTTAGGCTTGTCCAGAGGGTGTGTTAAGCATTTATTGTATTCACTCAATCAATATTGATGCACACACACAGAGACTGAATCCAGACCATTTGGGTAAGTATAAAAAAGGTATACTTGTATTTTATTTCTAGAACCAAGCAGGTCTTGCTACAGGTAGGTAAATACTTTTAATTGTAGACTTTTACACAGAAATGCAATTGAGGTTGGATTTGCAGTTGTTGCAGGTCTGTATCACTTTAAAATGCAGTTTTAATTGCACAGTAATTACTTTCCGATTACTTTTTAGTTACTTTTGGGTTATTTTAAGTACTGGGGATGGTATGCCTAGATAACACACCTTAGGATCTCACAAAACACGGTAAGTAAGACTTTTTATACTTTGCAGTTTAGTTCTTTGTTCTCCATACAAATATCAATTTAACACTTAGAACATTTTAGGCCCCAAAATCTCTTAACATGGGTTCCTAGGGGAGAAAAAGTGTTAGCGGTTTCTCAGGTAAGTACACAATTTACGAGTGGGAGTTTTGAGGCTTAGGACCAAGGTTCCCCAAGGTCTAGATGGGCACTAGAGGTGCAGCGGCACTAGGACTGCCGACTGCAGAGTGCAGGGGCCCCCAATGTTAGCCAGTGGGGCTAAGAAGGCCCTCGATTAGGGACTGCTGACGAGCAGGAAACTCGGGTGTGGGAGCGAAGCTCCTAGGGTTAAGGTCAGCACTGCAGGGGCCAACGACCAGCACAGGAGCTGCACCCCCAGCGGCACTGGGGTGGCCTGGTGCAGGGTGAAAAAAGTACGTTGGGGACCCTGTGCTTTTCAATCGAGACCTTCAGTTCTGCGAAGTTGCTGCAGGCTCGGGCAGGAAGACTTCCTGAAGGTGACCACCGGCTGGCGAGGTAAGTTGGGTTCTTGGGGAATGCCTGGACACCGTTGGTTGGCCCACCCAAGGCCATGGAGCGTCTGGTGCAGGGGTGTCTTCTGGCGTCGGGTTTACTTACCAGCACCAGTTGTGGTCGGGGGGGGGGGGGACCCTTCAGGTTGAGGCTGCAGGTGTTGTATCGAAGCTTGAGGGAGGTCGGGGATCACCAGATCCCAGGTCAGGTTCGCTGGGGAGACCTCCTTGTGGTGTTGGGCCACTCTAACTCGGGCCGTGGGTGTCTGGTACAGAATCGCGGAGTCGCCAGAATCTGGATTCTGCGGGTGAGACTTTGCTTGAGTAAATCCGGTGCTCACGGGAGACAGTGTCTGTAAGATGGTTGCAGGGCAGATCCTCCGGGCTCTGGGGGATACTGGCTGCTGGACTCGCCAGGGTTTTTGCTGTAGACAGGACAGGCTGGTAGGGCTGGGGACAAAGCAGTTGGCGTCCTCTTCTTCCTGGGTCAGCACGGCTCTTCGGTCCTTATTGCTTCCTTGCATCTGAGGAGGCAAGGTTCAGGGTTGCCCCTAAATACTAAATTTGTGTGCATGTCGGGACCAATGGGTCCCTTCCTTGGGGTGGGTTCACCCCCTATTATGCCACCCTCCAGTGGGAGGGGGCATGCGCCTCTCCCTAATTGGCTGAGTCCCCTCATCTTCAAGATGGAGTGGACAAGGCGTGTGCTTCACCTCACCCCCCCCCACCTAAGGTTGTGGGGTTGGCAAAGGTAGGCACACCTCTCTTCCTAGCTTGGTTTTCCCAGCGATTCTCCAGCCCAAAGTGTGGGCCAGAACCGGTGGGAGCCAGTTGCTGGGGGCAGCAAAAGACCGCGACAGCTTCCAAAGGTGGCATGCCTTTGAAGCTTCCCCTTTCGTGGCCCCAGCCCATACAGGGGGAGGAAGCATGACACCTCTGCCCAGGATGGGCTTTGTTTCTGGACCCTGAGAGCGGAGGCTCTCTACACAAGGGTCCAGAAACCTGTCTGGTGGTGCCAATTGGTGGGCAGCCAATTGGGAACCACACCAGTGCTGGTCGATTTTCAGGGGGCATCACTAAGATGCCATCTGAGTGCATTTTACATTAAATACAACACTGACATCAGTGTGGGTTTAATGTTCTGAGAAGTTTTCTACCAAACTTCCCAGTTTTTAGTAAAGCCACTATGGAGCTGTGGAGTTCGTAATGACCAACTCCCAGACCATATACTCTTTATGGTTTTACTACACTTACCATGTCTAAGAATGGGCTTAGACACTGTAGGGGTACAAGGCTCATGCCACTGTACCCTCACCTTCGGGCTAGAGGGGTGACTTACCTAGGCCACAGGCAGTGGGTTGCAGGCATGGCACACAGGGATGTGTGCCATGTCGACTCCTCACTTTTCTCTGCACAAAACACGCAGCCTGCAATGGCAGTGTGTGGGTGTTAAGGTACAAGGCCCCTAAGGGTGGCACAGTAGGTGCTGCAGCCCTTAGAGGCCTGGCCTGGTACCCAGGGTACCTTTTTCAAGGGGCTTATTGTGGCCAACGATTTGCCAATTGTGGGTACAAAGGTACAGTCTTGGGAAAGAACACAGGCCCTGGGAACCTGATTGGCAAGGACCCAGGGGACATAAAGTCTGGTTGCATCAGATGTCAGCCAAAAAATTGGGGGTAACCATGCAAAAAAGGGCATTTCCTACAGTTTCCCTCCATGCCACCTTCTTACGACCGCATGTGGGAGGATCATGTGGCGCTTCTCCGCAAGGAAGTTTCGTCTCTCTTTGCCTAGGGAGCCATAGAGAGGGTCCCTGTACCAGAAGTAGGTTGTGGTTGTTTTCCCAATGCTTTCTGGTGCCCAAAAAGGACAAAGGCCTACATCCTATCCTAGGCCTCTGGGCCCTCAACTTCTTCCTCCGGAAGGAGAAATTAAAGATGCTCACTTTGGTCCAGGTTCTTTCTCCCCTCGACCCTGGGGACTGGATGGTAGCATTGGGTTTTAGGACGCTTATTTCCATATCCCTGTCCTGCCTGCCCACAGACGTGACGTTAAAGTTCACGGTGGGCCATGAGCACTTTCAGTTCACCGTGCTCTCCTTTGGCCTTACCAGTGTCCCTCGGGAGTTCACAAAGGTGATGGCGGTGGTCGCAGCTCATCTGAGCAGATCAGGGGTTCCAGTCTTTCCATATATCGACGACTGGCTGTTGAAGGCGGGCTCGCCCCAGGCTGTCGTCTCCCACCTCCAGACTACAGCTGACCTCCTGCTGTCGCTGGGGTTCTCTATCAACGTGCCGAAGTCACACCTGACTCCCTCTCGGACGACTCTTTTCACCGGAGCGATTCTGGACACAGTGCAGTTTCTAGCCTATCCTCTCGTACAGGGAGTCCAGGATATTCGGGCTATGATACCGATGTTTCATCCTCTATCCCAGATTTTGGTGAGAATGACTCTGAGGCTGCTGTGCCTCATGACCTCCTGCATCCTGCTGGTGGATCATACCAAATGGCATATGCGGGCTCTGCAGTGGGACCTAAAGTTCCAGTGGGTGCAGCATCAGGGGAATCTTTCCGACTACGTCCAGATCTCGGAGGGAACTGCACTTCAACTACAGTGGTGGTTAATGAACCAAGATTGGGTCCGAGGTAGATCCCTCTCCCTTCGCCAACTAGATCTAATGGTGGTGACAGATGCGTCACTTCTGGGATGGGGCGGCCATCTGGGAGAGACGGAGATCAGAGGCATCTGGTCTCCAGCGGAGTCCGGTCTCCATATCATCCTTTTGGAGCTCTGGGCGATCAGACTGGCACTGAAGGCATTCCTTCCCTCTCTCAAAGGGAATGTGATGCAGGTGTTCACGGACAACACCACCGCCATGTGGTACTGCAACAACCAGGGTGGGTGGTGTCGTGGACCGTTTGTCAGGAGGCTCTCCGCCTCCGTATATGGTGGGAACATCAGGGCATGACCCTGGTGGTTCAACACCTGGCGGGCTCTTTGAACTCCAGGGCGGGCAAACTCAGCCGTCGGTGCCTGGTCGATCACGAATAGTGTCTCCGTCCGGAGTTGGTGCAAGCTCTTTCAGCGTTGGGGAGAGCCTTGGTTATATCTGTTCGCCTCCAAAGAGAACGCAATGTCAGCAGTATTGCGTGTTGGAGTTTCCAATGCAGCATTTGCTCAGCTGCACATTTCGTCGCAAGTGGAACTTTGGCCTCCTGTATGCCTTCCCGCCTATACCACTTCTGCCCAGTATGCGCAAGAAGATCAAGCACGACTTGGCTCAAGTTATTCTTGTAGCTCCCGATTGGGCAAGAAGAGTCTGGTACTCCAACCTTCTGAGCATGGCCATCGATCCTCCGATCAGACTTCCCCTTCGGGAGGATCTCCTGTCGCAGCAGCAGGAGAGGGTTCTGCACCCGAACCTGTCCAGTCTCCGCCTCCTTGCGTGGAGATTGAGCGACTGCAGTTGACCGCTTTTGACCTTCTGCCTGATGTCTGTGATGTTATCTTGACAGCTAGGAGTCCCTCCACTAAAACGGTGTACGCCTGTAGATGGAACAAATTTGTGGCATGGTTCACAGCAAAGGCAGTTGATCCCCTTTCTGCCCCTCTTTCAGAGGTTCTCTTGTACATACTTTCTTTGGCCCAGCAGGGATCTGCTTTGGGCACTTTTAAAGGATATCTTGCAGCTATCTCTGCCTTCCTACGCCTTCTTTTTTTTAAGTCTCCCATTGTCACTAGGTTCTTTAAGGGCCTTACTCATTTGTTTCCGCCGTCTCCTTTCATAATGCCCCAATGAGATTTGAATTTGGTTTTAACCTTTCTTATGTGTGCTCACTGTGAGCCCTTCATAATTGTCCTCTCAGGCTCATGACGCTCCAAACGGCTTTCCTTATTGCAATCACTTCTGCTCGGAGTCGGCGAGCTTCAGGATCTTTCTTCCAAGCCTCCCTACCTGTCTGTCTATTTGGATAAGCTGGTGCTACGAACAAAAGCTTTGTTCCTTCCTAAAGCGGTCACGCCCTTTCATGTGGGACAATCCATCACTTTGCCCACCTTTTACCCGCCCCCGCATCCCTCCAAGGAGGAGGAGAGACTCCACCTTCTGGACCCAAAACGTGTGTTGTCTTTTTATCTGGATTGTGCCAAGGACTTCCTGGTGGATGATCAACTCTTCATTGGCTATGTCGGTGCGAAGAAAGGTTGGGCTGTTCAAAAACGGACCATCTCTCAATGGGTTGTCTTCTGCATTAAAATACGCTATTCTATGGCAAAGAAGGAACCTACTGTGGGGTTGCGTGCACACTCCACTAGAACAACAGTGGCAACCACTGCGTTAGCACGTGGAGTTCAACTCCTTGATATTTGTCAGGGGGCGACGTGAGCATCTCTACACACGTTTACCAGACACTGCTGCCTGGACAGTGCTGTCCGGAGGGACGGGAACTTTGCCCGTTCAGTTCTCCAGGACTTTCTCGTAAGAGCTTGGTTGGCAGACCCTCCTCCGGGGACAGTATTGCTGGGGTATCTATTCTAAGGTAAGGAATCTACAACTAATAGTCTCTATCAGATGAAGTTTTGCAGCGTGAATCTTTTCTGGATTCACATGCTGTGCATTATTCCGCCATCTAGTGGTTGGGTCCGGAATTGTGGTATTTCTTTCCTTTTTTTTGTTGTTGTTGGTGGGCGTCGGCATACCACCATTTAGTGTCGTCCTGTGACGTCGACAGGCTTCCTCCGGAAGCTCCCACCTTTGGTTTCCATCTTCAGATTCTTTTTTTCCACCGTTGAGTCTAGATCAATACTGAAGGAGCTCCCAAGATTGGAGAGAAGAATTGACTAAAAAAGGAGAAAACTTCAGAAGAACTGTGGTAGAAAGTTTCGACTTTCAAGATTTCAATCTGATCGACCGGAGTTCGCCAAAAGGTGAAAACCGAATCTTCGACGATCGGAGAATGCGCATGCAGGGGGGTCCCTGTGCGCGGTAATGGACAAGACACCTTTCAAGTTTTGCAAAAATTGTCACCACAAGTACGCTCAGAAAGATCAGCACCCAGTCTGCAACCTTAGCCTGCCGCTGGATCACCGAAGCGAGAACTATAATGCGTGCTCTGACTTCAACCCGAAGACATTGAGGGTGAGAGAAAGACAGCGAAGAGCCAACTATAACATGCAAGGCCAAGGACCACCCCCATCGCTGCTAGACCTGAGCCTCTCCAGTGAGGAGGGCGACAACGTCGCCGAAGGGCCAGAAGGCGACGAGGACAGAGACGTTACGGTTGTGGAGGTCGAGAAGAAGACTTCGAAGGAGGTAAGAGTAGTCGACCTCGAAAATCTGACTCTAAATCCATGAAGGAAGCCTTGGCGTCGAAGCACTCGACGACCACAGTTGCAGCCAAACAAAAACACACCGTAGGATCCTTGGATAAGGACTCTGTAACGGCAAAGACCCTCGAAAAGCCAAAGACGTCGAAAGACAGTCTGGAAAAGGACGCCTTGGCGTCGAAAAAGGAGAGGTCCAAACAAGCTTCGACAGCCGGTTCAGCGTCGACAAGCACGAAGTGAAAAGCCGAAGGTCTTGACGCCGAAATACACGCGGCCGAGATGGAGAAGAAAAGGAAAAGACTCAAAGCCGAAATGGCGAATATTTTACAATGTAAAAAAAAATTCGACGAAAGCTTGAAACAATTAAAGATACTGCCCAAAACGACAACAGAAGCCGAGAAGGTCGTCGAGGAAGTAATGCCTCCGACAACACCTGAACCGCTCGAAGAAGAAGAGGAGGAAGAAGAATTCTTCTTCGGAGAAGAAGTCGAAGAGGACGATCAAACGTATATACAGGCTTGGCGATCTCAGAGACTCAAGACCTGCAATGGCAAGATCTCAACGCCGAATCACCCGAGGAGACTGTGGAAACATATCCTTCAAACAAACACCGAAATCGGACCTAGGATGCTTGTTTCCAGTCCAGGGAGGACCTGGCTTGGCAGTTCGGGCTGGACTGTTACCATTGGGCACAGGGTCAAGACTGATTTGCATATGGCTGGGTTCAAACTGGAATGGCATGGCGAGCAAAAAAACTATGGATTTAGGCCCAGATCTCTGTACTGGGGTGAATGTATGACATTGTTCTGCATTCTGTCCATCAATTGTTGTTTTTGAACATATCCTTCGAGGCCATCACCCCCAGATGACATTGGCATGTATAATCAGGTGATTAAGAAAGCTGCCGAAATCAATTCCTTCCAATGCTGCCAATTGTTATGGACCAGGGAAAAGAGGCATTCAAAGAGCCTGCAACATGCAAGACTATCACACAAGGAGCAGAACAGAAATATAAGCATTCCTCTAAAGGAATATACATCAAATATATACATCAAAGGGTCTGTACCATATATACATCAAAGGGTCTGTACCAGCTGACTCTATTATTACTTCCACAGCAAGGAAAAGAGCAAATGTACCAACAACAGTGAGTCCACCTCCAGACAAGGAAAGCAAGAGGATGGACCTTGTAGGGAGGAAAGTAGAAAGAAGTGCAGCAAACCAATGGCGCGTAGCTAATTCTAAAGCATTACTAAACAGACATGCTTATCAACATTGGGAGGAGGTAGGAGAATTGTTCAAAAACCTACCTGAGCAATTCGAAAGAAGAGCTAGCCATTTGGGGGAAGAGGGTAAAAACATCACTAATACATACTTGGAATCAGCCCTAGATGCTGCAGAAACATCAAGCTGACAAATGATGATTGGTATCACAGAAAGGTGGCATGCATGGCTGAGAATATCAGGCTTTAAGCCAGAAGTGCAAAGTAATATCATTAACTCACCGTTCAATGGCGAACAACTGTTTGGGAGTGTGGTTGATGACAAACTCCATCAATTAAAGGACAACGAGACAGCTAGGTCCATGGGCACTCTACAATTCAGAGGCATGCGTAGAGGCACCCCCTCAAGGAGACCAGCAGGTAGAGGTACACACCAACCTGCTACCTCACATCAAACTTTCCAGCAAGCATACCAAGGAGCAAGACAGGGACAGCAGCAGAACTGGCAATATCAACAAGGAAGGCAATCCTTTCGAGGGCATCCCTGTGGCAGAGGACAGCCACAAAGAGGCGGTCAACAGACCACTACTAAATGACTGCATTACAAAGAAAGTACACTCACGAAGAACAGCAATGGGTGTACACACAGAAAGACAACCAATGCAAAAACAAAAACCTGTCAGTTTACAGTTCCTCCAGCATGCCACACCAGTAGGAGGCAGACTAAAATATTTCCTTCAAAGATGGAAGGACATAACGTCAGACAAATGGATTTTAAACATAATACAGTACAGATACTGCATAGAGCTAACAAAACAACCTCCAAACAGGAGACCAATACAAAAAATACATTCAAAAGCAGAATTATTTCAGCTATTCAAATAGGTGCAGGAACTACAAGTGAAACATGCAATAGAGCACGTACCACACAAGGAAAAGAACAACGGAGTATATTCTACATACTTCCTAATTCCAAAGGTAGACAGAACATTACGCCCAATATTAGACCTAAGGTTTCTAAACAAATTTATAAAGACTCAAAGATTCAAGATGACTACACTGCAAGAGGTGATACCTCAATTGCAAAAAGGAGATTACATGGCTACCATAGACTTAAGGGTGCATACTTGCACATCCCTATGAACAAAAAACACAAGAGGCTGTTAAGATTTGTGGTCAACAAAAGACACTACCAATTCAAAGTACTGGCTTTCGGTCTAAAATCTGCACCAAGAGTGTTCACAAAGTGCCTAGCAGCAGTAGCAGCACATCTCAGACGGCAGGGGATTCATGTTTACCCACACCTAGACGACTGGTTAGTAAGAGCAAACTCTTACAGTCTATGCAAACAGCTTATACAACAGGTGATAGAGAGACTAGTTCAACTGGGTTTCTCCATACATTGGGAAAAATCATCACCAGAGCCAGAACTCATAAAGGGGGTCTTAGGCGCAGAAATAAATACAGTATTAGGGAGAGCATTCCCAAGCGAAAAGAGATCAGCCTTATTGAAGGAGACTCATCTATACCAGAAGGGGCAACATCTGACAGTGGGGAAATTACTAGGAATGATGGCCTCATGCATTCATTTAATTCCCAACATTCCACTACACATGAGACCATTTCAAGAATGGCTACAGACACAATGGTCACAGGCAACAGGGAGTTGGGAGGATCTAGTGATTGTCACACAGAGTTCATCAGGAGATGGCATGGTGGAACAAAACAAACATAGCACAGGGAAGACTTTTCACACCACCAACTACAACAGTGACCATAACAACAGATGCGTCCCTAATGGGATGGGGAGCACACATGAACAACCTCAGAGTGAGGGGATTGTGGACACAGCAGGATGCATTGAAACACATCAATATCTTTGAGTTAAAAACCGTATTCTTAGCCTTAACCTGTTCCGTGCGCGCGTCGGCCAACGGCCGTCGCGAGCACTACCTGGCTAGTGCTGCGCACGTCCGTTGGCCCACGCAGCCCCGCCCACTCATTAAAACTCCCGCGGCGGAATTCGCGCCGCGGTTAAGGAGTTAAAGGCCTTTCAAAAAGAGCTCTACGGGGAAAAGGGTGTTGATACAAACAGACAACACAACCACAATGTTTTACATAAACAAGCAAGGAGGAACTCCGTCTGTAGCACTCTCTACTCTAGCTCAAGAGATTTGAGGATGGGCAATCCCAAGGGGAATAGACATGATAGCAATACACCTACCAGGAAAGGACAATGTAGAAGCAGACGGACTGAGCAGACCAACAACATCATCCCATGAGTGGGAACTAAATCAAGCAGAACTCTAGAAGATTTTCAGGAAATTGGGGATACCTCAAATAGACCTATTTGCAACACCCCACAATGCAAAATGCCAAAACTTCGCATCCAGGCGACCTTGCAATCAGTCACTAGGGAATGCGCTATGGATAGACTGGTCAGGGATATTTGCTTACGCTTTTCCCCCAAAATACCATTACTGAACAAAGTGATCAGCAAATGCAAGATCAGCCAAATGACAATGATTCTCATTGCACCACAATGGGCCAGACAAACTTGGTTCGCAGAAATAATGGAGATGTCTCAAGGGAGAATGCAAAAATTACCAAAAAGAAAGATTTGCTAACAATGCAAAACGGAAAAGTACTTCACCCAGAACCAGAGAGCTTAGGCCTAGCGGCATGGCTCCTGAGGACTTAGAATTCGCGCATCTCAAACTCCCAGAAAGCACAATGGCTGTTCTGAGACAAGCTAGAAAACCAACAACAAGGAAATCTTATACAGCGAAGTGGAAGAGATATACACAATGGTGCCTTAAAAAACGTCTTTCAAGGAAAATTACAAAGGAAGGAACAGTACTAAAGTACTTGACACATTTACTAGAAAGTAAATTATGCTATACATCATTGAAAGTGCACTTAGCAGCAATCGTAGCGTATACCAGAGGCGAAACTGGGTAAAGTTTCTTCACTTCACATGTGGTCAAAAGGTTCCTAGAAGGAGCAAAAAGAATTGCACCCCCAAAAATGGTGCCAGCACCCACGTGAAACCTGAACATAGTTCTAGCACACATGATAAAAGCCCCATTCGAACCACTGCACAAAGCAACGCCACAAATGCTCACACTAAAGACTGCCTTTTTAGTGGCAATAACATCCTTACGTAGAGTTAGTGAACTACAGGCGCTAACACTACAGGAACCTTACTTTCAAATACATAATAACAGGATTGTCATGAGGACAGATCCTCAATTCATACCAAAAGTGGCATCAAGATTCCGCATAAATCAAGTATACAAATACCAAGTTTCTTTCAAAGACCAAAGCAGAAAGAGCTTTGCACACACTTGACGCAAGAGCGGTCATGTACTACATCGAAAGAACCAAGGAATACAGGAAAACAAAACAGTTCTTTGTATCCTTTGCAAACAGTTTTCTGGGAAGACCAGTGACCAAAAACACTATTGCAAGATGGATAGCGCAAGCCATACAGTTATGCCACAGGCAAGCAGGACAGGCCTTACAAGGTGCCCCGCCCGGGCACACTCCACAAGAAAGAAAGGAGCAACTATCGCTTTTCTAGCTAATACTCCAATTCAAGACATCTGCATGGCTGCAACATACTCTTCAGTACACACATTCACAAAACATTACTGTGTGGACATTTAAATGAATAAAGAACCACAAGTAGGAGAAAAGGTCTTACAACATCTATTCACAAACCGAAGCTCCTCTTCCACCCAGCCACCACAAGACTAGCAAACTGCTACAAAGTCTATGCACAGCATGTGAATCCAGAAAAGATTCACGCTGCAAAACGAATAGTTTCTTACCTGTTGGTGTAGTTTTGCAGCTTGAAGAATTTTCTGGATTCACTAGCGAACCCACCCTCCTCCGCCAAGAAAGATGAGAATAGGAGGAGAAGAAGAAAAAAAAAAAGAATCCGAAGATGGCGACCAAAGGTGGGAGCTTCCGGAGGAAGCCCGTCGACGTCACAGGAGGACACCAAATGGTGATATGTCGACGCCCACCAACAACAACAAAAAAAGGAAAGAAATACTACAATTCCGGACCCAACCACTAGATGGCGGAATAATGCACAGCATGTGAATCCAGAAAATTCTTCAAGCTGCACAACTACACCGACAGGTAAGAAACTATTTGTTACTTACATTCGGTAACGATGTGTCTGGTAGAGACATATATTAGTTGTAGATTCGATACCTCCCCATCCCACACCCATCCTCCCAGCTCTGCGAGCTGATTTCTAGGAATATGGACTCCCCTACAGCGCCCTAGTTTGGACGCACCAGTGGGCAGTGTCTTTCATGGCTCTGCGCTTCTGGCGTGGAAAGTCGTGTTAAGAACTGACGTCAGCACACATGGGCTGTGTCTAAATAGGTCCTGCAACGTCATCCTGGCGCCGACGACGGATGCAGAGCCGACCGCCGCCACCTACCGACACGCAGGGGTATTACTGATAAAATCTCTGGATCCAGACTGACGCCTAGGGGAAATTCTAAGGTAAGGAATCTACAACTAATATATATGTCTCTACCAGATACATCATTACCAAAGGTAAGTAACTGGTTCTTTTGGACCTATCCCCAGCTTTTGGCACCGCAAGTCACTGAGCTTTGAAGCACTGACTAATGGAGATTGGAATTGAGAAAATGCCCATAATCTCTTGGTTTCCTTCCTTAGTAACATAACTCAGTCTGTCTCATTTGGAGACTTTACTTTTCTCTTCCATGTGGGGGTCCTCACTAAACCCTACATTGATCAGCATCTATGTGGCTCCACTGGCCACCTTGATTAGATCTTATGGATTCAACACAATATCTTATGCGGATGAAACGCAAATTGTTGTCTTCATTCACGCAAACATAGATGAAGTAGCTATAAGATTTAAACTGTACGACCGCTATAGTCAATTGGGTGAAAAGCCAATGCCTAAAATTCAACTCCGATAAGACGGAAGTGTTGTTTTTGGGTGAGACCTGTCCTCCTGTAATTTTTCCTGGTGGCCTTCCACGCTTGGCCCTTTACCCACTCCAATCACTAAAGTAAAAAATCTTGGAGTGATTTTTGATTCCAAATGAACATTTGAAGACCAGACAAATCAGCTGATCTCTTCTGTTTTTTATCTTCTAAAAATACAAAAAAGGTTCCACTATTAATTTCTACAGACAACTGTCGTCTCTCTTGTACTTGTGAAAAGCTATCTATCTGGGTGTGAAACAAGGTCTGCTAAAAATGATTCGGAGGCTGCAGTGTGCAGCTATCCGTCTCTTGAAAATCATTAAGAAACCTGAATCGGCTGCTAACGGCTTAAGGATCTTCACTGGTTGCCGATTAAGAGCGGAGTTGCATTTAAAACATTCTGAATTGCACACAAAGCCCTGTACGGAATAGGCCCAGTCTACCTGAAGAAAAAAATGTTATGGTATGCTCCTACAAGGTGTTTGCGATCTGCTTATGCTAAGACCATGCAAGTCCCTAAGATTTGCAAAGCCACCTGCGGTGGCAGATGTTTTGTGCATGCCACAGCTCTCTCGTGGAACCAAATGCCACTGCATTTAAGGTCCCAATCAAACCTCATGAATTTTGGAAAACATTTAAAAACCTGGCTTTTTTCCGCTTTCGGCTAAATTTTGACCTAACTAGGCTTTTTGTTGATTCCGGTAGTGCAGACAACAGCGCCAAGACGCCTTTTGGGCATTTGTCACGCTTTATAAATATAAATCAAATCAATTCACAAGTCTGTAGAGCGGGATAATTTTGCCACTCTGTCATCTAGCAGTTCCAGATTTAAATTCCACTCCCAAGACTCCCCTTCTTGGAGGGCGCATTGCTTTGGTACTGATTAAAAAGATGAGGAATCTCCAGTTAGAAATATTGATCAGAACCATCAGCTACTTACCTTCAATAACACTCCAGTGGTTGCTTTAAACAAACATAGATTTCTCACGCACCCTCCCCTGCTCAATTCAAAATAGGCTTTATTCGATTTCTTCAGTGGAATTCATAAAAGCAAGTACAGACATAAAATAAATACTATTTACAAGGCTAAAAGTCATATACAAAATGATTAAGTTTACAGTAAGCTTTAAAAGTTAAAAATCTTCAGCAACAACCGATAAGGAATTCATCATAAAATGCAATCTTATTTACATCACCAACGGATCACACAATGATGTTTTTTCTACATCTAATTACATTCTTGTGGAAGATTGCCACAGGCTGCATGGTGTACTCGTTATGTAAAAGCTGAAGGGATAAAAATACTGGGCGACATTGTCACTCTTAGACCAAGCAGCTTTAAAATCGGTAAGAGCCAAAACTTTCTCTGAACTTCATAAAATTTACAGAAGAGCACTACATGGATTGTTGTTTGCTGTGACATTCCGTCACATGGGCATTTACAGAGCGAGCTTGACCCGTCGTTAATTACAGGAAAAGTTATTAGGCGATAGAAAGTGCCAAACCTAAAGCGAGTTAAAACAAATTTGTCACACGTGCCCTCCATGATTTGTAAATAGGGCTGTATATCATAAGTGGTCAATACCATTTGGTTACTGCGTACAGTCGATCTCATTATGATCTGTGGCGTTGACTTTCAGCTATTAATAAGATGCCAAGTTGGTTTTTAGTGTCTGCCAGTGAAAGATCAATATTGTTACATATGCTCCTCATTCTTGGGCGCAAAATAATCAAATTATTAAATTGACGACAGTGTACATGGTTGACTCCTTTATGACTCAGTGTCACTTTGTCCAGAGACTGCTTGGAGTCTCAATAGAGGTGGAGGGCAACACCTGTCGACATGCAGGAGCTATTGCAAGAGTTTCTGAGTCCAGTCTGGGACCTGGAGAGAACCACAAGGTGAGGAATCTGATTAAAGTATCCACCGGAAGGAGTGCCACTGAAGCCCAGTACCTTTTTCGTTCAAAACCTTTGGCAGGGTTTCTGTCATCTGAGGATAAACTGTTGTCCCTGCTCCATTTATTTTCATAACTTGTGGTATTAAAAATGCCGTATTGCATGATACTGTAATTGTAAATGAACTGCTGTTGCATGAAATACATTTGGACCTTGACATTCCTGCGCCATGTTCCTTTCTAGGAGGAGTTAGGCGCGTTCTTGAGATCATCAGACGCAGCATTGCATCGCGTCAATCAAGCAACTGCTTTGAGAGGGTTCAGCCTGTACTGCAGACTAAGCATTCATCTTCAACATAAGGTAACGGACTCAATTTAAAAGTCTCACCAATCATAAGCCTTACTGTTTACACCATAGTGTTGCATTAAACTTACATCATAGCAACTGTTTTTAGTGAGAGCTAGCTAGGTACAGGCCAGGATTGGTTCGGGGAGGTACGCCAGCAGATAAAGGTGGAGAAGTGATTGTGAAGGAGGTGGTGGTGGCGGCATCAGCAGCAATGGGAGGTGCTGAAGGTCCCTACGAGTCACTATTAACAGAAGGCTTGTTGTTTGAACGAGATTTGTACTCATTTCATAAATTTGTTCGTTATTTTATTCTCCATTGACATTCGATTGATGTTCAAGAATAGTACACATCCTCCACCTGTTTTTGAAATAATTTGTGTAAATAGACCATTGCTGTCAGAGGCAGCATTTCCAGTGTCTCATTATTAACATTTAATTGTAACCAGCACCATAAATGCAGCATGAGTCAACCATTCATCCAGAAGTGTCCCCCATGGAAAAACATACCACCATTACAGTTTATTTTCAGGAAGTCCAGCATTTACATTGTCACATTTCTGTTCTGAATGCCAGATAACCCTTTAATCTTCTGTTCTGCATGCCAGATAACCCTTCAATCCAAGGGAAAAGAAATAACAAACTCAGCAAATTGGAAACCGCTCCTGGCCAGAACCCACATAGTGCAAATAAGCAACCCCTAGAGCAGCGGTTCTTAACCTTTTGACTTTTATGGACCCCTACTGTATCATTCCTGTAACCCAGGGACCCCCACTGAGTCATTATTGGAAGCCTTGGAGAGACAGCCTAAGCAATTTCCATGATTTGAAACTCAAAATAATACACAAAAATGCAAAAACATGTAAACACCAAACACATGCCCAAATATTGGAATATTTAATTTAATTCACAATCAAATTTGTGAAGGTGTTCCAATTTCCATTTTGCTCCTTTATTTACGTATACGTTAAATAATTTTAATGTATTACTTTTTAATATTTAATTTTGGAAAACTAATGCAGTCCCTGTAGGAGGCTGGCTTAGAATATGGTGCACACTTTTTTAAGTGAAGCACCTCGCACTAATCCAGACAACCCTTTTGTTGATTTTAGTGGTCTTAGGCAACCTTAGAAAGCTCTCTAAGTGGTAGCTGTGGAGAGCAGCCTTCAGGCTTATCCAAAAGGAGTGTTAAGCAGCTTGTTTTACCAGTACTAAACATGCAGTTTAGGTTAAACGAAAAAGAACCACACAGTGTATATATAAAAATATGTCTATTTATTACACAACGCTCACTAACACATTGGTATATCTCCTACCCGGAGATATCAACACAAATACACAATAATACTTCAATTGCAAGAGGTAAGTAAGCACAATACACAGTGGTCTACAGGGAGAGACCAAACCATATACTAAGAAAGTGGAATGCGAACTGTGACCGAAGTCAGTACTTGGACCAGGAGACGCAAAAGAGCTGGGGACACAAGTAACCAACAAAGGTAAGTAACCAGGAACCCTATGGAGGCTGTGTGCCGAGTGGAAACACAGCTGCGCACTCAATAGAAGTCAATGGGAAAGTCGTGTTGCAGTTTTGAAGAAGGACCCTTCCCAGTGGCCCCCTAAGAAACCCTGTGGAAGACAGAAGGTTGGAGAGTCATCTCACCCGTAGATACCCCAGGAACCAGGATACCTACACCAGGAAAGCCGGGTGCATAGGTGCGAAGTGACGGAAACTGCCGTAGACCACAATAGAGGACTTCAGTAAAGATGCCGCTAGCGAAGACTGTGCAAGAGTCCAGTGGAATCCAAGGGTGGATTCTTTTTTTTTTTTTTAAAGATATTTTTATTAGTTTCAAAAATTCTGAGAATCACAAACATTTGTATTCGTACATTGCAGCCTTGTTACATCAGGTACATAAATACATAGCGATTAATAGCGATTCAGTCACTCGCGTCAAGAGTATACCCACCATGCATTGTCCTCTCCATCTCTTTAGTCGGAGAAATACACAAGTCCCCATGATGTGTTCCATTTGCTTCATTTTTTATCCCACTTCTTAGGACATCCTCTAGATTTAAACACCTCCTTTTCTGCAATCATACATTTGTCTAGTTCATGTGCCCAATTCTTTGTCGATGGTCCCTCTGCCACCGCCCACTTCATTGCTATTGCACCTTTCACTAATGTATAACCAAGAGTAGCCATTTGTTGCTACACTTCTGTAAGTCAGTCGCGTCCCATATATTAAGGAGCCCCAGTGGTGGTGTGAGGTTAACCTTTTTTCCTAGTGATTCCTGTATATGTTTTGTTGCCTTTTCCCATATAGGTCGTACAAATGGACAGTCCCATATAGTATGGTAAAAGGTTCCACGGAGACCTATTACATCCTGTCTACTCCCTATTTTAGCTAGTGTGACCCCAGTGAGATAAGTTCTATGTAGGATTTTTAGTTGAATCAGACTGAGACGAAGAGGGATGGCTGCCTCCCTTGGGGACATCAGTGCCGTTTGCCAATCGTCATCTTCAATGTGCCCTACGTCAGCTTGCCACCTGTCTCGAAGAGCATGAAACGGATCTGGCAAGTTATTACATAGTTTCCAATACGTTAGTGATATGGATTTGTTCAAGATCGGTTCAGAGAGCAACCGATCCAAGGGTGGATTCTTGAAGAGAAGAACCTGCAAGCACAGGGGACAGAGTCAATGCCACTCGGAGGTGACCAGGGGCACGGAAGGGCAATGCCCACTGATGTCTGAGGATGCAGGAGTGATGACAGTGATCATGTCGCTGCAGCTGTGAGGACCAGGCGACGCTGAGGAAGACCATGAGCCGTGCACGAGCTGTCCCACGTCGGAAGTTGAGAACCTGGGTTCGGTGTCCGGCGGGAGCACCAAACAAGCCTTGGCAGCAGCAACAGGCATGGAAAACGATGAAGGAGCAACGTTGGGACCAGCAAGGTCCAAGGGACTCGCCAAGTGCAGGAGATTCAGAGCAGGCCCGAGCAAGCAGGGGAGCCCACTGAAGCAGGAGAAGACCCTTGAGAGGACCCACAGGCCAAAGGCACAGGAGACGCAAGAAGACCTCGATCAGCTTACTGAAGATGAAGGCCCACGGTGCACAGGATCCAGTAAGGACGAAGATCTTGGCAGGAAGCGATTCTGGAGCTTCTTGTAGCCCAAAGATCTCTGGAGTGCAGCGCCAACAAGCTTTGGCAACGGGAAGTCGACGTGGTGAATAGGGGGTTCGGTCTCAGCGGTTCCGACGAGGAATACTGGCCTCAAAATTGCTTAAAGGATAGGCCTGGCCTCGAGGGAGTTGCAGAACCATCACCTGTGTTGCTGAGCCTCACGAGTCCTTGAAATGTCAGGAGCAGTAGACCGGTCCGCTTTGTTGCGGTGCCTGGAGATGCAGGGGAGTGACTCCTTCACTCCAAGGGAGATTACTTCAGGTGTCCGTGATGGGAGACCAGGAGCTGCAGGAGTCTTCTGTGATGCAGTTTCGGTTCCAGGCGAAGTCTAAGTGTCCAGACGGTCAAAGAGTGACTTGGTTTCAGGCTTGAGTCTTTTCCCACAATGAATCTGAGGTCCCACCCAAAGGTAAGCCCTTTTATACCCTAAGAAAGGGGTTAGGACGATTCGGGGATCCCTCCCAGAGGAGTGGCTGGACAGAGGGGAGGATACTCCCATGTCCTTTGTCCAGTTTCACGCCAGAGCGGCTGCCAAGGGCTCCCTGAACTGGCTGAAACTGGTTTATAGAAGGAGGGCACTAAATGTGCCCTTCAAAGCAGTCTGGTGGCTCTGGCAAGCACCCCCACCCCAGCCCAATACACAAAATCCTGTCTGGGAGGTGGTCACACCCCGTGACAGGAAACCTATTGTTCTACCTTCCCCTGCTTGAGCTCAGAATCGTGTCTGGGGTCAGCAGCACTACTAGCTTGTTGGCAGATCCTGGAAGGCTGTTACCGGGAGTACTGGGGGCTTCCCAAAGGAGCCACCCAGTGCATGGAATCATACCTCCAACACCGATAACGGTGTTGGGGTATGATCCCAACATGTTTGATACCAAACATCCCTAGGTTTGGTACAGCCAATATATAGTTAGCCATTGCGTAATGACGGATGGCCACTATAGTATTAAAATGGCTGGCCGCACTTACAAACCATGGAGAATCGACTCCGGTGTTTGTAGGGGTGTCCTGCTCATGCAGGGGCACCCACACACTTATAACCCAGCACCCTGCCTTCAGGATTGAAAGGCTGCCTTAGGGGTGACTTATAGGTTTTAAGTGTAGTGACCTCGGATATAAGAAAACTTATCTGTCATAAGTGGTGCTAGCAGCAGCTTACACAGGCTGCAATGGCAATGACTGTAGTCACAGTTTGAATGGTCTCTCATGGGTGGCATAATACATGCTTCAGCCCATGGGAGGCCCCTGGTGTACCTATGCCCTGGGTACCTCAGTACCATATATTAGGGACTTACTGGGGTACACCAGTAACCAATTGTGGGTGTACAAAAGTTCTTACCAAGTCAAATTTAGGTAGGAAGCGCAGTGACTGGGGTCCTGATTAGCAGGATCCCAGTCAGACTAGTCAAAAAAACATACTGACACCAGCAAAAAATGGGGGTAACCATGAAAGCAGATCCTACAGTCCCCCTGAAGAGACCTTGTGAACCCCCAGAGGTCCCTTGACCACAGGTTAAGAACCACTGCCCTAGGGCAATCCCAACTCGAATCTGACAAGAGGAGAACTGCAGCCTATTGATGATACTGTGGCTTCAACACAAAATTGTTAACTACATACTTAGAAAAATATTCGGTAAATCAGGTTTTTCAGTACAGTATTAAAGGCTTATACCTGCAACACAACAAAGGAGTTTACATCACCCATTCGAAGTTATGAATGTGTTGCAGTCCCATGTAGATATCGGGAGCATGACACAGGCAGAGTAACAGAAAGAAAGAATTTGAAATCACAAATTGCAACCCAATGCAAACGTTTAAAAATAATATTGCTGCCAGAGAGCAGATGTAAAGGAGAAGCTCATAAATATGACTATTATGATAGAAGTCTCAGTGTAGGGCTGCTTTACGGAGACAGTTAGGTTGGTGTAAGCCTTAGGACATAGGTCATTGTTGAGGTTAGGCTTAGCGATAGGTTTAGATTGAGGTTTAGGGACAGGGCCATGTTTATGGCTAGGAGAATAAATTAGGTAGCCCCCTTCGTAGCCACACCTCTGGGTTGGGCTAGGAAGTGCCACACGCCAGAAGCGATGTCCTGCCATATTGGAAGTAGGCAGAAGTGGTTATCAGGTGGGAGGGAACCTGGTAGTACGTTGGCTGTCAACTGAATCCTGCCCTGAGTGCATTTTCTGAGCATAAGTAGGGCGCCGCTGGCACCCTGAACTCAGATCTCTACTGGACTGAAAGGAGGACCAAAGAAGGACTTCCCTGCTGCACCATGGAGCCAGCAAAGAGGGGCTGCACCGACGTGGACTGCACCTGCTGAACCTGGTGGCTAGCAAAGGAGAGGGACTGTGCCTGCTGTGTCCTGCTTGGGGAGAAGTCTTCTCATGAGCCCAGCCAAAGCAGAGTCTCCAAGGGTCAGAGAGCTGGTCAGTGAGCTGGCGTTTTTTTCACAGCACAGGGAACACAACAGCTTAGAAGCCTGGTGAGGCAAGTTGGTAGCCAAGAACCTTAAACCCTCCGCCAACCGCCCATGTGCAGCACCAGGGCCAACGCACAAAACGTTGAGCCCGTCAGAGTGCAGCTGGGACCCCCAGAGGATGAGTTATGGACCCAGGAAGGATTGGTCTGGGACCCGCTATACGGGGCGACTGGTATTCAAGGGCGACTGGACTTCTGCCAGCACCAAGAGGACTTTAAGGGACATCAACCCTGTGGCCAGGAGCTTCTTCATGGACTGAAGAGTAGTCCCAGCAAGACCCCTGTCGACCGCATCGCATTTACAGCATCCTTTGAAACTCTAAGCGACCGCAATACAGCTAGCCTAAACTTTGTGCTGGAAAAGTTACTAAGTGTCAAATTTGTTGTATTTGCCAGTGCTTGTTCGCTGTTGAATTAAAATACCTTGATTTACTATGCCTTGTAAACTCTATATCTCCGGGACCCTCTGGTGGATCTTTTTCGTTATGGTGGCTAAAAAAACCATTAAAATACAGTCTATTTTTAGGGTCGAGCTTGCTAGTGCATGCGTGTCGTTTGCGACACACTGTTGGGAGTTTTGTTGGATGATAGAGGGTCATTGGTTGCTCAAAGAGTACTTAAAAAGAACACCTTGGCAAGGGCAGTGGGTGCAACCATGGATTTTGCCAAGAGACTAGTGGCTAAACCTGTACCTGCCTTAATTAAGGTCTACAGAGAAACATGTATCCCTATTGCCACCTACGGTTGTGATGTGTGGGGATATGAAGACGTAAGAGAACTGCAGGTGGTTGAGAGTAAATTCTTGCGTGGACTTCTTACTGTTCCCACCTGCACCCCTTCCTTCATGATGCATGAAGAGCTTGGCCTGGGCTAAATTTCTGACCTTATTGCAGTTGCACCATTATTGCTCTAGTTGAGAATCTGGTCAAGTCCTGTTCCTATTTTAAACCAACATGTCCTAGAGGACTGTATTGCACTCGAGGGGGGGCCTTGTGGACCCCCTTGGCTAGGTTATGTCATGGAGCAGTTGAGGAAGATAGGCGGCCCTGACCTGCTCAAGAACACAACACCACTACGCCCCAGTGATATGAGGGACATCAAAACCATGTTTTTGACTAGGTGGCTGGCTGAAAGGGAAATCATGGAACTCGCTAAGCTCACTGTGAGATAATGTTTAAGGTTGAGCTCAAGCCCACAGAGGCAGCCCTACTTGCCGTTTGTCAGTAATGTTCATTAACGCTTCCTGTTGATCAGATTCAGATCTAATTTTATACACTGGTTTTTAGCTGTACCCAAATGATTCCCAAAGTCAGGTGCTTTAAAGCCATGTCCTTGTGATAATTTTTCAGAGCAGGACACCATGCACTTTGTTTTTCTGGGATTTCTATGGGACCCTGCGGAAAAATGTATCCTCCCTCTGGTAAGGACCTGTCAATTTGCACAAGTAAGGCCTGCTCTGTTGTATTTACAAATGCTTTCTTCCCCTTGTCTGCTTTGGGGTTGCAAGCTTTCTTTCAGGAGCCCTAAGACAAAGGCCAAAGTTGTTTAAGGATTAGAGAGCTTCCATTTGTTTTCAGCGCGTATGGGTAGAACTTGCACACACTTAATCGTGGTACTCATAATGGATTGAACTCGACGATTCTGTTCCTGTGAATGCACTGACACTTCTGCACTTTATATGTCTAATTTTTAAACCCCTGGTTCTGTGATTCTGTACTTCTCTTTTAATGTCTTGCTTTAACTTGCCCCTTTTACAATTGGTCTTAGTTGGTTTTAATTTCTGTCAAATCTGAAACGTACTTGCACTAAATGGTTTCATTTAAAAATCTAGGTATTAATTTTGATTTTAAGTATATAAGTTTTATTAATGTGCTTTTATGGTCTATATTGACCGAATAAAGAATTATTGACTTGACACTGTTGTGTACAGAAAAGGGCTTGGAGCCCACCTATTGCTTGCCATTTGTTATCTTCACATCACTCTCCTTTACCAGCTCCATAATTGGCCAGGGCAGCCTAAACTTCTCTTCCGATGCTTGCTGTGGAGCAGGGACCAAGCACAGATTAATTCAAGTTAATTTGTGCCCGTCCGCTGCTCCTACTGTGATTGAGGTTCTATGTCTTGACCCCACTCTCCCACTCTACAGCTCCGTCCATAGCGCCTGCATGTGTTTCAAATTGCTCTCCCCCACGCCGCATTCTTGCTTGTCCAACCATCCTCCTTCCGCTGTCGCTTGCTCCCTCCTTCCGCTGTCGCTTGCTCCCTCCTGTGCCCCCGTGGCTGCTTGCTCCATACCTCTCCCACGTCATGGGGTTTTGCTTGTTAATTAAATGTATAAGTAGGATTGGCGTCCGCCTCTCAGGGTTTCACTGGAGTACACTTGATCGTGCAGACTGTGGTTTGAGGATTTCTCTGTAATGCTGTTTATCTAGGTTTCACTGTAACATTGTTGATCGTGCATACAGCAGTTAATGAATTCAGTATTCGCTGTGTTTCTTTAACCCTAAGAGGTTATATAACTTTCTTTACCTACTTAAGTGTTTTAGCATCCACAACCTAGCGTTTATCTGCCAACGCTGAAAAATCGTGTTTTTAGCCAAAAAGCCCCCATGATTCTCTGAATGACCGGTGGTTGAAAGGCTATGTTTGAAGAGGAGTGACCAGAGTATTACTTCCAATTTGTGACACCTAGCCTCTCACACTGTGACACACTCACCTAAGCAGCTGCCATCTTGGAGAGATGTTTGTTATTAAGTAAAACAAAAACATTGAAGATGGCAGCTGTGTGTTCACACTCATAGCCAACTTTCAATGTTTTTTTACCAACAAGATGGTAAAAACAAACGAGCATCGGCAAAGTCTGTTGCTTGTTGTCATAGCGAGACCTTTTTTTCCCTTGAGTCTTAGGAATGGACTCTGATATTGCTGTTAGGAATTGTCTCTTCTCCTGGCCACAGTTTCACAGCTGTAAAAAGAGGGAAGCAAGACACAAACCATGTATGAAATGAACTCTATTTTGTTAAATATGGCTTGAGAGCCTCACCCGCATAGCTGATCCAAAAGGTTGAGAGGTATGCTTGAGGTAAAACTTAGCAGCCTTGATATTTGGCAGCCCTGGCTTTTGGCTGCACCAGTGGCGGGCTCCTAAGAAATACTTTGGGCCCTTGCGCGTTTCTCATCCAAACTTTTTTTGTCTAGGCTTATATTTTACTTTTTGCCGCTCCCTCTCCACCCTTCCATTTGCTCCACTCATTTTAGTTGCATTTTTATATGGAGCAAACTTGACCAGAAGGTATTGAAGCTCTTTGCGTGAGCACCAGTTACATTTTGCAAGGCCATATTCATTCGTTTGTTAGGCTTGGGGAGATGAAGTGATTTGCCCAGAATCACAGGATGTTGAGCCGGCGCCAAGACTCGAACCACAGTAGGCAGCTCTGCTCGTTACGCTACATCTTCTCCTTGGAGGAGAGGGTTGCTTTACTTTTTGGCGGGCACCCCTCCCCCCTTTTCTTTTTTTGCAGATTTATATTTGACTAATAATTCTGCCGGAGAGAATACGTGTGCTGGTTGGTGTGCTGTGCAGTCTACGGGAAGGGATGTGGTGCATTTCAGTCCACAGCACACGTGTACTGCACTGCACGGCACTTACTTGTTTAGGTACTTGCGTTCATTGATACTCGGCTGGTTTAACTTGTAGATGTTGTTACCAGATTTATAGTACTTGAATTCCCGCCGCGGAAGGGTGTAAGGCTTCAGTGTGCCTTACTAGGATTGGACCCCATAACCACCAGAACGCCACCTTTTCCCGGGGCGATCGATCAACTCGCTGAGCCATCCTCTGGAGCATACTTTTTGTTAATTCACCCATTCTTTCGCTCAATAATGGAGCTTTAAACCAAAATCAAACTGCATTATTTGGTCTATATAACTGAAACCGAATAAAATCACAGACTATCTCAAACTGTTTCAAATGGCTATAATTTGTTTGTAGCTATGTACGTTTCGTTGATCATACAGCTCTCGAGTGGCAGAGTGGGGCATGTTGGCACTAGAAAATGTACATAGACAAATGAATTAACGTCTTTTGTTAACTTGAAAATACCCGACACGATATACTGGTGGCCTTCTGCCTTGTGTGCACTTTAACAAGTGACTGCCATACATGTAATTGTGATTGCATTTAATGCACAATGGATACTTTTTGGCTTCTGAGGCTAGAAAGCTCAGCGACCGGACACACCGCTCTTCCCTTTTCAGCTACGAGTCTCTGTTTGAAAGTGCGCATGCCTGCAGCTGCTGACTGTGCTTTGATCGTGGGATGAAATCCCGTCGATGGGATGGCTGAATGAAAGCTGTGCAGACTATTTCTTGACACGTGTACTACCGTAGAGACGTAATTTAAGGCGTATCCACTTTACGGAGATGTTTCCTATGTTTTAAGCTCCCATGAACCCTGCGCATGTCTTAAATCTGACGAACCAAGCCGTATCCTCCCATCCAATACATGTTAAGGTTATGGCTCATATGATTAAGGCATTTATGGAATAGAGTGCAAAAGAATAACGTGGCATTGTCTCGGTTTCTGTTGACGATGACACAAACATAAAGTCATGTCTGTCAGAGCCTTCCCAAATCCATTCTTGGATGCTCGGTGTCCTGGGACTGACAGGCAGCTAGCTCCTCCAATAACTAGCACTGGCAAAGCCATTAGGTTTTGCGTATGCAAAATGTATTGGCTTTATCACCGTTTTTTACATGTTGCACAGCAGTTGAGCTTCTGTGCAGCGTGGCTTAAAGTAAAAAAAGAAACAAAAAAAACGATATGACGCCAAATTAAGCCATGCTCCACAAAATATCAACTGCTGTGCAACATGTAAAAAAAAAAAAATTGACAAAGCCAATAGATTTTGCATAGGCGAAACCTAGAGATCCCAAATGGTAGACAGGGGCCACCCTAGTGCCCCTGGGTGGGGAGAACATTTACCCTTTAGCTCACTGGCCTCCAAGTATGGAGAAATGCCAACAGTGGCCAAACATCAGTGGGGGTGGATGTGAAGGCTCTGAGGAATACAGGTGCCAGTGTGACTGTGGTCATGGCCAAGCTGGTTTTCCCAGACCATCCTACCAGAGTAGGTGCACAAGATTGTCATCGCTGACAATGTCACAAAGTCACTCCCTGTGACTGTGGTTGACTTTTAGTGGGGAGGAGTAACTGGCCCAAAAAGGTAGATGTGCCCCCTGCCATCCCTGTAGATTGGAGAAGCCGCCCTTGAAGGGCAAATGGGTAACACTTGGGAGAGGGGCTGCTCCATTGTTCAGGCAGATAGGCGGGCATGTGGGACAGGAGAGGGCAAACCAGTTGCCAACCAAGCTTTCCAGGGGCGTGTAGCCCCCTTGGTAGCCACACCTCTGGGATGGGCTATGGAGCTCAACACGCTGGGAGAGAGGTCCTGCCATACTGGAAGTGGGCAGAATGGTGCATCCTGGGATGCCCTGATGCCACACTTTGCAGGAAGTGAACATCACATGGGAGGGAACCTGGTACCCCATGGGATACTAACAGCATCCTGCCCTGAGGTCATTTTCTAAGCATAAGTATGGCACCACAAACTCGGATCTCAACTGGACTGGAATGAGGACCAAAGGACTGCTCTGCTTAACTGTGGAACCAGCAAAGAGGCTGGTGTGGACTGCACCTGCGAACCTGGTGGCTAGCAAAGGAGAGGGACTGTGCCTAGTAGCCCAGTATCTTTAACCCGCCGCCAGGCACCTGGGCCCAAAGCACAAAGTTGTATCCGAGTTCGCTCAGCCTAGGAGTGCCGTTGGAGTGCAGCTTGGACCCCCAAATGACGAGTTATCGACCCAGGAAGGATTGGTCTGTGACCACGATTCTGGGAGACCTGTAGTCCAGCGGCAACTGGACTTCTGCTAGCACCGAGAGGACTTCGAGGGACGCCGACCCTGTGACCAGGACAGACTCATCCTGTTCGTGGACCACGAGTAGTCGCAGCGAAACCCCCGTCGACCCCATCGCATCCAGAGCATTATTCAAGCATCTTCAGCATCATTTAAGAATCTTCAGCATCCTACATCCCTTGCATCAGGACCATTTCCATAGGAAAGCCCTGCAATAGATAAAAGTGTCTGGAAATCTTCACCTACTGAGGTAATTGTTTTAGGACCTTGCTGGTCCTTCTAACTGGCTTCCTACTTGAGTTGGTCACCTAAAGTGACTCTAAGTGACTGCATTAGAGCTGGCTGAAACCTTTTGCTGAAAAAGTTTCTAAGTGTCAAATTTGTTGAATTTGCCAGTGCTTGTTCACGGTTGAATGAAAATACCTCTATTTACTGTGCCTTGTAAATCCTATATCCCTGGAACCCTCTGGTGGATCTTTTTCATTGTGGAGTCTAAAAATACATAAAAATACAGTCTACGTTTATAAATTGGTGTCAGAATTCTTTGGTATCTTGTCGATTTCTTCCACAGTTGTTTGTGTGCTGTTTAAATGCTTTACACTTTTTCATTTGTGTAAGCCTTGTAGCTCAGAGCCACAGCTACCCAGAGTTGAGCTGAAGGTTTTACAAACGAAACCTCAGGGTCCTAAAGGGGTTGATAAGTGTAATACACGGTGAGGTCACACAACCACTCCATATAATACACCCCATTTCCTCACAAAGGCTAAGCCTTATTACTGGACCTGTTCACGTTAACATTTGTCTGAGTGTCCTCTGTGCTCATGGTTTCAATGCTCTTGTCTTAAGGATCATCTTGCTCTATTTTCTACTCTTGAACATCAAAGAAAATAGCATAATGGGAGGCAAACTTGGCTGTTATCCTAGTTGTCCTTCATAGTATTTTTTTATTTATTAATAAATATCTCAACCTTCTTCTTGTAAAACCTTGATAATAAAAAACAACTTATAGGTGTCTTTGTATTCCAGTAAGTCACGTAAAAGATATTGCTTGCTGACCAAATAAGACGTTAAGGGACACGTATCCTTAAAAATGATGGTCTGAATTTTCTTATCCGGCACATTGTGCCTATTTTTCTTTCTTTCAAAAGTGTTTTAAAACTTAAAATGTTAGTTGTAAAAGGGGTTCCATACAAGAGTTTAGATATTCTACTGTTTGCAAATTCAAAGAAAGTTCTCATAAGGGAGAACTAGAATTACAAAGTTTTCCATCATTGCTTAGAGTGTGCAGAAACATGGCCCTCCAAGAATAGTTATAAAAATCTTTCACATATGTCTATTTGTCTAACTGATTTCTTCTCTGGGGAGGCGTAAGCAAGGAGCTTCCTACTTGTTGATCTTTACAGAACACAATAGTGTAACATTATCACAATAGTTCTTTTCATTTAATGTGTGACTAATCTCTGATATTTTTATGTGCAGTTCTGCTCAGAAGGAAGGACCTACTTATCTACTCTGGAGGAGACTGGAATGTGGATAGAAAGAGACATCTTATCATTTCTCCAGACTTCTGAAGGAGAAACAGAAGTTTCAGAAACTTGCTCAGTTTCACAGCAGATCCTTAAGGTTTGTATATCTTGTGCTTGTTTGTGGAAAGAAATTGTAAAATGTCACATTCCCCACGTTAACTGAAGGAAGACTTAAAATACTTTTTTTTTTTTTTTTGCGAAATCTTGCTGCTCTGCGCCATACTTTCCAGTAAAAATATAATGTCCCATGTTAAACTAGTGTTGTATGTATTGGAACGTTATAAAGTACAAATCTAGCTTAGAAGGGAGAGGAGGAGAAAGACTATTTTTATATTTTTCTTTAGATTATTTTGATATATGAAAGGCTGGGTCTATTTTCCCTCCCTTCTCAACAAAACCCAAGAACATCATCTGCGGCGTCCCTCAAGGCTCATCCCTCAGCCCAACCCTCTTCAATGCCTACATGACCTGCTTGGCCAACATCGTCAGGAACCACTGACTCCACATCCTCTCATACGCCGATGACGCACAGCTCATCCTCTGGCTATCCAAAGCCCCCTCCACCGTGAAGACCACCTTCCTACTCTGCTTTACCAGCATTGCCAACTGGATGCAAGATAACTGCCTCAGACTAAACGTTGACAAAACTGAAGCCATGATCTTCGAAAGCACCACCTCACCATGTTACGACTCCTGGTGGCTCGCCACCCAGGAGCCCACCCCCACGGTCCAAGCCTGAAACCTCCGTATTATCCTGGACAACAAACTCACCATGTAGAGCCAGATCAAAGCAATCTCCTCTACCAGCTTCCTCACCCTCCGCATGCTACGCAAGATCATTAAGTAGCTCCTGGTTACCACCAGACGCACCGTCACCCAAGCCCTCGTTACCAGCCTCCTGGACTATGGCAACGCTCTGTGTGCTGGAATCACATCAAACTTCACGAAAAGACTACAAATCATACAGAACTCTGCGGCTAGACTCATCCCGAGCCTCCCCAGAAGGACCCACATCACCCCCACCTGAGGAACCTCCACTGGCTCCCCGCACACAAAAGATGCCAATTCAACATGCTGACCCATGCCTACAAAGCCCTTCACAACCGAGGACCAGTATAACTCAACCACCGCCTCAGCTTCCACCTCCCCTCCAGACCCCAGTGCTCTGCCTTCCTCTCACTCGCCCACACCCCCGCCGCTGCAAAAGTGGAGGCTGCTCCTTCTCGTACAGTGCTGCAAAATCCTGGAGCAGCCTCCCCATCCACCTCAGAACAGCACCCTCACTCCAGCAATTCAGAAGGATGCTCAAGACCTTGCTCTTTGACTGAAACACCGAGCAGCCGGACCCAGCGACCGGATACCCTTACTGGTGATTAGTGCGCTATACAAATCCTGATTGATTAATTTGAGACTTGGAACCCTTTATCAAAATGTATTAAATGTGTTATAATCTGAGCCTATTTAACTTAATGCAAGGATGTCTTTAATTGACAACAAATGGGATGGAGGACGAAATAATGGAGGAATGAGCAAAGGAAGAAAGAGGGTGAAGAAATTAGGGAAGAAGTCAGGAAAAAAGGAAAGAATGATGAGGAAAATAGCAAAGGGACAAAACATGTAATTATAGCATTGCACATCTAAAGCCGTAGTTCTAATCATCACCACTTACAAATGCCCCAATCACTCTTCCACACCAGTATAGCTTTTTAACACCTGCTGGTCATTGGTAAACATGCTTTTGCTGATGTCTTGGTAAACTCAGATTTAACCCCTATACCACAACCTACTGGATCCCTTAAATAAAATAGCTATTTGTCCTCTGACCATTACAACAAATCCCCTCATGTCCACATGTAAAGCGTCTTTAAGTCGAATGGATGACATTCATTTCAACTCATTAAAGAAATTTGCCCCTTTCTCCCAACACCATAAATATTCAATTTTGCAAGAAGATGTTTGATCTAACCTGCTGACCAATAGGAATCTAAATTTCTGGTGATCCATGATTCACAGATTTTGGGTAGTAGGTATAACTCATTGGAACAGCAGAGATTATAGCGTTTCACAGTAGGATCTATGTTTCCAAATTTACTATACTGTTTCAAATGGTTTTGGTTAGTCTCATAAAAGTTACATATCCAGGTGCCAGACTGGATCCAGGAGATTTTCCAACATAGCCCCTCCACACCAGTGGGGGTGTCCTGCTGTTCTGCGTCGACTCTGCTCCTCCACAGAAGTGACGACTGGTAAATAGGTTCCACCCAAGTATGCTGATGTCAGTTCCTTTCTTTCCGCACCATCGTACGTGGATCCTACTTTTTCCTCTACAGATGAGCCCTTTTTTCTCAAAACAATTCTTTCCAGTGGGCAAGGGAACATGTTCCCTCCTAAAACTTCAAGGTTTAATTCTTGTAGGGACAATCGCAAGCAAATACCTGTGACAGATCTGCATGAGGTGTGCCTATGGTGTTTGTGGTTGGGCCACAACCCCAAGTCCTGCGAGGAGTGTGCCCTGATGCACCCGAAGGCGATAATGGAAATGTAAACCCAAGCTGTACAATGGTGAGCACCGTAGGAAATTTCTTTTGAAGTAAGGGACACTCACTGCGCCCGGTGTTGTTGCAGTCCAAGTCTTCGAGTAGGTTAAAACCCAAGAAGAAGCACAAGAAGCCCAGGCAGCCTTGTCCAAGGCTTGCCACTCTACAAATGAGAAGTCCTAAGGACACGTCAAGGTGCCCTCCGGTCTCGCTCCCTCGTTCCCGACCAATAAACCGATTGCGCAGCTGATCGTAATGCTCTGAGAATACCTGGGTCTATTGGTAACACCACAACAGACTGAGGTGTTTATGTAGGTATGCATGTCAGGATTTCTAAAGCTTACGGCTACTCCAAGGAGTGTCCCGGTGCTATTGTAGAAAGTTAGAGAATGCAAAGGGACAGAATTAGAGAGTGAAAAGGCAAGTTATTAGTTGCTTTCTGAAAGCTCGTTCATTATTCATTTGGCGTAACTGAGCAGGCATGCTGTTCCAAGCTTGCAGGCACGGGAGGGAGAAAGAAAGATCTTCCTCCAGTTTTTGCTTGTTTAACCCTTGGATCTTTGGCAAAATGGCTGAGGAAAGAACGCAAGGTTCTTAGGGAAGAGTAGGATTGAACCCTGGAGGACAGCTTTGCCGGTCCAGAATGGTGTAGAGCCCTGTGCATAAGAGTCAGGATCTTACACTTGATCCTTTTTTTATAGGAAGCCAGTGTAGGTTCCTCAGATGAGACAAGATCAAGGCTTGCCTTGGTAATTGAAGAGCCAGTTTGGCTGCGTTGTTCTGAACCGTTTGTAGATTCTGCAGCAGATAATGTGGCAATCCAGCATAAAGGACATTGGCATAGTCCTGTCTGGACACCACCAGGGCTGGAAGAACCGTGATCCTTGCAGAAAGGGAGAGAATTTGCAGGAATTTTTTGACTGTTCGCAACAGACCACAGCATGTGCCAACCACCATATTAACTTGAGAATGAGGCGACATCTGTTTATCAATCTTCACACCCAGGTTTTTCACTACTTGGCCTGGATGTTAGGTGTAGGAGCCTCGTCCAGCCTATGGGCTTGTGGGTCAAACATAAAATCTGAAAGAAACACGTTAGTTATAGATTCCTTACCTTAGAATTACCCCCAGGCGTCAGACTGGATCCGGAAAGTTTTTTCGTCAGCAGTACCTCTGCGCGTCGGAAGGTGGCGTCGGTCGGCTCCACGCCCGTCGTCGGCGTCGTGGTCGCCAGGATGACGTCGCGGCAGCTACTTAGACGCCGCCCTCGCGCGCTGACGTCAGTTCTTTCTTTTTCCGCGCCAGCCAGCGCAGATCCGGGAAGAGCGGTACCTCCAGTCATTTTTTGACTGATTTTTTTTCTCGTCTTTTGTCGACTTCTTTTCAAGTCTTTGACTCCTAAGGTGCATGGGGGATGCCCGGTTTCAAGCCCTGTGGTTCCTGTCAACGGATGATGTCGGTGACGGATCCGCACCGCATGTGTCTCTTTTGCCTGGAGCGCGACCACGACCCCAAGTCGTGCTCCGACTGCCGGTCGATGGCGCCGAAGGCTTTGTGGGAGCGGTCCCGAAAGCTGCTTGAGCACCGGCAGTCGGCTCCGCGCCGTTCGAGGTCGCGAGGGAGGTCGAGGGACCGGTCGCGGAGCCATCACCATTCGTCCAAGTCTTCGAAGTCTTCGCACTCTGGGTCGGATAAGTCGAAGCATAAGAAGAAGTTGATGAAGCAGCGTCGCCCTTCGACTTCTCGTCGGGCGGCCGCTCCGACAAGGGACGCGGGTGGTGCCCCTCCCACGGCTCCGCGCGCGGAGCCCGACGAGTTGACCCCGCGTTTCCCACCCTTTCCGGGATTCGGAGCGACTCCCGCCCAGCTTCGTACATTATACTAGTCGATGCATGCCATCTTTGGGCGGACCGAACCCGTCGGCGCTTTCCGGCCCGCGGACTCAGTTGGGGGACCTAGGCCTTCTCCGCCGTCGGCTCCGGCCCCGGCGTCGCAGGCCCCCCTTGGATCCAGGCCTGGATGCGGATCGGCACCAGTTGTCCTTATTACGCCTCAACCGGCGCCACTTCCACCGGCACCACTAGAGCGTTCGACGCCGGTCGGCCCCCCGGCCGGCGTCGACAATGGCCTCCATCCTGACGTGGACCCAGACCGGTGTCGCCCGGAGCCGGACTGGCGTCGCCGGTGCCGAGAGGGGTTTTTGTGCCCCTGTTCACTCCTGGGGTCCCTTTTCAACAAGAGTGGCACCCAGAGGATGAGGAGGAGTACTGGGAGGGGTCAGGTGACCCTTTGACTGACCAGTTGGACAGTGAACAGGACTGGAGGGAGGAACTGGGGGATGCCAGTGGTTTGGACACCTCCCTTGACCTTGGCATGTTGTCTCCTTCTACCGTGGCTACGGAGGAGGGAGCGTCATACGCAGTGGTGTTACGTAGGGCGGCCGAGGCTCTCAACCTCGAGCTTCTTACGGTGACGGTCAGGACTAACCTCCTGACAGAGGTGCTTCAGCCGGCTGCGAGCTCTTCGGAGCCCTTGCTACCGTTCAATGAGGCCCTCACCGATGTCCTTTTGGGCACATGGTCCAGGCCCAACACGTGGGCTCCCGTGGATAGGATGATTGCCCGACACCACCGCCTGGCTCCGGGCGACCCCACTTTCCTCTCCCAACACCCCACCCTGGAGAGCTTGGTGGTCCAAGCCTCCACCTCCAAAAGCGCATTCCCTACCGCTCCCCCGGAAAGGGAATCCAAGAAGCTGGAACACCTTGGGAAGAAAATTTCTCTTCCGCCAGCTTAGGACTGCGGTCGGTAAACACCGCATGCCTCTTGGGCCGTTATTCCCACTCGGTGTGGGATACAGTGGCTGCATCAGTGTCCGGAGGAGGCCCGGGCAGTGCTGTCCCAGGCTGTTGCCGCCGGGAGGGATGCAGCAAAGTTTGCCATACGTTGTGGGCTGGATACTGACTACTTTCTGGGCAGGACCATTACAACGTCGGTAGCGCTTCGTTGCTACGCCTGGATGAGGTCGACTGGCTTTTCAGGGGATGTCCAGAACACCTTGATGGACATGCCCTTTGATGGCCGTCGCCTTTTTAGCGACAAAGCAGACAACGCTCTAGAGCGTTTCAAGGACTCCCGGGCTACGGCCAAGTCCTTGGGCCTCTCCACCCGCCCTGCGCAGTCTGCTTTTCGCCCCTTTTGTGGCTACGGAAGGGGTGCCCCGCTACGTCCTGCCCAGAGCCACAGGCCGCAGCAAGTTACCCAACCTTCGCGCGGCCGGGGACGTGGAAACAACCGTCGTGGTTCTGGGGGCCAGCGGGCGGGCCAGTCCACCAACCCCCCCTCCGCAGCAGCCTCCAAACCCTCCTAGTCTGACCTTTCAGGCCCATCAAACGCCAGTGGGCGGCTTGATTTGCCATCACCTCCCCCACTGGCGCACCATCACGTCGGACAGGTGGGTTTTGCAAATAGTCCGAAGGGGCTACTCCCTCCCCTTTGAGACTACCCCTCCAGCCATGCCACCTCAATACCACCGCATGCCGGAGGATCACCTGGGCCTTCTCCAACAGGAAGATTTGGCACTCTTGGCCAAGGGAGCCATCGAGCGCGTTCCTGTCCCAGAAGTAGGTCGTGGTTGCTACTCCCACTACTTTCTGGTCCCCAAGAAGGACAAGGGCCTGCGTCCTATCTTGGATCTCAGGAACGTCAACCGCTTCCTCTGGAAGGAGAAGTTCAAGATGTTGACGCTTGCTCAGGTCTTGTCTGCCCTCGACCCGCAAGCGTTGGACTTGCAGGACGCTTATTTTCACATCCCCGTCCTGCCGGCCCACCGGCGTTACCTACGGTTCACGGTAGGCCACGAGCATTTTCAGTTTACCGTGCTCCCCTTTGGCCTTACCAGCACCCCTCGGTTGTTCACGAAAGTGATGGCGGTGGTCGCAGCTCATCTGCGCAGATCAGGGGTTTCATTCTTCCCCTATCTCGACGACTGGCTGTTGAAGGCGGGCTCGCCCCAGGCCGTCGTCTCCCACCTCCAGACTATGGCCGACCTCCTGCATTCGCTGGGGTTCTCCATCAATGTGCCGAAGTCGCACCTGATTCCCTCTCAGAAGCTCCTCTTCATCGGAGCGGTTCTGGACACGACGCGGTTTCGGGTCTATCCTCCCGAACAGCGAGTCCGGGATATTCAGGCTTTGATTCCGATCTTTCAACCTCTAACCCGGGTTTCGGTCAGAATGACTGAGGCTGCTGGGCCTCATGGCCTCCTGTATCCTGCTCGTCGATCATGCCAGGTGGCATATGCGGGCTCTGCAGTGGGACCTGAAGTTCCAGTGGGTGCAGCATCAGGGGAATCTGTCTGATTGCGTCTAGATCTCGGAGGGCACTGCACGTCCACTGCAGTGGTGGCTCACGAACCAGGATTGGGTCAATGGCAGATACCTCTCCCTTCCCCAACCAGACCACACTGTGGTGACGGACGCGTCTCTTCTGGGATGGGGCGGCCACATGGGAGAGGCGGAGATCAGAGGCCTCTGGTCTCCGGCAGGGTCGGGGCTCCACATCAACCTTCTGGAGCTCTGGGCGATTCGTCTTGCACTGAAGGCATTCCTTCCCTCTGTCCGGGGAAGAGTAGTGCAGGTGTTCACGGACAACACCACCGCCATGTGATACTGCAACAAACAGGGCGGGGTGAGGTCGTGGACCCTCTGTCAAGAGGCCCTCCGCCTCTGGACATGGCTGGAGCATCAGGACATGTCCCTGGTGGTTCAACACCTGGCAGGTTCCCTGAACGCCAGGGCGGACGAACTCAGCCGCATGATGGATCACAAATGGCGTCTCCACTCGGAGGTGGTGCAAGGTCTCTTTCAACAGTGGGGAGAGCCTTGGTTAGATTTATTCGCCACCGAAGAGAGCGCGCAATGTCAGCAATTGTGCGCGTTGGAATTTCCAAGGCGGCACTCGCTAGGCGACGCTTTTCGTCGCGAGTGGAGTTGCAGTCTTCTATACGCCTTTCCGCCTGTACCACTTCTGCCCAGAGTGCTGAAGAAGATCAAGCACAACCGGGCCCAAGTCATTCTTGTGGCTCCGGATTGGGCATGAAGAGTTCGGTATCCCGAGCTGCTCAACATGGCCATCGATCCTCCGATCAGACCGCCTCTTCGGGAGGATCTTCTGTCGCAGCAGCAGGGGACGGTCCTCCACCTGAACCTGTCCAGTCTCCACCTCCTTGCGTGGAGTTTGAGCTGTGGCAGTTTACGTCTTTCGACCTGCCTCCCGAAGTGTGTGACGTAATCTTGACAGCCAGGCGTCCCTCCACTAAGACGGTATACGCCTGCCAGTGGAACAAGTTTGTGGCATGGTGCACAGCAAAGGCTGTGGATCCCCTTTCTGCCCCTCTTTCTGAAGTTCTCTTGTTCCTTCTTTCTTTAGCCCAGCAGGGCTCTGCTCTGGGTACTATCAAGGGCTATCTTTCAGCCATCTCTGCATTCCTTCGGCTGCCGGATCAGCCTTCTCTTTTCAAGTCCCCGGTAGTTAACCGTTTCTTGAAAGGCTTAACGCATCTCTTTCCTCCAATCCCCTTCGTTATGCCTCAGTGGGACTTGAATCTTGTTCTTACCTATTTAATGTGCGCTCCCTTTGAGATGCTACATAACTGTCCTTTGAGACTCTTGACTCTTAAGACTGCTTTCCTGGTAGCTATCACTTCTGCTAGAAGGGTGAGTGAGCTCCAGGCCCTTTATTCCAAACCTCCTTTCCTGTCTGTCCATCCGGACAAGGTGGTTCTCAGGACCCGTCCATCCTTCCTTCCTAAGGTGGTCACTGCCTTTCACATCGGGCAGACCATTACTTTTCCCACTTTCTTTCCGCCTCCGCATCCTTCGAAGGAGGAAGAGAGTCTCCACCGTCTGGACCCAAAACGTGTGCTCTCTTTCTATCTGGATCGCACAAAACAGTTCCGGGTGGATGAACAACTCTTGGGCGCCAAGAAAGGTCGGGCCGTACACAAACGCACCATTTCTCGATGGGTCGTTTTATGTATTAAGGCATGCTATTCTCTGGCTAAAAAGGATCCTCCGGGTGGGCTACGCGCCCATTCCACCAGGGCGACGGCAGCCACTACTGCCTTGGGGAGAGGATTTCCTCTAAATGACATCTGTCAGGCAGCTACGTGGGCATCACTGCACACGTTTACGAAACACTACTGCCTGGACAGCCAAGTCCTGAGAGACTGCTACTTTGGCCGTTCTGTTCTCCAGGATTTTCTGGTGTGATCTTGGTTCGCAGACCCACCTCCGGGGTTGGTATTGCTGGTGTATCTATTCTAAAGTAAGGAATATATAACTAATGTGTTTCTTTCAGATGAACAAGTTACTTACCTTTGGTAACGATATATCTGTAAGAAACATTAGTTAGTTATAGATTCCTTACCGCCCCACCCATCCTCCCCGTTCTGCGAACTGATTTCTAGGGTTAAGGACATTCTTTCAGGGCCCTAGTTTTGTGCACCAGTGGTCAGTGTCTTGCATGGCTCTGCGTTTCTGGCGCGGAAATTCGTGTACAGAACTGACGTCAGCGCGCGAGGGCGGCGTCTAAGTAGCTGCCGCGATGTCATCCCGGCGACCACAACGAAGGACGCGGATCCGACCGACGCCACCTTCCGACGCGCAGAGGTACTGCTGACACAAAAACTTTCCGGATCCAGTCTGACGCCTGGGGGTAATTCTAAGGTAAGGAATCTATAACTAATGTTTCTTACAGATATATTGTTACCGAAGGTAAGTAACTTGTTCATTATGTCCAAAGCTAAGAATCTCCGTTTTATTGATGTTACGTTTGAGTTGATTAGATCTCATCCACCGAAAGACCGCCGATAAGCAGGGTTTGATGGCATCATTGTTGATTATCTCATCCTTCTTAAAGGACAAGAGTAGCTGGGAGTCATCAGCATAAGAGACTTACTTGACATTGAAAGACTCAACTAGTGTAGCCAAAGGAGTCCTGAAGATGTTAAAGATAGTTGTGGCACTCCCACCAAAACACTACTCCTTCTGGACAAGAAAGGTGGCAGCCAGACCTCTTGGGATCTATCCTCAAGGAAGGATCCCAGCCATTTAGCCCCGTGCCCCTGATGCAAATATCATTAAGATGAGCAAGCAGTCTGGAGTGTGGTACCGTATCAAAAGCGGCAGAGAGGTTTAACAAGACCAAGAAAGCTTTACCGCCAGCATCTGAAGTGTAATTTGATCTCTTCCAGGAGCGCGGTTTCTTGGCTAAATTTGGGTCTAAACACTGATTGACTGCGGTGGACGAGCTTATTCGTTTCTAGGTAGCTGGAAAGCTGCAGATTCACAATCTTCTCTACAATTTTGGAAGCCATTGGCATCAGGGAGATGGGTCTGTATAGTTACTTGGACTCTTCGTGTCTGCATTATTTTTGAAGGGGCAGAACCTTTGACTGTTTTCAGGTGGAGGGCACAATCCCGGACGCCAAAGATCTATTAAGTAGGGGGTTCAATACCGGATTGATGGCATCGACTCCCTTCGCAAAGTCCGCTGCGGGACAGGGATCAGGGGGGGAGCCTGATCTTAGATTTAGGATGGCAAGTCTTGAATCCTCTATCGGAATTGGAACAAAGGAGGAGATTTTGCAGATGATGGCCAGCGGTTGTCTGTTAGATTCATTGTGGTTAAACTGCTTTGAATGTCTGAGATTTTCTTAAAGAAGAGTGCTAGTTGTTTACACCACATGGCAGAGGGATCTGTGCTGTGATGACATGCTGTGGGGTCACGGAGTTTATGGAGTCTATGCTCCGAGTCTTCAGCATCCTACTGGCTCATTCTGGCATCCCTTCTGGCCTCATTATACGTGAATATCTCCAGTCTGGTTACTGCTGGCTGCTTCTCCCTCGGCGCTGCCTGTACCTGCTTTGGGACTCTGCTTTGGATCGTGGTGCTGGATGTGGAGTCGGCTCCAGAATCAAAGCATGAGATTGGCGATTGCCTTCCATTTAGGTAGTACACACAACGTCCTCCTGGAAGTGTTGCAACCCAGACAGACCATATCTGGGTCCCTAGTGCTATTCAACGAGACCTTCACCCACATTCATATGGGCACTTGGACAAAATCCTACTCTTGCCCATGTGTAAACAGACAGATGGTACTTCGCCACAGACACAGAGTCACCCTCTCTTCTTACCACATCAGCCTACTCCTGAGAGAATGGTAGTGCAGGCCTCCACTAGTAGGGTTAACCCCAATTCTTTCCCCACTACTTCCCCCACCCAAGGATCAGAGTTGAAAAGAATTGAGGCATTTGAGAAAAGGGTGTTTTCTTCCCCTAGCCTCGCCCTCACATTAGTTAATGTCAAATGTTTGCTGGGGGAATACTCCCATGCATTATGGGACTCCGTCACTGAGATCTTACTAGCAGTCCTGGAAGAATTTAGCACCAATTGGCATGGACCATGCAAGATGGCTAGAATGTGACCAAGTACGTGATCCGATAAGGCCTGGACACAACCAACTGCAGTATGGTCCGCACTAGCGTGGTGCTCCGGATCCACACATGAATGAGGTCCATGGGCCTCTCGGCTGACATTCAGGTGTCACTCATTTATGCGCATTTCAATGGGTCTCACCTCTTTGGTGATAAGGGAGACTCCGCCCTTGAGCCCTTCCAAGAGAACGACCTACTTTGTGCTCCCTCTCTCTTTCCACACCCGCAAAACCCAACAATTTTGCCCTTTTTGAGGCATCACTAGGGATTTCCCCTTCACACAGCATCACAGACCACCCCAAAAGCAAGCATCCCAGTCTTTTCTTGATTGGGGTAGGGAAGCCTGCAGACAGCGTTCAAGTCAGCAGGGGTAACGAATATCCTGCTTCCCAATCCCCCTGGCAGCAGCCTCCAAATTGCTTTATTTTGCCCTTAGCAGGACACGAGCTTTCCGTGGGGAACTGGATCACAAATTTTCTCCAAGGATGGCAATCCATAACATAAAACGGGTGAGTCCTGCTGATAGTCCAAAGGGTCTATGCCAGGCCATTCCTTTCGCCCCGTTGGGTCTTTCACATACACCAGAGCTTCTTTGAAGGACCATTTGTCCATTTTGCTGCAGGAAGTTCATGCTTTTTTGGAGAAAGGAGCCACAGAGAGGATCCTGGCCTCAGAGATCCTGCAATATCTTCCTACAGAAGGACAGATTTAAGATGCTCACACTGACCCCAGGTTCTGTCTGCTGTAGATCCAGGAGATTGGATGGTGGCGTTGGACCTGCAGTATCTATTTCTATATCCTCACCCTGCAGACCCACAGATGCTACCTGCAGTTCAAGGTGAGCCATGAGAATTTTAAATTTGCTGTGCTCCCTTTTAGTGCACTAGTGCCCCTCAGGTTTTAAGAGGGTAATGGCGTTGGACGCACCATACCGTTGGAGGTTGGGGTTACCAGTCTTGCACTAACTTGACGACTGACTGTTGAGGGCAAACTCGCCAGTCAGTCGTGGGTCCCCTCCAGACAAGGGCGAAACTCCTCATATCGTTGGGGTTCACAGTGTTCTAAAGTTACACCTGACTCCTTTACAGAGGGTCCCTTTCATTGGAGCCATCCTGGATATGTTGCTTTTTCGGGCCCTTACTCTGCAACAACCAGTGCAGACATTCGGGCTATGACCCTGATAGTTCAGACTCAGTCTTGTCTCTCAAGGGTGGCTCTAAGGGTTCTAGATCTGTTGGCATCCTGTATCCTTATTTTCGACCATACCGGGTGGCATATGCATGCTCTATAGTGAGATCTTAATTCTCAGGAGACCCAGCACCAAGGAATCCTGTCAGACCCCATCCACGTTTCGGAAGAGACTGCAAAAGATCTGCAGTGGTAGCTGCTTGACTGCTGTTGGTCCAGCAGCAGAACCCTCTCCCTCCACGCAGAACTGATGGTGGTGTCAGATGTGTCACTGCAGGGTCTGGAGGTCATTTGGCAGAGGTGGAGTTTAGAGGTCTCTGGTCTACGGTGGAGACCCACCTCTATAGCAGTCTAATGCATTTGTTTCCATTAGCTTGATGTTGAGAGCCTTCAGATCCTCACAGACAGCACCACTGTGGCGTTGAAACAAGCAGAGTGGGGTGGGGACCTGGGCTTTGTGCCAGGACCCTGCACCTTCTCCCTTATCTTGCACCACTTGGCGGGATCTTTAAACACTAGGCAGACAAACTCAGCTGGTGGCGACTAGCAGATCATGAATGACTGCTACACCGGGAACTGGTGCTGTGCTCCAGCAATGGAGAAAGCCCTGGCTCTATCTCTTTGCCTCCACCGAGAACGTAGATTGTGAACACTTTTGCATGTTGGATTTACCAAGAAAGCTGCCTCTTGGTGATGCATTCCACCTAGAGTGGATCACAGGACTCCTATATACCGTCTCTTTGCTCCCTTTCCTGCCAGAGTTCTGAAGAAGATCAGGAACGACTGGGCCCAAGTCCTCCTAGCGACTCTGGATTGGGACTGTAGAGTGGTACCCGGAATATCTGGGCATTGGCATATGTTCTGGGACCAGCCTGCTGCTTAGGGAGGGTCTTCTGTTGCAGCAGCAAGGCAGAATCTTGCACCCCAGCCTGCACAATCTAGATCTCTATGGGTGGATATTGAGCGTTGGCATTCGCTCTGTCTACTGAAGTAGTGTCATCGTGGAGGCCAGGAGTCCTTCGCCAAAATCTGTTTATGCCGGAAGCTGGCACAAGTTTTTGACTTGTTGTGGCACCTATAACATGAACCTATTGCAAGCTAATCTATAGGATGTGTTACTGTTTGTTCTGTCTTTGGTCCAGCACGGACTGACAGTGGGCATGGTTAAAGGTTATTTGGCGTTCCTTTCGGCCTTTTTGCATGTACCGCATCAACCATTCTTGTTCAAATTGCCTGTTGTGATGGCGTTTTCTCAAAGGTTGTCATCCTATATTCTCCTAAACCTTTTGTGATTCCACAGTGGGATCTTAATTTGGTCCCTTGCTTACTTATGTGTACTCCTTTTAAACCATTGCACAGCTGTTCCCTACATCTCCTGAGCCTGAAGACTGTCTTTCTCGTGATCACCTCAGCTTATCATATTAGTGAACTTTAAACTCTTGTCAGTCCAGCTGCTATACACCACCTTCTTTCCTGACAAACTGGTGCTGAGGGCTAGAGCAGCCTTTCTACTGAAAGTTACAACTTCCTTTTATCATGAGCAGTCCATCACTCTTCAACGTTCTTTGCTCCACCTCACCTCCCTCAAGAGTAGAATTGACTCCATCATTTGGACCCCCAAAAGAATGCTCAGCTTTTACATCAATCGCACCACAGACCATCGGGTGGACAATAAGCTCTTGGTTGGGGGTCATGTGCCGGAAAGAAAGGCAAATCAGTGCAGAAACTTGTTTTGTCAACATAGATAGTCCTTAGCATCAAGATCTGTTTGACAGTAACCAAGAAGCAGCTTTCATAAGGGTTGAGGGTCCATTCCATCATAGCCAAGGCTGATACAACTGCTTTGTCACACAGAGTGCTTGTCGTAGATATTTGTCAGACTGCAGTGGGGCATCAGTACACACATTCACAAAGCATTACTGCCTTGGCAGCCAGGTCTGAAGGGAAGGGCATTTTGACCTTTCATTCATGCAGGTCTTTATGATCTGACTCTTTCCATAGTCCCATCAGTGGGGAAGTACTGATTTGGCATCTATTCTAAAGATGAGGAGTATGTGATTAGAAGTATTCAACAGAAGAGTAAGTTACCTACCTTCATTAATGCTCTGTCTGGTGAATACTCCATCTCACTGCCATCCTGCGTCCCAGTTATGTGGAATGGACTCTTTTCCATCTAAAAAGATCTCAAAATGATGATCTGCACACTTGCACGGACAATTAATTTTTTGGCTCGGCGTATGATGGCTCCGAAGGGATCCAGAAAGAAACTGTTGAAAGAGCACTTGGGTGGCCCTATCTCCAGGCTCCAGCTGTCACTTCTGTGGCGAAGCGGAGTTGATGCGGAGCCGCACAACGGGACCTACAGTCGTTCTTGGGCTTTGCTAACAAATGTTCAGAATCAAGTCTGGCGCCTGGGGATATTCTAAAGGTGAAGAATCTGCACTTAGATATAGAGTATCTACCAGAGAGCGCATTACCTTAGGTAAGTAACTTTTTGACTTGTATTTAGTGTCTTTATGCCTTGACAAATGCAGATCTAAACTCTGTCATTTCTATTTACAGGCATATCTTATGGTATCTAAGGATGTTTTAATGGTTGGCCTTGGAGATACTGAATTTCAAGCACAAATTTTAGACATCATACTCGGGATAACGAGCACAGGTACGAGCACATTTTATGCTCTGATGGCAGTTCAGTTTTACAAATATATTTAATTATTCATTTTTGTATTGATAGTTGCAATCTTGTAGGAATATTAAACCAATGGTGCAGCTAAATTGTGTTTTTTAACTCGTACATCTTCCCTTTCATCAAATATAGTTTGAATTGGCCTAAGTTTCAGGTTGAACTCTGTAATCATTAAAATACCTAGTAGTGATGCCAAAGGGATTTCGGAAGAATCCATAGTGTTTATGGTGTGACCAAAAATAACGGGATCAAAGCTGCAGCAGGTGCCAAACGCCTGAGATGTAAAAACATTGTTTTTGCTGCCACATGTTTTTATTTTTTTTTCATTTATATTTGCTATATTGTTAAAAATGGGATTTCTGGTTGGCTAGGGCTTGCGCCTAAGCCAGGCAGAAACCACCACTCTAGTCAGGGCAAGGGAGTTACATGCTGAAGATAACCCCTGCTCACCCCCTTGGTAGCTTGGCACGAGCAGTCAGGCTTATCCCAGAGGCAATGTGTAAAGCGTTTGCGCAACACACTAGGCACCCCACAAAAGGAACTCCACACAAGGTTATATAAAAAATAGCCTTTGTATTATCCAAAACACATTAGATCATAATCACACAATGTACACTGTGCCAACTGGCACTGGGCAATATTCACAGGGGATTATATACAGGACCAGGCCAATTGGGCCACGGTCAGAACCATCAGAATGCAGGTAGTAAACATAAAACACAACCAGTAACTACTGGTACCATAATGACCTCAGCATTATCACATTAGGCATAAAACACATTAGGCCCAAACCTCATTAGCATAAACACATTACGCAATAGGCATCATCCTAAAACATCATAGCATGACATTAGGCATCACAAGCATAAACACATTATGCAATAAATCACATAGCCTAAATACATTATGCAGTATCTGTAGGCATGAACGAACACCTTAGGCATAAACAACCTAACATAAACACATTATGCCTACATCAACACATGGTATGAAACACCTTATGCCTAACCATAGGCATACACACATTGGGCATTACATTAGGGCCTTGCGCCCTACCAATACTGACCCCCTAGCCCTCTGTCCAAAATGTCAGGGCTTCTAGTGGGGCCTTCCAAATGGCCCCCTGGCTGCCTCTTGCAGCTAAAGCAAAAGTGCGCAAATGCTCTGGGGCGTGGGGTTCAACCCCCCCCCCCCCCCCTCCTCAACGACAGAAATGGCCCCACGTTGCAGCTGCCCGCGCTCTCGTGGTGCAGCTGAGGAAAGATGGGTACTGGCACCAACTGTGCCTGGCGAGCCCCTCTCTGGGACTCCAATCACCAAAATTGCCCCAAAACGTTGCAGCTGCCCGCTCTCTCTCGCGGTGCAGCTGTGGCAAGAAATGAGCACTGGCACCAATGCGTGCCGTGGAAGCCCCACTCATGGACTCCCAAAGTAAATTTTGCCCAAACGTTGCGGCTGCCCGCTCTCTCTCGCGGTGCAGCTGTGGCGAAATTGTACTGGCACTAACTGTGCCTGGGGGGAGCCCCACTCGGGGACTCAACAAACAAAATTACCCCCTCGGTGCAGCTGCCCGCAACTGCGGCGCAGCTGTGAAGAATCAGGAAGTACTGGCGCAAGCACGATGCCCAATGGGAGCCCCACTCACTGGGACTCTCCTTGGACTGCTCTGGTCTCCTTCTCTCTGCCCCCGGCGATCTCCGCGGCCTTCCTCCCCTTCTGCCAGGTGGGGGAAGGCTGAAACGCAGCAAATGGAGCCCGCGAGGCTCCAGCGCCTCTCGCTCCTCTTTGGCTCCCGCCGGCAGATCCACGGCGTCTCGCTCCGGCGGCCACGCCCACAACCAGGCAAGTTGCCTGTCTTCCGGGTCGGGCCGCGGCGGTGAATCAACACGAGCCCACGATAGGGCTCACTTCGGGGGACATGAACCGGCGGGGTAGGCTCCCGTTCCGGTTTCAAAAGTATTCCAATGCGGGTTGGGCTCCCGCCGACGGAGCAAAAACGCGGGGTGGGCTCCCGCTCAGATCCACAGTACAAACGCGGGGTGGGCTCCCGCTAAAAGCCAACAATGCGGGGGAATCCCTACGCTCGGGATTCCCTTGGCAGGCACTTCGCAGCACAGGGCTGCACGACCCCACGTTCCTCCTTTCCTGGGATCAGGATACAGTGCTTCACAAGGCGCTAGGGGCCACAGCTCCAAAAGACCAAAGTTTTTAGGAGCATAAGGCTGGGCCCAGACAGACCAGCTCACAGGGCGCTCCAGCAGGGAGGCAGTCCCTTGTGGCGGTTCCTCCTGGAGCCCAGCATCAGCAGGTCCCCTCAGCACAGGAACAGCACAACATTCATGGGGTCACAGTTCCAATATTTATACACCATATTTGCTTTGTCTGCCCTGGCACAGGGCTTGGGGGAACCAGCCTAAACTGGTTCTGGGTTTTTTTTGAGCACTCTGTGTACAGGGCTCCTCTTCCCCTATGTCAGGTGGGGGCTCGTCATCAGACACACCACAGGGGGGTGGAGCCAGCATTCACCCAGGCAGGCACAACTTATTCAGGGTCAGGGGACTACTCCTCCCACTACTCCAAATGCAGATGACCTATTCAGCCTAGTGCTGACTCACCCTGCCCTCCCTGGAGCCACACACACCTCACCAGCCCCTGTCACTCCAAAGCCAGACATGCAATACACATCAGGCAGGCAGACACATGGCACACAGAAATGCCAACTTCTAAAAGTGGCACTTGTAAAATAGTGATAATAAATCTGCGCACACCATTGCGCAGCATTTATTATTACTATTCCAAACATACCAAACTTGACCACGCTGCTCCTCTCATATCAGGAATTACCACTGAAACACTTATCAGGGAATCCCCAATGCAATCCTATGGGAGGGCAGCCTCACAGCAGTGAGAAACCAAAGTGGCTGTTTGTCACTACCAGGACATGTCACGCACTTAAGGTACATGTACCATGTAAGGTACCTACAATGCACCCTGCCCATAGGGCTAGCTAGGGCCTACCTTAGGGGTGACTGACATGCAGTAAAAGGGGGGGTCACAGACATGGCACACGCTTTAGGTGCCACGTCACAGCGGCAGTAACACTGCGCGCACAGGCCCTGCAATGGCAGAGGCCTGGGATAGGTTTGAAAGGCTACTTTGGTGGGTGGCGCAATCAGCGCTGCAAGCCCACCAGTAGCATTTAATTTACCAGCCCTGGGTATATGAGATACCACTTAACAAGGGACTGACAGATAAATTAAATAGGCCAAACAGGTGTAGACCAATCTTACCATGTTTATCACAGAGCGCACACGCACTTTACACTGGACAGCAGTGCTAAAGTGCCCAGAGTCCTAAAACCACCAACACCATTTCAGAAAAAAGGCTAGGAGAAAGGCAAAAAGTTTAGGGATGACCCTGCAAAAAGGGCCAAGTCCAACATATATGAATTGGTTTTACCTGTCCATCCCACAATGATTCAGACTTTTACCTCATACGTATGTTCAAAGTTACTGGACTCCAAACCAAATTATCAGAATACATGTATCATTTTTGTCGGTATGTAGGTTTAGGTTTATCCGTATATAGGTTTAGTATGCATGCCTGTACCTGAGGGCGTTCTTGATTGGAAGCTTCACCAACCTGTTACTAGGTTGTTCTCAAAGCCTGCGTTCAGTGGCCACTGTCACGTACAGTCATGGCAGATGCTCTTGGTAAATGCAGACTAGGAAAATAAACCAATGTAGGTTCCAATCAAAGAGTCCTAGTCGCATCTTTAGTTTGCACTTTGACACAGGTAGTGAGTGGCAGAGAGAAGTTGAGTCAGCTGCAGTCCCGCTCAGGATCCTGCCATGTGATGGAATAGTCTTCCTCATAGGATGCAGCATGAGAATCTTCAAGTGCGTTTCCTGTAGTTGAGAAATTTTCCCTCTTATTTATACAATATATTATTCTTAATATATTGCTGATCATTTTCCTAGAACATTCCAATCTTTGAATGGTATAGTGGTGGAAATGAGCACAAGAGGATCATTGTTTTTCTTTGGATTCCAGATCAGATAGAATATACTGGTGGTTCCCTTGGTTATTTCCACTAAACTGTTTTATACAGTTTTGACATTCTGGTGTAGCACAGCAATTTCTGGTGACTTCTAAATGATGCGAGACAGTGTGCTTAGGAGTGATATCTCCTCTGAAAATGACAGGAGTGAAGCTGGGCTGTGACTCTAGCAAGACATTTTTTTGAGAGACTGTAGTTGAAAAGTCTTTTCTCCTTTTTAAGGCTGGTCTTTGGAACTGCAAAATAGGAAGAGTTATAGAGGCTTTTGGTCTGCAGCCTTTATCTGTTGGTCTGTTAAATTGTCAACCACACTTTACTTCCACCGATCACAGCATAGGGCAATGGGCCAGTATGATGCAGTGGGTTAGTCCACTTCAGCTATTGGCTCCCCTTTGTGTGAGTGAGGGCATTTTACCTCTCCAAAATGTATTTGTCTTCACAGAAAAGAGTACACTTTTTTCCGAGGACTTGGCAGCTGCACTGCTTGCTTGATACGCATGGCTCCTATGCATACTTTATTTTTATTTATTTTACCTTTCAAAAATCTTTGATAAACCAATGGTAAGGTATATCATACACTGTCATAAACTATTGCAACATAGCTGCCCGTGCTTGTACATGTGCACAAGCGGTCAGCTTTGGTGTACTTTGACAAAAAACAAGATGGCCATACAGTATAACAAAAAACATTCAAAAACATGGTTGCCTGTGCACCCATGGGCCAGCATCTTGTTATAGTTTTTGCCATAGAGTATGCCTACTTAAACAAGCATTGACAAGGTCAGGCTTTGTGGCTGAATGTTAAAGACCAGGATTATTGGCTCTCAGTGCTTGTTCGGAAACTTGTTAGCTGTGCCAATGCTAACTTCTTTTGATGCCAAAGCAATGAAATGCTAGCTGTTAACAATTTTATATGTATGTATCTAAAAGAAACAGTTAGTTATAGATTCCTTACCTTAGAATTACCCCCAGGCGTCAGACTGGTTCCGGAAAGTTTTTCGTCAGCAGTACCCCTGCACGTCGGAAGGTGGTGTCGGTCGACTCCGCGTCCGTCGTCGTGGTCGCCGGGATGACGTTGCGGTAGCTACATAGTCGCCGCCCTCGTGCGCTGACGTCAGTTCTTTATTTTTCCGTGCCAGCAAGCGCAGATCCGGAGAGAGAGGTACCCCCAGTCACTTTTTGACTGAGTTTTTTGCGATTTTTGTCGACTTCGTTTTTGAGTCTTCAACTGACTCCTGGTGCATGAGGGATGCCTGGTTTCAAGGCATGCGGTTCCTGTACCCGACTGATGTCGGTGACGGATCCGCACCGTGTGTGTGCCTCTTCTGCCTGGAGCGCGACCATGACCCTAAGTCGTGCTTCGACTGTTGAACCATGGCCCGAAGTCTTTGCGGGAGCGGTCCCGAAAGCTCCTCGAGGCCCGACAGTCTGCTCCGCGTCGCGCAAGGTCCCGGTCGCGTGGGAGGTCAAGGGACCGATCGCGGAGTCATCATCCCTCCTCTTCTAAGTCTTCGCACTCGGGGTCAGGTAAGTCGAAGCACAAGAAGAAGTCGAAGAAGCATCGTCGCTCTTCGACTTCCCCTCGTCCGTCGGCCGACGCGACGAAGGTTGAGGGTGGTGCCACTCAAGCGGCTCCGCATGCAGAGCCTTCAGGGTCGACTCCGGCCTTCCCCCCCCCCCCCCTTTCCGGGACCGGGAGCAACCCCTGCCCAGCTTCGTCAATTATACGAAGCAATGCACGCCCTCTTTGGGCAGCCCGACTATGCCGGCGCGCCTTAGGGCCCCGCGGACTCGGCTGGGGGCCCTAGGCCTTCGGCGGCTTCGGCCTCTGCACCAAGAAGATCAAGCGTGACCGGGCCCAAGTCATTCCTGTGGCTCCGGATTGGGCACGAAGAGTTTGGTATCCCGAGCTGCTCAACATGGCCATCGATCCTCCGATCAGACTGCCTCTTCGGGAGGATCTTCTGTCGCAGCAGCAGGGGACGGTCCTCCACCCAAACCTGTCCAGCCTCCCCCTTCTTGCGTGGAGATTGAGCGGCGGCAGTTGACGTCGTTTGACCTGCCTTCCGAAGTCTGTGATGTAATCTTGGCAGCCAAGCGTCCTTCCACTAAGACGGTATACTCCTGCAGATGGAATACATTTGTTGCATGGTGTACAGCAAAGGCTGTGGATCCCCTTTCTGCCCCTCTTTCTGAGGTTCTCTTGTTCCTCTTATCTTTGGCCCAGCAAGGCTCTGCTCTGGGCACTCTTAAGGACTACCTCACGGCCATTTCAGCCTTCCTTAGGCTCCCTGATCAGCCTTCTCTTTTCAAGTCCCCTGTTGTAAATAGATTTCTTAAGGGCATTACTCATCTTTTTTCGCCTGTTCCCTTCGTAATGCCCCAGCGGGACTTGAACTTGCTTCTGACATAAATTAAGTGCGCTCCCTTTGAGCCACTACATAACTGTCCTCTAAGACTTCTTACTTTAAAAACTGCTTTTCTGGTGGCCATCTCCTCTGCGCGCAGGGTGAGTGAGCTACAAGCTCTGTCTTCCAAGCCTCCCTTTCTGGCTGTCCATCCGGACAAGGTCGTCCTTAGAACTAGACCTTCTTTTCTTCCCAAGGTGGTTATTTCTTTCCACATTGGCCAAACCATCACTTTGCCCACCTTCTTTTCGCCTCCTCATCCTTCGAAAGAGGAAGAGAGGCTCCACCGTCTGGATCCAAAACGTGCGCTTTCCTTCTACTTGGATCGCACAAAACAATTCCGGGTGGACGACCAACTGTTTGTGGGTTATGTGGGCGCTAAGAAAGGTCGGGCCGTGCACAAACGGACCATCTCCAGGTGGGTCGTTTTGTGCATCAAAGCCTGCTATTCTTTGGCTAAGAAGGAGCCTCCAGTGGGGCTGCGCTCCCATTCCACCAGGGCGATGGCAGCTAGTACTGCTTTGGGACGAGGAGTCCCCCTCAATGACATCTGTCAGGCAGCTATGTGGGCATCGCTGCACACGTTTACGAAACACTACTGCCTGGACAGCCAAGTCCGGAGAGACAGCTTCTTTGGCCGTTCTGTTCTCTAGGACTTTCTGGTGTGAACTTGGTTCGCAGACCCACCTCCGGGGTTGGTATTGCTGGGGTATCTATTCTAGGGTAAGGAATCCAAAACTAACTGTTTCTTTCAGATGAACAAGTTACTTACCTTTGGTAACGATATATCTATAAGAAACATAGGTTAGTTATAGATTCCTTACCGCCCCACCCATCCTCCCCGTTCAGCGAACTGTCTTCTAGGGTTAAGGACATCCTTTCAGGGCCCTAGTTTTGTGCACCAGTGGTCCGTGTCTTGCATGGCTCTGCGCTTCTGGCGTGGAAAATCGTGTACAGAGCTGATGTCAGCGCGCAAAGGCGACGTCTATGTAGCTACCGCGATGTCATCCCGGCGACCACGACGCCGACGACAGACGTGGAGTCGACCAACGCCATCTTCCGACGCGCAGGGGTACTGCTGACGAATAACTTTCCGGATCCAGTCTGACGCCTGGGAGTAATTCTAAGGTAAGGAATCTATAACTAACCTATTTTTCTTACAGATATATCGTTACCGAAGTTAAGTAACTTGTTCTACACACCTTTAAATAACTGCATAATGTTAAAATATTTAGGAAATACTATTATTAATGTAGTGGTGTTACTTTCCATTCTTGTTTTCTCTCTTTAGAGCATGGGTCATTTTGTATGCCAATGCTTCTTTCTGTTTTGAAAGAGGTAACTGAGACTTGTTTGTCTCAGACTATGAATGCAACAAATGAAGATGCCACAGCACTCCTTGAAGCTGTTCAGAAGTTGTTCCAGAAAGTTTTGGAAACTGTTGCACGTAAACTGAGAAAGCAGCGAGACGAAGCTCTTCAGGTATTGTTTGCATGTGTGGAGCTCTTTTTTAATTGTGTACAAGTGAAATATCTTGCAACTAATTAACATGTTTGAAAATATGCCTATAGGATAAGTTGCGTTTGATTTGATTCTTAGCTCGTATATCACTCTAATTCAAGGAATGTGTGGTAGAAGCATCAATACAGCTCTTGCTAAAATTGGTCAATCACTGAAACTTTTTGCAAACAGGTAACGTGCCACTCCGAGAGAACTTAGTTTTAGTGAAACATACTGGTAGGCGTTAATCATGTTTCCATTCTGCAAAGTGTTGTATTTCTTCTCATGCAACTTTTGGGACAATTTTGTGGTAGTTCTTTGTGAGTATATTAATTTTTGATAGATACTACTAACCGCAGATTCCAAGACGGGATACGGAAACGTTTCTTAGCAGTGTTCCCACACACCGTGAAGTTCCACATTGGCTCTATGCCTCAATTTAAGTGACAGAGTGGAGCTGCATGTAAGCGCCTTCTGTGTGCGCTGATGTCAGTTCCTTTCTTTCAGTGCCTTTCAACGCTAATCCATAGCTCCGCTCCCAATTTCGTTGGCCTTCTGATGACGTCTAAAAATGTGTGCTAGGGAACAATATCACCAGCTAAAGCTGCAGGTTTCAAAGCATACCACGACTATAGAAAACAGATGTCTATCATTGACCTGCTCCAGGTGTCGTTGGTTTCTGGGCTCATGCCATGGCTCGAAATTGTGCGATAATTGTGCCCTCATGCAGCTGAAGGTGATCTGGGACAGAGAGACGAAGCTGTACATCGCCGAACATAAGAAGTCGTCGGGCCTTTGCTGAAGTCCCTCTGCAAGTCATGGCTGTGGGCTCTGTCCCTCTCTAGGTGCTCTCTTAAAGTCCTCTGGTAAGTCAAAACAGAAGTCCAGGTGCAGACATAAAAAAACAAGCGGGACTCAATCTCATCCATCACTCTGAACCCAAAGAGAAGGCGCAAAGGTCATGATGGAGGCATTCACCTTCGAGGTCTCCGCTTATGAAGCAGGATCTTCAGCTGACCCCGGGCGCCCCAAGATTCCCCTTGTTGACTATGCAGCAGATTGAAGCCTTCAACAAAACCATGCTGCAGATTTTTGGTGGGCTTCCAGTTCCCTCTGGTACACCTTTGTACCTCAAGGAACTACAGGAGCCCCCAGTTGGGTTACCACCAGTGGCACTGTCCTATTTTTGCTGTCTGACATCTTGGTACCAGCTTCGGACCAAATGCCGACACCGGTACAGCTCTAGAACCTGCGCTGGTCCTTATACTTAAGTGTCTGTACCGGTACAGGAAGAGGGTCCAGTTCTGATGTCAAGAGACTGAATCGAATTCGGCTCGATCTTGACCAGTGTTGTGCTAGGATATTACAAAAGCATGACTGGTCATCACGCACACTGACCCTGTGCCTCTACCAGGGCGTATATCGTTGCAGAGGCTTCATTATCTTTTTGACTGATTTGGGGCATGGGACGCCCTAGGATGGTGGTGAGGACTTTCTAGCCTCTCTCTACACAGATGTTACTTTGTACATGGATTTGTAAGAGACGAGTGGGCTTGACACTTTTCAGAGGCAAGATTTGACTTGACACTTGGGTCACTAATGGGAGAAAGTTCCTCCTGTGCAGTGGTGATCTGGAAGGCAGGGGAGGTTCTGAATTTAATGTTGCCTTCAGTCAAGACCATAACAAACTTCCTGACAGAAATGTTAAAGCCTGGGCCAGCTACCTAGAAGCTTTTGCTTCCTTTTAATGAGGCCCTTACTGACACGTAATGGCCACTTGGTCAAAGCTCTGTTCCTACCCACTGGTAAATAGGCAGGTGGCCAAGCATCACAGACCGGCTCCTGGGGCTACTTATTTTGTTACCAAATACCCTCTGCCGATAGCCTTGTAATTCAGGCTTCAACCAGTAACGTGAATTTCAATTCATTCCTTATGGATAGGGAATCCAAGAGGATTTTGGAAAGCTTATTATAGGAAAGTGCCCCTTTTTTACAGGGTCACCCCCACTTTTTGCCTGCTAAATGTGATTTCGGCTGCAAGTGCACTGGGTTCCTGCTAACCAGGCCCCCAGTGCCAGAGCTCTTTCCCAAAACTGTACAATTGTTCCTCCAATTGACAAAACCTTTAACACCCTCTGTAAGTCCCTAGTAAATGGTACCCTGGTATCTAGGGCCTGAGGTACTAAAGAGGGCCCCTAAGGGCTGCAGCACGAATTGTGCCACCCTAATGGGCCCCTCACCCAGTACATGCAAGACTGCCATTGCAGGCTGCATGTCTTGGTGCAGACAAGTGAAAACACAACATGTCACACATCCTAGGGGGCTCGTATGCTGGACCTACAAGCGCCTCTGGTCCCCCCCTCCTTTGATGATACACATCCCTGTGTGCCATGTCCCACACCACTTCATATCATATTTGTAAGTCACCCCTACAGCAGGCCTAACAGCCCTAAGGCAGGGTGATGAAAATTACATGTGATGGCATACCTGCATGAGCAGATATGCCCCTGTGCTGGTCAGTCCAACACTGCCAGTGGACAGGGAAGCTATTTTAAAACATGCGCTGTTCCGTGGTGCGTCCTCCACGTCTGCACCGAAGTGTATGCTCCTGAGGAGGTGAGGAGCATACACTTGGGTACAGACGTGGAGGACGCACCACGGAACACGCTTGACCAAAGGGGTCTTCCTCCCTCACCCTCCTATGGGGCAATTTGATCCCATTACTAGGACTTGAACGTATTAGCCGTATACAAGTGGAGCGTGATATAGATCACCCCACCTAGTGGAACCCTCTCACCACAGTCTGGTAAGAGTGGAGCCCGTTTACGGATTATTTAGGTCCTGATGAATGCCATGAACCCTTCTGGGCCAACTGGCAGGAACATGTCGACCATATACACTACGGTGGGGGGACAATAGAATCCCCAACCGACCACTCATTTGAATTACCATATAGATGCGTTCTATTAAAATTGGTTTGACATCTATAATGGCATTTTAATTTCACTTTTTGTTTGTAAGGGCCCCCACTTAGTTTAGAAGTGCATCCATGTCGTCGGGTGTATGCCCGCCCTCGATCAAACCAGGGTTTTAGAGGGTGAGGACTGGTCAATGATGAAGCATGACACCAGGTGGTGTGTGAGACCAGTCTCACTTTTTGTGAGATGCCTGCACTCACAAATTAACACTGTAGCACCAACCCACACTGACGCTTGTGTCTGATTTACCAATACATGCACATAGAGGGCACCTTAGAAGTGCCCCCTGAAAACCTACCAGCCTCTGGTGTCCTTGCTGACTGGTTTCTGCCAGCCTGCCACCTGAGACGCTGTTCTGACCGCCTAGGGTGAGAGCCGTTGCTCTTAGGAGACCCAGAACAAAAGCCTGTCTGGGAAGAGAATGTAACACCCCCTCCCACGGGTTGACCTGCTGATTAGCCTCCTTGGGCCGGCGAGCTTCAAAGAAGCTGCTGCGTTTGAAATGCAAACCTGGCTACCCTCACAGGAGAGGAAGCCACCCCCTTGCCCAGAGCATCCTTGGTACCTGGGCAGGCGGTAAAGTTAGCTAGTCAGGTAGGTGTGCCGCTTCCAGGTTAGTACCACCCCTAAGGTGGGCTACTGTCAGGTGAACACGATTTTTCAGAAGTAGCCATCTTTGTTATGGCATACTTAGGAATTCTGGAGCGGTGTTATGCCCACTTCCCACTGGAAGTGGTCCTATAGGGGGGCGTAGTGACCCCAGGGGTCAGTATCCCATTGGCTACTACCTTACACTCCCCTAATGCCCTTAAATTCAGTATTTAGGGGAGTCCCTGGCACCAGAAAAGCAGATCCTGATGACTTAAAAAGAGAGGACACCGAAGAGCTGTAAAAGCTGAGAATAGAGAAGAAGCATCTGACCTGGTACCAACCCTGCCTGCCTGTCTGCATCCCTCGTCGAAAACGGCACCAAAGTCGACTCACCCTGCAGCTGTGACTACAGAAACTTGGGAGGACTGTCTGCCTTTGTTCTAAAGAATCTCCAAAAGAGAAGACTCTGACGCCTCCGAACAGCCAAAACCTGACACCTGAAGCCACCACTGCACCTATCGCCTCCGGCCCAAGTTGAAGTGGGCCACCAGTGCTAACAATGTTCTGCAGCGCCCCAGAGCTCGTGTCCATCGTGGTTTCATCCCTCCTGGACTCCCCGACGTCGCCTGCAGCTTCTGTACGCAGGCCCCCTCAAACGCGACTGATCCGGTAAGGAAAACAACCTGACACCTAAGGAGACACCTACACCCGTCTCCCCTGGACCTTGGAGAAGAGGACCAAAGGTGTCCTCCCGTCCCCGAGCATTGCAAGACCTGAGCCCACTTGGTGCTTCAGCCCGACTAGCTTCCTAGCGAGATCCTGCAGCCTTTTTTTTAATAAATCTTTTTATTGAACATTTTGAAATCAAACAGCTTAGCAGCTGTACATCACTTAGCCCACACGGGCACAAACTCCCCCTGCAGCCTCTTTTTACAGTGATCGATCCCCATTGAAATGCATTGGGCTCCCAATGCTGATTTGCACCCTGCACCTGACCGCTCTTGTGCTGCTGCTGGTGCTCCCTTGGACCTTGCCCACCACTAACCTTAACTCTTGTAGATTGGTCCTAAAAGTCGATGTACTGTACCCGTTTACAGAACTTGTTCTTCCTTCCATAGGCTAACATTGCAGAACTCAGAAATTGCAGTGTCCACTTTTTAAAGTGAAAAGAATTCATATTTAAAACATACTTACCTGAAGGATTTTTCTCTGCTGTCTAAACATATGATACTTACTATTTTTAGGTCTCGGCTAGGCAGCGATTGCGCTGTCTCGTTGAGACATGCAGTATATACTTTAGTGAGGGTCTGACCGCCTCTTTTTAAATAGTTCTCATTTGTTCTCCAGTGTGCCTTTCAAACCGTTTCTACTTGGTATTGGTTACTAGTGTTTGAAGTCCCTCCTTTTGGGCTGTTAGCCACGCCTATGGCTATTGGCCCCTTTACTTGTATTAGGGCCGTTGTTTTGGTTGTTGGACTTTTTTATTTAATGCACGTGATGCGGCGCCACACACGCAATGCGTGCATTTCTATTCCCAGCGCAGCCCGTGTCTTCGGCATTGCTGTGTTGTACCTTGCACTTTACAGTGCCCCGGGTCCACACACGAGCAGCGCCACACACGCAATGCGTGCATTTCTATTCCCAGCGCAGCCCGTGTCTTCGGCATTGCTGTGTTGTACCTTGCACTTTACAGTGCCCCGGGGGCACAAGCAGGGACCGACTAGAGTGCTCCTGTACAAGCACGCAGTCTATGGTCCCCCCGGGGCACAAGCAGGCATCCACTCCGGCGTGCTTTTCTTGTTAAAACTGGAGCGCGAAAAAAGTGAGGTGGGCAGACGTGGACACCTGTAAGGTTTACTAGAATGGGATGGAGTGCTTGTGTTTACAGATATCTGCCTTGTGTACTTCTCCCCCCCCCCTCCTCTGTGTGTAGCACTGTCGCCTTTGTGCTTCTCCCTGTCCCCCTCCGTGTTGCTGTCTGCCTCGTGTGCTCCCCCTGTTGCATTGTCTTGGCTGCTCCACATTACTTTCTCTTTTTCCGGTTTGCTCTCCTCTCTGTGCTCCACTTTGTGCTTTCTCGCTCTGTCGTCTGCTTCCCCCAGTGTTGCCTCCTGCACCGGACTCCATGTTGCTTCCCCCTCATCAGTTAAAAAAAATACTTTGCGTTTCATTCCCGTTTATACATACTAGCATTACAAAAGTGTCTGTGCAGACCAAAAGCGCCTATGTAAACCACACGTTTGATATTGGGAAACTCAAGGGCATGCCGAAAATGAAGGAATCTACACATTTTCCGTTACATGTTCAGCGTGCCAAAATACATAGTATGTGGAAGTACAAAGAGTTGAACAATAGAACAACATTTTGAATAAAAAATCTGCATATACTAATTGCGATAATGAAAGGGTTAGTTCATTGCCTTTCAAGAAGTAAGGAACGTCATGGCCAATTTGTTGACAAGAAAGTAAGTGACATCATGTTCAGTCTGGTGGCGAGAAAAGTAATGTTGGCTCCTGAAAGCATGACAATCATAGACTGACTTCCAAATGGTCTCTTATTGATCACTTAATACCTAAATTTGGCACAGCCGAAGACACAAATAGTTAATTGAGCGCACTTAACAGTTAATCATCATCTATGACCCTGTTAACGTATTTTCGTATTTTAAATAAAGTGGCCTTCGTGCACCAGAAAGTAATTGTGCTTTGATGTTCCATTTCTCACTAGATCTAATTAACCTTTTTTAAAACACCACACATTTCGAGCTGCAAAGTGTACTGAGAAGACAGGCTAACAGCATAATTGTGTTTCCCTACAACACTTTTTTACCCTGACATTTAGAAAGACCTGATAATGAATGGATTTAATTTAAGTCAGCAGGCGCGAGAGCTTGTATTATGTTTGGTAACTGCTCTTGCTCTATTTAGCCGACAGATTTTATCACCTTTGTAGTAAAGTATGTGAAGAGTCACAAATACAACACTGTTCATCTCCCTGTCACATCCAGATTTTTAAAAAAAGTGTGGAAGAATTCTGAAACGGGAGCAATTTCATGTATAGGAGTTTGTTGTGGATGTATTTGTACCAGAAATATGAAGGACAATGGCGGCACACATGGGGTGGAGGATGTGAAGGGCAGGAATTTTAGGGAATACATGTGGTAGGGCGCAAGTATAACTGTTGAGTGGTATTGTGGTATCAGTGAAGTAAACTGAGACCGTCAGCTAAACCAGAAGAAACAGTTAGGTGTTTGCTGGGAGTGGTGGTATTTTGTGGTGCTGTATGGTTATGCATTGTAAAATGTATGGTTTAGTGTTGTGCAATGAGCTGTTTTATCTGGGCAATTTTTAGGGTTCTGAATTTTGGATGATGACGACTTGTGTGTTGTAGTATAATGTGTAAAAAGTGGTTTACTATGACCAAGAGCTGTCGTGATTGCATAATGCTGTGCATTGTGATGAAGTTGGCGTCTCTTTAAGTACATTGTGCAGTTTAGCTACTGTTTGATACAACATATGGGTTGCATGTTTTTTGTTTGTGTTATGTATAACGTGGTAGAGTTTATCTGAAATGATGTTCTAGTAACATGTAATGGTGTGGCGAGGGTGAGGTGGCATGGCAGGCAGAAAGCCCAAGACAGGAGATGCATGGACCGCCTCCCACTATCATGCAGGAGTATCTTCCACTCCAACAGGGCACAAAGGAAGGCATGTCAGTAGGAGGGCTACAAAATGGACAAGAGAGGAGAGAAGCAAGCAATAAGTCCAGGGCGAGTGAAGGAAGAGGTAAGAGAGCCATTTATTAGTCTGACAGGTGTGTCTAGGGATTGTGGGAGAGTTCACTCCAACCTTTTACCAAAGAGAACCTTGGGGCATTATTCACAAGTGAGGTTGTAGGTTCCCCCTGGTTGACAGCCTGTTCTAGGTCCTCCATCATGCCTATTCCAGCCTCCTTCACTCATCTGTAGATTTCAGAACATGATGCTTTTAGAGGCACTTAAGTCGCTCTTGTAGTGCTTCAATAAATTGATGGCGAATATTCAAGTGGCTGTTTTTTCATTGGGGCCGGTCTTGCTTTTGCAATGTACATGCCTGGAGTCGAACATATGGGACTCTACACATAGCCGCTTTAGTAGACCCGAACAACTAAAACAGGCTGTAAGTGCTGAGCTACTTTAAGTCTTCTGCTCACGAGTTCGGATGTGACAAATGAAACGTATGACAAGTCTTTGAAAGTGATAGAAAGGGTAAATCAAGTGCTGTGTTTGAGGTGCATGGAGAGAACAGTTGTCCATCTCGTGGCCGTAATATCATTTGGTGCCTTCAGTCAAGATTGAGGTACATCGCCCGAGCTCGCATTTCATAAATAGGAGGTGTAGATCAGAATTGTTTCGTTCTAAACAGTGAATAGAAGGGTGTGCTGCATTGCAAGATCGAGGTGCATTGGCTGAAATGTGCATGGCTCAGCAATACTCAGGACTATACGAGTCAAGACTGAGTTTCATTGGGCTAGTTAATTCTACTGGAACAATAGCAAGTTGATAGAAGTTTACAGAATGAATTATATCATTGAAATGAGCGCTTCTGAGGGTTCGGGACTAGGCGCATCGTTAAGTGTATGTGGGTACAAATACCAGTAAATTAGGTTTGATCAACAGGATTAACGTACATTGACATAACCATGCCTTCTAAACTATGTTTTATGTGAGCACTTATGAAAATGCAATGCACGTTGCGTGGTCCTATTACTGGAGTAGCATTTGATGCTGCAGAATGAGTATGTGGCATGGTTAAAACTTTATTTATAACTAACTGGTGTTAGTCTTTCTTAGTTATTTTTTCCAGATGCCGGTGGTTTGGTTGGTTGTGTCTTATTCAAAACGTATTTGGTGGAAATGAACCACCAGCACCTCTGTCGATAACCCCCACTATTGCGACTTGCAGATTCCACCAGTGACCATGTTGTGGCCGTTTTAGAGCACTATTTCCCGTCCCTGTTTCCCGGTGGAACCGCTACCGGCCAACCAGCTGCAAAAAATATGCTGCATGGTTAAATACTTATAAGGCCCCAAAGGCGAGACCGATTGCATTGCAAATGCTTGTTATAAATTGGTGTGGGTCTTCTTCTTGAGTTGTGGTGTAATTTATAAATCATTGTGTGTATTTGCAAATGTCTTGTTCTCCTCCTTGTTAAGCCTAAGGCTGCTCGACCACACTACCCCCTAATTAAACACTTTGGGATTGCATAGCAAGCCCCTGTCCACTCATAAGGGAACCCCTGGACTTATTGATATATCACATGAAGTGCCAGCTTTCTACACATGTTTTCCTCTGCTAGTGTGACATTGCAGTCAGTTAATGCTATTTTCTTACTTCGTACTTGTACACGTGCCCTGTGGGACATGGCCAATAAGAACTGGCTGGCAGTCCCGCAGGAACTTGGGGCCTCTTTGGTTCAAACAATTCATGATGGACAAACAGCAGTCAAATATGTTCTCCATGTGAGTCTAGATGCTACTGATTGCTTGGGGCGGGCAGTGGGCGACTGTTGTACTTCACGACATACGTTGATGCGCTTCACAGGATTTTCCAGTGATGTACAGGCCTCCCTCATGGATATGGCCTTTGTGGGGTGAAACCTTTTTAGGTGAGAAGGCAGATTCTCCTTAGGAATACTTTAAGGAAAGCAGAGCGTCTCACACTCCTTGCGTCTGTTAGCCCCTGCATAGCAGTTTCCACACCAATTCAGAAAGTTCATAGGCTATTCCAGAGGGCTGGCGCATATTCCTGTAGTACAACAGTCGCCCGAGTCCTTTCCAGTCTGTGGACAGGGATCGCAGGCTTAGCGCGGGCCAGCAGTTCTCCCAATTCTCTTTCCCTGATATAACAGACACCCAATCACTTTAGTTTACCCTTAGAGGAACATACCCATCCAATGGTCGGCAGGATCCATCATTTCCTCCCGGTGTGGCAATCCATCAGATCCGACAGATGGGTCTTACAAATAGTTTGACATGGCTATGCCCTGCCTTTTCTTTTTGGCCTGCAAATTATTCCCACTGCATCAGAGCAAATTTCAGAAGAACACCTATACATTCTCCTGCAAGTGGTTAGTGTTTCTCTCCAAGTGTTCTATCGAGAATGTACAAGTCCTGGAAACAGGAGAAGGCTGTTAACTCTCACTATTTTCTTGTGCTGATCATGAGACTATTTAATTGTTAGTTACTAATTATGCGGTACCAACAGAAAACAGAGCCATGCCAGTATATCCACATGCATTATTTTACAACAGCCTTCAATGTTCAGTTGACCGATCCACGTTAGGAATTTTCGGCATACTGTTTATATGAATTTCTTAGTCAAAAGCAACATAAAGTATATGTCAATCAATCAGGGATTTGTGAAGTGCGCTACTCACCCGTGAGGGTCTCAATGCGCTGGGATCACAGATGCAATCAGTAAACTGATTTCATTTAGCGTTGGTTCTTTATTCCTTACCCGACATAATCTGGCGCATAAAGTAAGGTGTCAAGCAGTACATTTCAATCACAACTGCAGTCATAATGCTGCTTATTATTTATATGTAAAATATTTAGTTTTGTACTGGGTCAGGAAAACAGGTCCCTGGTCCAGGCACAGAGTGAGTGACCGATCTGACCACCTGTTTCAAAGCAATATTTCTCTTAGCCAAGACCAAATACCAGACGTATACATTTCCTGCTGACGCAGTCGTTTTTCCCTGTTAGAGGCACTAGTCCTAGGTACAGGCCTGTGAACCCCTTTCAAGTCCCAACCACCTGTTAAGTTTTTAAACTCCACCATCTCTTCCCATAATTTCAAAAAAAAAAAAAAAAAAAAGAATTTGTGTTTTCACACCATATGAAAGATGACAGCAAGGCTGTACCTACTTTGCAGGCAGCGTATGTAGTATATTGTGTGTATACTCACTCTGGAATATTTTCTATGTAGAAAACTAAGATGTACCAACTTGAGCCTAAACCCTGTAGAGACTCCGTTAAGCCTATGGCATACCTCTTCCCACTGCCCTTACAAAAACGTATGCTGTAGGTCACCCCCATGTAACTAAATAGGCCATTAGTTGTATGGCCTGCACAAGTATGGGTCGACATTTACCCTCCTCTGGGAACCAATCACCCCATTGTAGCACTTGAGTCTCAGGGTAGCAGAGCAGAGCAGTCCAAGGCCTACTCAAATGAGGTGGTGTGGTCTAGTAATCACCATTTGCTGGCACCCAATATTAACATTCAATAAATGATTGCCCAGCCTGCTTTTTCTTGTGAAAAAGGAAAAGTACATGTAATATACACACACTACTCAATACTATGCAGTATTTTACAAATATACTAAGGCTAATGGAAATACATTTTGAGGGCATTGCGTAATCACCTCTGACCTAAAGGGGTCATACAACCACTTCAGGTAAATGAATGAATGCACTCATTACTGATAAAGCATATACATGATGATTAGTAGTCACTGTCAATGTTCTTGTCTCAATAAAGCATGTAAAAGAATACATTTAATTTGTGCATGTGTGCTTTTTAAAAACTGTCAACCTTTGAAAACCCAATTATAAAAACAGCCCTTATAAGGCATCACATTTTTATCACAAATATGCAACCATTAATTTAACCCCTAGAGCAGAGGTCTTCAAACTTTTGTAGGTTGAGCCCCCCAGCTGAATTTTTTTAGATGTTGGGCCCCCCACCGCCTGACAGAAATTTCAGGAATCTGGTACACTACATAATCGACCGCCACGCGCATATCACGGGCCATATCCGGCAAATAATGTTCAACATAATAAGAGTGTTTAGTAAACTGCAGGTTTGTGAGTGGATGTGGTGAAATGACAGAGGCTTATTACACAGCTCAAAACACAATTTTTCAAGATAAAATGTGCGTAAATTGTTTTTACTAGGATGCTTTGTTTTACACATGACATAGATTAATAATAACACCACCAACATAAATGTGATGGGTGTGCCAGTTTTTAGCCACATAGACTGTCAATCTGTGGATGGATTTTTGCTACTGCCATCCTCAGGTTGTGCTCCACATCCAGTCTCGAACGGTACTTAGTCTTTAATACCGCAACTGCTGAGAACCCAATCTCACATAAATAGGACGAGCTGAAAGGCAAGAGAGTTTTGATAGCAGTTTCTCTCAAAGCTGAATATTCTGCAAACATTTCAGCCAAAACAGTGACTGTAAGGGAGACAGTGTTATTAGATTTTTCGAGCACTCCCTAGCTCAGAGTTGGTACACGAGAAACAATTCTTCTCTGGAAACCATTAACAAACGTTTTAGGCAGCATTATAATGGGATAATTGCCCACCAACCAGTTATGGATCCGAAGACAAAGGTGAAAATCCACAGAGAGGGCGCTGAACGAACACCTAATTGAGAATTCCTTAGTGGTACGATAAGTTGCTTGCCTGAAGCAGTTGGGGTTTAGGACACGTCGGGCTTATGTTTAAAAAAAATAGAACTGATAATAAATGAATAATGTTGCCTATTTTACTTCAGAGCAATGTTGTCTAACAAACTTTGTGGTGGCAGGGACATGTTAACGATTTTGGGTGCCCTGGGCCAATACTATTTTGGGGGCCCCTGTTCAGAACAGCTTTGAGATTAAATGATTCACTTTCAGCTCTGCCATACCCTCTTTAGCCAGGATACTAACGGTGCACAGGCGCTATGGTCGAAATTCTAAGAGTTTACATCTAATATTCAGAGATAGTGATGTGTGTTTTCACTGTTGTAACAAAGCAGCAGCCCACTAATTTTACAGCAAATAATATCTGTGATATCCTCCAATTTCTCATATGTGAGGACCCGTTTTGATCTAAAATAAACTTTTTTATGGTTGTTGCATGAAACAAAAACATTTCTCTGCAAATAGTAATAGAGTCTCTCACATCAATCACATAAAAAGAAATGAAACAAAACGGTATTTACAAGAATCTGTTTAGGAATTATTCCAGGCCATCAGGGCAAAAACAGAGCTGCCTCTATCAAGTGGCCCCCTGAAAGGCTGGATTGCAGTGCATGTATATGTGTCCTTTTGTAATTTAGGACAAAAACCTTGATGGGGCACGACATGCCCATACTTGTGTACAGGGCGCAACTAGACCCGAACTTCGGGTGGGGGTTAACACTCCCAGCCAGGGCTGGCCCTAGCACTGGTAGCACACAGTGGAACGGTCTGTTTTGGCGCCCCCTCCCCATTTGCTCCTTCTCCATGAATTTCCTCACTACCACTCACCAACAAAGCACCTCATCTCTCTATAGCACCTTTCTGGCAAACATTTCATTTTTTATAGCACTACTCGTAGTTTACTCACACTCAGTTCTTTGATCTGCATGGTACACTTTCTTTGTAGCAGGCACATTAAACCTCTGCGCTGTGTGGGTGGCAGGAGTACCCATGTGAGTGCAGGGTGAGCCATGCAACAGTGTGAGAGTAGGGTAAGAGGAGTGACTGCAGGGTGAGTGAGGTGACCATATGAATTTGGGTGCGGGTGTAAGTGCAGAGTGGGACGAATTAATGTATGGTTAGTGATGGTCTTATTTGAGTGAGATTGCAGATTGAGCTGTCAGAGGGACAGGTGGGTGAAGTGTCACATGAGTGCGGGTGAGTAGGGTGCTTGTGTGACTGCAGGGTGAGGTACAGGGTGAACAGCGCAAGTGCATTGTGAGTGCACAGTGATCACTGTGAGTACAGGGTAAGCGGGTGAATGGTGTGAGTGCATCGGGATCAGTGTGAGGGCATTGTGATCGCTGTGAGTGCAGGGTGAGTGAAAGTGATGGGCGAAAATGAGGAATGAGTTGTCTGAATGCAAGGCTCATTTCCAGACACTTGAAGTAACTCAGCAGGTTATTGACGGCAGCGTAGGGTTTCAGATATGTTAAACTATTGCTATTATGGCATTAACCAGGGATCAGGGTGGAGGAAATAAATGTGCTGATCTTACAACAAACTTCCAGTTTTATGATTAGGGTTGCCAGCTCATTATTTTGATGTCCCAGGCAGAACAAAAATAAACAGTCACCTAAAGCTGTATTGTCAGCACTTGTGTGTGCATACTTTGAACAGAAAATATAAATAGAAGCACTTTTAATTGTGGGGCTGCCTGAATGATCCATGCCTGATAATAAAATGGAACAAAGACTGAAATGTCACATTACAAATGTATACATACTTCTTTATAAGCATATTTAGTGTCAAGACAATCAATTTGCAGGCTGTTGAAACAACACATGGGTGGCTGGCATTTTTCTTTTGGCAACTTGAAGCCCTGTGGGCGTTGCGCGCCTGCCTGTGTAAATTTAAAAGAAACTTTGTCTCCTTTCTGCTCAGAGCTAACCCTCCCAGGACGGGGGTAAACTGGTAGAGTTGAAATGCTTCAGCTGCAGTGGGAGGCAGGATGTCTCCTCTGCTAAAACTGAAAGAAAGGAACAGGCAGTCATTTCAGCTGCAGTGGGAGGCACGGAGTCTCCTCTGCTATGAAATCGAACGTGAAGGAACAGGACTGTCTGATCGTTTGTTTTCGGTTTTAGCAGAGGAGACCCTGCCTCCCACTGCAGCTGAAGCATTTCAGCTCTACGAATTAACCCCCTCCTGGGAAGGTTAACTGTTAGCTCTTTACATAACAAAAGCACGGGCACGTCGTGCCTTATCTATTTTATCTCCCTCCCTCCTCCAACCCTCTGTTACCGGAGCTCTACAATAAACAATTCCCATTTGAAATGGGTGAAGACTTGCGAAGTTGCGACGCGGGACAGTAAAAGACCAACAAAGGGAAGATCTTAGTGCGGAGTGCGCGCCCCCCCTGAGATGGTGTCGCGCCCCCCTGGGGGGGCGCGCCCCACAGATTGAAGAACTCTGCCCTAGAGGGTGTAGTACAACCAGTACATTATTTTAGTCACCTTCATGCCACACTGATGGTGACCATAGTTAGCCCCTAGAGGGCATCACATTTCGATTACATATATGTAACCATAAACTTCACCCCTAGAGGGCGTTACACAACATGTATACTCTATCTGATAGAGACTACTAGCTGCAGATTCCTTAACGTAGAATTATCCCCAGGCGTGAGACTGGATCCGGAAAATTTTTGCCACAGCATCCCTGCGCGCCGGGGGGGGGGCGTGGCACCACACGACTCCACCCTGACGCTGTCCGCGGACGTGACGTCAGCGAGGTCACATAAGTCCCACCCCGGCGCGCTGACGTCAGTTTCCTTCTTTTCCGCGTGCAACGCGGATCCGGAGTGAGTTCCCTTGGCCTGTTTTCAGGCCTCTTTTAACGCTTTGCGTTGGGAACAGTGTGCAATGCCTTCGGGTTTCAATCCGTGTGCTTCTTGTACTCGTCAGATGTTGGCGACGGACCCTCACCCTATTTGTATATGGTGTTTGGGCGAGCACCATGATTCTACGGACTGCGTCGCTTGTCAGCATCTCAAGCCGAAGTCCCGGCGGGAGCGCCGGATGAAGTTGCTTTCGGCCCGCTTGTCCAGATCGGTTTCGTCACCGCGTCCGTCCCCTGCCTCGGAAGGGTCCAGGAGCCGCTGATTCCAGTTGCGGCATCGTCCTTCACCGAGGCCCCACGGGCGTCGCTCGCCCGCCGGTAAGTCTTGCAGTTTGTCACCAAGGCCCTGTCCTCGTTCTGCTGAGGGCGCGGGTTCCTCTCTGGACGTGCGTCCTCGCCCGTCGCCAACCTATCCGCCGTTTCCTGGCATTGGGGCGACAAGGGCCCAAATGAAGGCCTACGCTTCGGCTCTGCGGCCTTCTTTGGGCCCCCCTCCTCTTCTTGAGACGTCCGCGGATCCCTCGCCATGCGCGGGGCCTTCCGCGGACTCGCCGGCGGATTCGCCCCCGGCGCCGACGTGTTCGGCTTCAGGTTTTGGAGGTGTCGTCGAGGTGCGGCCCTACGGGGTTCCCCTCTTCGGCCCACGGCGTCCCTGCCTCGCCGCAAAACCCCGCGGGGTTCCCTGTGGTGTCGCAGTAGGTCGCTGGGACTCACGGCTCGTCCCAGAGTCCCCCTCAGTCCTCTGGGCAGGCGGCTGTCTTACCGGAGGTCGAGCCGGCGCCTTTCCGGCGCCGACTGCTTTCCTCCCCGGCCCTGGCGGCGCCACGGGTGGAGGCCGGGACCCGGGGCACCTCCCCAAGTCCCTCTCGGACCTCTGCGCAGGCGGCTGCCTCGTCAGGGGTCGAGCCGGCGCCTTTTCGGCGCCGTTCATTGGTCGCTTCGGCTCCAACCCCGCCCCTTTCTCCTAGACTGCGTGTGGTGGTGGAGGTCGACTCGGCGCCCTTGGTGGACACTTCGGTGCCGTTGGAGGACACACCGGTGCCCATGGCGGACTCTCCGGCGCCGTCCGGGCGTCGGAGCGTCGACTCTTCCTCTCCGGAGGGTTGTCATCTCCTTGTCTCCTCTTCACCGGAGACTGGACGCCGCATCGTTGCCTTTTCCCCGGCGGCTTCCGGGGCGGGTTCTATGCCGTCTCCGCGTCCACAGTCCCCGGACCCGCTCTTCCGCACCTTGCAGTTGGGGGCCCCGCAGGCTTCTCTGCCTTCTTCGGAGACCCCTCAGGCTCCCCACTCGTCTGTGGGTCCTCCACCCTACAGGGGCTGGCCGTTTCTTCCTCCGGCAGGGCATGGGGATGGGCGGCTTAGTTTGCAGCCTTCGCCCACGGAAGAGTTGCTCTCTCCCCCAGGTCGCCCTACGGAGGCGAGTGTAGCCTTTGTCCGGGCCATCTCCACGGCCACTGGCATTTTGCAAATGGGCAATCCGGTCGCTCCGCTCCCAACGGATCACTTGTTGGAGGTTCTCCACCAGGGCTCTGGTGGAGGGGATCCGCTTCTTCCGTTTGAAGCTTCGCTCCACAACTCTCTTCTGGGGGCCTGGGGGCATCCTGCTACGGGGGATCCGGTGCCTCAGCCGCTCCTCCACCGCCACCGTCCTGCCACGCACGATCCAGTCTGCCTTTTTTCCCACCCATCTGCCCAGGGCCCTGTCCTGCAGACTGCTTTCCCCTCCTTGCCTTCGGTGTTGCTCCCACCGTCACGGGAGGCCCGGTGTTTGGACTCCTGGCGGCGTAACATTTTCGCTTCCACTAGTGCTGCTCTGCGCGCGCTCAACACCCTTTGTGTGTTGGCCAGGGCTACCTCTGACCTATGGGATTCCGCGGAGTCCCTTCTGTCTCGCGCCTCCCATGAAGGTGTCCGTGCTGATCTGCAGCACCATGTGCTGGATGGTCGGGAGTTAGCTGCTTTTCTTCTCCGTTCGGCCTTGGATGTCTCTGATTCTCTCGCCCGCGCTGTGGCGAGTTCCGTGGCCCTCCGCCGACATGCTTGGTTGCGGGATAGCGTCTTTCCCGAGAATATTCGAAGAGTCTTGTTGACCTGCCCTTTGATGGGATTCTGTCATTTAACACCCACGCGGACTCCGCTATTCAGCGACTCCTTGCGGGGCTCCGTCCTCCTCCCCCTCCGTAACCTTCGGGTTGTCGGTCCTCAGGTGTCTTCTGGGAGGCGTTTGTCCCGCCTTTCTCCTTGGGCCTAGTGTTTCGGTTGGCCCCTCTGTGTGCTGTGTGGGGCTTGGGACTGCCTTTCGGGTCCTTCAGTTGGCCCCTCTGTCCTTTTGGCTGCGGATACGGCCTTTTCGCTTTGTGGTGTGTGTTTTTTGGCTGTTAGTGAAGCCGTATGGGTCCTCAGGTTGGACCATCTGTGTCCCCTTTTTGGCTGATTGGTAAGCCGTCTGTGGTGATACCCACAGGTCTTTCTGTTCTTGACCTCTGCTGCGTGTTTTTACCTAAGAGGTGTTCCCCTGTTTTGTTTTGGGTGTGTCATACCCTAGGTGGGGTACTTGTTGGCTATTGTATAGCCCGGTCCTAAGCTGGGCGGGTGTGGATCCCTTCTTGGGTTCCTCGCGTTTCCTGGCGTCACTGTATTCCGCTTGGTGCGGTCTCTTTTCCTCAGCCTTCGCGCGGCTTCCGCTGCTCCAGGTTCCGTCCTGCTCAGTATCCACTGGTGTTTCGACCCTTCTTCTGCAGGGCTTGCCTGGCGTACGTTTGCCCTTGTTCCTGCGGGATGTCTGCCTCTGTGCGTTTTGCCTTCCTTCCTCAGCCTCTGGATCGCCAGACCGACTTTTGTCATGCCGTCTACGGCATCGTGTCTTGGTGTTTCCGCCTTATTATCCGATGTTCTGCCTGGTCCTCTACCTTGTGTTCCAGGGGGGCCAGGATATTCCTGGTGTTCTCCTGTGTTCTGGTTGACGGCTTTAGGTCTGTGCTACATGTTTCCCACTTCTCTTCGTGTGCCGGGTTGTGCCACTGGGACGGTCCTTCTTTGGGGCTTGTGCGGGGGGTTCCCTTGCCTCGGTCCTGGTCTTGCGCTCGGCTTGTTCTAGGCACTTCTTCATAGTCTGTACCAGCTGCCGGCTGCGCACGCCTGGACGTTATGGTCCACCCCTGTGGGCCTTGGCGTGTACCTGTGTGCTCCGGTCTGTCGCTCTGATGGGGCTTGCGTGACTGTCTTCCTTCTCACGTCTGCGCTTCTCGGCTGTGGGGCCGTTCCTGCTCCTGTGGCGGGCTCTGCCCCCGTTTCCACCTCTTCTCCTTGGATTCGCAGGTGGTTCTTTTCTTCTTTGATACTCTCTTGGTGCCGCCTGTCCCTCCGGGTTCTCTGGCGGACACCCTTGCCCCCTCGGGTAGGCTTGTGGTATCCTGGCCTTCCCTTCTCCTTGTTCTTCCGCTGCTTGGTGGGGGCTGGGCCGTCCTTCCTGTCCCCATGACACATCCCCTGTTTGGGTCCTGTGTTCTTCCAAGCTGGTGAGATTCTCTCGCAGACCCTCCTCCCCTCTGGGTATGGCTAGGGTATCTATTCTACGTTAAGGAATCTGCGGCTAGTAGTCTCTATCAGATGTACAAGTTACTTACCTTCGGTAACGATGTATCTGGTAGACACGATTCTAGCCGCAGATTCCTTCACGGCCCGCCCTTCCTCCCCGTTCTGCGAGGACCTTCAGTTTGGTCTTCTGCAATCGCCTCCCTCAGGGTGGCTTGTCTTCTGCGAGTCTCCTCTTTCACTTCCTCCCTGGCGGGATGCTTCGTTCTGTTTCTTTGTTCCACCCCTTCCTTTCTGGTACTTGGACGGTGGGTTTACATGTCTTTCTGCGTCCCTCCACCCTGGTTATTCCAGTGTGGGGCCTACTCATGCTCTTCGCTCTTTCTCATTGCTTGGGGTTTCTGACTCCTCTGCAGTCCTCTGGGTTAGGGTCTCTTGGCTGTGCCTCAGCCCTTGGCTCTTTACCGGGGATGCAACACTCCTTGGTGGTGTTGTCTTGGGGTCATTTGTCGTTATTCATCTGTTCCGGCTTGTTGCCCGTCACTGTTATAGCTTGTGGTTGCAGACTTTGTCGTCTGTTATGGCATTTTTCACCTGTTTTTTCTGTCTCCAGGGTGGATATCGCTTTGGCTTTGCAGGGTTGCTTCTCAGAGGCGGTACTCTGCTCTTTCCCTTCCATGCCTTTCAGTGACACAGTGCCTGGCACTGTCCCTCATGGTGCTGTCCTTCACCATTCGCTTCTTCCCTTTCTGTTTCACTGCTTTTCGCACACTGTTCCCATGCTTTCCCAGTTTTGTTTGTGATGGCTCCGCGTTGTGGCGCAGAAAAGTTCTCCGAGGAAAACTGACGTCAGCGCGCCGGGGTGGGACTTATGTGACCTCGCTGATGTCACGTTCGCGGACAGTGTCAGGGCGGAGTCGTGTGGTGCCACGCCCCCCCCGGCGCTCAGGGATGCTGTGGCAAAAATTTGCCGGATCCAGTCTCACGCCTGGGGATAATTCTACGTTAAGGAATCTGCGGCTAGAATCGTCTCTACCAGATACATCGTTACCGAAGGTAAGTAACTTTGTACTTTAGACACCTTTGTACCACAGAAAATGCAACCCTGGACTTGGACCCTGGAGGCCGCAGCACTCGCAGCTGAAGAGCATATGCGCCAGCCCAGTAAATGCTTTTAAATGCTGATGAAACCTGGGTTAGTCATCATTTTCTAGACCCTGCAGACTTGGGGTCAGTACTTTAAAAAAAAATAATACTTTGGGTCCTTTGGCGGAAGCTGAGGCACTCCCGCAGCTTCCTGTACCTTTTTAAAAATGTTTTTGCTGGTGGCCTGCCGACCTGGGGCCTCAACAAGCAGCAGGAATGGGTGATTCAGTATAAAGCCCTGCAGGGCATTATGGGGCGCTCCTCTGGAGCAGTGAATATTGAATGAGCAGCTCTCCCGTTGTGTTGGGGAGAGCCGCTGCCTTCTGGTTTCTTTTGCACGAGGCCTCGTTCCTTTTTCTTTTTTAGGTCTCGCAGACCTAGCGTTGCAGCGTGCATGCGCTGCTCGCTCTGCAAGGCATATTGTAGTAGGGTATGTTTTAGAAGTGGGGTGGAAGCCCCGCCCCTATTTTTCATTGGCTGGCGTCATCGTCTATGGTAAACGCTGGCCTCCGATTGAAAATGAGGCTTCTTAGTCCCTCCTTGTTACCGCCCTGTCTCCTTTTGGGACGGCCCATCAGGACTGGATCTTTTGCTGGCGGCGTTAGACTGTCTCCTTTATTAGTCCGTAAGCACTATTTTGTTGTTTATTCGGCTTTGGCAATGGCGGCCAGCAGACGTGAATCCGCGTGCACAGACAGGCAGGAAACTGAGCCCAAGAGCAGTAGCATCGCGTCAGTGTACAGATGTGGATTCGAACCAATACTAGTATCCTGCAGCTGGAAACAGTGATGCGAATTCTAAATGTTCTATCAGTACGTTAGGAATGTATCGTGTGACAAAGTATGGAGTTTTGATTGACGAAAGGCAAATGTTCCCTTTTTTTTCTAGCTGTTTAAATTTTGCAGAGTAGTTCGACACGGTCCATTTTGTCCAGAAAATAAGAAATGCCTCTCAAAACACAGGAACATCTTTATTGGGTGGAGTCTATAAGTTAGCAGAGTTCAGCAGTCCAGAGCACGGGGAACCGGGCGAGCCGTGTGGTGACGTTTTAGGCTGCGTTCAGTCATATGGTTGAGCTAAGTACAATAATATGAGCTAGGCTTTGCAGAGTACGCAGTAGTAGATCTTGTCTGTGTCAAAAAAAAAAAAAGGTACGGGGTGCTAGTAGTAACGCCAGGCTGGGTATTGCAAAGTAGCCTTGTTTGTGCACACCTCCATCGAAGAGAGGTACCTCGCTCCCGTTCTAGCAGTGTATAGGGGTAGGGTCAGTCTGCTCAGTAAGGCATGGCACTTTAAGGGCTGTGTACATGGCCAGGGGATATCGACCGAGGTTGTTCACGGATCGCCCTGTAAACTGCTCTCCGTGCACCCCCTCCCTCTTCTCGTCGGGCTGCAGCAGAAAGAGGAAATGGCTGTACTCTGGAATGTCTGGTATGCCAGCCAGACGAAACCATTCTCGTGAGCGGGGGTGTTGGACCACAGGACATCCCTTCGCAGGACAAGGGGGCTTCTGCAAGGAGAGCTTGGGTAGTAGTTCATGCGCTTTGGCCTTGTCCTCAACGACTGGAAGCCTGGCAAGGGGGCTGGTTGCACAGGAGGGGCCGGGCTGGAGTCATGAATTGGCGCCTCCCCCGGGCGCTGGGTGGTGTGGCAGTTGGGAAGTCAGAGCAGATCAATGAAGTGACTTTCATGGCCAGTGTTGTACAATATTTGGTGTCCCAGATAATTTGTGCACCGACTGCACTGCCATTCAGCCGACTTCGGAAAATAACTCCTCACATGTGGAAACCGTGAGAAGTCTCAGATCTCATCCCAGAGCTGTTACCAGACACATTATTCCACAAGGTACCAACTATTCTACAACACTCTTAAGCTTGGATCAGCGCTTTGAAGCCCTGCTTGGTGAAGTTCGCGCTATATGAAACAACAAGCAAATAAATAATAAGAATGCTTAGACTGTGCATTTAATCTGAAGCTTACCCGTAGCTGTAGTGTTTAAACCTTTGAGCAAGAACAGAACGGCATAGAAGTGAGAAATACAGAACTTGAAACGTAAAGTAACAGAGAAAAGTAACTGAAACCTTGATACAATGAGTGAGTGGAAGGATGAAAAATAATGAAACAGGAAAAAAACAACAAAAGAGAAAAAATAAAGGATGGTGGAAAGAAATAGAGAATATAAGAAGGCAGGAGAGGTTCCCAGAAACTGAAAACGCTTTGGCTTCTCTATAGTGTAAAGTTTTACAACTGTTCAGTAAAGCAAGATTGGCTGTTTGAATGCTTACAACATGTGCACATAGGAGCTAAGTAACTGTGTGCCGTGTGTGATGTCTGTCACTCCTCTCTTTCTAGCCTACACATTGCATCCTGGGACTTTCAATAAACAAGCATTTGCAATGCAATAGGTCTAGCATTTACGCAAGTTTAAGCTATTGGCATTGTAAATGACAATGCCTTTTATTTATGTTTTAAAAACAAAAACAAAAATAAAAGGCATTGTTATTTGCATTGTCAATAGCTCAAACTCGCGTAATTGCAAGACCTATTGCATTGCAAATGCTTGTTTCCATTTAGGAGTGTGCCCAGTCCCACTCGGGGCACCCCGCGCGCTTCCAAGGAGGAGGGGCAGCCCAGAGAGCCCAGCCTGGGCTTTCCCCGCTGGCTCCCCACATGGGCAACAATTCCTTTGCTGCTCACGGGAGCCAGTGGAGCTGTTCTCTGCCTGATCCTGCGGGCAGGTGCCGGGGATGTGGTAGCTGCCCGCTCGACACAGGCACAGGGAGCTGAGCAGGCCACCACATTGAGGGTGGTGCAGCAGCACTTCCCCTGTCTGGAGGACGTCGGGCCCGGAGTTGGGATTCTGGGGGGCCAGAGTTAGGGTCCCTTGCCCCCTCAATAAATAAAACCGGCCTGGGAGGGGGTGGGATCCCCCGGCCCTCAGGGCGCTGGGGTGGAGGCCCCCACGCATGCCTCCTCCCAGCATAACAAATGTATCAATTCTTCATGTGATGACCCCCGTGCACTGTTCCACCCTGTGGGCATTTTTCAAAGCTTCCGCGGAGCTCCACGCGCTCAGTGTACACTCTGGGAGTCAAATGTCAAAATCCTTCTACTGATATCTCGGGCTGTTTTGCATGCATTTAGGTTCATTTTGCTCCCTGTGGTGGGACCTAAACACATGGAGTGCTTTCCTTAGGCCTCCTGGCCTCTAAGGTGACTAATTTTGCAGGCAGCTGGTTCCACTGGCTCACTGCACCAGCCTTTGACCTTGGTTTCCTCTGGGCCTCTCTCCTCCTTGGCGCAGCCCAGTCCTTCCACCAGCTAGTCCCCAGGGGGTGCAAGGGGACCTGCTTCACTGGTCCTGGGAAGAGCTCCACTTGTCTGTGGTCAACTGAAGTTAGTTCTTAGTCCAGATGGCATCAGGGGGTTCTTTCTTCCAAGAGTCCTTGACTGCTGCCTCCAGTCCCAATGTCTAGCAGGAAAACACATCCAAGAGAGAGAGAGATGTCCCCCTTGCGCAAGACCTTTTAAGTGGGGGCGGTAGGTTCTAGAAGTGAGGCACCTCCTGGTCTATCCTGGGGTGCTTTATCATCTCTCAGCCCCTGTCCCAACCCTCCTGCACAGCCTGCTGGGACATTTCAAAATGATGTCACCCTGGAGTCACTTGCCACATCTGCTCTGGGGGCCTCAACTTTGCCCCTCGATGACCTCACTGCCAGGACCTTTCCCACCAAATCCTCAAAGGGAGATCCCTCCTGTGTTGCTTCCAGCGGTCTGGACTCCCTCCTTTGTTCAGTGGGCTTGGCTGGCCCCTCCATGGCACAGTGTGACAGCTGATTGATGCAGATCCTTCATCCCCACCCCTTTCCGCCTCAGGAGCTGAGTCAAGTACTGTTAATTGCTCCCGTTGTGTGGGGAGGCCATTGCTCCTGCTGCTGGAGAGAAATGAATTTAACTTTCACAGTAGGATGACAAAAGGCATAGGCTCTGATCCTGAGCTGAGACAGAGAAGTATGACATTCCTTGATGACCCGTAACCCGTATCTTTTTTTAACTTCCATATTTGATTTTTCCCATCCAGGTTATGCCCCAATTTTATAGGTCACTGGTGTTTGTAGGCCAAAGGGAAGCAAAGCTGCACTCTAAGGCAGTCCTCCCCATAGGTGTATAGTATAATGGAGTGTCACTGCAGACAAGACAGTAAACCACACTGACTTTCCCTATGAGTGTACACTAACATTGAGGCCTATCCCAGGTCAATACTGTTCTGTGCACGACCAGTTAACGGACTGTGCATGACAGGAGTCTCCCACCTGTTCACGTGTAACCAGTCAAGTGCCCCTTACCCTTGATGTGTCGCAGCGGCTTTATTTTAAAAGGTAGGCACTAACGGTAAACTCCCGTAGTCTGTTTACCGTGGGTGAGTCACTGGTTGTGAGGCTCATCCACAGTAAAAAGGTCACATACTAGGTAGTCAAAAAGCAAAAAAAAAAATCCAGACGGTTTTAGTGGGCAGAACCCATTTCCTTACACCTCATATGAGTATAAAGAGCAGGATACCCTTAAGATCTCCATAATGGTTTGCATAAATATTCAGACTGGAGAAGCCAGTGGAAAGATCATTCATTGTTAATTTAATCTAGCTCCTTCCTTTCATTCGCTTTGGTTCCACCATACACATCAGTCTGTTTACAAGCAGCCTTTGGTTTTAAAATTAGTTTTGTAAAAAAAAAATCTTTGATATTTGGTGAGGGAAACCTTTTTTCAGCTTTTGCTTACAGAAAATCAAATCTTTTTCTTAAAAATGACGTTGGTTTAAAACAGAGGCATCTGATGACCCTCTTTATATGTATCAACTTATAAGAAACCTGCCTTAGGAATTGTCCTAAGTAACACAGAAATATTAACTGTAACTCAATTTATAACAGTGAAACACTTCTCACTGAAGAAAAACTGGGGAGTGTAGTACAGGGAGCTTAGGACAAATCAGGTAATGGGAAGGAATTGTGGGAGGTTCGCAGAAGGTGACGGAGAAGCAGTAATGCATTAAAATGGTCCACAAAACCGAGGTTTGCGACACCTCAACAGTGGAAAAATACTTCCATAGTTTCAATCTTCTTTCCAAAACCGGGGAGGAGTGGGAGCGTCGACCTGTAGTCACACATTGTCAAGGGTCCAACACCTCTAATATCTGCCACTCACCGCTCACCGATTCTATTGCCAGGCTGAATAATCCTCACTTCAGTGTCCTTAATAGCATTGAACTTTCTCTTCACAGTAGCTAGATTTATATTATGTGTCTGGACTAAAGAAGAGGATTATGCTTGTTCAAACCTTATTTACCACCAGAGCAGAAACCACCGGAATGGGTTTGAACTAAAACTTCTTGGTGTATTCTAATGACCAATATGCTGCCCTCATTATAGTCTATCCATTCTCCTAAGAGAAAATCCTTGAAAGACATGGCACACAAGAGCCCAAAGACTGAAGCATCCACTCGTGCATAATCCAGTGAGCTTCTCAATATGGTGATCACCTTAAACGACTTATTAATGACAATCAACAGTTGAAACAACAGTGATTCACCCCAGAGGGCAAACATCTCTTGTCATTTCCTAATACGCTGGTATGCATCTGACCACACTTAATTTTAGGAAATGTTCCCCCACGCGGAGTGAATTTCTTGTATGAGCGATCCAATGTTTTGACATCTGAGACCAGGCAATACCACAGATGGGCAGCTTAGCTGAAAGCTTCTTTTGTCAAAGGGATTCCTTCTGGGGCCACAATGGAAAGAAATTCAAAACCCCATGCACATTCCAAAGATTAGAATATTTAAGCTCTGGAGGAAAGACCGCCTAGTACCTTGAACAAGCTTGCACGCCATCTGGTATTTACCCACCCGCAACGTATTTGCCAGCAAATGCTTTTCAAGATGGCAAATCTGTTCGCCATCCCATCTTGGTCTTTTCTGAAAGGAAATTCAGGACATGAACCATTTTTGCCCCAAAGAGATCTAAACCCTTTGCCGCACACCATTATGAACCACTTTAGGCTGAATGGTAAAGCTTGACCGTACTCTTATCAGGTTTTCTGAATGAAAGTAGTAGGTTGGTTCAAAATTCCTGGGATCAACCAGCATTCCCTGTAATCCTTCAGGTCATGAGGTTCAACCGATCTTCCCAGGACTAGCTGATGAGGTAGACCTTGAATGTCTGTCAGAATCATCTGAAATGGGGGGGTGGGAGGGGGAGGAATTGGAGAAAGTTTCAGAAGAACTAGAACTCAAACTTGAAATATTCAAATCAGCATTGTCAAAACTAGCTCCACTGTCTGTCTGCCAATCATGAGAAATGGCAAAAAGGCTTAATTCATCCATTTGGACCCATCCTGCAGAGAATGGCACCACTGCTTCCGAACCCGGTCACCAACTGTAATGTAATAGCGGGGAAGTTGGTGGGTCAGCCAAAAGGCAAAGAGGTCTATGTCACATGATCTCCATCTGTATATCTTTGGCTTTCCTGGAAAATCTCCCCAGTGTAGTTTTCAGTTGTTGGCATTGGGATTTATCTGAAATTCCAGTCTGGAACCATGTTCTAATAGTCTAGGCAGTATTGAGCTGTCACTGAGACATACTGAGGTATTCGCTTGTCCACCAGCATCATGGACTTTGGAGAAGTTGTCCATTTTTAGAAGGAAATAAAAGGTCACAGTGTTATTGGTAAGGCTTTTGATAGTAAAGGAATCGTCCAGTAGTTCCAGACAATAGATGTGTAGTCTCACTTCTTCGTCTGGCCATCTCCTTCCAGTTGATAATTCTCATCACACTCTCCAACCCCATTGGTCGACATCTGACTACATCACTAGGTTTCTGGAAGGGATGAAAATGGCGTTCCATTCCCGTCCTGTGTGGTCCAGCCACCACTGTATTTCTACTCTGTCTTCCCTTGACTGGCATCAGCTCCAGATGTGTTAGTCTTCACAAACATGAGACTTTCCTTCTTTAAAGGGGTCTGTAATAAGCAGTCCTTGAAAAACTGCTTTACTTTACAAAGTCATCCGTCTCACCAGCCTGGCCAGCTTTCTAAACTAAAGTGGCTCCTTCATCAGGGCTGTCCTCAAGTCCTTCTTGATGTTTGTTACCTTCCTTGCAGGCAACCACAAATTGCGGACCTGGAATCCAGAAAACACCATAATCCAGCCTTGGTCCTGTAAAAGGGATAGTGTAATTTCCAAGTGTGACCACTACCTTTGCCTTCATTGAATCACCAGTAGAATGTTTTCCAGGAAAGCTATTTCATTACAGAAGTCAACCATCGATGAAGCACCACGGTGCCAAGGACCGCCAGAAGCCTAGGGCTGTAAACTTGTACACTTGATCCTTCCAAGTGAACTGAAGAAAAACTGCAGTGCAGAACAAACATGAGGATCATAAGGTGTGTTCTTTGGATCCAAATGAATCATCCATTCGTTTTCCATCAGACATTTATGCCAGACATGTCTCTGAGGTGGTGAATGCTTTCCATCTTGAAATGGTCAGCCACTGATTGAATTCCCATATTATGATCACGTTCATTGTCTTTGTTCTATACTCCACTACAAAGATATTGCCCTCCTCCTCCCTCAAAATCCTTTTGGTGAAGAATCATCTGTCAAATAGGAGCTTTCTGCAACATCATGTCCACCTCCTGATTTCTGAAGGACTCCTTCCTTGAGAAGTGCAGAGATGGACTTTTTTCCTGCCTTGTTGAACTAAAAATCTCTGTATGGAACGCTTCCACTGTTTGCAGCAGCCCCGGGTCCCATTCAGCCACCGTCACTTGGGGACGAATAAGGCTAGCTGCTATTCTAATAGAAGGCGAAAAACTAGGAAGTTCTACTTGTAAAGCATCTTGATGCGTTGGCGGCAGAACAGCTCTACCTACACATCCTTGGCTACAGCCTTTTAGTGAGAAGAATCCTCTGAATCTCTTTTGATCTAGCCAGACGTTGGCTCTCCTGCTGCCTTGTCCTGTGTGTGCGCCTTGGTTGGCAAGGTTTCTTGTTGCGGGTCCTCGTACTTTGACCAGCCACTGTGTAAATCTCTGTGGCAAACCTTCGTGGAAGCTTGGCTATTGTTAAGTGAAGTAAAGGTTGTTACAGGGGGCGTGGCCTCACTGCCGACCAAGAGGACTGGGCTTGTCTGAAGCTCTGGCGAAGTCGTTGAGGGAATCACTGAAATGTGCCCGTAACCTGTCCTAATACCGTCCACACTTGGCGGAGGAGGTCCCCTGTTGTGGCTGCCCGGGCATGCTGGAGGCGTACGGCGACGAGGGGCGGTGAGTGCACAGGCATCCTGGCCTACCTCGGAGGCCCCACGGCGACAGGGGCTGCGGGTGAGCCTGAAGTTGGGGCAGCCGCTCCCCACCTCACCACCTCCTGCCATCTGAACACCAGATTGCTGTTGCTGCCTCGCTCCGGTGGGCCCGGCCTGCTGCTGACTGCTGCAGCCGCGTGGATCTGCGATGCCGCTGAGCCGGGCCGACTCCGCGATCCTGCGGGGGGCCTGGCAACACTATTCTAGTCCTCATGGCCTAATGGACTGCCTGACTTCGCCCATTCCCTGCTGCCCCGCAGTGATTATTGATGCTACATGTGTCTGTGGGAGCGATCACCAGCCTACCCCAACCTCCTGTGACACAATTATATCTATAGCTTGGGCTTACACTACCCTGCTCCCGCTAATAAGATGGACACCCCCCCACCCATAAATATTGCCGCCGGGGACTGCTGCCTGGGCCTGCCCATTGCCTTCTTCATCTACAGACCCTGGACTGGCTTGATGGCCTGCCCGGCTGGCCGTGACACACTGCTTTGGGCCGGCCTGGATCTCCTGTCCTGCTGCCCAGCCGGCCAAAGGAGGATACTAACCGTGGCTCTGTTTTCACACACTTTATGATCACGCATAGGCCGGGCATGACACGACACACCACCTCTTCCCCTGACCACACTCCTCCAGCTATCGTTTGCCGTGATCCTAAGCAGCGGAAACTGGGGTTTGACAGGCCTTGACCCTCTGATACCCTGAGCCCGCACCCACCGACGACATGGGAGGGCTCTGACCTGAGCCAGTGTCTGTGGCGGACCCTATCATGGCAGAACGGAGGGCGGGTTTTCCCGCCTTGGATGACAGACTCAACACCCTTGCTGGGCAGCTTGATACCTTGGTGGGGCGGTTGGACGGACACCCTGAGGGGAGGGTCTCGGGCCTGGAGGATGGGGGCGTCCCAGACCGCTAAGCGCCTAGACAAACTGGAGAGACTGTTGAAAACTGTGGCAATCAAGAATGAGGACTTGGAGGCAAGGGGTCGTCACAATAATGTGTGTTTCCTGGGTATAGTGGAGACCACTGATACCGGCCGAATGGATCTATTTGTCGAACAGCTGCTTTCTGATCTCCTAGGCCGACAGCACTTCACCCCCACCTTTGTGGTAGAAAGGGCACATCGCTGCCTAGGACTGCACCCCACCCCGGGCGTCCCCCCTAGATTCATCATTGCCAGATTTCTCCATTTTCGCGATTGTGACATCACCCTCAAGCTTGGGCGCAAAACTGGTCCATTTCATTGGTAGGGTGCAGAGATCTCTTTATTCCCTGATTTTACCCAGATGGTGCAGGACGCCCGGCACAAGTTTGTTGACGCCTAATCCTCCCTCAAGAACCTGGTACACAGCTATGGCATGCTATATCCAGCAAGGCTCAGGGTGGATGTGAACTGGAAACCCTGCTTCTTCGACACACCGGCGGCTGTCCAGGATTTTTGCAAACAGTGATCAAGCGCCTGTGCGCAGCACGGATGCTAGACTCCCGAGCGGTCCACTCCAGACTCTGTCGAATGCCAGTGTGGACCCTTTCCCCTCCGGCTGAGATGAGCTCTGTCTGACCCGCATGGCTGGCCGGCTGTGTTCCCGATGTTGGCGCTGTTCTGGGCTCCTCGGCACACGGCGCAACGCTGGTCCAGACACATCTACACTTCCCTCTGGACCCATTTCAGAATAAGTTATTTCTACATCCGCACTATTTCTCTGGGATGCCCTCGTGACGTTGCCACCTCCCAGTGGTATACACACTAATGGTTGACGTTTTCCTTTGGTTTAATTGTTGGGTAGTTTATTTGGGGGTTCACCAGTGCTTATATTGCGTGGTGTGAGGGTGTGGATGGAGGGAGGGGATTTGAGGAACTGTTTAAGTCTAATGTTGCTGTCTTCCCAGGTTGCCTAACAAACTTGCTTCACATGCACAATCATGACTTCAATATCCATTGAGCACTCATAGATATTACCCACACACACTCTCAATTCACCATTTATAGAATATACACTCTCATGGAACATTAGAGGCCTCAACATCCCTTGCAAGGGTAAGCAGGTCTTACGCTATCTTGAACGTCATGGCGCAAAAATCGCCTTCTTGCAGGAGACCCACCTTTCACCGGGCAGATCCCATACTCTTGCATCCCATTGGGGGTCCTCCCAATATTTCTCCTTCTACAGCACCTATTCCAGAGGGGTCTGCATTTTCTATTATAAAAATGTCCCCTTTCGCCCAGCTACTGTGATTTTCCACGAACATGAACAATATGCTTTGGTAACAGGGACACTGGCGGGCAACTCTCCCCTTTTGGCAAATACTTATGTGCCAAACATAGAGTCCTCTGAATTTTTCCAGACGCTACACACACGAATCGCCAAATTGGACTTTGACCATCTCATATTGGGGGGCGATCTTAATCTTTTAATGAATCAGTCTTGAGTCGATAGCTAGTGCACCAATTGGTAAACCGCGTTCCCTCCGAGGTCCTGCAAGACATCTGCACTACTTATACTTTCCACGAAGCCTGTTGTCTAAAAGGCACCTCCTCGCTGGTGTACACCCACTACTCTGCCCCACATGCCACCTGGACCTGCATTGATTGGGCCCGCGGCTGCATTCAGTTCACCACCTAACATGCACACACTCTGATCACGCCCCTGTGCTAGCCACTTTCCACATTCCATTCGGAGGTGCTCGCGACCGTCCTTGGCGATTCCCCATGATGGACCTACAAGATACGCTGTTCTGCTCCACTTTGCATGAATCGATCTTGGCATACTTTAGACTGAATGAGGGCTTGGTGACCACTCAGGCCACACTCTGGGAGACTTTCAAGGCTTACACCAGAGACATTTGTATATCACAACAGTCTGGGGTGTTGCGGGACATCCATAGGGAATTGACGCGGGTGGATAATGCCCTCACCCAGCTTGACCTCAAGACTCACCTGCTTCTCCCTGCTGCACACTCGCTCAAACGAAACATGCTCCTGTCAGAGTACTGAGATTTGGCGGACCGCGAGGTCTTGTTCTTTGGAAATTATAACAAAGCTCCCCTCCCCCCTCCTCTGATACTACATGTTTCTTTATACTACTAGACTCTCCGGAGACCTATCAGCCCAGACTGCCTACCTCAATGAGGTGGCCATGGTATGGCTCACCACGGCACAACAGCAATTCCTAAGTGAACCACTTACTTGCGACAAAATCACACAAGCAATTGATTCCCTGCCTGGCAGTAGGCTCCTCTCCTGGATGGCTCAAGGGAGATTTCTATCAACGTTTCAAACACATCCTTGTGCCGCGGTTGCTAGCGATGTACACTGAGTTCATCGCTACCGGGGTACTTCCCCTGACATTACGAGAGGCGATTATCACCCTGCTCCTTAAGCCAGGTGAAGACCCTCGTGATGGTGGATCTTACCGCCCCATGTCGCTATTAAACTTCGACAATAAGATTCTTGCCTAAGTACTATCTAACCGCCTTGTGTTATTAATGGACCAAATAACCTCGCCTACACAATCTGGGTTTGTCCCGCACCACTGCACCTAATTAAATTTACATACAATGTTCTCAGAAATTAACAGGATCTGTCCGGACATTCCAGCAGCAGTGGCTCTCCTGGAAGCAGAGAGGGCCTTCGACTCCCTGGAGTGGCTGTTCCTCCATGCCACATTACGTAAGCTGGGTGTTCCGAGGGGATTCTCCTCCCTGATTAATCTTATATTCTGCCCCAATAGCGCGTCTTAGAACTAACTCATCGGTCACTCGTTCGTTTCCTATTACCGTTGGATCCCTTCAGGGGTGCCCGCTAGCCCCCCTACTATTCATCATAGCAATGTATCCCCTCGTCCAACACCTGCAGAAGAATCATCATATGCTCCGCGGCCTACAATTCCAACCCGGACCGGCACTTGCATCTCTGTATGCAGATGATGTCCTACTCTTTACCCGTCACCCAGAAGTGAATCTGGCCCCTATTCTGCGTGAGGTGGTGCGCTTTGAGAGCCATTCCAGACCCCTGGTTAATTGGTCCAAATCTGAGCTTTTCCCACTGACTGATGCCACCACTCAGTTCCAGTGTGACTTTCTCTTGAAGTGGTATGATGGCTCAGTTAAATACCGCGGAGTACACATACATCGTGATAAGGAATAGGCGGTCCGCTTGAACTATGGTCCTGCTGTGGATACCCTGACTGCTCAGATGGAACGCTGGTTACGCCTCCCACTCTCCATTGCCGGGCGCATCGCCATCATCAAAATGGTGGTTCATCTTTGGTTTTCATCCCTCTTCCAAAATATTCCGATAACTCTGAACAACACCTTTTTCATTACATTACGGGGGATTCTGTTTAAGCTCATCTGGGCCAGTAAGCGTCCCCGCATTGACTGGGACACACTAGTCCTACCATATGAACGGGGTGGGTTTGGTGTACCACATTTCCAGCTGTATTATCTCGCAGCCCATACGCTCGCCACTGGTTCCATAAAGATGCCAGGCTCCCATTCACCAGGCGGGAGATTGATCTGGCCGCCCCAGTGCCGTTAGAATCTATACTGCCTAGGGCCCTCCCAGTGGACATCACTGACATACAACCACTATCCACCACGTGCTGAGCTTGGCGCAAACTGCAGCACATGTTGAATGCCACATTGATGTATTCCCCTTCTCTGGTAGTGGCTAGCAACCCGTGGTTCCCTATTACCAATGAGACACTGTTTAGGCGTACCCGGACACCCTACAATATTCATACGTTCTGTGACCTTTTTCTCGACGGTCATGCCCTTTACCACTCCACAGATTCCCGGATGACTCCTGCAACGATGATGGACCCCTTTGTATTTCAACCTTATACACAGCGGGCTTCCTGTGTAGATCCCTTCTTACCCATTAGCGCCTGAGGAGTTTGCACCACTTACACTCATGATAGACGATGACAGCAGCACTCGGTTGGTGTCTAAACCCTTTCATTCATGCCTGTCCTTGTTGCCCACCAGTGACCAAAAACTTTGCGTCCGCTAGGAAAATGATCTGGGCGTCCTGCTGACAGACAAATATGATCTGCCTTGCCTGCTGTCAACAAACGCGATCAGGTACCCCAATTGCCACCATAAACGTAGTCATTTTAAATTCCGACATCGTGCTTACGTTACCCCAGCCGACCTACATGAATGCAACAGTGCAAAAACACCCGCCCCCCCCCCCCCGACTGCCCTAACTGCCACAGTATAGAAGCTACCTTTCTACATATGACTTGGACTTGCAGACATATCGCACATTACTGGATGGAGGTTTTTTCTAGTCTGACACAGATGGTGGAAACTAATATTAGCCCAGCCCCACTAATGGTTTTGGTGGGTTATGACCAAGATCTCCTGAAAGGCATCAGTCCATATACGGCGATGGCCCTCCTACTTGCTAGATGGGAGATTGCCCTTCATTTCCATTTCAAACTGGCTTGCGAGCCTGGCCCATTGTGATACTACCAGCAAGCTGTATGCCTTGCTCCAACCCCTTCCTGCAGGCCTAAGAATATTTGGCAACCCCTCCGCACTTGTTTGTCAAGGGCACATTCCACACCACATACCCAGGGTGCCTCTACCCCACCCGCAACCCATGCGGGATCACCCCACTCCCTTCCGGAGACGCCTACCCCACAGGCCTCCCCCCGCCACAATGCTCTGACCACTGTACCATCAACACCCCCATTCCACCCCTGGTTCCATGACACTCTAGTGAGTTGAAGGACATGAGATGTATGCTCACATGTAATCTCTTCTAGTGCTAGCTATAGGAAGACGAAGTTAACGACACAGCAAGTAAATGTTCTGGTTGGGAGTTATTTAAAAAAAAAAAAAAAAAAAAGGTAAAGGTTGTTACATATTTGACCATTTCTTTTAGGAAATGTTCTCCAAAAAAGCAGCCCTGATAATCTTGCCTCAGACAGCGCCAAATTTCCCAACATGTGGTCAGCTTTGATGAGTAATGAGTGTGTGCATTATGGACAATGCTCAGTTTGTGTTCCTAAGCAGGCATATGGACCTTTGGACCCACCCTTGACAGGATATCCTGAGCTATCAGGCTCCCTCAGACCTTATCATTGGCCCTCTTTAAGATCAACGTCCTTAGCCCCATGATATGCAGGAATTTGTCCTGGCAATTTTGACTGGCTTATTAATTACCTTCCTGGTCTCTTTGATAGACCTGGTCAGGAAAGTGGTGTAAGGATATGCCTCTTTTTGTATGGTCAACCCCAAGTTTCTCGACTGATGCTGCTTGTTTTTCTACTCGGAGTACACTGAGGCCTGCTAATCTGACTTCAGTGCCCGGACCCTAAAGTGTATGCCATATTGACTGTACCCAATGGGAAATGGCTAACTTACCTGTAAGTTCCTATTATATGGTACCCTGGTACAAAGGGCATGTAAATTAGAGGAGTACCCTAGGGCTTGCAGCACTGGTTGTGCCAACCTGCAGGTCCCCCACGTAAAACGAGTTCCCCAATCCGCCCCTGCAGATTGGCAAAGCAGTTGTGTACCACTAGCCGGCTTCGCCATTGAAAGCAATGGCAAAGCCACTACTTCCCCATTACATCTGTGTAAGTCTCCCCTCTGGCAGGCCTATGGAGTCCTATGGCAGGGTGCAATATATGAGACGTACAGAACAGACAGTAAACACGCAAAACCAGCAATCTATTTCATTGTCCACCCTGCCAACCCCCCCATCGACCGCACCGCGTCTACAGCATCCTTGTAGCATCTTCAGCATCCTTCGTACCTCGCATCAGATCATCTTCCATTGTAAAAGCCTGGACTTGATAAAAGTGCCTGGAACTGACTGAGGATTGCTTCACCTGTTAAGGTAGCTGTTCTTGAGAACCTGGTTGGTTCCCCCAAACTGGCTTCCGAATTGAGTTGGTCACCTAAAGTGACTCCAAGTAACCGCTTTAAACAAAGCCTAACTTTTTTACTGAAAACGTTTTTAAGTGTCAAATTCATTGAATGTACCAGTGCTTATTCACAGTTAAGGGAATTGTCTTGATTTATTAATTTTTGCAAAATCTATATCTCCAGAACCCTCTGGTGGATCTTTTTCAATTTGGTGTCTAAATTTCTATAAAAATGCAGTCTGTTTTTATAAATTGGTGTCATATTTCTTGTGTGTCAATTTCTTCTTCAATTGTTTTGGTGCTGTTTAAATGCTTTTCTCTAGTTCCCCTGTGTAAGCCTTGCTGCTCAGTGCCACAGCTACCCCGGATTGAGCCGAGGGTTTGACAGACAAAACCTACTGGCCCTAAAGGGGTTGGTAAGTGTATTACACAGTGAGGTCGCGCACCACACCATTTAATACACCCATTTTCTCAAAAGTGGCCATCATTGTATAAATCTCAGGAGTGAGAGCAATTTTGCCTTCAAAGGAATTTTAAAGGCGCTCTACCCTAAGGTGTGCATGGACTTTCTTCTCCTAGGGTCTTTATTTTGCTACCCACATAGGAGGCGACTGTGGCCGCTGGGATCTACTCTGACGATCTTGGATGATACAGATTGTCTGGTTCCAACATATCAGCTGGGCCACCTCCATGTGGATCCTCTGTGGCAGAGGTTGGCATCTGAACCAGGGCATCAAGGGCTACTGGGCAAAGCGTCCTTATTGGACGCATCCGGTGAGTCCCCTTTATTTGTACCTTCGTCAGTCGTATAGACTCCCTAGAAGGGAGAACGTGTTCAGCAGCAACACAATGTTACAACCTTCCAGATGGAAGGGAATGCATCACAAGAACCTTGAGCTCCCGAGCCAGACCTCACGCAAGAGGTCACAGGTGTCTAGATGACCTGCATGGTCCCTCTTCGCCTTCCCAGTTGGTATTGGTTCCTAGTGCCTTTGGTCTAGGGTTTTCATACCTGGCAATTTCTCTTACTATAGGAGAATGGTTCTGCCTGCCCAGGTCTTCAGATCCTTGTTCCCCACCCTTTAAATAAATGTACCAATAGCCAACATAAGTCTGGGCCTCATAAAGAAGGATGACTCCTCCTCCTTCATTACTTTGTACTGATCTTTCCCCCAAAAGATACTGGCCATCTTATGCAGGCCAACTTCTTTTAACACACTAAGCAGAGCCCAAACTGCAGATTTCACAAGGTAGGCCTTGTTGTTATTAACAGTATTGCCCTTCCAAATAATTGTCCATACCTGCCGATCCCTGGGGTAGTTGCTTGCTGCACCCAAGGAAACTCTACAGGTCGTTACACTGCATATATGAGTTGTGGCCAGCAGTCCAAGCAACAGACTGTGCCAAAAATAGAAGACGCAAGTCTCACAAAAGCTGAACTTGCGGCACACAGGACAGTCCTGCGTGTGTTAAGGCTCAGTGGCGTCACTGCCATATTCTCAGGCTGATGGGTGACTGAAAAAATAAACTACTGTGGCCTTCAAGCACAGTAACCGTGCCTGACACCCGCAGCCCTTATTTGAGGCTATTATGCTCATTGAGAAGTCTCAAGCATGTCTGCCTATTGGAGACCTACCACCTCCTGCTGCCACCTAGAAAGAGAATCCACATTCCCCACCCAAGAGTCAGGCACTTCCCACTTTCACGATTAGCTGCGCAATAAAAGCGAAAACACTATGTGTAGCATAGTACAAGGGTGGATGGGGAGGGGAGCGCTTCAGGAGCCTAACATTTCCTCAGAAGAAAACACTTATCTGAGTGCTCCTTCTGTTGAGAGATTATGTAGTGGAGCCTCAAACTCAGATTGGATATATGATGTTTAGGTCTGGTGTAAGCCGGGACCTTTTGATTTTACTAAAATGATATGTATAATATACTTATTTGGGGCTTTCAATCATCCCTTTTCATTCATTAGTCTGTTATTGTGTCACTCACATTTTTTTCCACCTCAACAACATATGGAAATAGGTCTACCCACTTCAGTCATTGGCTGACTTCACTATAAGTGGCGTCATTTGGCCCTTTCATAAGGAGCAAATACACACTTACACGTAAAACCCATCAGTGCCAGGGACTACTGTGGCATTTTGATGTGTGCTTTGCACACTAAAGGTTATTTTTGCTAATGTTTGTTTTGACAAAGGCCAGAAAGCTTCCCCAGCAATAAAGTTTGGTGAAATATGTGACAAAACAGAACAAGCATTGACAAATGCAAAATGCTAGCAGCCAACGCTGCCGGTGCATGTGTTCTACTCGACTCATGGGAGTTGATGTTCTGAAAATGTTTACAGTTTTATTGTTGGTTTAAATGGCTGCTGAGAAGGGGGCATGGCCAAGATGGCCAAGTGAGTAGACGTGCCTCGCTGGTGCTCCGTCCCAGCCTGGCCTAAAGCACCATTAATGGCACTCCCCGTTCAGCAAAAGCCACGGGGGGGGATCGCTCGCCATCTTAACAGACAGCGGCCGTCCTTGCGCCCTGAGAAGTGTGTACGGTTGGTCTGAGAGGATCCAAAATGTGCAGCGGCCTATTCCCAGATCTGGCCGCGCTGTCTCTCCGAGTCTGGGAGAACGAATCCGAGACAAGCGCTTGTGTGGCAGAAGGCGTCGACGGTGGGCGTGGTGGCCCACGGCACGGAAGACACACAGGCCTCCACCGGAGTTGGCTTGGGCTCCTTGGTAGTCGCCGGGGGGCCTCTCGCTTCCCCCGAGACCTGCGGCCTGGACTCGAGCCATGAGGTGGCATCTATGAGAGGGGAGTCGGAGCTGCGGCCGCGGGCTACAGTTAGTGCCGCGCGCAGAGGTCCGGCTTTCTGTGGGCCTGCCCGCTCACTCCCCTGACGGGGCGCCAACCGGGAGATTTCCCAATGGGACACTAGCTGCGGCCCCCCCCCCCCCCAATCTCTCTACGCTGACGCATCTCCACAGCACAGGGGGGCAGGGGCGGTCCGCGAGGCGGCCTGCGGGAGAGCCTAGCTGTCGGCCGTACTGGCGTAGGATTGCCGCCCCCAGTGGTCTACAGAATGGGCCTGAAGCAGCTTTGGGTCCCGCCTAGTCCGGGGCAACTAGAGGGCTTTGTATTCCCCTGCGATCTCTGCCTCGCTGCGCCCAGGATCGCTCAAGTAAGCCTCCACCTGCTCTTTGGCACAAGTTAGGAGCGCCGAACGGGGACCCCGAAATCCACAAAAGAACTGACGCCTCATTTGCGGGAAGCCGCATGGGCTCCTCCTGAGCTGACCTCCCCCTTTTCTCTGGTTTGCTCCTCAGTGCAAGGGCCTAAAGAATGTCCGCGAGCTGGGGCCCCAATTATCCCGCTTCAGCAGCTGTGGTGGATGCTCTGAGCAGCCCCTTGATTTAAGGCCTACGTACGTTGCTTGTTTGCTGGGCCTAGAAGCACATTGACACTTCCAGTGAAGCCTCAGTTCCCCGGCAGCCGGCTGCTCATCGCCAACTCCGGGTGGGACGTGTCCCTATTCCTGACGGTGAAACACATAGGATGGAATGACTCTTAGCAAAGATCCCCGACTCAAGGTGGATTGTCAATGGAAAAGGGGTTGATGCACTGCTTAGATTGCTCTGCAGAAGGGCGAGTCGGGTCCTGCCTTGGACTGGCTCTTGTTCGCGCCGCGGCTCCCGACTGAGTCACCCCACCTCTCTCGCCCCTTGGTCTCCTGAGCCCATAGTCTGGGTGTGATGGCCACATCGTAAGCAAAGGAGGACTGCTCACTCCGCGAAATACTTCTTAAAGGCATGGGGGAAGCCCAGCAAAAAAGGTGGCGTGGGGAAGCGAAGCATCCCAGAGGGGGAGAGGGAGCCGAAGGCTCAGTAACCCGTGAGTTTATGAAGTCGATGTTCGCTACGCTTCGCGATGACCTTCAGATAGTAAAAAAGGATCTGTCGTTGGAACTAAGGGAGGCGCGCCGGGACATTGATGAAGGGGGGGAGAAAGTGGTGGCCCTTGAAGAGGGAACCGTGGCGAGAGATACAGAAATAGAAGCCCTTCAGCCACACATCTGCCTCCAGAACCAACAAATCGACTTACAGGCCCACGCCGAAGACCTAGAAAACAGGTCTAGAAGAAACGATGTCTACATCAGGGGGGCCCGAATGGGTGTGGAAGGCACAGACCTCAAGGGCTACGTCCAGGCCCTATTTAGCAGCATTCTGGGCGACGCCGCGCCAAACAGCACCAAGATAGATCGATGCCATCGGGTCGGTCCTCCCCGTGCTCCTCCCCGTCCACCGGCAGATATACTGGTCTGCGTGCATAACTTCAAAGGGAAAGAAGCGATTCTCAGGGCCGCCAGATCTGATCAGAAGAAGCAATCCTGGGGTCATTCGCTCCAGTTGTTCCAGGACCTCGCAGCCTCTACCGTACAGAAACTAAAAGAGTTCCACCCGGTCACCAGTCACCTACGTTCCCAGGGTACTGCGTACTCTTTGGGCCATCCATTGCGTCTTATCTTCCAAAGTGGCGGTAAAACATACCAGCTGCGTTCCCTGATCGAGGCTTGCAAAGTTCTCAACCTAGATCTTGAGGATGAAGATCCCCGCCATCCTGTGCGGATAAAAATGCTCCTGGCAAAGACCCTCGCTGGACAACACGTGTCCCGCAACTCAAGCGTCACCGCCCGACCCATCCACCATAGCCAAGGAAAGGTTTGAGGTGTTGCGCTCCCTCTCCAGTGATAGCAAATCTGAAGATGGACCCCCCCCATGAGGTACTGCACAGTGTGCTGAGGGGAGGAGGTTGGAGGGGTGGGGGCGAGGATGCTGAGCACTGTTTTTACCTGACGACTCGCTTCACCCCGGCAGTCCCCCCTTGTCCGGACCTTCATGTTATGATGGACTTTACTGTTTCTATTTTTGCTCTAGTTTTTTGTTTGGGTTTTGAGTTGATGTACAGGGGCTCCCTTTCCGACGGGCCATACCAGACCAACGCGGTACACCATTGGGCCAGCAAGAATCCTCGACAGACTGGCTCCTGTGTTTCCTCCAACCGGTCCTGTGAGTCATACGCCGAATACTGCTTAGCCTCTTTCTTTTCTCTAGACCCTGGAGATCAAGGTTCTTGGCCTCAACGTACGCGGCCTCAACAATCCCGTCAAGAGGTCTGAGGTTCTCTCCCTATTGGAACACTCTCAGGGGCACATATGCCTGCTCCAGGAAAAACACTTGCTTCCCCAAGACACGCACAGAATGCACACCAAGAGATTCCACCAGCAATTCTGGTCATCAGGGAAAGGGAAGAAAGGGGGGGGGGTGTAGCTATCCTTTTTTCAAAGCGCTTCTCCGGGGTGGTTCTGGGTTCATTTTTAGAGATTAAAGGTCGCTTGTTGGCCTTCCGAATGCAACTTGGCACATTTCTCTTCACTGTAGCTTCTCTGCACGCCCCAAGTGAGAGGCAAGAGGACTTTATTACTGACTCCCTAGCAAAAGTGTTTCATTCCCCAGTTTCAGCAATATTGGTGGGCGGAGATTTCAACATAGTAATGAACACGGAACAGGACCGTTCAGGGCTGAGAACTTGGCATACTGGGGCTCTTTCCCCCAAGGGATTGGCCTGGCTCGCTGATTGTGGGCTGCATGACGTTTGGCGCTTGCTACAGCCCGATGATCGAGACTACACTTTTTACTCCGCAGCGCACAAGACATATGCTCACCTAGACCACTTTTTAACCTCCCCCTCTGCCTGGGAACGGGTAACTGCCTCCTCCATCGAACCCCGCTCACTATCTGATCACATGCCCATCACACTGACACTGCACACTTCCTCGCCCCCACTCAGACACCACACTGGCGACTGCGCGAGACGCTGTTACATTCACCTGATTCGGTCAAAGCAATCAAGAAGAAGTAAAATAGACTACTTGGCCCTTAATGATACTGGCGAGGTGGCCCTTTCCTTGGTGTCGGAGGCACTAAAACTGGTCGCTCGGGGACCTCTTATCGCGAAGGCAGCGCATGACAAAGCACGGAAAAATAAGATGCAGGAATTGGAAAGGTCAGTTTTGGAGCTGGAATCCATCCATAAACATACCGGGGCCCCTCGAGTTTGGCGTAGACTAGAAAAGGAGAGGTTGCAGCTTAGGCGATTTGACCAAGACAGGGCCGAATTTGCGATGCTACGCCTCAAACATAAATTCTTCGTGGGTACCAATAAAGGGGGTGGATGCTAGCGCATCAGCTGCGCAGCAAGCAGTATGTGCACGCGGTCAAGTCCATACAACCAAGCTCGGGCCCGAAGTGTCAGACGCCTGTAGCATTGCAGCTGAGTTCCAGGCGTTTTACGCCGAGTTGTACGCAAGGGACCCCACAATGGTGACCGACCCTCACTTATATGTGCAGAGGGCGGCTGTCACACCTCACCCAGCTGAAACAGAGGCTCTGGATCAACCTATCCGGAAAGAAGTGATATGGGCAATCGCTAGGCTAAAACCATTGAAATCGGCGGGCCCTGACTCGTTCAGTGCAGCCTTCTATAAGACGTTCTGTGGGGAACAGGCCCCGTTCTTGACTCACCTCTTTAATTCCTTCCGGACACAGGCACTTTAACGAAAGCAATGCTACAGGCCTCCATCTCAGTAATACCTAAACCAGGGAAAGACCCCAAGCAGTGTAGCTCATACCGCCCCATCTCACTTCTAAATGTGGACACACAACTGTTCGCTGGTGTCCTGGCACATCGTCTTAACCCTTTGATGCCGAGTCTCATTGATCTGGCTGGGTTTATCCCTTCTCGCCAGTGTGGGGACAATACCAAGTGCATTTGCCATCTTATCGATAAGGTGCACCGCTCGCGAGAGGAGGCCCTACTGCTGGCCATAGACGCCAAAAAAGCATTCGACCGAGTGCCCGGTCCTTATCTGTTTGCGACTCTCAGATGCTTCGGAGTGGGCAGGCAGTTCAAGAAGTTGATTAAAAGCATTTATAGCAACCCTAGTGCCGTGGTGCGGGTTAATGGGGTGAACTCCTGCGTGCTTGCTATTGAGCTAGGCACGAGGCAGGGCTGCCCGCTTCTCTTCGCCCTGTACATGGAGCTTTATGTGCAGAAACTGAGAGATAACCCTAAGGCGTCGGGTATCCCATTCGGGGCCGATTATCACCTGATTAGCCTCTATGCTGATGATATTATCTTCTCCATCACCCGGCCCCTATCCTCACTCCCAGCCATTGTCTCAGAGCTGAATGTATTTTGAGTGACGTCGGGCTTCCTTGTAAACTCGCAGAAATCGCAAATTTTAAACCTTACCGCAAATCAGGGCACTGAGCAAACCCTACGATCCCAGTTTGACTTTCAGTGGATCGATGTAGACCTCTCCTATCTGGGACTTGTCAAAGCACGGAGTCTCACTAAAACAGCTCAGGCTAACTACTCTAGGCTCACGGCCCTAATCCGCAGGGACTTAGCTCAATAGCAACGACTGCCTCTCTTGTGGCTGGGCAGAATAGCTGCTGTTAAAATGAATATTCTTCGCTGCACCCTTTTCATCTTTCAGACACTCCCATCACTCCACCACCTGGCGTGATTAGCAGCCTCCAAAGAGAGATTGAACGCCTTATATGGGGGACAACCAAGCCCAGAATGTAAAAGCAGCTGCTGCAACGATCAAAGCAAGAGGGGGGGCTTGCGGTGTCTAACGTCCTGCGTTATTATCAGGCAGCACAGTTGCGCTACCTGGTTGAGTGGAATCGCCCTATGATGAAGAAGCACTGGGTCTTCATGGACCAAACTGTGGCGGGAGCACACATTTGGCGCGAAGCTTGGCTTACTCGCCCCCACAGGTCATGGGGACTCTACTCGTCCCTTGTAACCAGTCCAACGCTTAAGGTATGGGATAGGGTGGTGGAGGCTGCGGGGCTCTCATCCTTCCCCTCTCCTATGGCGCCTTTGTTTGCTAACCCAGAGTTCCCCTCCGGAATGATGCCGGGTATCGCTAAGCGTTGGGCGGAGGGTGGTTGCGAGCAGATAGGCTGCCTCTTTGACCATGAGGGTCTTATCCCATTTGACCAACTCAAGAGACACTACTCCTTGCTAGAGAAGGACTGTCTACCTGCATATCCCGAGGTTACTGCCCAGCCCACATAATTGAGTCCGGGGACTCGTGATTTAACTGGCTCTCAATAAACACTAGTCGAGCTAGGTATCCTAAGTCTGCTGGATGGCTCTTGTCGGAAGGAGAAAGGGTGGAGGGGCAGGAGTGGGTGTTTGTTCTGTCTGGGTTAATTTTCATTTTCTAGATTTAACTGTTACTCCTAGGCATGCACACCGATTAGTCGCACACAGCAATACCATGCTGAGATCGCTTAGACTATGCCAAATATGACGTTCATTGTACACACTAACAAGGCTCCACTGTCTCTTAATCACCTGCCCCAGTACGCGGCTGGCCCATATCGGGTTGTAGGCGGCATGCTGTGTATTACCACTGTGGTACTGCAATAACATTGCCTCTTGGACATGGAATTTGTTCGTCCGCATGCAGTTAAACCTTGCAGCCGGTTTGGGTTGTAGGCGGCTTGCTGTGTAAGTGTTTATCCATTATGTCTACCAATAAAAAGAGATTTGATCATAAATGGCTGCTAAGAGATTAAAATTAAGAATGAAATGCATAATTCCTCAGCTTTGGTCCCCAAAGAATTACAAATGCTATTTAAACAGTAAACATGAAAACTGGCTTTTCAACTCTTAAAAGCTGTTTTTCCAAAATGAAGTCATTGGCATAAAGGAGCCACTTATTGCAGCATGTTCATATTTTTGCACAGCAATCCTTTGTTACACAAAATAGGTAATGTTTCTATAGGTCACCACACATTATGAACCATAGGTGATTTTAAAAGTGACTTGCATTAAACTGTATATAATTTATTTTTTTGCATCAAACTGTTGCTTGTAATAGCGGTGTTTAATTTCTTACTACATTTATTATACATATTTATGCTCGTGCAAAGGAGCAAGAGGACATGGACTTAACGCTTTTTGGGGAGGGGATGTTGTTACCATGAATTAGAAGGAATAAGTAGCAGCTCCACTAAACAGCTCCACCATACATGCTTTAGAATAAACAAATGTGTTCCTTTTTTATGTTATTTTCAGTTGCTGCGCTCTATTCAAGAGCCACTTGGGGATTTCATTCACACTGTTCAGTACTGGCATTCTGTGTGTACAGATGTACACCATGGAGTTCTTTCTACACTACTTGCTGCAGTTGTCGTAGAAATCAGCCACACATTACGAAAGGTAAATATTGTGACTGGATGCTTGATCTCAACATTTAACGGGTTGAAGTATTACTTGTACCATTTTGTTTTACTGTACATGTAACTGTGGGCTAATGTCTTCACAGATTGAGTTAAGGTATTTATTGATTTTTTATTTTTTATTGCTGCACATGGTACGGGGGCCAGTAAGGTTTCATGGTTAATAGGTGTACCATGATCTGCCACTTTGTAGACCAAATATCATGCTGAGAGAATTTAGCGACACTTTTCTAGTAGATTCTCAAATTGTATCCCCTAACACTGTAGCTCCTTGAAGTGCAAAGTTGAATAGAGGGATATTGGACATCAGAGGAATGGATCTTTTCATTTTCCCTGCTGAAATGCATTGAAGGGAAGGTATTCTGAACAGGGCAAATTGTGAAAAAATGATGAATTCTTTGTTTCAATGCCCTGATTGTGGGGACTATGGAGGTGGGCTTCAGTGTGGTGGTAATGTATGCTTATGTCTCTGAACACTAATCACTTATTTTCTTATAACAAGCAAGATATGATGCCAGAATTTGCTTGTAATCAGAAAAGTGTGTCACATGTCGCCTGTAATTATTTTGACAGATGATTGGTGATGCCACAGTAGCCTGTAGATGGACTCAAACCAGAAAGTCCTGCAAGACCGAGTGGGCAAAATGGCCCTCTCAGCGAACCTGACCATCCAGACAAAAGTGCTTCATGAATGTATAGAGAAACGCCCACATAGCCGCCTGGCAAATGTTTAGGACAGGGACCTCACATGACGCAGTGGTGGCAGCTTTGGCCCTGGTAGAATGGGCTCACAATTCTTCCGAAGACTGCTTTTTAGCCAGTGCAAAACGGATCTTAATGCAGAGCATGATAGAACAGATAGATAAGTCACCTTTATGTAATTTTTCCAAGGCTAACCAAATGCTGTTCTCCCCATCAACAATAATTAGTATTTGATGTCTCACATTCATATCTCCATAGTGTCAAATACTTGTTGCTAATAGTCCTTCCGCAATTCCCCTAGTGTGTGTCAGTCATGGATTAAGGTTGTTACTTATTTTCAGTTGTTGCCAACAGCTTCTTAAGTCCTTTTTTTGCAGCCACAATAAGGTACCATCCCAGGGACCCTTGGCATCAAAGGGAACCCCTTCGAGTTTAGAACTTAATGAATGAGTGAATGAATAGCGTGATTTATAAATTGCGTGTCTACTCCCAGGAGTGTCCTGGTGCTAGTGGAAAAGTAAGAGAGAGAGAGAGAAGGAGAGTTGCATTTAAAGAGTAAAAAGCCAGGTCTTCAACTGTTTTTTAAAAGAGCCTTCATTGACTACTTGACGTAACTCGGCCAGCAAGCTGTTTCAAGCTTGTGGGCCCAGGAAGGAAAAGGATCTGCCTACCATTGTAGCTCGCTTTACCCTAGGAACTTTGGCAAAGTGACCAGAAGATAACCGCAGAGTTCTAATGGGAGAGTAAAATTGAATCCTAGAGGACAGGTATTCGGAACCAGACAGGTGGAGAGCCCTGTGCAGGAGTGTCAATTTTGAACATCCTTTTTTTCGATAGGTAACCAGTGTCGGTTACTCAAATGGGTCGTCATCGATGCTCGTCTAGGTAGATGGAATACCGAACGAGCTGCTGCATTCTGGACAGTCTGCAATTTCTGCAGCAGGTATTGTGGAAGTCCTGCATATGGAGCATTGCAATAATCTAATTTGGGCACTACAAGGGCAAGGTGACCGCTCAGGCTCGAGTTGCAGCTCAGATAATAGCTATGGCATTGCCAACTCCATTTCCTCCCAGGACTGGATCAATGGATCCTTAAGCAGGAGGACCCTAGGTATCCTACTGGACCTTCAAGGCAAGATTGTAGATTCAAAAAATGTTGTAGACCCCTCACCCCAATGACGCGCCCCTCCATCTATTGTGCCCATGCTGACAGCGGGGTCCAAAATTCCCCACAGTGGCTGCATCAACTTTAGCCTGGAAGATAGTTCACTGATTTATCCAGTTTTTGATGCCATGGATCCCATCTCAAAAACTCTTGATTAAATCTCTGTCGATGGCTCAGACCCGAAAATCTGATCATCAATTGATTGAATTGAGAAACACTGCAGAGATGTTGGACAAAGACCATTTGGTCCTAGAGTCGCGGCTCAAAGTCATGCCCAGTTTGGTTTAGAGCCTCTCCGAACATCTAAGAGCACAGGTCAACATCGAAGAAATTCTGCTTTCACAAGCAAAGATGAAAAATTGGTGTTACAAAACATTACAAGGCAATAACGACCCTAGGATGTCAATGGCTTTATCTGTTTTGACTTGGTCAGTCTCACATTATATTTTAGAAAAATTACTTGTGTTAACAAAATCTTAAAATAACACAGACAGTGGGTCGGATCACTGTTCCTTTAGAGCCAAAAGTTTTCATGTTGAATACAATGGTAAACTTGTAGGTAAATCACAGGGATCCAGCCAATGGAAGTGGAGGCCAATGATTCGCTGCCAGAAGATGATTTTACATTAGTTTGCTCAGTTTATTTTATTATGATTTGGGACTCCGAAGAGTTCCACATAAAAGAAAAAAATACATCTAAAAGTCAACATTACACTCCATAAAAAGAGAAAGAGAAAAGTACTAAATTCGTCATAGCATATCATATAAGAGAAAGGAAAAACATGTATATGAGAACCATTCAATAAATTTTCAGTTGCCAAGAGGATTGATCTGTAGTAAATCAGATTACCATCGGTGGATACTTAGGGGACTTTTACAAATATTATAATCTAAAACTACCATAAAAATTTTCGGAATTAAAACCATATAATAAAATGCGGCGATTTGTCAATTCGCAATACAGTACAGGATAATCAGCAGCATAACCATGTAGTAGAAAGCGGAAATGTATCCGTTCATAGTACAATACAAGATAACCAGCAGCATAATAGCAATACAAAAATATTTTAAAACTTCTCAGAGAAATTTTCAGCTTACGGTACTCGATAGCTAGCAGCAAAAAGAAAAAAGATTGAAAAAGTGCAAATGCTCAAATACACACCTAGAAATTCAGCATTCAGTACTCGTTAAGTAGCAGCAAAAAAAGTTTGGAAAAGCGCCAGTGCCTTTTCAGCGTACGGTACTCGATAGCTAGCAGTATAAAAAGGTTAAAGTGCAAGTGCTCAAATACATACTTAGGAAATCAGCATACAGTACTCGTCAGCTAGCAGCAAGAAAGTTCAGGAAAGTGCCAGTGCTCTGATACCTACATAGATGATCAGCATGCGGTACTCATTAGCTAGCCGCAAGTAGGTTTGGCAAAGTGCACGTGCTCAAAAACATACATAGTAAATCAGTCAATACAGTTCTAATATATATTTAAAAATTGTTTAAAAAAGCTAAAAATTTTAAAACAAACAAGTTCAGATGGGGGTGCCAGCAGACAGTTGCGTGCCGCTTCTGCTGTGGTAATATTATACTTTAAAAAGCAATTCCTTAGATATCTGCGACGTATTAGTTGTAATGTTGGGCAAACAAATAGAACATGATTTAAATCTTGTATACAGGAGTTACATAGGTGACAGTCTTTCCTGTCTAGCAATGCCCTCCCAAGCTCCTGTTACGATTCTTAAAGGGAGTGAATTCAATCTAAGCAACAGAATAACTCTACGTACTCCATGATTTAGATTCCATAAAACATATGGTTGGGGTTTTTTGTAAATACTACTCCCCACAATACAATCATTATTTCTATTCTCTGCGCACATTTTTGTATCTCTTTCGCGAGAAACCCCAGAGATTGTTTTTTTAATTCTGATTTTCAAAGCACGTTTACAGAGTACCACCGCACTATCCCTATCTAAGCCGAACATTGTTATGGCTTTTAAATGATTCCTAAAAAAAAGCACTCTTATCTTTCATGCTGAAAAAGATTTCCTCGCATAGAGCAACCCATAACATATTCTCGGAGCTGTTTACTAGTGCGTTGCTCCATCTTAAGCATGCAGCCATAGTTAACACATAAGTGGAGAGTAGCCCGAATTCAAGCCTAATCGCTGCAATAGGAGCAGTTTGCAATAAAAAGAGGATGAAGAAGCTTCTCAAACTAAAGAGACTCACTCTGTCTCTTTTCCTTCTTCCGATGCAATACAATAAACCATCCAAAAAGTATAAAAAAAGTTCTGTCTTCAGGTCTTCTCCCATCATGCTAGCTGATCAACCCCATTTTTAATCCATTCCAGTTCCTTCTTCAGCACCTATAATTACACACTGAGAAACAACTGTCAACATTTGTCAACTGCACCACTGACATTCGCCCCAAATTTTCCCACCAGGATTATCACCAAGGCCCTCAGGATCAATACTCAACTGAGTAACTTGCCACGCCAATCTCTGTAGATTCACTCCCGATGTTAAACGTCCATGCAAAGTATTTTCCATGTCTCAGGTGGTGGATCTCCATCATATGGTAACGCCAGTGAACCTTGGGACGCCTATGCGCAACTCCAGTTAGACCTAGTTCGAATGTATTTCTCAGAAGGGCCACAATATATTCTGAATAGGGGCAACCTTCTTCGTCTGTTCAAGTATCTTGAGGCGCTACAGCATGTGGTATGACACATCTTTTGTTAAATTTGTTACTTGTGCTGAGGCAGGCAGCTGCAAGAAAACTAGGTTGTCGTGGGTATCCGGGGAACACAATGTTTTGTTGGCCCTCAGATGGAAGCTGTTCAATCTAGGATTGAAGTCATTCATGTACCCCTCAGGAAGTACCCCTTGTTGCTGAGGAAGCCACATAATTTCTCAGCCTCTGCCTTCAATACCAACCTGGTATGAGAAGAGGAAGTCTTGTGAGCAGCTTAGTAATTAATTCAAGGGGTCTATAGCATAGTGTTGTGGGTAATTGAACATGACATCCATAGAGATGGAAACTGGGTGGCTTATTCTCTGCTTCAAAGATCGCTAGGCAGCTGCTAGCGCCCATCTGGACAAGCCTTCATTCTCTTCTGATAATGTTTCCACAGTTCTGTGCATAGCAAAAGGCACATCAGATTTCAGATGCGCCCCCTGATAGAACACTCAACACAGCTACCTTCTAGTGAATTTTTTCAAATTGTGCACACGTCTACAGAGTCGGGGCGAGTGGTTAGAAAAACCTTTACTATCTCTTTCTGAAAAATGGTAATGAACCCCAAGCATTCTCACTGGTGGCCTGGTGCCACGAATGAACTGCAGTAATCTCTATACAAATGTTTCCAACATCAGAAGAAGACTTAAATGGGATCAGGTGTCGCTCTAAACTACCATAAATCCTTTAAATGATCTGGTAGCCATAGTTTTGGCCTCCTTACATCTGCCACTACTTGACCCACATCAAAGCCTGAAACTCCATTGGTCCGTTTTCAGGCACATTGCTCCATGTTTTTCCAAAACCTTTCTCTACCGCTCGACTGCCAAACCTAGCAGCCAGCATTAGTTAGTTAAAGATTGCAGACAAGCAAGTTTATCTTTATTTGTGGCCATCAAAAGTAACACCAGAACATAAGTTATTGACTGCAGACCTCACTATAAGGCCCTGCTGAAAATAAAGATGGCAGGATTTCTGGTGGGCTGTGGACACGCTCTCCTTCTGGCATTTTTATAGCCAACCGAAGTAAATATCATTCACCAAAATATGTAAATTGTTGGTTTGATATATTTTCAGCCTTATATTTTGACTCCTCAGCCCGGGCAGAAAGCGCTATGTACTGAAGAGGAATAACTGAAAGACCTGCAAATACAGAGCCTTTCACTCCAAAGTAAATTCTTTTGGCAGTCAACAAACAAAAGAAGGCTTAGCCGTGGCCTTGATAAAATCCCAGCTGATCTACATAATCAGACTCTGTTCTCTCGGGGGATGGTCACATCACTTTAGTAACTGGGAGGGCCCTCATACCTTCTTCCTGGCTTGGTGTAGAGATAGTGCCAGTTAACAAGAATGGTGAACATATTACCCAACCAACTATTGCCCGATTAGTCTCCTTGTGATAGTCTCTAAAAATATTTACATCTGATAGAGACATCTAGCCGCAGATTCCTTAACTTAGAATATCCCCAGGCGTCAGACTGGAGCCGGAGAATTTTTTGCAGCAGCACCTCTGCGCGCCGGGGGGCGCCGCGGCATGGCTCCGCCCTGACGTCGTCCACGGACATGACGTCAGCGGAGCCATATAAGTCCCTCCCGGCGCGCTGACGTCAGTTTCCTTTTCCACGTCCCAACGCGGATCCAGGAGTAAGCGGTTCCTCTGGCCTGTTGTTTCAGGCCTTCTCGACGCCTTCGGTGTCCGGGAACAGTGTGCAATGCCTTCGGGTTTCAAGGCGTTTGAGACCTGTACGCGGCAGATGTCAGCGACGGATCCGCACGCGATCTGTATGTGGTGCCTAGGAGAGCACCACGACCCAGCGGAGTGCGACGCCTGCCGGCAGATGAAGCCGAAGTCCCTGCGGGAGCGCCGGATGAAGTTGTTGACTGCCCGGATGTCCCGCTCGGCGTCTTCATGCCGCCGATCTCCATCTCGAGCTGGGACTCCAGTTCGGGTCCGGTCACGGAGTCGTTCCCGCGGACGTCGTTCGCCTGACGCAGGTAAGCACAAGCACAAGTCACGGAGGTTGTCGACCACACACAAACGTTACGACGGGGCCCGCTGCTCCTGGTCCTTACCGGGCGTGGGCGCCCAGGAGTCAGCCCCCTTATACCCACCCTTTCCGGGTGTTGGGGCAACTCGGGCCCAGATGGAAGCCTATTCCAAGGCTCTTCAATCCATCTTTGGGTCACCCCCTCTCCCTGGCGCGCCCTCGGGCCCCACAGAGGGGGTAGGGACTCAGGTCGGGTCTTCGCCGGCGCGTTCGCCCTTGACTCCGGTTCCGGAGTCGCTGCGACGTCGGGACACGGCCCGAAGGGGCATCCCAGTCAGACGTCGAGCCCTTCTGCCCCGTCTCCGCATAGCCCTTTGGGGCTCCCTGCGACGACCCCGGATGCGGCTGCAGCATGGAGCTCGACTCCGTGTCAACATCCTTCCTCCCCGCAGGCCTCCGTGGAAGGCGAGTCGACGCCGGTCCGATGCCAGGCCGAGTCACCTCTGGTGATTGTCGACGTCGATACGACGCCTTCTCGACGTCGGTCGACGCCGATACCTGCGCCGGTCCCTGTTGTTCCTCTGTTCGAAGAGGATGAGGACCCGGAGCACCCAGGGTTGTTTCGACGCTCTCCGGCTCCGCTGCCCCCTGGACAGTGACCCTTTGCTCGGCCTCCGGCTGCGGCACCTCTCCTTTCTGGTGGACGCGTTAGTCTTCAACCGTCCCCTACAGATGGTTTGTTATCACCACTTCGAATGGCTACAGAGGCTAGCGCGGCATTTGCGAGGGCTGTTCGCAGGGCTACAGCTATTTCACACCTGCAACCCCCCTCAGTCTCCTTGCCTTCTGATCCATTATTGGATCTCCTCCACCAGGATGCTGTGGAGGTGGAGCCCTTGCTGTTTTTTGGCGAGTCATTTGACACCCTTCTTGGCACGTGGGCACGGCCCTCCTCTGGAGACCCTGTGGATCGGGCCATCGCACGTCGGCATCGCCCGGCTCCAGATGACCCTGCCTGTTTGTCCCTTCATCCCAGGGCTCACGGCCGGGTAGTCCAGGCGGCTTTCGCCTCGCAGCCTTCCTCTCCTCTTGCTACCTCCCACTAGGGAGTCTCGTTGGTTGGAGACATGTGGCCGCCATATTTTTGCGTCCACTAGTTCGGGCATCCGTGCTCTGAACACGTCTTGCGTGTTTGCACGGGCTACTTTTGCCCTTTGGGACTCAGTCGAGCGTCTCCTTCCCTCTCTTCCAGAGGGTCCCCGTGCTGACCTGGATCGTCTCCTTCATGATGGCTGAGAAATGGCACAATTTACCATTCAGTCGGCCATGGACACCACTGACTCTGTGGGTCGGGCGATGGCCAGGTCCGTTGCTCTGCGTCGCATGCCTGGCTGCGCGATGGCAGTTTCCCTGACAATGTTCGGGTGAGTCTTCGGGATTTACCATTTGATGGCGTGACCCTTTTTGACAGTCATGCGGACTCAGCAGTCAACCACCTCATGTCTGGGCTCCTATGACTTTGTGTTTTCTAGTCCTTTTGCAGACTTTTCTTTTCAGGTGCAGTGTTGTGTCTGCTTGTTCTGGGCCCTGGGTTCATGACGTAATACCCAGACGGCCTGTTCGGCTTCCCGCCGTTTCTGCTTCTATTTAGTGCAGCTGGTCAGCTGATTCTCATTCTTTGGATTCCTCTGTCTGAGTTCGTGCTCCAGAGGTGCCCCTAGCTGGGGTTGAGGCTTACCCTATGTGGGGTATTCGTTGGCTATTGTATAGCTACCTTCCTTACACAGAAGGCTTGGTAGGCTCCTGTGGAGTCTTCTTCAACAGGGTTGTCCTGCGGAGGAGACTGTGGTCTCTTTCTACTGTTGTGGACCCTTCCTTTCACACACTCGAGGTTTCTGCCTCGCCTGCCTCTTCCAGGAGTGTCATTTCAGCTTTGCCCTCCTTGTCTATGTTGGCTTGTCTATCGTCAGCCACTGTCCCTTGGACCACCTTGTTCTGTTCCGGCACAGTTCGTCCTGCCCATGGACGACCTCAGGGCGGAGCCTTGTGGCGCGGCTCCCAGGCACGCAGGGCTGACGCAGCACGATTCTTCTGTGTTATATGCGCGTCAGGTAGATGCTCCCTAGTATGTTCATTGTCACGGGGGGCTTGCGCTTTCCTTACGCTTCTGCGATGACAGGTTTCTACTCTCCTCTCTCCGGGATGGGTAGTACTTTCTCGTAGTTCAGACCTGTCTGGACTTTGTCTATAGACGGTGGCATCCTCGCCACGTACGCCAATTCTGTACATTGCCTTGTGCCCTACTTTTATGGGCACTTCCCAAGCAAGAGTTTCCCCTTCCCTTGCTGCTTTCCGCGCAGAAATTTGTCACACTTCTACTTCGGGGTGCTCCGCTCTGTGGAAGTGTTCTATTCAGGACACTCACTGTCTTGTATGTACATCTCTTTACAAATTCCTGTTACTCTATGTACGTTTAGTACTGACTCTTTCGAGTACTGCTCAGTCCCCCAGACTGTCTCGCGGGAGACCGTGGCTCCTCCCTGCCGGGTGGCTGATGTCGCTTACGGGTCTGGACATTGCTCTGTCCAGTTCTGCTGCAACATAGCTGTTGGTACCTATGCTGCGCTCTTGTATTCTTTTATGAAACGCATCCTTCACGGCTGTGTCCTTTCTTGATGTATATTCTAACCAGTGCTCTACACACAACCAGGGGTCACGCATACTAGGGTTTCCTTGCTGCGGTGTCCGTGGTCTTGCTCTCGGCCTTCTTACGGGAGCAAGCCTTCTGTGTGTGTGTCCAGCTTGCCGGATCCCTTTCGCAGGTTGACTACCAGGTGATGCATCTCTCGCATCTGGGCTGTTCTAGCTGCGTTCCATTGTGCATTTCTTTTACGTGGTGTGGTTCTAGCAGTACACGTGGTCTGCCCATGTGTACTTCTGTCCCCCGCATGCATGTCTCTTCTTGTAGTCATGGTTATATGCAATTCTGCTTGTTGACGTCCGCCTCTCACAATGTCATTTTTTGAAGGGGCGATTGTGCAATGACAGGTCTTGTGTCTCTGGTAACACAGGCTCTTCCTGGACATGGTCAGCATCCTGCCACTGCTGTCCAAAGTCTCCTAGCTGGTACGCTTTCAACAGTGCTTCTCCACTGTTGTGCATGCTCGACCTGTATGCTCTGACTCGGTCATACCGTCTTGTCCGCTCTCTGGGTCTTTGTCTCTTGCAGATCCGTCGGATCCTGCGGATCCATCGGCTCCTATCAGTTCACCTTTTGCGGAAGTTATGGACTCTCACATTCTGCACTGACATTCTCGTGCTCTGCTCCCTTTCAACCCTGTATAAACGAGAGGGCTTTCATGCCGTCCTTGGGCGGCTTGTGATGCCTTTGCCTCCCATTGTTTTCCGATCCTTACAGAGCTTACTGGTCTGGTGTTGGCCACGCTGGCATTGCTGCCCCCACTGTGTTTGGTCAACTTGTTGACGACTGGGTTCTCTTTGGGAACCTAGTGGGGTTCAGTCGCAGGCCCGCCTCCTATGGGGTATAGCTTTGGTATCTATTCTAAGTTAAGGAATCTGCGGCTAGATGTCTCTATCAGATGAACGAGTTATTTACCTTCGGTAACTATGTATCTGGTAGAGACACAGTCTAGCCGCAGATTCCTTAACGCCCGCCCATCCTCCCCGCTCGGACCTTTTCAGGTTGGGTTTTATGCACTCGCCTCCTTCCGGGTGGCTTTTGTCTTCCTCCGGGGTAGCGTCTTTCACCTCCCTCCTTGGTAGGATGAGTCATTCGGTTTTACTTGTTCTATTACACCCATTATCGTGAGTGGGCGGTGGGTGCATGTATTCTTCTACATCCCTACACCCTGGTTCTTCCAGTGTGGGGCCTACTAATGTTCTTCTTCCCTCCCTCCCAGCTTCTCCATTGCTTTGGGGTCTCTTGTCTCTTGACTCCACTACAGTCAATTGGTTTGGGGTCTATTTGACTGTGCCTCAGTCCATAGATCTCTTACAGGGGATACAGCATTCCTGGTGTTGCTGACCTGTGGTAGATCGTCATTACGTAGGTGGTCCCGGTCTTTTTGCCCTTCACGGTTAGATCTTGCGATTGCAGGCTTCCTGTCGTCTACCTCGACATTCTTTTCATATGTCATTTTGCCTCGGGGGGGTGGGCATAGCCTTCGCTTTTGCGGGCTGTTTCTCAGAGCGGTGCTCTGCTCTTTCCCTTCAATTGCTTTCAGTATACAATGCTTGTCACTGTTGTTTATGGTGAGGTTTCTCACAATTCGATTCTTTTTGTGTTTTGTTTCACTGATTTTTCATCTTTTTTCGCACACTGTTCCCATACTCTCACAGTTTTTGGTGGTGGCTCCGCGTTGTGGCGCGGAAAAGTTTCTCAGAAGAAAACTGACGTCAGCGCGCCAGGAGGGACTTGTATGTCTCCGCTGACGTCATGTCCGTGGACGACGTCAGGGCGGAGCCATGCGGCGCCGCCCCCCGGCGCGCAGAGGTGCTGCTGCAAAAAATTCTCCGGATCCAGTCTGACGCCTGGGGATATTATAAGTTAAGGAATCTGCGGCTAGACTGTGTCTCTACCAGATACATAGTTACCGAAGGTAAGTAACTCGTCAGTACTTCTGTCCAGATTTGAAGCATGGACTGAGTCTAATAAGATTTTGTCCTAGAATTAAGTTGGGTTTAGAAAGAAAACCGGCCTAGTCCACCTTATTCAGATTTTACCTGGTCCTGGAAAAGTTTTTCAAACTGAAAAGAGTACCTCTGTATGTAGTTTCTGTGGATCTGTAATCCACATTCAACATTGTGCCAAGACATTAATTGTGGAAATCTGTTCATGGTAGGAATATTCACGTAGCTCTCTTGAACATCTTAATTCGACTTTGACAGAAACTTTGCAGTGGTCAGATTGGGGTGGCTCCAGCAAAACAACATGACCATTTTTGGTCAATGAAGGCGTCTAGCAGGGCTGCTCCCTAGCAACCCTCCCATTGTCACTGTACTGTACTTAAATCAAGTGGTGTCTGATGTTACTGCCACAGTGATGCCCCAAGGCTATACGGGACCAAGATCTTCATTATTCCCTGGGGAAACTCCCTTTACAAATCTACTTGATAAGTTTGCAGACTTCTGTAGAGCCAATGGCCTAGCAAACAAGATTAGAAAAAACACATTAATGATGTTCAGGCTACATAATGGTGTGAAAAATATTTTACTTTGAACAAATCCAGCCTTGAACAAGTGAATGGATTTAAGTTTTATGGGGTCAGTTTATCATCATGTGGAAGACCCACATTCTTTGAATGAGGAACCTTCTTGCATAAAGAGGAGGAAGAAGAACATCGCATTTCACAGTGAAAAACGGAGGAAACTTTATGTCCCCTGCTTTTGAAGTATACAAGGCATAGTGCCAGAATGCTTCTTTACCTGGAGCAGAACTCTGGAGCCATCTGAATACTGGGTTCCTCAGATGATTGCGGAGGCTTCCATCTGGTACATCCCCGATGGGCATGTTACCATTAAAGTCATTTAATTTCACCTGTTGCAATTTTTTCCTTCAATTAAATTCTTGCCTGCATTGAAGATGATGGATACTTTTTATTATTTTGTCCAGCATATATGATGATATGGTGAAAATAATTGCTCCCAACACTAGTCTCCAGAATCCGGAATCTTATTTTTGACTTGAAATTATAGAAATCCTCTACATTAGGTGTAATGTTTCCCTTACCCGGCTACTTGTTTACTGCATGGCGTATTGGGCGCAGGCTTAATATATCATGGTGATGGCCATATTTCTTTCTTTTTTGCATTATCTTTAAACTCGTTTTTATCATGCTGTGATGCTGGCCATATTAGTTTTAAAAATGCTATCTGTTAGTTTTTATTTTATTGTTTTATTCTTGTATATTTTATGGGTGATACCTGAAATTACTAATCTGACTTGTCTTGTTAGTGTAGCCTTGGCTGAAAGTTCTCTTCAGGTATTCAGTGCTTAACCATAGAACAGAAATAGCTTCACTTTAACAGCAATGCTGTAAACCCTGCTTTCTCATGTAAAAGAGCATACTTTACAAACCTCTACAGCCACTATTTTCGTTTAGCATATTTTTGTACGTTCATCATCCGACTATCCTGAAAAATATTACTGCCTTTCAAAAATGCATATTGTGAATAAAACATTTCCTACCCTATTTTCAGTTTCTTTGTTTAGTGGTGTGAAAAAATCTAAGCAAATTTAACTCGTTTCTATTTTTGAATGGCATCTAACAGGTGAGTATAGAATGTTTTCATGTTTAATTTGTGACATATCTGTCTCTACATGCTGTAGTGTTATACTTCCTAATTTTTGGATAAATACTTATAATTTCAGATTCCTCACCGTGTGACTACCCCCAGCCACCAGACTGGAACGGGAAATTTTTCTCAGCATTGCTCCATCATGAAATGTGGATTGGCTCTAATCAATGTCTGACTCCAAGAGTTGTTGGAGTGCTGCACGGCGACCTCTAGGCAAATGAATTGTATTATTTAAGTCGGAAGGAATGCAGGCTGAGGACGTCGGAACTGGAGGCAAGCACAGACCTAAATTTGTTGCGGTAGCGTCAACGGAACTGGGAACTTGAGGTGCATCGGAATCAGCTGCTGAATTGGCTCCTCAACAGGAGACCATGAGATAGACTTCTGGGCACTTTGACGCCCTCGCAACTTCTCAGGAGGAGAGTGGCCAGGCTAGGAGGTGGCCCCTTGGACTTCTTGTGCTTTTTCTTTGATTCAGACTTAAGCAAAGACTTTGAATGCTACGAAGATCTATCGCAGGTTCAGCCTTGAGAACGGAAATGGGTCCAAGACGCTGATTTCGAGCGGGAGTGGCCCTTCATGATTTCCAATGATGTTTTACAACATACAGCTTGGTTTCGTGTTCCAAATCGCCTTTGGATTCATCAGGACACACACTCTGTATTACTTTGGAGTTGTGGCCCGACTCTAGACACCAGAGGCACACCTTGTCAGGTCTATCACAGACATTTGTTTGTGACAATCCCTACATATTTTAAAGCCTGTGGTTTTAGAAGGTGACACTTCACTTGCACACTGGAATTTTTTTGAAGAAAGGCGGTTCTTCAATTGATAAGGAAAAGAAGGCGCTAGCCCCAGATCTGCGTACTAAGGCTCAGAAAGAAAGAAACTATTGTCAGTGTACTGGGTTGATGCATTATTTACTCTGCCATCACTTCTGTGTTTGGATGGAGTCAAAGTACAGCTTCACAATGCCACCTGAGCAATGCTGAGAAAAATTTCCGGTTCCAGTTTGGTGCCTTGGGGTATTCTCAGGGTGAAGAATTTGCATTACATAGAGTTTCCACCAGAAAGAGCATAACAAAAGGTAACTAATGTGTTAATTAACAATGCAAAATGTTCCTACATGTATGTAACTAGGATTTTGCAAATAAGCTCTGAGCCTAAACAATGGAACTCATTGTTGACTTATAATAACTCAACAGTGTTGGGGTATTTTATCCGTTGCCAACTACTGCTTTCCTAATTACCAGTTCTATCCGTGCTGATATTATTTTAGAAAAGTATTTCTGAGTTGAGAAATGGCAAATAAAATTATCGCTATAGTTGAAGCCATTCTGGTTCCAAACACATTTTTTTCTTTCATTTTGGTCTGTCTTTTTTGATATTGAATAAAATATTATTTTCCTTTAGATTTCGAATATTGAAGAATTTGCTGTGCCAGAAACGTGTTCACATTTGCCACCTCTTTCTTGTTGCTTAATGACAATAATAGCCAAATCATCAAACGTCATGAGGTAAATACTATATTTTTCAGTGTCATTTATGTTTGTAAGATGCCAGTATTAGGCGCCTTCAGTGGTGAAGAGATGCACTTACCAGCTGCACTCCTAAGTTATTTTTTTTTTTTTTTTAAAGCTTTCGGTTGGTAAATGTCGCACCCGGCACTCATGCTGAAGACTAATACAGGCAATAGTCAATGAAATAAGTAGAACTGCTGCTTTTGATTGGTTGAGTTGTCAGAAACGTGCATCAAGAATGGTGTTTAGCTTCTGTCCATTAGCTTTCCTACAGCTTCCAAAAGTTTTCTTTGTTCAACTGTTCTTTGGCATATCCCACCACTATGATTTTTGTATGGCGCATGTTGTACTCTATTTTAAATAGAAACTCTGGATCTGAAAATATTTGAAGGGAACAGGATACAAGAAAATAACAGAAATTATTGCTTTAAGTTTGTCATTTATTTATTCACAAAACTACCATCGGCGGACCATAGGTTCTGCACCTCAATCCCCGTAACTTGATTTATATTGTCCTGTGCAATCCTCTTCTGGCACTTGCCGCCGTTTGGTGCCACTGAGAACCAGTAGGAATGATACACTTAAAAATGGAAGGTGCACCAGAATTGAAGTCACGATCACAAGTTAGAGTCCATCATGTTCTTTTATTAAACAAAAATAATTCCATATGATTTAAAATCGGCCATCAGCCAACGCGTTTCGTTCTTGTCACAGAGGAACTTCATGAGGGCTTCATATATTGAATAGCATGTACAGACAGTGATTCAGAGAACCGTAGGGTCATCACCAGGATGGTCACCCGAAATCAGGATTTAGGCGCTCCTACCTACATCAGGATTTCCCACATTACAGATTTCAAATTGGGACTTTTTGTGATTATATACCCTTATCTTCGTGTGACCATCCTGGTGACGACCCTACGGTTCTCTGAATTACTGTCTGTACATGCTATTCAATATATGAAGCCCTGATGAAGTTCTTCTGTGACAGGAACAAAACGCGTTGGCTGATGGCTGATTTTAAATCATATGGAATTATTTTTTATTAATAAAAGAAGATGATGGACTCTAACGTGTGATCGTGACTTCAATTCTGGTGCACCTTCCATTTTTAAGTTTGTCATTTGTTTTTTATGGGAAAATGGGCACTGAAAAAAGGATAGAACACTTTAAAGCAGTGTAGCTAGTAAAACAAATTAGAAAAAACGAGCAACTAAAGTTTTTAGCCCCTGTGACATCACTGCCTGCTTTCCTAAACCCCTATTAGCAGTTTCTGCTCTGAAGCCGGTGGTGTCATTACTTTTTCTCTGAGTTTGGTCTTAGCAGTGCTAGTTTTTCGGTGGCTGTGCTAACACTACTGAGGGACATTTTCTTGCGCCCAGAATCTGCTGTGCTAGTAGTAGTCTCTTTTTCAGGCTTTCAGTTGTAGTACCGGGCCTCATGCCCCAGTTCCAGCAGTGGCAGCCCTCAGAATCGTGTGCTGGCCACGTTTTCCGTGTATGCTCAAATGCTGGTATTCAAGCACTACCTTTTTTACGGCCTGGTCCATTAGTGCCAAGGAGCATTCACCCAGGCACACGGAGATTTAATGTACCCTGGTCTCTCCTCCCCTTTACTGGTCAATGTTGCAATCTTGTCCTTGGTGTGTTTTTCAGCAACTACTTTAAAATTGACTCTCAAGGATGAATTTTGTTCTCCAGGTGAAGCAACATTTGACAGTGAGCAGGCAGTGCCATATTTTGTGAGCAGAAACGTACTTCTCTGTAGATCAGTTCATACAATGAGTAAATGAAAGTGTGAAGGAGCAGAAAAGTTATGTATGCAGTGACCGCATTGGCATGTAAGACCCTTCTAGAGATGCAAGAGGATGCGCATAGCAGATGAGGAGCAGTACTGACATGGAAGATACTGAAAGTCTCATGCCACCCATCTCTAGTTATATGATGCCAGTGGCCCAATGTGGATGCAGGAGATGGTTCTGCACACTTATTCAGAGCTCTATTGAGATCAGATGTGGCCTGGTCTGGTCAATGAGACCTAATGATCTTGTGTGGCAGAGGGCTCTAGATTCAATCAAAAAAGGGCGGATTTATAGAGCGCTACTTATCACCCGTGAGGGTATACAGGCGCGGCTGCGCTGCTCCCGGCTATCTGTTGAATAGCCAAGTTATCAGCCTCTTCTTGAACTCCTCAAGATTTGAGGCTGTTTGGAATTGGAGAGAGAGACCTTTCCAGTGTTTTGCGGCCAATTAGGATGAAGTGTTTATGGTCCCAGCATCGCAGAGGTGCCTCTTGCCAGAGGATTTTTACAAGAGATTGTGCTGCAGGTGGGCCTTTAGCTGTGACACCGGCCCATCTCGGGGTTGCATGAGATGAGTGTCGATGCAGTTGGTTGAGAATAGGCAAGATGAGTCACACTGTGGTCCCATTTGGGAAAGTCCCCTTTACACCAGCTATACCATTTAGACTGATCAAAGTCACCGAGGACTTGGTACAATTCAGACCCTGTTGTAGACCATGAGCACCTCTGTGCTGATAGAGCCTAACCACTCACTGAAGGCAGGATATATGCCAGCAAGCTTTTATTACTAATGAGACCAGCATGTGAGCTTTCTGTGGTTTTAGCACCGTAACGCTATCACCGGTTGTAGGAAAGTGCCCCTTTTTGCATGGTTGCCCTCCACTTTTTGCCTTGTTGATGTACTTGGACCGAGTGTGCCCTGGGTTCCTGCCAACCAGGTACCCAGTGCCTATGTTCTTTCCCTAAACTGTACTGATGCAAAACCCAATTGGCAACTCTCTGGCCACATGTAAGCCCCTTGTAAAAGGTACCACAGGTACCAAGGGCACTGTGACCAGGGAAGACCTCTAAGGGCTGCAGCACCTATTGTGCCACCCTTAGAGGCCCTGTATCTTTACACCCACACACTGCCATTGCAGGCTGCGTGTTTGGGTGCAGAACAAAGTGAAGAGTCGACATGGCACACATCCCTGTATGCCATGCCTACAACCTACTGCCCTGGCATACGTAGGCCACCCCTCTAGCTGGGTGCACTATACCAGTGGTGATGGTACAGGAACTTGAGCCCTGTACCCCTACAGTGTCTAAGCCAATTCTTAGACATTGTAAGTGCAGTAATGCCATAAAGAGTATATGGTGCTGAGAGTTGGTCATTACGAACTCCACAGCACCATAATGGCTTTACTGAAAACTGGGAAGTTTGGTATCAAACTTATCAGCACATTAAACCCACACTGATGCCAGTGTGGGATTTAATGAAAAATGCACTCATAGGGCATCTTAGAGATGCCCCTGAAAAACGACCTAACTCTAATGTCCTGGCTCAGTGGCTGCTCGCCAGCTGCCACCACCAAACATGTTTCTGGACCCCTGGGTCGAGAACCTGCCGCTCTCCGGGTCCTGAAACAAAGCACATCCTGGGACGAGGTGCCAAGCCTCCTCCCCCAGGATGGGCAGGGTCCTCGAAGGGGAAGCTTCAAAGGCTTACCGCCTTTGTGAGCTACCCCAGCAGCAACTGACCCCCACTGGTTCTCACCCCCACTTTGGGCGGGAGAATCAGCAGGAAAGCCAAGTTAGGAGGAGAGGTGGGCCCACCTTTGCCAACCCCACCCCTCAAGTGGAGGAGGCAGGGTGAAGCACAACTCTCAGTCCCCGCCATCTTGCAGATGGGAGGACCCAGCCAACCAGAGAGAGGCTTATGCCCCCCAAGGAAGGGACGCATTGGTTCCGACCTGTACCTACCTGTAACGCTCCTAACTCTAGTATTTAGGGGCAACCCCGATCCTTGCCTTCTCAGACAAGAAGAGAGAAGGACCAAAGAAGCCGTGCTGAAAGAAGAGGAGGAGGACACTAACTGACTTGGCCCAGCCCTACCGGCCTGTCCCAACCTCTAACCTGCTCCTGCGAAATTCCGGTGTGGCCAGTAGCCCCCAAGAACCCGGAGGACCTGCCCTGCCTTCCCAAACCAAGACGTTGTCTCCCGTGAGCACCGGATTTGCTCACCAACAGACTCTGGCTCCGGCCAAATCCACGAGTCTGCACGACTCTGCACCCGAGTTTGAGTGGCCCAACACCACGAGGAGGTCTCCCCGGCGATCCTGACCTGGGATCTGGTGATCCCTGACCTGCCTCATATCTCCAGCAGACGCCTGCAGCCCCTTTCTGGAGGATCCCCCAACCGGGGCCTGTAAGTAAAACCCGACGCCAAAAGACACCCCTGCACCCGACGTCCCACGTCCTTGGGTGCCTCAACTGACGGTGTCTCAGCATTCCCAGGCATCCCAACTAACCTCTCCAACCGGTGGTTGCCTCCAGAAGATCTTCGTCCCCGAGCCTGCAGTGTGTGTTGCAACCGGAGATTCCCCATTGAAGTCAACAGGGCACCCAACGTCAAACGGCACCCTGCACCCGGGCCGCCCCTGTGCCGCTGTGGGTGCACCTAGTGTGCTAAATCAGATCCCCCTTTGCCTTGGGCCTGACACCAGGAGCTTTGCTCCCACAACCTTGTGGCCTGCTCGTGAGCAGTCACCAACCGGAGGCCCCCAATCCTCTGTTGGATAACATTGGGCCTCAGCACTCTGCACCTAGTGCTGCTGAGGGTGCTTTGGGAGTGCATCCTTGACCCTGGGGGAACCCTGGTTCTAACCCCAGAACACCAACTCCAAAACCTAAGTACTTACCGTTAAACCGATAACACTGTTCTCTCCCATAGGACTGCATTGACTGCTTTCTGTGGAAAATCTTCTAAGTGAGGAGTTGGTTTGTATGAAACCTTGAAAAACTGCAAATGTATAAAAACTGAATTACTTACCCTTTCTCTAGGAAATGTCCCAGTGTGATATTTAGGCATATCACACTGAGTAGAAAAGTAACTTAAAAAGTAATCTGAAAAGTAATGTACAAAGTCATCTCAAAAGTAACTATAAAGTAATTTTGACTGTTGACTTACCTATAAATAAACCAATTGCATTCAACTGCATTTCAATTGTATTTCAACTGCAATATACCTGCAAAGTATTATTTCACATACCTGCACTAGGCCTGGCTTGGTTCTAAAAATAAAATAACATTTTTACACAAACAAATTGGTCTTAGTTCAGTCTTTGAGTGTGTGACATCATTTCTTGCCCGAGTGTGTACAATAAATGCTTAACACTACCCTCTGATAAAGCCTTACTGCTTACCCACACTACCACAGAAAGAGAGTAAGGTATTATCTACTTTTACCTCTGCCTACCGTTGGGGTTCCACTGGACTCTGTGCACACTATACCTTCATTTGATATAGTATATACAGAGCCAGCTTCCTACACCGGTGACAGTTGACTTTTCTTAAGTCATACAGAGAAGCCTAATTAATAGTTGTGCCTAGTAGTGTTGAAGCATAAAATGGCCCCTTGCATATTTTGTATTTCTTGTCTTCCCAACTCTCGTACCATAGAAGTGTTCTTAATGTCAAGAGGTTCTCTGGGATTTTTAATGCTCATGGGTAAATCAGACTTTGAGGCAAGATGGATGAGCCCTAGGGATAAAGTATACCTGAAACTGCATCAATGAGGCTAATGATGTCTACCATCTTGCAGCATTGCTCCAGCCTCACTTAGCTGCCAATTGCATTATCTTTACATTCTGTCATCCTGTTTTTAATACATCCTTCATTGTATTACTCTGGCCCTCCAGTAGATTACACCAACAATGCTTCTTCAACTTACAGAGCTTAGTTATGAACCTTCAATTTTTCTGCTTCTTTGACGAAATAGCTGTTTCAGTCCATTTGATTTTCTGATCCAGGTCTGCATGGACCGCCGGTGATTGATCTGAAAAGGGCTTTCACCTTCGCTCCTAGATTGCTTTTTCAGCAAGGTCCTCATCTCTAGCCCTGTCCCCCATTTTCTTCAGAGCAGCCTTGATGCTAAAAAAGTTGTCTTTTGTTTTCTCTGCCATGACAGTCGATGAAGGTAAGACACTTTGTGAGAAATTGGGTTGTTGGTTGAGGGTAGTGTAAGCCCTTCTCAAGCAGCAGCCACAATCCTTGTCAGGGTGAACCACAAAAGTCAATAAATTAACTTGTGTTTAACCCTCTGGTAGTTTGGCACAAAAGAAGCCAGACTTCACCTCGAGGCAATGTGTAAAGTATTTATGCAGCACACAAATAGTAATAAAGTGAAAACACAATGCAAGAAAAATTCCTCACTAATTTAGAAAAATACAGTGAAATTAAATATATTATTTGACACCAAAATGAAAAAGAAATCCAATCAGTAGAACCAGAGATGTGCAGTTTCAAGGATTTACGGTAAGTATCGCACCTCAAAGCACCACTCACTGTTATCTGGTTGTGTGAGACTGGGTGCATATTACAAGTACAGGCCGATCGAGATGCAGCACGGGCCAGATACAGAAACCAGATTTGTCCAACTGAAAAAGTTACCTTTTTAAAGTCAAGTGTAAAGAGTTCCATTTGCAGTTAAGAAGGGCGTGAGGAGCAGAAGGTCTTTGCTGTACTGTGAAGAGCAGGCTGGGTGTCACGGATGGTCGTTGCTTGAGTGCGAACACCCTGTCGGGCGTCGTGGACTGTAGTTGCTGGAGCTTTGCGTCAGCTGTCACCTGTAGCGTGAAGTGTAGATCTCGCATTGCCGGTCGTCGCTATAGCATGAAGAGTCCGGTTCACAGAAGCTTCACGTTGGCAGTCAGCGCTGGGCAGAAAGATCTTGTTGCCCGTTCACGGTTGCAAAGAGCCCAAAGCTTCAGGATTGCTGCAGGCCCAAGAGTAGCATTTAATTTGCCAGCCTTGGGTACCTGTAGTACCATTTTACTAAGGACCAATATGTAAATTAAATGTGCTAATTGGGTATAAGCCAATTGTGCCCTGTTTTAAGGAGAGAGCACATGCCGTTTGACACAGGTTAGCATTAGTAAAGTGCACAGGTTCCTAAAAGCCACCAAAAACAGGTTCAGAAAACAGGAGGGGTGAAGGCAAAAGGTTTGGGGTGACACTGCCGAGGGGGTCAGGTGCAACACTTTTAAAGATGTCATTGTCTGTATGGGCCAAGGAAATTCACCAGCCAGAAGTGTATATTGACGAGGAGGCAGTTCTCCGCAGTAACTGAATCTCATCTCTGTGTATATCCTGCTCCAGTCTTTGCAAAAGGAACGGGGATTGAGACACTTGTGAGTGAGAAGTCTTTTGGTGTCAAGTGCAAGAGTGCTGTGCATGATACTTCACCCCTTTCTCCAGTCCTTTGGCCCGCCCATCCCTCTCTCAATAGCATCCAGAATTCTTGCTCATAGCTACTGCTTAACTGTGGGCCAAGGTGCTCTGAAATTTCTCCAGGATACATCCTGATCACAAATGTTTGTCAGTTCTGTGCTTGCTCTCCTGTCTCATGATGAGGGAATTGCAGCTGGCCCCAACATCAATGACCATCATTTGGACTTGCATGGCTTCCATGGAGCCGAAGACCGAGGTTTAAATGACTAGATAGCTGCCTCCATTTCTGCTGCATGATTTTGGGTCTCCTGTATTTGGCGAAAAAGTAAAGAGTTTGAGCACGAGATGGGGCTCGATGGAAAAACTCAACGCTCTTGGGTCTTGACCAGCAAGACCCCAGAAATGTAAGTTTAAATGCATGTAAAGCCAATGTTCATGGGCACCTAAAGATTTGAATTGACTGAACTTCAGTGATATTGAGCCAAACCTTGACATAGTGTTTGACCTATTATCGAGAGACTCTAAACGTTAACTGTAGCCTTTTAGCCATGGGCAGTCATTTATCAGTTGCGATGCTCTGTTTCACTTTGCTCAAACAGAAATACTTATCTACTAGAGTTAACTAAACCATGGGATTTATGAATACCTCTATTTAAAACTTTACTATTGGCCTCCCCTTTCACCCCTGAAAATGTTAATTCTTTTTAGTGATTACATTTTTTTCTTACTTCCACCTTTCTTACAACCATGAGAAACACTGTTTTGTGTGTAAAAATGTGAATGAGAAGTGTTAAGTACCGTACTTACTTAATGAATCTAAAATTATTTGACCATTTCCCCTCTTTTAAAAGCTATAGCATCTGAACTAGGCTTACGGGCTATAGTATGTTATTGGAGCCTGGAGCTTTTCGCATATGACTGGTTTATTCAGCCATATAGCGCAATGGTAGAATCATATCATGACTTAAATTTAGCCATGCATAGACCCATGGCCGTACATTACTTGGGCTCATCTAGCTGAAAGCTTTGCAGTGTGTTTTTCATCTCAAGAACTTTCTTTGTATAGTGGGATTTTTTTTTTATTGTATTTTTTTCCTTCCTAATTTCTGAAGGGCAATTGTTCCATTGTGCTCCAGCCTTGTCTGCTAAGTCCTGTTGTATTCCTCTTAGGGTATCCATATACGGGCTTTCCAGTATCATGTCCTTATATAGGCACAATTCGCCCTGCCCTTATATAGGCATAAAATCCCAGCCCTTATTTAGGCATTAAACCGTGCACTCCAAATACAGGCATGGTCTCTGACATCCGTCCACCCTAACGTCACAACGAGTTCATGAAGAACAGACCCTTAGGCTGCGGGAGTTTCCCTAGTCCAGGACTATTGATTTCTTCAAGGACTCGTATATTATGCATGAACCATTATTCCTTAGGGGGTTCATTCATGACGTCTTTCGCTGTCCAACTCACGTCAATGCTAACATTCTTAGGTGCTCTCAGGTATAAATATACCTTCCTTAGCCCCTGTAAACCAGAGGAGACCTCGACTTCAGAGGAGCCCGTTTCCCGGCCTGACGCACTGCGAAGACGCTGCCATTCCCTGCACGCAGAGAGCCCAGCTTCCAGTGATCTGACTTCCCTTGCGGGGTGTTGGAGTTCGAGTCTGGCAAAGAGATTCCTACCTCTCTCATTCTTCAGGTATGGAGCTGACTAGAACCTAGAGGGACTCTTGGCATACTAGGCATACTAGACTTAACATACTCTTAGTATACCATAGTAAGGAATATTTCACCTACTTCTTCCCTCTTCCTACACCTAGGTCAGGTTAGGTACATTGGGGTAGAATTAGCTTAGCAACGCATCGTATGAGTACTCGCATTTTTAGTCTGTTATTTATGTAAATGCATATGTACTAAAAGATAATGCTATTGCAGTATTATTTATTTCTACTGCTCACCCTGTACATTATTTATCTCGCATACTGTCTTGTGATCGTAACAGCACATTTTACTTACACCAGAAACAAGACTGTTCAATAAATCCTTTTTTGAAACGCCCGTCTATTTCTTTCTGTGTAACTTGGAGAAAACTAAGCATGCACGACTGAGCTGAGTGAAATAGTTATCTATTGTTTCCACGACTCTGGGACACGTTCTGATTCTAAAGGGAAACACAGTGGTCATGTTTTGCGGCTGCCAGAAACTACTCCCTTCTTGTTGTCAAGGAGTTTCTAGTGGCCTCTGAGCTAGCTGGCACAAGTAATTAAGTTTAATATACTCGATAGGGACATACTGACCTTAGTCCTATGTCAAACCTATAGGATATATTATTCCAATGCGCAGAGCCTATTAGGGAAATAGGAGCTACACTACATGGCGCCCAACGGTTTGGTAAGGCAGTAATTCAACGTTAGATACTGAGTAACTCAGCCGTGCTTTTTCTCTCAAGACCCCTACCCATATACTCCAAAAGACGTCTGGAGTGGGCAGGGTTAGGTATCCACCACGGCTACATAGGGCAGTACCCTATATATTAGCTGTTTGGTTTGCTCAACGTTGAAGGATACAGTGTTCCAAAATATTGTCCATCTAATCTTTGTTTCCTTGAAACTTGTTCTACATTTTTCAAACGACAAAATGCCTGGCTCCGACAATGAAACCGGAGACGGTGTAACTGTGGCTGATCCAGCCCAAGCAGCAGTTTTTAACTTTACCGGTTTAAATGAAACCGAGTAGGGTGTTATACACATCCATCAAAACTTAAGAAGAGCCATCACTCTAAAACTTATGAAACATGGCCTACCACCAAGAGGCGGTAGAGCAGTTTTCGTGATAGAGGCACATGAATCCTTTCAGACAGAGGTATTCTATTCATGGGTAATATTTCCTGAATCCAATCCAGTAACACACATGTTTCACTTCTACAAAGAAGATGAACCACCAGAGGAATACAGTCCTTTCGAGGATATAGAAATACCATTAACATACCAAGAGCATCAGCTCTGGTTTAAAGGCGCCCTAAAACATCACAAAAACATTACCAGGCTCGGTCCACTAGGTAGACCAGGAGCAACATGGCCGATTTTAGCCAGCTAGACACCTCATCCTGACATTGAAGAAATGTCAGATGAGGAGTTACGTACTCAACTCACAGAGTTAATAAAAATTTACAGACAATTGGTCCAATATGTCATGCGGACTTTTACAGTCCGACCACCATTGACATATCCAAATCAAACTCCCCAACAGGGGAATACACTAAAAATTACACCACAGACTCTCTACGCAGTCATGGGTAAAATGCCCACAAAACGTGAGCAAATTCCATTTTGGATAGCTCAAAAAATTACTCAAATCGAAGCAGTATTTCCAAATACTAGCCCGCATGAGAAGCACAGAATCCTAACAATCAGTTTACCGATGGGGATCACACCACAACTGGAAGACTGCACCACTTGGGGCTCAGTCTTTGCTGCCATCTATACTAAAACACATGGTATTCCATCAATTGCGGTAATACCTGATGTCCTAAAACAAATTCAAAATGAATATGGGGCAGAGCCTGCTCTAAATTTAGGTATGAAGTTACTGAAAAATTTCAACCTGGTCTCAACAATAATATTATCTGTTATTAAAGGGGAGGCAGCAGCAGTGGCGATCCGCCAAAAATTGAGGGAATTCGATGTTACAGAACATCAAACAGAGCTACCCAGAATTATAGAACAATCTTATGCAGAATTAGGCAGAGATAGTTTGGGTGGAAGACCACTGAAGCCAAAACTATCGGAAAGTCCTGAGAAGGACTCAATAATACAAACTCCTACATCTTCTAAAAAGAAGTGGGAGTCTACTAAACAAAAATCAAACGAGAAACGTTCTCAATCCCGAGGTAGGTCTCCTCAAAAGGAGCCCTCTGAAAGGAGGTATAACCTCAGGAATAGGGATAATTTGAGAAAACCTGATAGGTATCAAGATACTGATACACGTTCCTCTCGTCCCTTTCAGATCTCATCACAGACTTCGGAAAGAAGAGGACGATCAGAACATAAAGAAGAACGCGTGAAATCGAAAGACGACAAACACGCTCCAAAAAATAAAACACAACCTCAATTCTCCAAAAAGAAGGTAGCAGGTCTGAAGATCAGACATGCCGAGAATACTGAGAACACAACTCAAGAACTGAGAATGGGCTCGGACCATGCTGGACAGTGCAGCAGAAGTCACAATAGTTCGCCAGAACGTGAAGGAACTTCTGGAGATAGTGGACTTGAATGAGTACATTAAAGTAGAGACTGTAGACACCAGGGTTAGTACTCCACAAAGGTTATATGAAATAACACTCCGAATGGAGGGAGACAAACCTAGACAGGTGAAAGCACTTTTTGGGAAAGACTATCAAAGGGCTATGACATACTTCTAGCAGAAAAGGACTGGCCACCACAATTTGTCAGGGAGTGCCCACATGGCGAGGACATTATTATGCCTGCCTTCTCCAACCATATTCCAATTCACCTAAAATATACATATGCCAGGAAATGGGCAGTGGCCCAGGCCCCAGCATTATATAAAAATCATGTAGGATGGGATGAGGATTCACCTCACCATAAAATACATCTGAAACATGAACCAACTGCACAAAGGCAGTACCCAATAAAGCAAGAAGCTAAAAAACAGGTCAGGGAGATCTTAGATCAACTTGAATATCAAGGGGTGATTGAAACATGCACCTCCACAATGAACAATCCTTTGTTTCCTGTCTCCAAACCAGACAATACATATCGTCTAGTTTTGGACTACAGACACCTAAACACTTGTTCTAAAACTTTTGCAGTGCAAAATGCACATAGCACAGCATTAATGAATAACATTGTGCGTAAAAAATATAAAACCACATTAGATATCTCAAATGGTTTCTTTTGTCAAAACATAGCACCTAAAAGCAGGTACTTAACAGCATTCTCCATAATGGGGACCCAGCGTCACTTTTGTCGACTCCCACAAGGGTTCAAGAATAGCCCAGGTTTATTCTCAGCGAGGGTAACGGAGTTACTACAAATTTATGACAATGAGGCATTGTCCTATGTCGATGACATTTATCTGACAGACGATGACCTAGTAAAACACTTGAACAGGGTGAGCACCATTATACTGGGTTTCGCCTCTGAGGGCTATAAGTTCAACTTTAAAAAGTCCAGAATTGCCCATCTCAATGTCCTATTTCTAGGATATGAGCTTTCAAATGAAGGCAAGAGCTTGGCAGCTAACTTTTTAGAAAAGTGTGCGCTGCTCCAACCTCCATAAACGCTAAAAAACTTACAATCCATCCTGGGTTTCCTAAATTTTGGAAGAACATACATTCTAAACTACGCAGAAAGGGTTAAACCTCTCCGCATTAATCAAACCTGATTTTTCAATCAAAAACTGGACACAGGAACACACAGAAATTTTGCGTTCACTCCAGGCTAACATGTTAGCAACAAATCACTTACAAACACGTGTAAGTCAACGTAATTTGGTGATCCGAATAATTTCGGGTCAATGCGGATTCACCTACTTAACTTTCAATGAGGGTGAGAAAATACCAATAGCATACAAATCCCATTTGTACACACAAGCGGAAATGCGCTTCAGTTCAACTGAAAAAATTCCGACAGCAGTTCAAACCGCTGTAGCAAAAGAAAGAGCCTTAGCCCAAGGGAAACTCATTATTGTCGTAACCCCAGTACCGGCTTTAGAAGCGGTCACAAAAGCGAGCATTCCAAATGCTAAAGCATTGCATCCAAGATGGATACAATGGGTTAATTCTCTTGCTGCAACAGATGTTGAATATGTTTTTGATCCAGATTTAAAAACACAAGCATTCCTACAATATGAACAAGAATGTCCTCTGCCTACTGAAATTCTGCCTCTTGATCAGTACGAATTTATAATTTACACTGACGGATCCGCACAACCCGTAATAGGGGGTAAGCAAGCTTACAGTGCAGCGTGTGCTATCGTTAAAGGTTGCATGCGAGATGGAATCTTCAGACCTATGGTCACTAAAACACAATCTCTAGGGGATTGTACAGCTCAGCGAGCTGAACTACAAGCATTCAAACTGGCACTTGAAAGTACAGATCGAGAATTCCCCACACTAATAGTGTGCGATTCCTTTTACTGTGTTCAGTCGTATAATGACTATATACAAAACTGGCTTGAAAATGGTTTCAAAGATGCGAAAGGTGGCACAATAAAGCATAAATTGCTTTGGGAACAAGTAGTTCAGTTGAAAAACGAACTACCAAAGGCTCACGTGATCCACACACTGAGTCATCAACGTGATGGCGTTCACGTTGCAGGGAATTCATTGGCTGACGAAGCCGCAAAGGGGGCTGTGCAAACGGCTTCCGTAGTAGCTAACGCTCGTTCAAAAACAAAAATAGACGGTGAGATAATGTTGGCCGTCAATGCTTCAAGCAAAGGCAGCAGTGCAGCGTTACCAAAAAAGTTTCCACTCAAGTACTCTTATGTAATTGATGCGAACAACGTTCCTTTTGCTCGAATCCCTGGAGTGGGGGATAGGGTAATTCCAAACAAGGAACGCAGATTAGAACTAATCCTAGCAGCACACGAAGGGATAGCTTCTGCCCATGCAGGTGTTTCAGCGACAGTATCTTTACTCAAGCAAAGATATTGGTGGCCTGGCATTCGGAAACAAACTAAAAACTATGTTTTAGAATGTGATATTTGCCACCAGATGAAAGTCAGATGAAAGTCTCAACAGTGAAACGTCCTGCGCAGACACCCTTGTTAATTTCAGATAAACCATTAGCTTGTGTTTACCTTGACCACTGCGGTCCCCTGCAAAGGGACGGTAACTATAAATACATCTTGGTTGCAGTGGATTCATGCTCTAGGTTCCTATGGTTATGGCCTCAGCGCTCGGCTGACGCTCGAACTGTTATAAAAGATTTGCGAGTCTTTATCGGCACATATGCAATAAGCACGCTACATTCTGACCAGGGTCCTGCGTTTAGCTCTAGGGCTTACAAAGAAGCCATGGCCAGTCTGGGCGTTGCATTGCGGTACTCCTCTCCATTCCATCCTGAGGGAAATTCGGTTGTGGAAAGGAAAAAACGGGACATAAAGCAGTCTATAACAGCTAGGTTATTAGGTTCGGGTGATGGGTGGGTCAAACACCTTAGTGGGGTTCAACGTGCATTGAACAACCTGCCAAGAAGTTCTCTAGGGGGGGTCACTCCATATGAGATCCTATTTGGGACAAGAATGTGGGTACCAGACCTTGAACACGTAGGCACAGTGGTGGAAAATAAACCATTTGATATCAAAGATCGTTTGGCTGATTTACAGGACTTAAACAAATTAAGAACGAAACAAAGCAACGTATTCCTACAGTCAACCACCACTGGGGATCAACCGGCTGTCCCAGCAAGGCCTGTCTAGATTCCAAAAGTTGGGGATCTAGTCAGAGAAAAAATTGCGGACAAGAAGGAATTTGGACCTTCTTACAGACAACCAGTACCTGTCCTAGCAGTTCAAGTTCAATAGTAGGCCTCCGACCTAGTAGCAGACGCACTCCTCTCGCTACTATCCAAGAGGTTCAGACTGAAAGACTGATAACTATCGAGAATTCAGCTGTAACAGACGGAGGACTATGCAACAACGCTATGGAACTCATCCCTCTTGAACACCAAGTAACAGTTCGTCCAAATACACCTGTCTACACCAACGTGGCAAGTGATGAACTGGCTCCAGTGATTTCTAAAAATCCTGATGCAATTCCAACAATTGACAGAACTGCTTCTGGCTATTTCATTAACTTTGATACGTTCTCAGAAGATCCGAGTGAACCTGAAACGACGCCAGTTTCATTGAAATTCAAGCAGCAAGTACAAGACTTTCTTCATTTTGTGAAAAAGACTTATTTGGTTTCTCCATGGATTGAACTCTGGATTACATCTGGACTTTTTGTTTTCCTGCTCTGGCTAGCTTTGGTAACAACTGTAAGCGTGCTTATAAGTGGCAGATACATCCATGTGAACACTGAAGGAAAAGACGTAAATGTACTTTTGAAACCTCATAAATCTTCCCATCGTGAAGCAAGAGACTTATCATCAGTGAACATCACAGCTGTTCCTATACAGGATGGTATAGTGTGGGACAAAACAGATTATGATATCTTAGGCCCGAATGAACAATTGAACATTCCACATTTGTTTAAAATTTCACTAAGTGATCTAATTACATCCAGTACCTATTCAGATGATTGGGACTTTGAGACTGTAAACGATATAATGTTTGACCTAGAAAAATCTGCTTCATTTTCTAAAAATGAATATTTAGAGGGTTCATCAGACTATGAACTGTATTGTTATAACCACTATGGTCATCATTATTTGCATAAATCTGCATATCCAAGAAATGTGTTTGTTTAACCAATGGGAACATTGTCCTACACCACCCAAAGGCAGTTCAAAAACATTTGCTAATAAGTTTCCATATTTTTCAGGATACAATACATCTGAACCAGACATGTTTTACTATAAAAATGTAAACAAGACAGGACTGAAAACTATGTTAACAAATACAAAACAGATTTATTCTGCATTTTTTAATGCCCAACTGTCTAGACAAGGTTTCGACTTTTGGAAAGACACAATTGACACAAAAACTGTGTGGGGTACTAAAGATTGGCAAGTGCAGGGGATAGAAGCTTTATTTAGAGCCTGCATCATCCCAGAACAAATAATGTTTTTGAATGAAACTATCCAACAAACATCTTGTCTTGGATTAGCCAAGATAAAAGAGATGAACACACCTTCTGTACCAACACCTGCCAGTGAAAATAATACAAAGGCAGTGGTGACAGTTGACAATTGACAATATACTACAACTCAACAGATCTAATCCTGATTGGAAAAAATGGTTGATCTGGCCCACAGACACGAATACCTGTCAGGAAAGATTCCTGAATAAAACTCAGGGCTTTACTATTCATAGGCCAGACCCAAGATACGTCCAAAGACAACATCCGGGGGTAGTAACAACATACAGTGTAGGGAAATTATGCCTCGATTGGCTGCATAAGTCTACACTACAGGATGTGAAACAACACTTAACCTTACTTAAAAAGGACGCAGACCGTAGGGAATTCTTGCTTGGACCAAGAAAACCGCGTCAAAAACGTTTCATATATGCCGGCATTTATGCTGCTTATAATGAAGCTTGGAAGGTATCACAGATAGAGGCCGCAGAACGAATACGTGAACTTGATCGTATTAATTTAGAGAAAACCCTCTCTGTGGTCGACAATGGGTTAACAACTTTGTCCTCCAGAATATATTCATTGGATGGCATTGTATCCTCTGCTATCGACATACTAGAACAAGATTTGGCGATGTTACAACAAGGCCAATCTCAATTATGTTCTATTATGTTATTAAGCTGGACCCTGCAATCTTTGCGAGCGGGCTATGTGCCTTGGCGTTTCATCAACACAACGGCTCTGTTTGCAGAATACAATCTCACTGATAAACAGATCGAACTGGCACAAAGAGGAGCAAAGTATACAGTGCTGAGCATTGAAAAATTGGAGAAGTTACCATTCACTGTGGCAGAAAAACCAGCTACAGAATGGCTTATTCATGGCAAAATAACATTACCTGTGAGTACTTTTCAGTTTCAGTATTGCCTCAGACAAATGCAAGCAGGCAAATATGAAAGGTTGGGTAAGGGATACATTAAGACATCGTGGGATTTACCGTATACATATAGATGTTGGAGTGGGGATCGTGAAGTGTTTTTGAGCGGTTCAAACTGTAAACTTGCACTGAGTGGTTCACTTATATGTCAAGACATTTCCTTGCACGGGGCTTGTAATGGTTCAGTGGAAAATTTGTCTTGCCATCAGCAGGGTACTCCAGCTGCTGTGATTAATCCAACGTTTGGACAACTTTCTAATGGGAGTTACCTCATGTTGAATGATCAGAGCTGCTGCGGAATGCTGCCAGGCATCCCATAACTAGTAACGGTCAACTCCAGGGTCACTTGCTGTATGCAAGTATTGTTTCCCCCAATAGACACAGTCAGGGAGTCGCCTCTATGGCCTTCGCTGAACGTCTCTTTTATAAGATTTGATACTCTAAGCAGAATGAAAGCCATGCTTTTACAGCAAACCGTGCCTTTGACCTCGGCTAAAGAAACCTATGATCTACAAGTAGCAAGGACTTCGGCTGAGATACAGACTTTAATACGTACAAACTGCCCTATACATTTCGTGGAAATGATATCACGTATCTTTAACATGTCTGATACAACCGGAATTGTACATGTATTTAAGAGCATCTGCTCAGGTCTGTTAGCACCTTTCCAGGCAATACTCGGAATCATCCCGAACTTTGCACATTCGGTGTTTGGTGGCATACCATTAATTCTAGCACTTGTTTCCGGAATTCTATTTCTCTTCCTGCTATTGCGCTATGGCCAGCCTATTCGCAGACATCACTCCGAGCGAACTGGAGAAAGCTCTCCTTGAACGAAAGTGCCGTGAGCAAATAGTAAAGCTTTTGGGCATGACTCGTCTACGGGACCTTAATACAACTTGGTTCCTGTCGTTCAGACCAATCTGGCAAAATTGCATCTTACCTGTTCTACGATGCCTGCTATGCGTTGAAGAATGCGTGTTGGACACCTGTCTAACATTTCCATCAGCAACGCCAACGGATGTTGATACTCTGCTGGACCAGATAACGGCCCATGCTCTGTGTTGTCACCAGAGGCTTCCTATCCTGATGTCAGCATTCATTGAGATCTCACAGACGCTTCCGGCTGCTGCTGAGGTACGAGAAAGAACTCCAGGCACACAGGTAACAACGGACGCGAACATTGCTGAGGCAACCTATGCTGGAAGCAATGCTTCCCATCTCTGTGCAATTAATCTACTACACGAGGTGTTCCAGCTGACACCAACAACAGTGGATGATGTTTTGTCTATTGAAATAGATGATCTCATGTTTACACCAGACCCGTGAACTAACTCTGATTCGGCATACAGTGTTCCAGAGCTGCAGTGACAAATTTGGCCTTCATTTTTAAACAACTTGGAACTCTACCAAAATTGAACTTTTTCCCATTTTTTTTGGACGAAAATGGCACATCAATCTGCTTACAGTAGAACTAGCCTTATAATACAGACTTCAAGGTACTTCCACGGACTCTTAGTCATCTTGTGTGTCTAAAACAGTTCATTAATTTTCATGACATGAAATGACTTTGATTTTTGAGAAACTTATCGATCATTTTTTGTCACATGTAAATATTACTGCTTATTTCATTCCAATTGCATTTATTTTCGAACTATATGCCTGTAATGAAAAGCAATGCTTCATATGTACAGTACCTTTTGTATTCTAATAGGTTTTTTAAATGCCTTTTTTAAATGGTTTTATGAAAAATTTTAGAAATATACGGTACTCCATTTTAATGTTTAGCATTTTAAATGTTTAGCATTTTTAGTATTATCGTACACACGAAAGAGGAGTGGGTGTTGTATTCCTCTTAGGGTATCCATATACGGGCTTTCCAGTATCATGTCCTTATATAGGCACAATTCGCCCTGCCCTTATATAGGCATAAAATCCCAGCCCTTATTTAGGCATTAAACCGTGCACTCCAAATACAGGCATGGTCTCTGACATCCGTCCACCCTAACGTCTACAACGAGTTCATGAAGAACAGACCCTTAGGCTGCGGGAGTTTCCCTAGTCCAGGACTATTGATTTCTTCAAGGACTCGTATATTATGCATGAACCATTATTCCTTAGGGGGTTCATTCATGACGTCTTTCGCTGTCCAACTCACGTCAATGCTAACATTCTTAGGTGCTCTCGGGTATAAATATACCTTCCCTAGCCCCTGTAAACCAGAGGAGACCTCGACTTCAGAGGAGCCCGTTTCCTGGCCTGACGCACTGAGAAGACGCTGCCATTCCCTGCACGCAGAGAGCCCAGCTTCCAGTGATCCGACTTCCCTTGCGGGGTGTTGGAGTTCGAGTCTGGCAAAGAGATTCCTACCTCTCTCATTCTTCAGGTATGGAGCTGACTAGAACCTAGAGGGACTCTTGGCATACTAGGCATACTAGACTTAACATACTCTTAGTATACCATAGTAAGGAATACTTCACCTACTTCTTCCCTCTTCCTACACCTAGGTCAGGTTAGGTACATTGGGGTAGAATTAGCTTAGCAACGCATCGTATGAGTACTCGCATTTTTAGTCTGTGTTATTTATGTAAATGCATATGTACTAAAAGATAATGCTATCGCAGTATTATTTATTTCTACTGCTCACCCTGTACATTATTTATCTCGCATACTGTCTTGTGATCGTAACAGCACATTTTACTTACACCAGAAACAAGACTGTTCAATAAATCCTTTATTGAAACGCCCGTCTATTTCTTTCTGTGTAACTTGGAGAAAACTAAGCATGCACGACTGAGCTGAGTGAAATAGTTATCTATTGTTTCCACGACTCTGGGACACGTTCTGATTGTAAAGGGAAACAGTGGTCATGTTTTGCGGCTGCCAGAAACTACTCCCTTCTTGTTGTCAAGGAGTTTCTAGTGGCCTCTGAGCTAGCTGGCACAAGTAATTAAGTTTAATATACTCGATAGGGACATACTGACCTTAGTCCTATGTCAAACCTATAGGATATATTATTCCAATGCGCAGAGCCTATTAGGGAAATAGGAGCTACACTACAGTCCCTCCTTCCAGATGTACTCCGATATTAACAGTGAGGGGCTATTCCATGTCTAATTTGACTGAGATCTGCGAATAGGCAAAAACATGTTCCAAATGTCTCCAAGGGTCCTGATTTGCACCTTCAAGGCATCCAACTGGCCATCAAGAACCACTGCTATTTGGCCAGTTCAGCAAAGACTTGTAGGCAACCCCTACTGCTTTTTTTGTCACTACTGTGGTCTCCCAAGTGCATGCACTTCTTAGTTTTAATGAGAAGTACACTTCTAACCCAAGATCTTTAACACATGAGCGCCCACGCCTTGCATCCCCGAGGGGAGAAGGTTTTTTTGTTGGGTCACAGTTGTTAATTATGAGCTAATTTTACTCAGGCTAATGTACTTGAAGTTATGGCCATAACTAAAGTAAACATCCCAGTTGTTTCCTATTGGTGTAGCAGACAGAGCAGTATCAAGCTTCTCGCGCCTCATGGCAGGTGGTGAATGGAGACGCCCACCTCCATCACCTCCTTTTCAATTAACTTGTGCATCCCACTTTAGCTGTAGCCCACTTCCCCTGGAGGCAGCTTCTCCTCACAATCAAGCTCTAGTCCCTATGCAGATGTTTAGATATTGCTTCTCCATATTCCTTCTCCAACTTAACTACTAGCTCTCTCATTAGCATACACCTGAAACTCGAAATGATGCTGCATGATGACCCCAGCCACTGGACACATGTATGCATTAAAAGAAAATCAGGACGCGAGGTGGCTTCTGGAAATCCCTTCCCTCAGGTTGACCTGCTATGTCCTTTTCTCCAGTAACAACTGTACCCTGTCCTGGATCTCCAGTCCTGTATTCCTTAACCCAAGTGGTTGTGGTTCAGTTGACCGTCCCCTTATTGGATGGTGCCCAACAGGCCGAACAGTACCAGCATCAGTGGTCTTACTATGCACTTTTCCCTAAACAAAGTGTTTTTCAGTCCCACCAAAGTGCTGTGACTCTGAATCCAAGCCATCTGTCTCACTTAGGCCTGCGAGGTATGTATGAACCTGTACCACATATACAGACCCGACTTCTGGCCATTTTGAATTGGAAGTAACTTGACTAAATTAAAAAATAATGCACAATTCAATTTTTGTACTTATTTTATGGGTCAAAGAAAAGGTTTTTGTCATGTACAATTAAGACATGCAGCCAGTGATTCTCTATTTAACCTCATAGGCACAGATTCATCCTTCAGATGCTGTTAAAATGAGTAATAATAAGCTGGCTAAAACCAAACATTTGTCATTTATATTCTAGTTGCTTGAAGGGGGTGAATATGCACTTTACAAATACTTAAGTCATAAGTTACTTTGTCTATTTGGTATTGTAAAGCTAGACATCTTGTAAAGAGTGGAAGCAGTAATGTTCATTGTGAGTCATGCATATATATGAATATGATTTTAATATGATGGAAATATCATTTAATCAAAACATTTCTTACAGGTCCTTCTTAACTGAGCTGGCGGACTGTATAGTTTCTGAAGAAGTAGAAGGAATTATAAGCCTTACAGCAGCCTTGTACATTGTGCTTGCAGTAAACAAAGGTCAGTTCTAATATCGTGTTATCTGCTTGTAGAAGTTTTTTGTGTGCATTCCTCTTTAAGACACAACAGTAATTGTGCATTTGGTTTGCTTTGCATCTAGGTAAAATCAAGGATGCCTCCAGCAAAAATATTGCCACAACCATTTTTAGAAAGATGAAAAAATATGAGGAAATTACATTGGAAGACACGGGTAACCTTGAAAGGTATAAAAATATATGTAATTAATTGCATTAACTTGTTTCACTTCATGGTGACAATCACGACATGTGCACACTACGTAGGACATGAAGGCATACAGCCCAAAATGCCAAGATTATCTAGTGCTAAACAAAATGTTTTGATTATTAAGCAACTAGAATTTGGCCTAAAGTATGCTAAACTAACGTTTTGGGCCCATAAGCTGGGCCAAAGATTGTTTTCTGAAATGAGTGAAAATGAATGCATCTTGTGAAATTTAAAATGCCATCCACATATTCTACTAAATGGACATTGATGCCACCGTAAATTACAGTTAAAATGAAAAAGCAAGAGTGTACCAGAAAACCGCAAGAAAAAATGACAGCTTTTCAGATCTGGCTCACACAAACTTTTGCAATCTTTCTTCCATTCATCTTGAGTGCTGATGTGGACTGGCTTCACTAAGACTTGTAATCATTCATGCACGTGCAGTTATCCAAGTAGGAGAGAGATTACTCTAGTTAGTGACATGTAAAAAATGTTGTACTTAACGATTACCCACTATTAATGTGTGTGGGGATACGGCCAAACAGAGCAGTTGTTGGGTTAACTGTGCCCAGGGGTGCAGTTGGGAAGAGAAGAGCCCTATTTCCAGCAATAGGGGTTGGACATGATGCCTCAATACTTAAAGAGCTGAAGGTAGCAGCAGCTGTGGTCTGAAGCTTGCTGAGCTCAGGAAAGGGGAGCGACCACCAGCCATTGTTGTTCTCTTGCATTTTGATACTGTAGTGATAGGTGAAAGTGAATCAGATGACTGATTGTAGGCTTACACATGGGACCTTTTGGCTGTTGCTCTTATCCAGGGAAAAGAGGAGACACAACGGGTGTCTCCTGGTGTGCGTTGAAAATCTGGTGGAAGAAATGAACCCTGCAAAAAGTTAATCATGCTTTTATCCGAGATACGTCCTCACTAAGTAGGAAGATCTGCCTTGTATTTTCACACAATGTATTAATTATGTGAATCTTGTTAAACAAATGAGGAATAGTTATAATGGGAAAAAGAAAAACCATCGTAGGAGAGAGATGGAGCCAGGCACATTCAAAGCTTTATTTATTTATCTGAAAGAGACAAATAGTTATAGATACCTTTAGAATTACCCCCAGGCATCAGACTGGATCCGGACAATGTTTTCGTCAGCAGTACCCCTGCGCATCGAAAGGTGGCGACGGTCGGCTCCGCATTCGTCGTTGGCGTCGTGGTTGCCGGGATGACGTCGCAGTAGCTACTTAGACCCCGCCCTCGCGCGCTGACGTCAGTTCTTTCTTTTTCCGCGCCAGCCAGCGCAGATCCGGAGAGAGCGGTACCTCCAGTCACTCTTTGACTGACTTTTTTGTGATTTTTGTCGACACCGGTTTTTGAGTCTACCGACTCCTGGTGCACGCAGGGATGTCCAGTCGTCCTCGGCCCGGCTTCAAGGCTTGCGACACCTGTCGCAAGCTGATGTCTGTTACGGACCCGCACCGCGTGTGCCTGTGGTGTCTGGAGGGCAACCATGAAGTCGTGCTCCGACTGCCGGACCATGAAGCCGAAGTCTTTGCGGGAGCGGTCCCGAAAGCTTCTCAAGGCCCGGCAGTCCGCTCAGCTCCGTGCCGTTCGAGGTCCTGGTCGCGTGGGAGGTCGAGGGACCGGTCGCGGAGTCACCACCACTCGTCATCTAAGTCTTCGCACTCCTCAGGTAAGTCGAAGCACTAGAAGTCGAAGAAGCATCGTCGCTCTTCGACTTCTCGTCGGCCAACGCAAAGAGGGATGCGGACGGTGCCCGCTCCGCGTGCAGAGCCTGAAGGGTCGACTCCGAGTTTCCCTCCTTTTCCGGGACCCGGAGCGACCCCTGCCCAGCTTCGGAGTTTCTACGAAGCGATGCATGCCATCTTTGGGCAGCCCGACTCCGCCGGCGCGCTTTCGGGCCCCGTGGACTTTTCTGGGGGCCCTGGGCCTTCGATGCCGGCGGCTTCGGCCCCGGCACCACAGGGTCCCCTTGGATCCAGGCCTGGATCCGGATCGGCGCCGGTCGACCTTGTAACACCTCCCCCGGCGCCAATTCCACCGGCACCACGTCCGCTCCTGATGCCGGCTGGATCCCCAGTCTGCGTCGACCCAGACCTCCACAATGACTTGGACACGGAGCCGGACCGACGTCGACCGACGCCGGATCCGGCGCCGAGCCTTACTTTTGTACCTCTGTTCGACCCTGGTGTTTCCTACAGGCCAGATTGCCAACCAGAGGAGGGTGAGGAGGACTGGGAGGGGTCTGTAGACCCTTTGGCTGACCAGTTAGATGAAGAGAGGAGAGAGGAGTTGGGGGAAGCAAGTGGACTGGATATCTCCCCAGACCTTGGCATGCTGTCGCCTTCTACCATGGCTACGGAGGAGGGTGCTTCATACGCAGTGGTGTTGCGTAGGGCGGCCGAGGCCCTCAACCTCGAGCTACCTACGGTGGCGGTCAGGACGAATCTCCTGACGGAGGTGCTTCAACCGGCAGCGGCCTCTTCGGAGCCCCTGCTGCCTTTCAGTGAAGCCCTTACTGACATCCTTTTGGGCACCTGGTCCAGGCCCAACACAGGGGCTCCTGTGGATAGGATGATTGCCCGACGCCAGCTCCGGGCGACCCCTCTTTCCTCTCCCAACACCCCACCCCTGAGAGCTTGGTGGTCCAAGCCTCTACATCCAAAGGCGCATTCCCTAACGCACCACCTGATGGGGGAATCCAAAAAGCTGGACCATCTTGCGAAGATGTTTTCTTCCTTCAGATTGGGACTGCAGTCGGTGAACACCTGCGTGTCTGTTGGGCCGTTACACCCACTCTGTGGGATACGGTAGCGCAGGTGCTGCCACAGTGCCCGGAGGAGGCCAGAGCCGTGCTCTCCCGTGCAGTCGCCGAGGGCTGAGACGCAGCCAAGTTCACCATAAGACATGGACTGGACACCGCTGACTCGCTAGGCAGGACAATTTCACCTTCGGTAGCCCTTTGACGCTATGCCTGGCTGAGGTGTCCAAGCTACCTTGCTGGACATGCCTTTTGATGGCCGTCGCCTCTTCGGCGACAAAGCAGACAACGCGCTAGAGCGCTTCAAGGACTCCTGGGCTACAGCCAAATCCTTGGGCCTCTCCACCCGCCCTGCGCAGTCTGCTTTTCGCCCCTTTCGTGGCTACGGAAGGGGTGTCCCGCCACGTTCCACCCAGGGCCACAGGCCGGCGCAAGCTGCCCAGCCCCTGCGCGGCCGGGGACATGGGACCCACTGTCGTGGGTCTGGGGGCCAGCGAGCGGGTCAGTCCACCGGCGCCCCTTCTGCAGCAGCCTCCAAACCCTCCTAGTCCGACCTTTCAGGGCCGCCAATGGGCGGCAGGATTCGCCATCACCTCCCCCACTGGCGCACCATCACGTCGGACAGGTGGGTTTTGCAGATAGTCCGAAGGGGCTACTCCCTCCCCTTCGAGACTACCCCTCCATCCAGGCCACCTCAATACCATTGCATGTCGGAGGATCATTTGGCCCTTCTCCAACAGGAAGTTACGGCTCTCTTGGCCAAGGGAGCTATCGAGCGAGTTCCTGCTCCAGAGTAGGTGGTGGTTGCTATTCCCACTACTTTCTGGTGCCCAAGAAGGACAAAGGCCTGCGTCCTATCTTGGATCTCAGGAACGTCAACCGCTTCCTCCGGAAGGAGAAGTTCAAAATGTTGACACTAGCTCAGGTCCTATCTGCCCTCGACCCTGAAGACTGGATGGTAGCATTGGACTTGCAGGACGCTTACTTTCACATCCCCGTCCTGCCGGCCCACCGGCGTTCCCTGTGGTTCACGGTAGGCCACGAGCACTTTCAGTTTACCGTGCTCCCCATTGGCCTTACCAGCGCCCCTCGGGTGTTCACGAAAGTGATGGCGGTGGTCGCAGCTCATCTGCTCAGATAAGGGGTTCCAGTCTTCCCCTATCTCAACGACTGGCTGTTGAAGGCAGGCTCGCCCAGGCAGTCGTCTCCCACCTCCAGACTATGGCGGACCTCCTACATTCGCTGGGGTTCACTATCAACGTGCCGAAGTCACACCTGACTCCCTCTCAGAAGCTCCTTTTCATCGGAGCAGTTCTGGACACGATGCAGTTTCGGGCTTATCCTCCCGAGCAGGGAGTCCAGGATATTCGGGCTATGATTCCGATCTTTCAGGCCTCTATCCCGGGTTTCGGTCAGAATGACCCTGAGGCTGCTGGGCCTCATGCATCCTGCTGGTAGATCATGCCAGGTGGCATATGTGGGCTCTACAGTGGGACCTGAAGTTCCAGTGGGCACAACATCTGGGAATCTGTACGATTGCGTTCAGATCTCAGAGGGCACTGCACGACAATTGCAGCGGTGGCTAACGAACCAGGATTGGGTCAACGGCAGATCCCTCTCCCTTCCCCAAACCCGATTTCACAGTGGTGACGGATGCATCACTTTTGGGGAGCGGCGGCCACATGGGAGAGGCAGAGATCAGAGGCCTCTGTTCTCCGGCGGAGTCCGGGCTCCACATCAATCTTCTGGAGCTCCGGGCGATCCGTCTTATGCTAAAAGCATTCCTTCCCTCTGTCCGGGAAGAGTGGTGCAGGTGTTCATGGACAACACCACCGCCATGTGGTACTGCAACAAACAGGGCGGGGTGGGGTCGTGGACCCTCTGTCAAGAGGCTCTCCATCTCTGGACATGGCTGGAACATCCGGGCATATCTTTGATGGTTCAACACCTGGCAGGTTCACTGAACGCCAGGGTGGACTAACTCAGCCGCAGGTGCATGATGGATCACGAATGGCGTTTTCAGTCGGAGGTGGTACAAGGTCTCTTTCAGCAGTGGGGAGAGCCTTGGTTAGATCTATTCGCCACTGAAGAGAACGCGCAATGTCAGCTAGGCGGCGCTTTTTCGTCGCGAGTGGAGTTGCGGTCTTCTATACGCCTTTCCGCCTATACCACTTCTGCCCAGAGTGCTGAAGAAGATCAAGCGCGACCGGGCCCAAGTCATTCTTGTGGCTCCGGATTGGGCACGAAGAGTCTGGTATCCCGATCTGTTACACATGGCCATCGATCCTCCGATCAGACTGCCTCTTCGGGAGGATCTTCTGTCGCAGCAGCAGGGGACGGTCCTCCACCCGAACCTGTCCAGCCTCCCCCTCCTTGCGTGGAGATTGAGCGGCGACAGTTGACAGCCTTCGACCTTCCTCCCGAAGTCTGTGATGTTATTTTGGCAGCCAGGCGTCCCTCCACTAAGACGGTATACGCCTGCAGATGGAACAAATTTGTGGCATGGTGCGCAGCAAAGGCTGTGAATCCCCTTTCTGCCCCTCTTTCTGAGGTTCTCTTGTTCCTCCTTTCTTTGGCCCAGCAGGGCTCTGCTCTGGGCACTCTTAAGGCCTATCTCTCAGCCGTTTCAGCCTTTCTTAGGCTTCCTGATCAGCCTTCTCTTTTCAAGTCCCCTGTTGTAAATCGCTTTCTTAAGGGCATTACTCATCTTTTTCCTCCTGTTCCCTTCATAATGCATCAGTGGGACTTAAACTTGGTTCTTACTTATCTTATGTGCGCTCCCTTTGAGCTGCTACATAACTGTCCTCTCAGACTTCTCACTTTAAAGACTGCCGTTCTGGTTGCCATCACTTCTGCTCGCAGGGTGAGTGAACTCCAGGCTCTTTCTTCGAAACCTCCTTTTCTGGCGGTTCATCCGGACAAGGTTGTCCTTCGAACTCGGACCACTTTTCTTCCTAAAGTGGTTACTTCTTTCCACATTGGTCAAACCATCACTTTGCCCACCTTCTTTCCGCCTCTGTATCCTTCTAGGGAGGAAGAGAGGCTCCACCGTCTGGATCCAAAATGTGCACTTTCATTTTATTTGGATCGCACCAAGCAATTCCGGGTGGATGACCAGCTCTTTGTTGGCTACATGGGAACCAAAAAAGGTTGGGCCGTGCATAAACGGACCATCTCTAGGTGGGTCGTTTTGTGCATTAAGGCTTGTTATTCCTTGGCCTCCAGTGGGGCTGCGCGCCCATTCCACCAGGCCGATGGCAGCTACTACTGCTTTGGGGCAAGGAGTCCCCCTCAATGACATCTGTCAGGCAGCTTCGTGGGCATCGCTGCACACGTTTACAAAACACTACTGCCTGGACAGCCACGTCCAGAGAGACGGCTTCTTTGGCCGTTCTGTTCTCCAGGACTTTCTGGTGTGAACTTGGTTCGCAGACCCACCTCCGGGGTTGGTATTGCTGGGGTATCTATTCTAAAGGTAAGTAATCTATAACTAATTGTCTCTTTCAGATGAACAAGTTACTTACCTTCGGTAACGATATATCTGTAAGAGACATAGATTAGTTATAGATTCCTTACCGCCCCACCCATCCTCCCCGTTCTCCGAACTGACTTCTAGGGTCAGGGAATCACTTTCAGGGCCTTAGTTTTGTGCACCAGTGGTCAGTGTCTTGCATGGCTCTGCGCTTCTGGCGTGGAATGTCGTGTAAAAGAAGTGACGTCAGCGCACAAGGGTGGCGTCTAAGTAGCTACCGCGGAGTCATCTTGGCGACCACGACGCCAACGACGAACGTGGAGCCGACCAACGCCACCTTTCGACGCGCAGGGGTACTGCTGACGAAAAAATTCTCCGAATCCAGTCTGACACCTGGGGGGAATTCTAAAGGTATCTATTCTAAAGGTAAGGAATCTATAACTAATCTATGTCTCTTACAGATGTATTGTTACCGAAGGTAAGTAACTTGTTCATTTATACTTTACGAGACTGAAAGGCAGGCAGATCCATTGGATGAAGCTGGTGACAGTCATCCTGTCCAAAGACGCAGAGGCAATTATTGCTTGGCCAAGTGGGTCCTAAGAAGAGTGTTCCTAATAGTAAAGAAGTGCTTGGCAGTTGAAGTCTGTACCAAACGTAAAATAGATGTATTATGTGCCCACTCTCAATACTCCAGTGTGCTCTACGACATTATGGGACTTGGATAGTTGTGCAATACATACATTTACTGAAATTAAACAACAATTGGCTAGGTGCAGTAACTCGCCTGCGGATGGGTTTGAGGGCAGCAAGTGAGGAGTGGATTAGGAATGTGCTATTACTGTCAGAACTGAAGGCAGATATTGGGGATTTGCCTGTAAAAATTATCAATTTAAATAAGAAGGTGGGAAAAATGATCTTAAACCCTAGACTGGATACAGCTGGAAAGGGACAGGATCATTAGAAACTGAACTGTCCATAGGCAGGTGCAGTACAGAAGCAGAGTGTTTGATCAGGCCAATTCAAGCTTAATGTGAAGTCTGTGCACCCCTTAAATCGAACATACATAGTGGGTTGTTTCATCCCCCCTGCACAAATGTGATCAACACATGTAATCAACATCTTGGAGAGCCCACAGTTCTCTCCAGAATTCATTGTGGGACTTGCACATCAATCATTGGTTTCCAGATCCGACCAGGCACCATTTATGATTGTGACCTGATGCTGAGGAGTGGCAAGGAGGGGAAGGTGAGGTGATGTGTCTTAGATAACGCTTGGTTATTTATCCTGATTTTGCTTCTGCACTTTAGACTGTGAGGGATAGTTGTGACTATTTTGAGAGATCACATGATCAAATACCACATGCTGTGTCCCTCAAGGTTCTCCACAGAGAATCATGAAAAACTCACTTTTCAAGTGGTGTTGAATTATTTGAAAAAACTCCTCCAGTGAAGAGGATGGGGAGATGCAGTGTGATATTCCAGTGCAGCAGAAATCAGAGGTGACCAAAAGACAGGGCGAGAGAATGAATGAGTATATAACTATGGGGAAAGACATTCTGAACTGGTCAGGGAAATGGGTGATAAACTTAGGGCGGCTGCTCTAGTAATTAGATGAGGTAATACCTAAACTAAATGGTTATTTTGCCTTTTACCAGTTAATACAAAATGCACTTTAGTACCCTTTCTTACAGTTACTTATCTCAGTCTTCCTAATGTTTTGACTTTAGAATGATGAGTGTCACTTTTGGACCTGGTGGGATTTAAGTCTCCTGCCTTTTGGTTACATAAAAAATTACAGTTGATTTACTATTCCCCTAAGGCATTATCTGGCTGTCCCTGTTCCCTATCCTTCTTGAGCCCCTTACCCCCACCCCGTGGCGCCTCCCCCACCCCCCCCCAATTTATCAGGTCAGTTAAATGGTGAATGAATTGAAATAAACGAAATGGAGATTTGTAGAGCGCGAAACAATCACCCAAGGGTGTCAAGGCGCTTGCTCATCAGAAACAGGATTTAAGCTAGGAGGTTCGCAGACATGTTAAAGATTGAACAACCATGTCTTTAGTGCTTTCCTAAAAGCTAACAGATGTGTTTCTTGTTTCAATCTTATTGGGAGAGAATTCCATAACCTAGTTGCGCCAACCAGAAAGCTTCTTCCCCCAGGAGCATTTTTTTACCCTGGGAACAATCAAATCATGGGCAGAGGATGAGCGGAGACAACGGACTGGAATATAGGGTAACAAGTTCCTCTTTAAAAAACCTGGTCCTATGTCCTGTGTGGCCTTAAAAACAATGCATAGAGCCTTAAACTCTATACGTCTTTTTATTGGCAGCCAATGTAAATCCTTGAGCACCTTTGACACAGATTTGTATCTTGGGATGTTCAGCAGGAGCCGAGCCGCTGCATTCTGCACAACCTGCAGTTTAGACAGGCACTTTTTCCGAAGATTGATAAAAAGCCTGTTACAGTAGTCGGCTCTTGACAGAACGAGTGCAGAGACCACCAGTTTACGTAGCTCAGCTGGAATAAATGGGAGGATCTTTCTCAAAAGCTTTAACGTGTAGAAAGAAAGAGAGGTAACCTGGTTGACATGGTTTTCAAATGAGTTTGGAATCAAAAATGACACCCAAATTCTTAACCTTGATCACTGGCGTGGGAAATGGCCCAAGCTCCAAGGGCCAGAGATCAGGTGACCAGAAATCCGTGTGAGCACCAAAAAGTAAGACCTCCGTCTTACCAGAGTTAAGTTTTAGACAATTGGCAGCCATCCAGTCCCCAACCTGACGAAGGCGGGTATGGAACTGTTTCATAGTGTTAGTGGGGGATCCTGACACTGAGACGATGATCTGCGTATCGTCGGCATAGGATATAGCCGAAAAGCCTAGGGACCTGATTAACTTCGCCAGTGGTGCCACATAAATATTAAAAAGAGTCGGGCTCAAGGACGATCCCTGTGGCACACCACATGGAAGTATAAAATTGGGTGATTTAAAATTTTCTAGGGCCACAAATTGTTCCCTGCCAGACAGGAATGATTCAAGAAGGAAAGTGCATTCCCTTTGACCCCAATTCCCCTCAGAACTTCCAAAAGTTTCTGATGGTTCACCGTATCAAATGCGGCGGAGAGATCAAGCAGCACAAGTGCTGCACTGCCCCCGCGTCGACTGTCCGCCTAATCAGTTCAGATGATGTGATCAACGCCAGTTCGGTACTATGATGTTTTCAAAACCCGAACTGAGTGTCATCGAGAAGGCCATGCCTTTCAATATAATCTGATAGAGTATTATTCATGGCCTTCTCCACCATCTTTGCTGGCAGCGGAAGTCTGGAGATTGGGCGGTAATTATTGGGGTCAGTCTCATCAAGATTTGGCTTCTTCAAAAGGGGAAGCACGGATGCCAACTTCCAACTAGTGGGGAATAGACCAGATGAGAACATTTGATTAAAAATAGGCGTCAGATGAGAGGCGAAGATCTCTGGTAGAAGATGAAAGATCTTTGGAGGGCATAGGTCCAGTGGAGAGCCTGATTTAGTGGATCTCAACAAGTTAATTGTTGCTTCCATTGTCAGTATTGGAAAGGCAGATAGTTCAGGATGGTCCCTGTATTCAGCGTGGGTACTGGGAATAATACCGGTAATCCCAGGTCTAGCAGCAGCCTCTAAGGAAGGAACCATTCCTTGATCCGTGGACTTGATGAGTCCATTATAGACCGCCTTAACTTTATCCTGGAAAAACGTAGCCACCCTGTCGCAGAATGCCTGAGTTTTAGGTGAATCAGCCGCCACAGAGCAATTGTCTAATCGTTTAACCGTCGAAAAAAGTTCCTTTGACGAGTTTTTTGCAGTTGCATCAATTGATTGAGTGTGGAGTTAGTGTAGTATTCAAAAGAGACAAATTTTAAGCTGTGATGTATAATTTGTTATTTGGTAATATCAGAGCACTTTACATTTATTATTAAGAATTTAAGAAATATGGTTTTGAAAAAAAACGGATGTAAGGATGTAAGAAAAAAGACTACATAAAGATGTATTATGTTTATTTTTTGCACGTATGCACTTTCGCGTTAAAAATAGTCATGTTTGAAACCTCACCCATCCTTGAACAAGGCTGGAGGGTATGAGCCGAAACGCTTTGGGTCCATAATATTCTGAAAATCATAAACTTTTTGTACACCAGTTTCTGGCCTACAGCATCCAATCCCTCTTGTATGTGGGGAGAGTGTGTGACGAATATTTATATCTATATATCCGCAGATTACTCGCTCCTAGAGAACTCTCCCAGGCACCAGACTGTTGCAGCTGGACATTTTTCTCAGCGTTTCTCCTGGACGCCAGCAGATGGCATCATGTGGCTCCACAGTGACGCCCGAACCATATATATCTTGTGGGGAGTGTGCCCTGGTAATTTCGAAAGCTGTCCGGGGCAGCGAAGCTTAGGTGCATGTCAGTTGAACATCGTCTGGAATTATGTAAGGCCACTCCCACACAGTCTATTATTCTGAACAAGTCCCGTTCTCTGGGCCATTCCCATGACAGATATTTGTCGCCCTGCAAGTCTTCAGATAAATCCAAATTGAAGAAAAAACTCAGGATGCCCACGCAGGCCTTCTCCCAATCTCTCCTGACCACACAGTCAAAGACTGTAAAATATGTCGCACTTTCTCAAAGAAGACCCTCAAGGACAGAGAGGGAAGACTTCTATTGTGGTTGCAGAGACTTAAATCTAAAGACAATCCTGTGTCTGAGGCGTAGAGTGATGATTCCCTTACTTCTGCCAAGTTGCAAAAATGAGAGAGATCAGCAGAAAAGGAGGCTTCAGAACATCCTTAAAAGGGCCTTAAAAAATCTCATCATGAAACACCTGGTCATTCCAGGAAAAATCAGGAAAATTCTCACCACAGACCTTCTTCAAAGTTTTCTTCTGAGCCTTCTACACCATCTGAGAAACCTGTTCTTGGCAAAAGATCTTCTAAATCCCTCCTGTCGACTACGGGATCTACTCCGACTGAAAAAATAAAGATTTCTACATCTTTTTCTCCGTCGACGGTGCTCTCGTCGACAACATCGAAGACCCTAACATCCACATTCACTAAAGCTTCATCACCTTTGATAATATCATCGTCTGACAGGTTAGATGACCATCGTTACCTATAGACTGTCATCGTCGACGGTGCCTAACTCTCCACCCTCGTCGACGAAGCGTTCTAAGCGCTCGTCGACATCCTCGTCGACGGTTAAGGATTTTGCACCATCGACAAGGACATCCATGTTGACGGATAACCCAAGGAAACCACCATCGACGGAACATTGACGGCGACAGCCTCGTCAACGAAACGTCCATCAGAAAGTCTGGTTTTGCCTGCGAAAGTGTTAAAATCCTTGTCGACGGGGGAGTTATTGTCGACGGAGGCCCAGAATCTGTCATCTACAGCACCATTAACTCCTCTGGTGCTAGTGTCACATCTTTCCTATTCTGATAAGCCTGAAGCTGACATACTTCTACCAGTTCACACGTCTCCAAGCAAGGTGTTGCCTTTCCCACCAGCTATCCTGTTGGAGGAAGAATCTGATGAAGAAAGCCTTTTTAGAGCGGCTCATAGCCGTTCAGAACTGGATGTAAAATGCCAAGACTTTGATGACGAGGAATATTATGAGGAGGAATACAAACATTATTCTGAATATGATCCTCAAGAGCGCTCGATACAAATGCCCTTGGACTTGGTAACCAATCTACAGGGAATGTTGCAGGACTACTATAAACTGTTTCCATAACCTGTTTCCTCTACTACTGCTCCGCGGGTTCCAGCTTCAGCTCAGTTCACACATAAAACACTGCCTCCTAGACCGTGCACTTTGCAAATTACAGGAACCCCTCTATCTTCATTACCTCTGGCGGAACCCCAGACGCATGACCAAGATGTGGCCGACTGGGTTCAAGAAGAAGTAGAGGGAGAGATAAGGGATCGTGCTTCTACTATCGGATGATTATTTAATAACCACTCCATCCCCTCAGAGTGCTCCTCCAGTGGATCTCAACTGGATGATATTGGTAGGTTTCCATAATACCAAGGAAAGGGCGGCAAACCGCTTCCAATTGCCTTTTTCAAACAAGCAAACACTGCTTTTTTTATTATTTTAAGGAACCAATTAAAAAATCGATAAGGGCTATTCCTATTATAGATTTTATTTGGCAAGAAGGGGTCCGTATAATTAAGAGCCCGACCACAGTCACAGCTGTTGTGCCCAGGTTGGATAAAAAGTACAAGGCACTGGATGACGCCCCTGCATACCTCGTTGGACAACAGAGGCCAGATTCGGTCAGCCAGCTCAGAGATGCCCTAGGAACCCTGTTTCCCCTATCACAACACCACCAGATAGGGAAGGGCGTAGACTGGACACGATTGCCAAACGGTTCTCCAGCATGGCTGCATTGACAGTCAGAGCAGCAAATTCTCTGTCAATTTTAAGACTATTCGACGGGCAAATGTGGTCGGATATGGCACAGTTCATCGATCTTCTACGAGAGGATGCTAAGCCTGATACCAGAAAGATTCTCCTGGAGGGAGAGAGAGCTTCTTCAGAGGTGATAGACTGTGCTGTCGAAATAGCTTCTACAGGATTCCGTCAGCTTGCTGGAGCAGCTGTCTTCCGCAGGCAAGGTTGGTTGAAAGCAAGAACGTTTAGACTGGAGGTTCCGACGAAAATCCTGGACATGTGTTATGACGGAGAAGCGTTATTCGGAAAACATATAGATGAAGTGCTACAATCCATAATGGCTGATACTGATACCGCAAAGGCCTTGGGAACATTACAATTTTGAAAGCAAACCTTTCGAGGAGCTAGAGGGAAAAAGGCTTATTCCTCTAGAGGAGGATTCCAGAGCTATAGACAACAATACGAACCTTATCAAGGGCAATATAGACCACAATACGGGCAACAGTACAGGCAGGCAGCGGCTTACAAACAACCCATAGGAAAGCAGCCCACCAAGGGGGCGAGATGTCAACAAAGCAATGATCTTTCCTTACTGCTGGCTACCTTCCCCAAATCCACACAATTAGCAATACGCATTTCTCATTACACCCACCAGTGGGCCATTATAACAGACAAGTGGGTCCTCGAGATCATACATCAAGGGCATACCCTGGAATTCGTCAACAGACCCCCGAATGCGCCTCCAAAAAGATTGTTTACTCCCCATCTGAAACAACTATTGAAGGAAGTTGCTATCATGTTGTAAAAAGGGGCGATAGAGAAGGTTCCAAACTTCAACGGGGTACAGACTTCTAATCCCGTTTCTCCCTGATCAGGAAAAAGTCAAGAGACTGGCGCCTAGTTTCAGATCTTCGAAAATTAAACAAATACCTGAAAAAAAGTCATTTTGAATGGTCACCCTGCAGGATATCCTAAACCTTCTCAACCATGGGGACTACATGACAGCGTTGGACCTTCAAGACGCTTACTTTTATGTCCCGATTCATCGCAGCCACAGGAGGTTTCTGCGTTTTCAGGTAGGCGGCACACACTTTCAGTTCAAAGTGCTCTCCTTTGGACTACGTTCAGCTCTAAGGATATTCACTTAGTGCATGGCACCAGTGGCATCACGTCTGAGGCTAAACGGAGTGCCGATTTTTCCGTACTTAGACGATTGGCTCATAAAAGCTCCGTCACTCCATCAAGCCAAAGTGGATACTGCACAATGCCTGTCGTTATTCAAATGGTTGGGTCTCAAACCAAACCTTTAGAAATCAACTCTCGAACCGACAACATCATTAATGTTTCTGGGAGCAGTCTTAAACACCCAGTCAAACAAGGCCTTTGTCTCTCTAGAACGGCAGGACAAAATCAAACAGCTGGCCCAAAAACTCTGCAAAACAAGGTCTTCTTCTGTCCAACTGTACAAGTCATTTCTAGGAATATGCTCCTCCTGCATACCTCTAATTCCAAACTGCAGACTTCATATGCGTCCTCTGCAGTAGCAGCTTGACAAGCAGGGGCTGCAGGTTCTGGGTTCATTCGATGATGTAATTCGGATAACCCCAACAATGATAAAAGCTATGCAATGGTGGATGGTATCAGCCAACGTTTCTCAAGGGATGATGTTTCTGTCTCAAGCAACAGATCTGGTCATTGCCTGGAGGGATAGGGCGCTCAACTTCAGGAGCTATCAATCAGTGGCAAATGGACGACTATCGAGAAAACATTGCTCATCAATCTCCTAGAATTGAAGGTCATAGCTCTGGCACTAATTTAATTCCTTCCCAGGATTGCAGGCTTGTCGGTTCTTATCCGTACAGTCTCACGCTAAAAACTGATCGCATCCGTGCGAGTCACGCTGTTCAGAAGATTTTAGCAGATTTTTAAATAGACTTGGAGTAGGACTGTATTTTTAGTTTTAATGTGTCTCTGTACTGTATTTTGAATTTGTATGCCACACGCACATTGCACTTTACCGTTAACGCTCCCCGTTGACCACTGATAACGCTGCTAACCAGGAAGTGGGAGCGGGCTCGTGGGAGTTTTTGCCTCACGTTGTGGACCTAGAGCGCCACCATTTTGGGAGGTGGGCGCTCTAGTCCTTGGATGTATAAAAACGGAGAGGCTGCGCGGCCGCAGTCAGTCTCGCGCTGAAAACTGATCACATCCGTGCGAGTCAGCCTGTTCAGGAGAAGATTTTAGCTGATTTTTAAATAGACTTGGAGTAGGACTGTATTTTTAGTTTTAATGTGTCTCTGTACTGTATTTAGAATTTGTATGCCACACGCACATTGCACTTTACCGTAAACGCTCCCCATTGACCACTGATAACGCTGCTAACCAGGAAGTGGGAGCGGGCTCGTGGGAGTTTTTGCCTCACATTGTGGACATAGAGCGCCAACATTTTGGGAGGTGGCGCTCTAGTCCTTAGATGTATAAAAACGGTGCCGCTGCGCGGCCGCCCAGGGGCCGTGCCGCTGGCACGCCAAAGGCAAGCCCGTCTGCGCCCGTCAGCGACCCGGAGGCGGCCGGCGCTGGTTATGGTGCCCGAAGATCCTCCGGTACAACGCGTACTATACAGTTTGGGCGGGATGCATTGCTCAAGTTACGCTCCGCCATTATGTGTAGGGGTACTGCGGCCCAAAATGATAGTGGAATCATTTCACACTGCCCACACTGCAAATGGTCTCCGGTCATGACCGGGGTCGATATACGTACGGGGCTAGCCTTCAGCAAGGAAAAAGTTAATACAGGAGATCAGGGAAAGCAGTTTAAAGCGATACTGCTTAATACCAGCTCGCTGCAAAAATACGAGGCACAAATACACGATCTTATACTAGATGGGAACCCGGACATCCTGTTTCTTACGGAAACATGGTTGTCGGACGCCTCCAATCCTACCATAGCATCTGCTATCCCGGTGGGCTATAAGATCATTAGGAAAGACCGTGAGGGGGGGGAAAGGTGGTGGCGTTGCTGTTATTTTCAAAGAGGAGATCGAGTGTGCTTCTATTTCACTAGATCTAGTGGCAGGTGCTGAATGCCTGGGTTTCCGCTGTACTTTGTCATCTCAACATTGTATTGCCGGGATGTTGATCTACACACCACCGGGCACATCCAGTAATTTTATTAGGTCCCTCCATGAATGTATTACATCGCTAGCTCTTAAATATAAACACCTTCTTATATTGGGGGACCTGAGCTTACATATGGATAAGCCATCGGATCCTCAGGTGGCTGCCCTGTTGGAAACAATGGCAGCTTGTAAGCTAATGCCCCTCATTAAGGAGCACACACACACACAAGATGGGTCATATATTAGACCAAATCTTCTGCAATACGAAATTGGACACAGATCCTCCGATCCCTATAACTTGGTCGGATCATTCCCTAGTCCTATTTCGGATATCCACTATAGGGAAGTGCGTTCCTTCAGGGACAAAAGCGGCTGAACACAATTTCAGAGCTCTCAATAAGATATCGCTACCATCCCTGCAGAGGGCACTTGTTTCAACTGTCCCCTCACTTTCAGACAATCCTGTAGCGGACGCCTGTGCCATAGACTCCTGGCTGAGGACTAACATCGATGCGGTTGCGCCCATGACCTTGCGTTCCTCTATAGGAGTCCTCTGCTCAGCCCCTTGGTTCAATGAATACCTGAGAGTCAGTAAAAGGGGTTAAAAAAAAAAAAAAAAAAAAGGAAATGTAAAAATCTCTGAAGGAAATGGCGGAACCATTATCTCTTGCAGGATAGGAACATTTATAGGGCAGCCTTAAAAGCACATTATAAAATGGTGAAAGAGGCCAAGATAAACTATTGGCAGACCAAAATAGCGGTCACCAAAAATGAGGGCAAGGAGATCTTTGGGATCGTAAAGTCTTTTACGGCTCCTAAGTCAATCAGCAAAGTAGCCCCGCTGTCAGCAGACTGGACTAACTTGGTGGCCCAGACCTTCCATGATAAAATAGTGACAATTCAGCAGTCCTTCTCTGTGTCGTCCAGAGAGAATAGGCCCTCGCCTAGCACGGAAGTGGAAACAATTAGGCCCCCTCCATCCTTGGGACTCTCACAAGGCCCCCCCAACTATTACATTTTCCGACCATTGAAATTGGGGACTCATTTTCTTATCTGATGAGCCTTAAATCTGGATCTCTAGCAGATGCGTGCCCAGCGAAGCTTCTACCTGCCCTTGCTCCTACCATAAACCAACCAATTAATAAGGTGTTGAATTCATCTCTGCAGCGGGCATTGTGCCGCCTCTCTGGAAGCAGGCAAGAATCCTGCCACTCCTGAAAAAACCAAGTTCCGACTCTAATATACCCACAAATTACAGGCCTATCTCCCTCCTTCCTGCCAAAGTGCTGGAGAAGCACGCTAACAAAGTGATCATGGAGTTTGCAGAGAATCATAATCTCCTGCGCCCCACACAATCGGGTTTCAGGGCTAATTACAGCACTGAAACAGCCCTGTTGGAGGTGACGGAACATCTTAAGGAGTAGCTAGATCAGGGGGGCAGAGCGATCCTCATATTGCTGGACCTGTCGGCAGCGTTCGACACGGTGCCACATAGGAGGCTCCTCGATAGACTGAAGAATATGGGTATTGAAGGTAGGGCCCTAGCCTGGATAGCATCTTATCTGGAGGACAGAGAACAGGTTATTTGCACTCCCCCTTTCTCATCTCCCATGCCCAGTTTGCAGGTGGGAGTTCCTCAAGGCTCTTGTCTTAGCCCAACGCTTTTTAACTTGTACATGTCCCCCCTAGCACCACTGGTGGAGGCCTATGGGGCCAAGATAATTTCATATGCTGACGATATTCAGTTGATTTTCTCTTGCAACAAAGGCACTGAGTTTGACGGGGGCGCGATTAGATCTGGTCTTACAAAGGTCTTCAGGTGGCTGGAGGAGAACCAGCTTAAGTGCAACTCTGACAAATCAGAAATTGTTTTTTTCGGTTTGCCCGCAGCGCACGACTGGAGTCAATGGTGGCCAGAAGAATTCTCTCCCCCAAGCGTGGCTCAATCCACAGTGAAGAATTTGGGAATCTATATTGACAATGCCCTTTCTATGCGTTCCCAAGTTCAGGCCCTGGTAGGGTCCTGCTTTGGACTAATTCGGATGTTGCGAAAATTCCTTCCGCTCCTCCCACAGGATTCTAGGAGGATAGTGGTCCAGGCATTGATCACGTCCAGACTGGACTATGCGAACATTCTCTACCTGGGCCTGCCGGACTTCCTCCTGCAGCGCCTTCAGATGGTGCAAAATTCAGCAGCTAGGGCAATTCTCCGTCTGAAACCTAGGTCCCACATGGCCCCTCATCTTAAAGCCCTTCACTGGCTCCCGGTGAGGGAGCGGATAACATTTAAGGCTATGGTAACTTTTTTAAAGCTCTCCATGGCAAGGGGGCCAACTACCTTAGGAGACATGTCTGCTGGTACGCACCTACAAAAGCACTCAGATCATCCTCTGCGATGTATGTATGTGTCCCTAAGGTACGCCTGGCACGCAGGGGTGGTAAATCCTTTAGCCTCCTGGGTGCACAAACATGGAATAAACTTCCGTTGGCCCTTAGAACCTCCACGGATCTCACTAATTTAAAAAAAACTGTTGTATTGTGTGAACCTGTAGCGCCGGGACACTCCTTTTGGAGTAGCTGCGTGCTTTATAAATGCCAGACATTCATTGATTCATTCAATGCCATCAGCATTCACTACTTAAACAGGGAGGGACAAAATCTATGGCTCAATCTCATCAGGCACAAATAATCTGGAATTGGGCCTAACAGCACAAGATAACACTGAGAGCAGAACATGTACCAGGAGTATCCAATGTGGTAGCGGACACATTGAGCAGATTGACAACAGATTGCCACGAGTGGGAGCTCGATTCTAAAGGACATCTTCGTATGGTGGGGCACTCCGAAGCTCGATCTTTTTGCAACACAGACAAACCAGAAATGGCAATATTACACAAGCTGGCATCCCCAGAGAGGGTTGTGGGCAAATGCCTTTTTGATCAGATGGTCAAAAATATTTGCTTATGCTTTTCCCCCAATACCGAAGGTTCTAAAGAAAATGAAGAGAGAACCATGCAGATTGATCCTCATTGCTCCGAAATCGCCAAGACAATTGTGGTACACTGAACTTCTCCTTCTGTTAGAGCAACATCACATTCTTCTTGTAGCGACTCCGATGCTTCTATCCATGAACAAGGCCAAGTAGTGCATCCCAACCCGATTTCTCTTCACTTGTCGGCCTGGATCCTGACGACAATGAGCTCGGAGAATTGAATATACCTGACGAGTGTAGAGTAATTATTTCTAAAGCGCGAGCAGAATCCACCAATAAATCATACTAGATGGCCACTAGGATGGAGCCTCGGTGCGAAGCTCCCGGGTATGGGATCAACAATCGTTGAATATCCCTATCTATACCCCACCATCTGCTCTACTTCGACGGACCCTTACACACATTACCTCGAGAGTAACTGGGACCCTTCACTTTCGTCTACCCCACTCCATCGAGCTGCCGGGCATGCATTGTGGGCCTGTGGCGATCTGCTTCTTTGGCTTTCGCGGTAGACGCTGTTGCCGCTTCAGCTGCTAGATCATCGGCCACAGATCATCCGGGGTCGCTGGTTACTGAATTCTCTGTGGACACTGCTGACGTGAGTAGTGCAGCTCTGCAGCCCCGCCTCAGATCCGTGGGCTGGGGATGGGGCGGGCAGTGATCCCCTCTCTTCCTGCAATGGCGCCTTTGCGGACAGTCAGATCTGCAGCCGGCACGGTCTCCTGACCTGAGTGCCCTGCAGGACCTGATTGGCCTCGCCCGCTCCATTTCTGCTCCCGCTGACCGACCTGGCATTGCTGGTGTGCACTGCGTGGCCTGGCTAGCTGCGCCCGCCCGACTTCACTCCCGTTGGCTGACTGGGGCTTGGTCGTTGCTCACTGCTGGCCCGATTGGCGTGTGCTTGGTGCATTTGACGGACTCCTGACCGAGCACTGGTCCGTTGTGCTGACTGAGGACTCCAGAGTGCTTCGGTTCGTGGTGCCTTTTTTGAGGATGGTGTTCTTAAGGGGCTTAGCTCCCAGGGCGCTTCTACGGTGAGAGGATGTTGTGTGCCCCCCTGCTCCTGATCAGCTGATGCGCCCGTTCGCATTCTGCTGCCTGCGCTCTTGTTGGTCATGATCCAGTTTCGGTTGCTATACCTGGGCTGAGTCTGTGCCGGGATATTTGATGGTTGGATGAGATACATATCGTTGTTGCAAGGTCGCAGAAGAGTAGCTGTCTGTGGGTTGGTCCCACAGCGCTTCACCGGAGCTGCCCCTAGCTCTCCATTCGAATGCCTGGGGTCACCATTTCAGGATCCCTCCTAGTTTGTAAAGCCCTTCGCTAAGATGGTGGTCTCAGCCAAATAGAGATAGTAAAAGGACTATTTTTCTGCAGTCCCATTGAAATAGAAAATGAAAAAGGACTATTTTTCCTGCAGTCCCTCTGAAAGAGAAGTAGGACTCTTTGGCCTCCTAGAGCTCTAATGGAAAGTAAAGGACTTCCAACAACTCAAGTCTGGAATCTCGCTGACACAAAAGCAGCCATCTTGGAAGAATTCTGATGACGCTGACTTTCCCACACATTTACTTTTGCGCTATCAGTGCAGTCTTTACCCTTTCGCATTTGACCGGACATATTATCTTTATTCTACAATAGGATCTACTCCTCCTCTGTCACCAGTTCATTTCGTATTGTGACCCTGAGTCTGCCTATCGTATCATCCTCACAATTTGATTTCCATTCTATCTCTTTCCCTTTCCTCTCTACCCCAGTCACTACCCCCCCTCATCTCCACTCCATGCTCAGTCACGTGCCTGGTTATTCTGGTGCTTCCCCATCCTATCTTCCCCGATCCTCTAGGGTCACCCCTCGCCCACTCTCCTGTTACCTTTTGGTGCCACCCTGGACCATCAACTTGCGCTCCTTCTTTATGTAACACGTTTCTTAGGACACTTCACTCACGAGTAACTTAGCAGTGACACTTTTATTTCCACCTTCCTCCAGCTTCATCTAGCTCACTATGGATACCAATTTATCCAGAGCCATACTTACTCAATTGGAGCCTTCAGCCCTCAATGCTTATAAAATCATATATCCTCCCAACTTGTCTAAGAACGCATCTAAAAACTTTAAACATAGACTCCTTAAATCCCACCCAGAAACCCTTATCTCAGATCCTTTCTTCTGCGCAAAAAGAGGAGCTTTAATCTGTGATCTTATCTTCTATACAAAAAGTCGCGCCCAATGGAGGAACGCTCTATACTCCTTACTCATTATCACCACATCCCAAAAATCTCCCCATGGTCTGAGAATCACAGTTGCCTCCTCACCTATTTATAAGTTCGAAGCTACCATCTCCCTTTACAATAATGGAACTATCCTTATCCAATCCTCTGTTCACAACCTTGAATTGTTCGAAGATTTTTTCCCCACCATCAAACACTCAGTGACAAACACGAAATCTACCCCCTCCCTAAACCATCCTACCCCCTCGGCCAATCCCATGGTCCCTCACCACATGTCGATTCCCAACTAAAATGGCTTTTTTGACCCTTCCCTCTATATCCCCCACCCCTCCAATGATATCTGCTTACTCAATACTAACCCACCATCGCCATCTACTGGGTCCGACTCCCTCCCCATCATGCGCCAAACCAGTCTTCACGCCCACCGCTCTCCCAGAGTAGCCAACCCTGAGGTACACACCTTCAATTTTCACATAATCACCCCTTCCTTACCCTTGACCTATTACAACACTTCGTTGATTCTACTATCTGAAAGAGACACGTTAGTGACAGATTCCTTACCTTAGAATATCCCCAGGCGTCAGGCTGGATCCGGAAAGTTTTTGCGTAGCAGTACCCTTGCGCGTCGGTAGGCGGCGTTGTGCGGCTCCGCGTCCGTCGTCGGCGTCGTGATCGCCGGGATGACGTCGCGGGCAGTACTTAGACGCCGCCCCTGCGCGCTGACATCAGTTCTTCTTTTTTCCGCGCCAGTAAGCGCAGATCCGGGAAGAGCAGTGCTCTAGTAATTTTTTGATTAAACTTTTTGGTTATTTTTTTCACTGTTTTTCTTCGAGTCATCTCGGCTCCAAGGTGTCGGTAGGGATGCCCGGCTTCAAGCCATGCGACGCCTGTGGTCGAATGATGTCGATCACAGACCCGCACTTAGAGTGTCTCTACTGTCTCGGCCGCGACCACGACACGAAGTCGTGTTCCGACTGCCGGGCCTTACACCCGAAGGCTTTGCGAGAGCGGTCTCGAAAGCTACTCGAGGTCCGGCAGTCGGCTCCGCGCCGCACCAAGCCCCGGTCACGGGAGAGGTCGAGGGGCCTGTCGCGGAGTCCTCGCCCGTCATCGGAGTCCAAGTCTTCGCACTCTTCGGGTAAGTCGAAGCACAAAAAGTCTAAGAAGCACCATCGCTCTAAGACTTCGCCTCGCTGGTCTCGCGACTTGGCTGAGGCCCCTGTCATCACCGTCCCCGTGTCTCCGGAGGTGCCTCTGGAGCCGCCCCCGCATTACCCGTCTTTCCCGGGTTCGGGGGCGACTCCGGCCGAGATACAGAAATTCCTGTCGGCCATGGCACGCCTCTTCGGGCCTCAAGGCCCCTCCGGTGCGCCTTCGGGCCCTGATGGGGTTGCCCTGGCGGCGCCGACGACTCCGGTCCCGGCGCCGCCTGTCTCACCAGCCTCGCTCCCGGCTTCGGCCCCGGCCTCGATCCCGGCTCCGGTGGTACCGCAACCCCCATCGACTCCGGTTGACCTAACTACGCCTCCGCCAATGTCCCCGGTGCCGTTCCTGACGCCGTCCGGGACTCCGGGCGGCGTCGTTCCCCGTTTCTCTCCGGATCCGGACGCGGCGTCGGACCGACGTCGCCGGCTCCAGCGCCAATGAGACCTTGGGTCCCTGACGTCCCCCCTCCTCCTTATTTTCTGTCGGAGGAGGACCAGGAGAGCTGGGAGGGGTCGGAAGACCCTCTCACACAGCAGTGTGAGTATGATCAGGACTGGGCAGAGGAACTTGGGGATGCCAGTGGTCTGGACACTTCTCCTGACACTGGCATGCTGTCTCCTCCTTCCGTGGCTACGGAGGAGGGAGCAAATTTCGCAACGGTGTTGCGTAGAGCAGCTGGAGCCTTACACCTCCAATTGTCTACAGTGGCTGTCAGGACTAACCTCCTGACGGAAGTGCCTCAGCCGGCAGCTACCTCCTCGGAGCCATTGCTGCCGTTTAATGATGCACTGTCTGACGTTCTTTTGGGCACCTGGTCCAAGCCCGCCACAGGGGCTCCTGTGGATAGGAACGTAGCCTGACGCCATCGCCCTGCTCCGGGCGACCCATTGTTTCTCTCTCAACATCCCACCCCCGAGAGCTTGGTTGTCCAAGCCTCTGCCTCCCAAACCGCCTTCCCTACCGCCCCTCCGGATAGGGAATCCAAACGCCTGGACCAATTTGGGAAGAAGGCCTTTTCTTCCTCCAGTGCTGGCTTGCGGTCCGTCAACACCGCTTGCCTTTTGGGCCGATACTCCCACTCTGTGGGATTCGGTGGCGCTCGTTTTGCCCCAGTGTACTGAGGAGGTCCAGACACTGCTTTCCCGCACCACTGCGGAAGGAAGGGATGCGGCAAAGTACACCATCCGTTGTGGCCTTGATACCGCTGACTCGCTGGGCAGATCGCTTGCAACGACGGTGGTGCTGCGTCGCCACGCCTGGCTGAGAACAACTGGTTTCTCGGGTGATGTCCAGAATACACTCATGGACATGCCCTTTGATGGAGTCGGTCTTTTTGGTTCCAAAGCAGACCATACGCTGGAGCGCTTTAAGGACTCACGGGCTACTGCCAAGTCCCTGGGCCTTTCTGCTGTGCGCCCTCCGCTAACCTCTGCTTTTCGCCCCTTTCGTGGCCACGGAAGGGGCGCCCAGTCACGTCCGCTGCCCAGACACCGTCCCGCGCAGCAAGCGTCTTCGCGTGGCCGAGGACGTGGCTTCCGCCGTGGCGGATCGGGCAACCAGCGTGCGGGTCAGGCCACCAACCCCGCCCCGTCCGTGGCCTCCAAGCCCTCCTAGTCCTTCTTTTCAGGTGCACAGCACGCCAGTAGGAGGCAGGGTCCGCCATCACCTTCACCACTGGCGTGCCATCACCTCGGACAGGTGGGTCTTGGACATTGTCCGAAGGGGCTACTCCCTCCCCTTCGAGACCACCCCCCAGCCATGCCACCTCAATTCCACCGCATGTCAGGGGATCACTTGGTGCTTCTGCAGAAGGAAGTCACGGCCCTCTTGGCCAAGAGGGCCATCGAGCATGTTCCGACCCCAGAAGTAGGACGTGGTTGCTACTCCCACTACTTTCTGGTGCCCAAAAAGGACAAGGAGGACATGCGTCCTATCTTGGACCTCCGGAACGTCAATCGCTTCCTCCGGAAAGAGAAGTTCAAGATGCTCACCTTAGCTCAGGTCTTGACTGCCGTCGACCCTGGAGACTGGATGGTAGCGTTGGACTTGCAGGACGCTTATTTCCACATCCCCGTCCTGCCGGCCCACCGGCGTTACCTGCGGTTCATGGTGGGCCTCGAGCATTTTCAATTCACTGTGCTCCCCTTTGACCTCACAAGTGCCCCTCGGGTGTTCACGAAAGTGTTGGCGGTGGTCGCAGCTCATCTGCGCCGGGCAGGGGTTCCAGTCTTCCCCTACCTCGACGACTGGCTGCTGAAAGCGGCCTCGTCCCAGGCAGTCGTCTCCCACCTCCAGACTACGGCCGAACTCCTGCACTCGCTGGGGTTCTCCATCAATGTGCCGAAGTCGCACCTGATTCCCTCTCCACAGCTCCTTTTCATCGGAGCAGTTCTGGACACGACGCAGTTTCGGGCCTATCCTCCCGATCGGCGAGTCCGGGATATTCAGGCTATGATTCCGATCTTTCAGCCTTTATCCTGGGTTTCGGTACGGATGACCCTGAGGCTGCTGGGCCTCATGGCCTCCTGCATCCTGCTGGTCGATCATGCCAGATGGCATATGCGGGCTCTGCAGTGGGACCTGAAGTTCCAGTGGGCGCAGCACCAGGGCAACCTGTCCGATCACGTCCAGATCTCGGAGGGGACTGCAACACAGTTGCAGTGGTGGCTCTCGAACCGGCAATGGGTCATGGGCAGATCCCTCTCCCTTCCCCAGCCAGAGCACACAGTCGTGACGGAAGCGTCCCTTCTGGGATGGGGCGGTCACATGGGAGAGGCGGAGATCAGAGGCCTCTGGTCTCCGGCGGAGTCCCGGCTTCATATCAACCTTCTGGAGCTCCGGGCGATCCGACTTGCACTCAAGGCATTCCTTCCCTCTGTCAAAGGGAAGGTAGTGCAGGTGTTCACAGACAACACCACCGCCATGTAGTACTGCAACAAACAAGGCGGGGTAGGGTCGTGGACCCTATGTCAGGAGGCTCTGCACCTCTGGACATGGCTGGAACATCAGGGCATATTCCTTATGATTCAACACCTGGCAGGTTCCCTGAACGCCAGGGCGGACGAACTCAGCCGCAGGTGCATGATGGATCACGAATGGCGTCTTCACTCGGAAGTGGCGCAAGGACTCTTTCTACAGTGGGGAGAGCCTTGGTTAGATCTATTCGCCACCGAAGAGAACGCGCAATGTCATCAGTTCTGCGCGTTGGAATTTCCAAGGCGGCACTCGCTCGGCGACGCTTTTCGTCGCGAGTGGAGTTGCGGTCTGTTGTACGCTTTTCCGCCTATACCACTTCTACCCAGAGTGTTGAAGAAGATTCGGCGCGACCGGGCCCAAGTCATCCTTGTGGCTCCGGACTGGGCTCGAAGAGTTTGGTATCCCGAGCTACTCAGTATGAGCGTCGATCCCCCGATCCGTCTGCCTCTTCGGGAGGATCTTCTGTTGCAGCAGCAGGGGACGGTCCTCCACCCAAACCTGTCCAGTCTCCACCTGCTTGCGTGGAGATTGAGCGGCGGCAGTTGATTCCTTTCGACTTGCCTCCCGAGGTTTGTGATGTGATTCTGGCAGCCAGGCGTCCCTCCACTAAGGTGGTATACGCCTGCAGGTGGAACAAGTTTGTGGCATGGTGCACAGCAAAGGCTGTGAATCCCCTCTCTGCCCCTCTTTCTGAGGTTCTTCTGTTCCTTCTTTCTCTGGCCCAACAGGGCTCTGCCCTGGGTACCATCAAGGGCTATCTTTGTGCAATATCGGCCTTCCTCAGGCTCCCTGATCAGCCCTCTCTTTTTAAGTCCCCTGTTAACAGGTTTCTGAAAGGCATTACACACCTCTTCCCTCCTGTTCCGTTTGTCATGCCTCAGTGGGACTTAAACTTGGTTCTTACCTTTTAATGTGCGCTCCCTTTGAGCCTCTACATAACTGTCCTCTTCGTCTTCTTACTTTGAAGACAGCTTTTCTGGTGGCCATCACCTCCGCTCGGCGGGTGAGTGAGCTCCAGGCTCTATCATGCAAACCTCCCTTTCTGTCTGTCCATCCAGACAAGGTTGTTCTTAGGACGCGTCCGACCTTCTTGCCAAAGGTGGTTACTGCCTTCCATATTGGGCAGACCATCACTTTGCCCACCTTCTTTCTGCCTCCGCATCCTTCCAGAGAGGAAGAGAGGCTCCACCGTCTGGACCCAAAACGTGCGCTTTCCTTTTATATCAACCGCACACAACACTTCCGGGTGGATGACCAGCTCTTTGTTGGCTACGTTGGCGCCAAAAAAGTTCAGGCGGTGCACAAGAGAACCATCTCCCGCTGGGTCACCTTGTGTATCAAAGCCTGCTATTCTTTGGCTAAAAAGGAGCCTCCTGTTGGGATGCGTGCCCATTCCACCAGGGCAACGGCTGCTACCAAGGCCTTAGGCCGCTGTGTTCCGCTGCAGGATATCTGTCAGGCAGCTACGTGGGCCTCGCTGCACACATTTACCAAGCATTACTGCCTTGACAGTCAGGTCCGGAGGGACGGCTTCTTTGGCCGTTCTGTCCTCCGGGACTTCCATGTCTGATCTTTGTTCGCAGACCCACCACCGGGGTTGGTATTGCTGGGGTATCTATTCTAAGGTAAGGAATCTGTCACTAACGTGTCTCTTTCAGATGCACAAGTTACTAACTTGTGTAACGATATATCTGTAAGAGACAGTAGTTAGTGACAGTTTCCTTACCGCCCCACCCATCCTCCCCGTTCTGCGAACTGATTTCTAGGGTTAAGGACATCCCTTTCAGGGCCCTAGTATTTTTCAGACACCTATGTCAGCTTCTTGCATGGCTCTGCGTTCCTGGCGCGGAAAGTCGTGTACAGAACTGACGTTAGCGCAGCAGGCGGCGTCTAAGTACTGCCCGCGACGTCATCCCGGCGATCACGACACCGACGACGGACGCGGAGCCACACGACGACGCCTACCGGCGCGCAAGGGTACTGCTACGCAAAAACTTTCCGGATCCAGCCTGACGCCTGGGGATATTCTAAGGTAAGGAATCTGTCACTAACTACTGTCTCTTACAGATATATCGTTACACAAGTTAGTAACTTGTGCAACGTGCCCAAAACCCTCCCCATAGACTCATCGTCCTCGCAGCCTGACACGGAACTTCCAATCCCGGCTAACAATCAGACCCCCCACACTCCAGAGTCATCATGTAGCAACTTACTGTGTCCCCCTCTATTGCCTGTCAAAACTCGCTCCACTCATAACCCTTCCTCGTCCCCTCACTTCAAATGGAAAACCTTATCCTCCCCAATGACCCTATCCGACCCATTAGACTAAATCATCCTCTGACTGACCAGGATATTTTCTCGCTCCTACGTTCCTATGACCCAACAGATGCCGACAATACACTCTATCACTGTCAAATCGAGACGATTCAAGACGACCCGCACAAAACCCAGGACTAATCCCAGAGCCTTAAATAAAAAAAAACTCACACTAGTCTCCCCCTCACACAAGTCTCCTGCCAACGGCAACTTGAAGCTTAAATGCATCCTTCTCAATTGCAGATCTGCTGTAAAACACGCAGCAGATATCACTGCCCTCATTCTCGACCATGAGCCGGATCTCTTAAAGCTGACCGAAACCTGGCTAAATGTCTCCTCTGCTCCTATCCTTGACCTACTAGTCCTTCCTAGTTATGACATTATTAGGTTAGACAGATCTAGTGGACAAGGCGGAGGTATTGCCTGCATTTACCGTAGCAATCTTGTGGTCAAACAACTTCATTCTGCTGCTCTCCCTGCGTGTGAATACTTGCGCATTGAGGTCGCTTGTAATATCAGGCAAGTCTGCAAACTCCACCTGTTCTACCATCCCCAAGAGACAACCTTTCCATCATCGAACAGATTATGGAAATTATCTCAACTAACGCAGATCATCATTGCACTCAGATCTTCCTTGGAGATTTTAACCTCCACTGTAATGACTTGAATGACCTTCCCATAAATAGTCTCAAATCTTTCCTGAGGGAATTCGATCTAACCCAGATATGTGACAGCCCTACGCACGTCAAAGGAGCTACCTTGGACCTAATCATTGGCAATCCGAAATTCATTCAACTTGATTCTATCGTTCCCTGCGACTGGACAGACCACCACTGCATCAACTTCCTCATCTCAGAATCTGTTAGTACCAACAAAACTCAAGCAAAAAAAAACAAACATTGGCAAAGAACTCTGCGAAACATTAAGCTGGATGCTTTGACAACCCTCAGTAATAACATTTTACCTCCTAACCCCCCCCCCCCCGAGGCTATGACCGATGTCCACGATCTCACTGAACACTACAGTCTGTCCATGAAAAGCATTCTAGACACGGTCGCTCCTTTACAATTAAAAAGAATACCTTCCAAAGTCTCCAAACCCTGGTACAACGGCAGTCTAAACGCTGAGAGAAGGAACCTGAGACAAGCGGAAAGATTGTAGAGATCCTCACCGTCCCTTGATCATCTCAAACATCTGAGATGACTAAGGAACATCTACAACAAACGCATAAGAATCTGCAAAGCTAACTTTTTCACAAATCAACTGAACCTAGCTAAAAATCGACCCACAAAACTGTTCGAGATTGTTAAGCTTCAATTGAATAGCAAACTCCATCTCGCCCCGATCGGACTACACCTATTGCCGAATTGCTAAGATTTCTCCTTTTTCTTCATCGGAAAGACAACAAAGATGGAACTTGATCTGCAGACTACATTGGAGCTCATGCCAATCTTACCACCCATCAGTTCACACCCCTCCCCCCCCCCAATCTTCTCACCGTCACTCACTCCAGGTTTTACCCCCAAGAACAACACATCTTGGAGCTCATTCGAAATTTTGGATGATAACACCATTCTAAAAAGGCTCACAGCACTGAAACCATCCAACCACTTCAGTACCCTCTACTATCTAATTTCTTCAAAAAGATCAAACTATCCCTACTCCCACTATGGGCCAAGATAGTCAATGCCTCACTGATTCAAGGCTCTATTCCAGACTGTCTTAAGGCTGGACAGGTTACCCCTTTCTTAAAAAACTGATGGCAGATCAAGCTGGCCTAAACAACTTCTGCCCAATCTCCAACATTTCGACCTTGGCCAAGCTCGTGGAGAAATGTGTCCACTTTCAGCTTTGTAATCGCGTAGAACGCTTCCAACTACTGGACCAATTCCAATCTGGCTGCCGTCACAGTCATAGTACAGAATCTGCCATCACCCACATTGTTGATGATGCGCTCAAAATGCTGGATCAGAATGGCTCCTGCCTTCTGATCCTCCTCGACCTATTGTCAGCTTTCGAATCGGTTAAACATGACTGCTTACTCGACCTAATGGAACATAAGGTGGAGTTTTCAGGGCCAGTCCTAAATTGGTTTTCATCTTTTCTCCACAATAGAACTCAAAGATTCAAGGTCAATCAATTTCTTTCTAACCCCTCCTCAGTTAATCTAGGGGTTCCACAAGGGTCCACACTCTCTCCAACTCTCTTCAATCTGTTCATGGAGCCTTTAACTGAAATCTTGCAACTAGCCAATGTCCATTATCACATGTATGCCAATGACTGTACCTGAAAGTCTCCTCCCCAGATGATATATCCGGTCCCTCAACACCACTCTACTGAAAGCCCAAAACTTTCTGCCTCTAAATCATCTTAAACTCAATGCTCTGAAAAAGGAATTCCTTTTAATCGCTCAACCTAATCCATCATCTATCATCAGTGAATGGATGAATCAGCTAACAGCTCTTAACTGCATACCACACATCATTGACTCCACAAGTTCATTGGGCATAATGCTCGACAAGAGCCTGAACATGCAGAAGCACATTACTGCCCTCACCAAGGGAGCAAACTTCCTAATGAGCATCCTAAGGAAAATATAACCTCCATCCCCGGCCCCCACCCCCCCCTCCCCCCCCCGACTTCAAATCCGCTGTGCAATCTCTGGTGATCTCCAAGATGGACTATGGAAGCGCAACCCTCTGTGGACGCCCGAGATCGGAGATGGCTTCACTAAGGGCCTCTCTTAACTCTGCTGCTAGACTCATCACTGGCTCAAAAAGATACCACCATATTACCCCGGAGCTGAAATCCCTAAATTGGCTTCCTTATGAAGGAAGGATACAAATAAAAATTGCCTGCATGACTCATAAAGCCTTACATTACAACACCCCACTATACCTTGCACAAAAACTTGTAATATCTAGTGGTTCCAGATCCTCCTGAAGTGCCAGCACCCTTCTGCTGAAACCGCAGAATTTCTGTAAAAAGAAAACTCATGATCAAGCTTTCTCGGGTATCGCCCAGAGAATTTGGAACTCAGGACGATCCCCTCAACTGTAACTTTCAAAAAGGAAGTTAAAGCACTCTGATGAATAAATTCTTGCTCTAGAACCCCTCCCCCTATACACACTCAAAGACTCGTCCCCTCTCCGTTTTTACCTGTCTTTTTATTGTATTTGATTGGGGTTTTCAGAGAGTCATCTCTGTATGCACTTTTCGTACTCACTTTATCAGTTCCTCCCAGCTCCTCCTTTGTGACTTTGTAACATGCTTCGTTTATTCTCTTTCCTCTATTCTCCATGCCTGCTCTGACTGTCTCTCACCCTATTACTTGCTTAGACTGTTTATGATAATGTATGTCATGCAGCATAGAGTTTTTCTCCCCTGGCACTTCTGACCACCCTGTTGTCTGATTTATAGGTCTCTCCTCTTTTTCGCTCACCTGTAAAGCGCTCTGATACCCTCATGGGTCTTGTTCGCGCTATATAAAACTTTTAAAATAAAATAAATACCAATTTAAGTGGAAACGTTTCTGTATGTGGTGCCAGGAAAAATAATTTCATCCATTACTTGCGACGCCACTGTAGATTCTGCCTTATCTTCTTCATTTAGCCAAGACTGGCCTTGCACATTCGTCAATAAATGTACACCTGGCAGCCATTTCCCGTCTGAGGAGATCGAGGAACTCGGTGTCCCTATGGTCGGCAAGATTAGTTAAACACTTCCTCAAAGGACTTTTTAGATCTTTTCCACCAGTGAAACAACCTCCTCCATCATGACATTTGGATGTGGTACTGAGTCAGTTAATGAAAAGCCAGTTCGAACCTATCCACAAAGCACAACTGAAATTCCTGTCATGGAAGACTGCTCTGTTACTTGCACTAACCTCTGCAAGAAGGGTTAGCGAGTTGCAAGCATTCACTATTAGACAACCTTTCATGCAATTCAAAAAGGACAAGGTAATATTAAGGACTAACCCTAAATTTATACCAAAAGTCCCTTCGGACTTCCATTTCAACGAGCCTATTGTTCTGAGAATTTTTTTTCCAAATCCACTCACTATGGTTGAGAAATCCTTACATGCTTTGGATGTTAAGAGGTGCATTAAATTCTATTTACACAGAGCAAAACAATTTCGGAAATCGGATCAATTGTTCATTGCTTATGGCAATATGAATAAAGGACTTCCAGTCTATATCTTCCATTGCAAGATGGATAGCAACAGCCATTCAGTTTTGTCATAACGCTGCAGGACGGCCATTATCTGCTAGAGTCAAGGCTCACTCAACAAGAGCTGTTTCTACGTCCACTGCATTATTTGCTGGGGTTCCAATACAGCATATCTACAGAGAAGCCACATGGTCCACCAGGCATACCTTTACCCAGCATTATTGCCTGGATGCTAAGGATAAAGCTGACACAGCAGGGGTCCAGGCAGTGTTTAGGCATCTTTTTCAGTAAAGTGAGCCTCTTTGCGTTTGTTTTATTTTCTATCCTCTGTAGGGAAGGTTCTAGAGGGTGCTGTCGCTTGATTGGCTGGTGTCTTAAATTTGGTTCTTTTTTTAAAAAGGTCATAGATAGGCTATTAATTTCATGGCCTAGTGCCATCTTAGCCTATGCTACTAGTATAATTGCTTTGATATAATACCGTGGGACTCCCATTTCTATGACAGGGAATGATTCAAGCATGTGCATCTATGAAAGATACCAATACTGGAGAACTACAGTTACAGGTAACTAACTTATTTTCTTCTTCTTGAACTATCTGAAGCACCCATCTGACGGATGTAATGATCTGCCTCTCATGGAGGTAAAACCTTAGCTTACTTCCAACACGATGGCCATGTGCCGCTGGGGGCAAACTAAAGTGGTTTGGTGGCGGGAGGGGCTTGCCCTTGAGGCCTACACATTGTTGGCTGGATCCCTGACTCCGGTCTCAAAAGGCTGGTTGGGGGTCTATTGCTGTGGAGGAGGGCCTTGGCGTGGTCTTTGAGCCAAACCCCTTACAAAGCCTCAAAAGGGGTGAAATTGTTGAGGATAATGCCACACAAGTGCAGAAAGGCCAAGGGAGTGTGTTGTAGCTCTGCTTTCTTTGAAGTGCTCCACGGCCAAATCTCCAGAGTCCCTGTGGGACATTTATTCCAGGGTTTGCGCTCATTTTTTACTTTGTTTCACAATGTCCTTGCTAGTGAACAGCAAAGTATAGTATTCTATTGTACATGTTGTAAACCAGACCGTCTAATATATGAGGTGTTACAACTCTAGAAACTGGCACAGCCACTCCTCTCTTTGGTTCTGCACATCATTGAACTGGCAATAAGAATATTTTTCACTTCAGCCACCAATGACATAACACTGTGCCTGATGACAAAAATGTAAACATCTAGAACAAGCCCAGCTCTTTTTGAGGACAAATAGTCAACTAGGCTTTGTCACTTTACAGCTGTAAGGCAAATATGTCCTCCTGCCTCATCACCATTGGCGCCCCCCTAAGGTGTGTTCCCCAAGTACTCCATGCTGCCTACAATGCCATGCCCACTTCACTTTCGGTTCCACCGTCAAACCTTCCCAGTGGAGAGAGAGAGAAAGTTAAGGTCAACTTGATCACTAGTCCTTGGTGCAGCTCCTTCCCAGGACCCAGAGATTTGTCCAGGTAGAACTCTGGATCGGGCTCTTGCCGTGCATTGTGAAGAGTATGGCCTTACTGAAGACTATGCTGACCATGTGCCCTCTTAAAACACTAACAATGGCCTATATCTACAGATGGGAATATTCTTTACGCCTGTACATTCCTTCGGAGGAAGTCTCTTTCCACCATAGTGAAAAAGCAGCAGCATCATTGGAGTTGATTCTTCCATATGCATAGATAAAATCTAATATTTTGCAGTCTCGTAGTCATCCTCTAAAGTTTCAGAGCCCCTGCTAGCTTTTAACACAAAGCATTATTAAAACCTTTCTGCCTGCTTGGGAAAATCATCCCTGGACTTGAAATCACACAAACAAATAGCTAGATGGCATAGACCGGCCCCTTGTGATCCAAATTTCTTGTTGTCACTGCAAACCTCCGAAAAGTCCAAGTCTCCTGCTAGATGAAACTCTGATGCCTATTCCGTGGCCCCTCCAGTTCCAGAATCTAAAAGATTAGACTCTGTGGAACAAAACATCTTTGCTTATAGCAACCCCTTCCACAGCAGACTGAATAGCATGCAACTTCATAAACCACTATTCCCCCGCTCTGTGGGAACTTGAAAAAGCACATGTCTGATCTGGTTATCAATGGTTTCGATCCTTTCAAACAAATCCTAAAGTTGGATTCTGAATACAGTGTTGCTCAGTCAATTGGCACATCTTTCACAGTACACCCTCTTGCTAGTGTGCATTCCACTGGCTCATCTAAAGATGTCTAAGTCTTGCTTACCCTTCAGCGATGAGTGACTATTTAGCAAGAAGACTGAGAGCTCCCTGGAAAGCATGAAGAACAGTAGAACTACGGCTCACTCGCTGGGCCAACACTCCAGAAAAAAAGAGTTCACCCTATCCTTCCTTTCGTCCCCTCTAAACTGCCCTCCTTCCAGCAGGACGTGCTCTCTGGCACATGCCTTGATTTTGGAGGAGGAAGCTCTTGTCTTTTTAAACAGAGCCATTGACTTGGTGTCACTAGAGGGGCATAGGATTCTACTTCCTTTACTTCTTGGAGAACGTAGGTCTGAGACCTCTGCTTCTCTAATCTATTCATTTGGCAGGACAAGTCAATGTTGGCCCTGAGCCAAGTCCTGCTGACCCTTGGTGCTCAGACTCTTGTAGAACTCCTATTTTAGTCTACCATATCGCCCTGCCCATAGACCTTACCTAATGTTTACCTTGGGATCTCAGTGCTATAAGTTCACAGACCTGCCATTTTGGTAGACCGTACCACGTTTTGAGAAAAGTCATGGCAGTTCTGATGGCTTCACTCGAAGTCAGGAGTCCTTGAATTTCTGTAATTGAATGACTGGCTGGTGAAGGTAGGGGTTTGTAGTGCTGGCGAAGGAACCTTTTTAACATACTATAAACTTTCTCTTCGACTCAAACTCCAGAAATCTCACCATAACCCCATGCAGAGGGTGACCTTCATAAGGGCAGTCCTGGAGATGACTTGCATGAATGCCTTTCCTCATCAGATAATTGTGAATATTTGGGATATGCTTTTGATGTTTTTGATTCAGGCACGGATCCTGCTGCTTTGTCTACTCCTGCTGAGTCTGATGACCTCACGCATCCTGTTGGTGCCTCAAATCTGTTTGCCTATGAGGGCTTTTTATTGGTGCTTGTGAAATCAGTGGCTCTAACACCAGTATGGCATCTCAGCTCTGGTGCACATCTTAATCAGTCCATCCAGATCTGCGGTGGTATATGCGTCCCTTCAGCCTATTGATGGCTCTTTGAAACTGCAGGCTACCTTGGTGACAGATGCCTCTCTGCTTGTCTCAAGTACTCATCTGGCTGGAAAATGATGGAAGACCTTTGGTCCATATTGGAACAGCGTTTCCACATATCGTTTCCACATAAACCTGCTGGAACTGAAGGTGGTCTACCTTGTAAGGTAAGGCTTCCATCCTTTCATCTCAGAGCTCCATTCATGTTCTGTCCGAACATCATCCATTATGTGAACTGCAAGGATGGTGTGAAGTTGTGAATCCTCTGTTGGGAGATGATTAGTCAGTATCAGGGTTTCAGCAGCAGAGGATTTTCATGGTGGTGGCACACCTTGCATGCTCCTGCAACGCAATAGTGAATGCTTTGAGTCTGCTTTAGTTACAGGACCACGAATGGGAACTTAATCCTAAAGTGATGAACATGACCGTCTTCAGATTCTGGTGTTCATGTGTTGATCTCTTCACCAGGAACATGAAGTGTCCTCTGGTTTGTACCAGACACTGAATTTTTCAAAGTGGGGGTCTCTTTACGTTCAGTTCTGACTACCATCTGAGGTTGGAGACATTATTTTGGCTGCCAGGAAAACAGCTACAAAACCCATTTATGTAGGTTGCTGAAACAGGTGAGTTCAGTGGTGTGAATCTGAACCGCTTTAGTCTTGTGTTTTACAATGCTACTTGCTCAGTAAGGTCAAGCAGTTGCTACTGTTAATTGTTGTTCGGCTGCCCTGTCTGCCTTCATGTGTCTAAGTTGCCAGTAGTGACATGTTTGTATAAAAAAAATATATATATATGCTTTCTTTTTTTCCTCCCACTGCTTTGTGTTCCTCTGTGGGATTTGAATCTTCTGTTGACATTCCTGTTGGCATCGCCTTTAGAGTTGATGCACAGTTACTCATTTTAAATTCTCTCTTTGAAAACTGTCTTCTTCGTTGCAATTTCTCCAGCCCTTTAGGATATGAGTACTTCAGAACCTGTCAGTTTATCCACCATTCACAGCATTCTATCTGGACATATTGGTACTTAGTACCTGCCATCACAGCATTCTATCTGGACCTGCCATCTTATCTACCAAACGTGGTCCCTGCCTTTCACATGGGTCGGTCTGCCATTCTTCCATCTTTTTCTCCTCTTACTCATCTCCACCAAAGATTAGGGGCAGCCAGCTTTACTGGACCCTAGGCTTGCCGCATCCTACAATCGAAAGGGCAAACTAGAGGATCAACTGTTTGCGGGCTTCACTAGAGCCAAGAATGCAAGGCGCTAACCAGGCACACCATTTTATCTTGGTTTATCCTATGTATCAAGATCTGCGCTGCCTTGGCCAAGGAAGGTCTTCCAAAGGATATTCGCCCACTCTCAAGGGCCATGGCCTCTTCCACTGCTCTGACCAGAGGCCCTCCCGTACTTGACATCTGGTGGGCAGCCATGTAATCATACTTGGATATGTTTGCCAAACAATGATGGATACTATTACTGCCAAACAATGATGGATACTTAGCCATGACTGTGGTGCATGATTTCCATGTTCAATCTGTACTACTCAGTCCTGCTTCCAAAAAGGGAGTTGCTTTGCGGCTTATTCACAAGATAAGGAATAGGCGGGGAGCTGTATCCATCTGAGGAAAAAGTTAGTTTCATTTTGGGAACAATATTGTTAGTGCATATATAATCTTCCCGCAGCCACTCCACCACCCTCTCCCTTCACATGGAAGTTAATTCTGTGTTTAATAAGGTCCCAAAGTATGCACTGTATGGTGGCAACTTGGCTGTTGAACAACCTCTCTGTTTCGAAGATGTGCTCAGTTTACAGGGATTGTGCCAAATCAGAGTTTGTACACGTGCCGCTGACAGCACATTTGTTTCTTCCAAAGTGGTGCACCACCTTAATTTGTATTTGGCCAATGCACAATACCTTAATCCTGCATCAAGTGTACAAAATACAAAAGCAGAGATTCTCCATTCACTTCATATAACTTTAAATGACAAACCAATGCCCAAAATTAACAGATTGAAGTTCTCAATTTAACTTACGTTTAAATGCAAACAAAGTGCCTACACTTTGCATCAGTGTTACCCAATTAAAAAAAAAAATTCTCGATTATATACCAAGATTCTTATTTGAGGTGAAGCACTCCCAAGCCACTCTGATCCTGACTTCAGCAAACTGACCATACTTGTGGTGGTCTGTTGATCTCCTAGAGCAGATATGCAGGCCAGATTGGAAAGATTCTCCACCCACAGCCCTCAATCCTTGGTGCTTGACTCCCATGATCCTTGAATATGGATATCTAAATCTGCCACAATACTCAGGAAATTGTAAGAGAAGTGAAACGCCCATCCACCACCAGGTTGATATATGCCTTCAGACGAAAGGTGTTTTGCATCTAGTGTCTGCAGAAGGCCATCAAATCTAGAACATGCCAGAAAGAGACAATTTTACTGTCTCTTGTCCGGTTAGGGGAATCATGCTCACAGTTTTCCCTAAAGGTACACCGAGCAGCTTTTAACGGGTAAAGGAAAACAAAATTCCTCTTGTCAGTGTTTTGTGGTCCAGTAATCAATGGAACTTAATAGCACCCTTTAAAAGTTGGTAGGACATTTTTTTGTTTAAATTCTCAATTCAGAACCTCGAAAAGATGCGTTTTAGTGACCATCACTTGAGCTTTTTAGGTGACTGAGATCAATGTCTGACGATCCCAGAAACCTTGCATTTTGTTTTGCAAAAATAAGGTGGTTCTAAGGGCGCATCCATCTTTTTTTTCAAACGTAGGTATGCATTTCTTTTGAAATCAAAACCACATCTCCTCCCACTTCCTTTAAAATCCATCCTCACCTGCAGAGATCCCTCTATACGCTTGGCGTAAAATGTGTGGAACTAAGAACCTAAAACATCAAAAAAGCTAAACAACTGTTTTTCTTCTACATATAGGCACAAATGAATGCTAAAAACATTTTTAGGGGAGAATTCTCTTTTTGTAAAAGTGATACTGATTCAACACATGTGAGACAGCTGCTATTTAGAATTTTAAAGAAGATGCTTATGGTAGAGAACTAGAGTTACAAGAAAGTAATATTTCCACTGTTATTAAAGACGGGAGCCGCTTCTCTGTGAGAGTCGTGGGAATCCTACGTGCAGTGAAAATTGTATTATTTAGTCTCTTGACTGCTGTTGATCGCCTGGTATTTTTCGATGATTCTAGGATGCATAATACTCTTGAAGTCATGAATCTGGGTAGTGGACATGAGGCTGCTGCATGTGATTGAGCTTCTAGTATACATATAGAAGTGTAGTAAATATAGATCTAAAAGAGACACGTTAGTGACAGATTCCTTACCTTAGAATATCCCCAGGCGTCAGGCTGGATCCGGAAAGTTTTGCGTAGCAGTACCCTTGCGCGTCGGTAGGCGGCGTCGTGCGGCTCCGTCGTCGGCGTCTGGATCGCCGGGATGACGTCGCGGCCAGTACTTAGACGCCGCCCCTGCGCACTGACGTCAGTTCTTTCTTTTTCCGCGCCAGTAAGCGCAGATCCGGAGAGAGCAGTGCCCCAGTCAATTTTTGACTGATTTTTTGTGACTTTTTGTCACTGTTTTCTCGAGTCTTTACGACTCTTACGGTGTCAGTAGGGATGCCCGGCTTCAAGCTGTGCGACGCCTGTGGTCGAATGATGTCGATCACGGACCCGCATCAGGATTGTCTCTACTGCCTCGGGCGCGACCACGACTCCAAGTCGTGCACTGACTGTCGGGCCTTGCATCCGAAGGCTTTGCAAGAGCGGTCTCGAAAGCTCCTCGAGGTCCGGCAGTCGGCTCCGCGCCAAGCCAAGCCCCGGTCGAGGGGCCGGTCGAGGAGTCCTCATCGTTCTTCGGGGTCCAAGTCTTCGCACTCCTCCGGTAAGTCGAAGCATAAGAAGTCGAAAAAGCGTCATCGCTCGACGACTTCCCCTCACCGGTCGCGCGACTCGGCTGACGGTCCCGTCGGCACCGGCTCCGGGAGTGCCTGTGGAGCCGCCGCCGCATTACCCGCCCTATCCGGGTTCGGCGGCGACTCCGGCCGAAATACAGGAGTTCCTGTCGGCCATGGCCCGCCTCTTCGGGCCTCAAGATCCCCCCGGTGCGCCTAAGGGCCCCGCAGGCCCTAGTGGGGTTTCTACGGTGCCGCCGGCGACTCCGGTCCCGGCGCCGCCAGCGACACCAGCCCCGGCCTCGGCCCCGGTGCTGCCACAACCCCGATCGAAGCCCGTTGACCTAACGACACCTCCACCGGCGTCGATTTCACCGGTGCCGTTCACGACGACGCCCGGGGCTCCGGGCGACGTCGTCCCCAGGTTCTCTCCGGATCCGTACACTGCGCCGATCGACGCCGGCTCCGGCGCCGCTGAGACCTTGGGTCTCACATGTCCCTCCTCCTTACATTGACCCTGATTTGGAGGACGAAGAGAACTGGGAGGGGTCTGAGGACCCTCTCACTGCCCAATGTGAGTATGATCAGGACTGGGCTGAGGAACTTGGAGAGGCCAGTGGTCTGGACACCTCTCCAGACATTGGCATGCTGTCTCCTCCTTCCGTGGCAACGGAGGAGGGAGCAAACTTTGCTACGGTGCTACGTAGGGCAGCTGAGGTCCTGCACCTCCAGTTACCTACAGTGGCTGTCAGGACTAACCTCCTGACGGAAGTGCTTCAGCCGGCGGCTACCTCTGCGGAGCCACTGCTGCCGTTCAACGAGTCACTTTCGGACGTTCTTTTGGGCACCTGGTCCAAGCCCACCACAGGGGCTCCTGTGGATAGGAACGTAGCCCGGCGCCATCGCCCTGCTCCGGGCGACCCCCTGTTCCTTTCCCAACACCCCACCCCTGAGAGCTTGGTTGTCCAAGCCTCCGCCTCCCAAAGCGCCTTCCCTACCGCTCCCCGGATAGGGAATCCAAAAAACTGGACCAATTTGGGAAGAAGGTTTTTTCTTCCACCAGTGCTGGCTTGAGGTCCGTCAACACCACTTGCCTTTTGGGCAGATATATCCACTCCTTGTGGGATTCGGTGGCGCAGGTCCTGCCCCAGTGTCCTGAGGAGGCCCAGGCACTGCTTTCCCGCGCCATTGCGGAAGGAAGAGATGCGGCAAAGTATACTATCCGATGTGGCCTAGATACCGCAGACTCGCTAGGCAGATCGCTTGCGACGACAGTGGCGCTGCGCCGTCACGCCTGGCTGAGGACCACTGGTTTCTCGGGCGATGTCCAGAACACACTTATGGACATGCCCTTTGATGGTGTCGGCCTTTTCGGCAACAAGGCAGACCATGCGCTGGAGCGCTTTAAGGACTCGCGGGCTACAGCCAAGTCCCTGGGCCTTTCTGCTGGGCGCCCTCCGCAACAGTCTGCTTTTCGCCCCTTTCGTGGCCACGGAAGGGGCGCCCAGTCACGTCCGCTGCCCAGCCACCGGCCCGCGCAGCAAGCGTCTTCGTGTGGACGTGGCTGCCGCCGAGGCGGGTCGGGTACCAGCGTGCGGGTCAGGCCACCACCTCCGCCCCGTCCGCGGCCTCCAAGCCCTCCTAGTCCATCCTTTCAGGTCCACAGCACGCCAGTAGGGGGCAGGGTCCGCCATCACCTTCACCACTGGCGTGCCATCGCATAGGACAAGTGGGTCTTGGACATTGTCCGAAGGGGCTACTCCCTCCCCTTCGAGACTACCCCCCCCAGCCATGCCACCGCATGTCGGGGGATCATTTGGTGCTTCTTCAAAAGGAAGTTGCGGCCCTCTTGGCCAAGGGGGCCATCGAGCGCGTTCCGACCCCAGAAGTAGGGCGTGGTTGTTACTCCCACTACTTTCTGGTGCCCAAAAAGGACAAGGAGGACATGCGTCCTATCTTGGACCTCCGGAACGTCAATCGCTTCCTCCGGAAGGAGAAGTTCAAGATGCTCACCCTAGCTCAGGTCTTGACTGCTCTCGACCCTGGAGACTGGCTGGTAGCGTTGGACTTGCAGGATGCATATTTCCATATCCCCGCACTGCCGGCCCACCGGCATTACCTGCGGTTCACGGTAGGCCTCGAGCATTTTCAGTTCACCATGCTCCCCTTTGGCCTTACCAGCGCCCCTCGGGTGTTCACGAAAGTGATGGCGGTGGTCGCAGCTCATCTGCGCCGGGTAGGGGTTTCAGTTTTCCCCTACCTCGACGACTGGTTGCTGAAGGCGGGCTCGTCCCAGGCAGTCGTCTCCCACCTCCAGACTACGGCCGAACTCCTGCACTCGCTGGGGTTCTCCATCAATGTGCCGAAGTCGCACCTGATTCCTTCTCCACAGCTCCTTTTCATCGGAGCAGTTCTGGACACAACGCAGTTTCAGGCCTATCCTCCCGAACGGCGAGTCCAGGCTATTCAGGCTATGATTCCGATCTTTCAGCCTCTATCCTGGGTTTCGGTACGGATGACCCTGAGGCTGCTGGGCCTCATGGCCTCCTGCATCCTGCTGGTCGATCATGCCAGATGGCATATGCGGGCTCTGCAGTGGGACCTGAAGTTCCAGTGGGCGCAGCATCAGGGGAACCTGTCCGATTACGTCCAGATCTCGGAGGGGACTGCAAGACAGTTGCAGTGGTGGCTCTCGAACCGGCAATGGGTCATGGGCAGATCCCTCTCCCTTCCCCAGCCAGAGCACACAGTTGTGACGGACGCGTCCCTTCTGGGATGGGGCGGTCACATGGGAGAGGCGGAGATCAGAGGCCTCTGGTCTCCGGCGGAGTCCCGGCTCCATATCAACCTTCTGGAGCTCCGGGCGATCCGACTTGCACTCAAGGCATTCCTTCCCTCTGTCAAAGGGAAGGTGGTGCAGGTGTTCACCGACAACACCACCGCCATGTGGTACTGCAACAAACAAGGCGGGGTGGGGTCGTGGACCCTATGTCAGGAGGCTCTGCGTCTCTGGACATGGCTGGAACATCAGGGCATATTCCTGATGGTTCAACACCTGGCAGGTTCCCTGAACGCCAGGGCGGACGAACTCAGCCGCAGGTGCATGATGGATCACGAATGGCGTCTTCACTCGGAGGTGGCGCAAGGACTCTTTCTACAGTGGGGAGAGCCTTGGTTAGATCTACTCGCCACCGAAGAGAACGCGCAATGTCAGCAGTTCTGCGCGTTGGAATTTCCAAGGCGGCACTCGCTCGGCGACGCTTTTCGTCGCAAGTGGAGTTGTGGTCTGTTGTACGCCTTTCCGCCTATACCACTTCTACCCAGAGTGTTGAAGAAGATTCGGCGCGACCGGGCCCACGTCATTCTTGTGGCTCCGGACTGGGCTTGAAGAGTTTGGTATCCCGAGCTAGTCAGTATGAGCGTCGATCCCCCGATCCGTCTGCCTCTTCGGGAGGATCTTCTGTCGCAGCAGCAGGGGACGGTCCTCCACCCGAACCTGTCCAGTCTCCATCTCCTTGCGTGGAGATTGAGCGGCGGCAGTTGATTCCTTTCGACTTGCCTCCCGAAGTTTGTGATGTGATTCTGGCAGCCAGGCGTCCCTCCACTAAGGTGGTATACGCATGCAGGTGGAACAAGTTTGTGGCATGGTGCACAGCAAAGGCTGTGAATCCCCTTTCTGCCCCTCTTTCTGAGGTTCTTCTGTTCCTTCTTTCTCTGGCCCAACAGGGTTCTGCCCTGGGTACCATCAAGGGCTATCTTTGTGCAATCTCGGCCTTCCTCAGGCTTCCTGATCAGCCCTCCCTTTTCAAGTCCCCTGTGGTTAACAGGTTTCTGAAAGGCATTACACACCTCTTCCCTCCTGTTCCGTTTGTCATGCCTCAGTGGGACTTAAACTTGGTTCTTACCTTTTTAATGTGCGCTCCCTTTGAGCCTCTACATAACTGTCCTCTTCGTCTTCTCACTCTGAAGACAGCCTTTCTGGTGGCCATCACCTCCGCTCGGCGGGTGAGTGAGCTCCAGGCTCTTTCGTGCAAACTCCCCTTTCTGTCTGTCTATCCAGACAAGGTTGTTCTTCGGACGCGTCCGTCCTTCTTGCCAAAGGTGGTTACTGCCTTCCACATTGGGCAGACCATCACTTTGCCCACCTTCTTTCCGCCTCCGCATCCTTCCAGAGAGGAAGAGAGGCTCCACCGTCTGGACCCAAAACGTGGCTTTCCTTTTACCTCAACCGCACACAACAGTTCCGGGTGGATGACCAGCTCTTTGTTGGCTACGTGGGCGCCAAAAAAGGTCGGGCGGTACACAAGAGGACCATCTCCCGCTGGGTAATCTTGTGTATCAAAGCCTGCTATTCTTTGGCTAAGAAGGAGCCCCCTGTTGGGCTACGTGCTCATTCTACCAGGGCAACAGCGGCTACCACAGCTTTAGGCCGCAGTGTTCCGCTACAGGATATATGTCAGGCAGCTACGTGGGCCTCGCTGCACACGTTTACCAAGCATTACTGCCTTGACAGCCAGGTCCGGAGGGACGGCTTCTTTGGCCGCTCTGTCATCCGGGACTTCCTTGTCTGAATCTGTTCGCAGACCCACCACCGGGGTTGGTATTGCTGGGGTTTCTATTCTAAGGTAAGGAATCTGTCACTAATGTGTCTCTTTCAGATGCACAAGTTACTAACTTGTGTAACGATATATCTGTAAGAGACAGTAGTTAGTGACAGATTCCTTACCGCCCACCCATCCTCCCCGTTCTGCGAACTGATTTCTAGGGTTAAGGACATCCCTTTCAGGGCCCTAGTATTTTTTAGACACCAATGTCAGCTTCTTGCATGGCTTTGCGTTCCTGGCGCGGAAAGTCGTGTACAGAACTGGACGTCAGCGCGCAGGGGGCGTCTAAGTACTGGCCGCGACGTCATCCCGGCGATCCCGACGCTGACGACGGACGCGGAGCCGCACGACGCCGCCTACCGACGCGCAAGGGTACTGCTACGCAAAACTTTCCGGATCCAGCCTGACGCCTGGGGATATTCTAAGGTAAGGAATCTGTCACTAACCACTGTCTCTTACAGATATATCGTTACACAAGTTAGTAACTTGTGCATATATATTGTATTATGTGTGTGTAATCAATGCACAGTTTCTTATAAAGTCTGGCTTTAGTGCACAGCCTTTTTCTTTTTTAATTTGTGTTGTATGTCCATAACACCAATGTTATGGTGAGTATATTTTACAATGCATACTTAACTAAAGGAAAGACATTTCCTATGAACCATGTAGGTGTGCCAGATGAATGCTTTGTCCCGCAGATTCATATTTAAACATCCTAAGGGGCTGAAGTCATTGCCTGCAAGAAGACAGTCTACAAAGTGAGTCAAACTGAGCAACTCCATCAGCTCTAAAGTAGATGCCATGAGAAAATCAACACAAGATTCAAATCCCACTGAAGAAACAACCAAAGCAATGGGAGGAAAGAAATAAAGTAAACTTTGAGAACAAAATGTGCCACTAATTGCAACTTAAATAGAGATGCAGAAGTTACGGAGTCCCTAGGTGTTGGGCTGGATCTAGTACTTTATTTAACCTTGCTCACTAGACGCCGGAGTATCGCCACCTGGGCACCAATATTGTGACCAATGCCATTCTTTTACTCAACATAGGTTCAACCAGTACTCATGATGTCTATTATGACTTTTCCAAGTGCCAGAGCTGTGTAGTTTTCCAAATATAGTGTAATCTTATTTTTTTCTTCACATTTTATGTCTGTAGGTGTTATAATGCCCAGTACTTGGATTGAGCCCTGCATACCTAAGTACCAGATGTCTTTGTCTGATCCCCAGTAGTGTGTGTTCCTTGGGTCATGACCCTGGGTTTATTTCCCTGACCGTTCATTTTATGTATACAGCCAATGGCATAGGGGAATGGAAGGTTGAAGCCATTCTAGCCCGACAAGATAGAGTTAGATGGTATTGTGGTTCCTCATTCCTTTAAGGAGCCAACCAGACTCTGTTGTAATGTACTGTGAACCTTTAGCTCGTGACCACATGCAGGAAGATATTTTTAGCTCCAATCTTAAATCTGAAGATATTTCAGTAGGTGATTAATCTGTGGGGAGGCAGATTGTCCAAAACAATTAGCAAAGGTAAGTAATTTGTACTTTGTCTTGTGACTTATTGAAGTGTAAGGCTCTGTAGATCTTACATTTTTCGAATGGTTTGTTTTTTTAGAGCACTTTTCCAGTCCTCGATGAAGATTTTGGATGTCGTTATGCAGCCATGAAGAAACCATTCTTCAAGACTCAAGCTAAAATTTGGCTTCGGCGCTATGTATAATATGTTTATGTACTGTAAAAAAAAAAATACATTTTGTACTGATTGTGTGAGGATAAGTATGTAAGTCAATTCGTATTTTCAAGCCCTGGCTTTTAGTGCTGCTAAACTGAGGTGCTTTATATTTTAATTTATCTGCTTGGTGTACATAAATATATATAAAAAACATTTACAGCCACATGGAAGATCATTCTCTAGACCTTTACTGGGTTATTATTTGCACAAAACTACATTGTAACATTTGGGAGCGATTACGTTCCTGGCAAGCCATGCAGAAACTAAGCTACAGTGGTGCTAGCTTTCCGGTTTGACCATTAATGTCTTTTTTTCTTCAAGTTTATTGTGCGATAGTCCTCCTCAATTTCAACTAGGATCTGCCAACTACTACATTTTGTTATGTTCTACAGAGAATGATATATTCGACACAAATCAGTTTAATCAATGTAGTAAAGTTACTTTTTTGCTTCGTCTTCCCAAGAATACCTCTCTCAATATACCTCTTTGCCTTCCAAGAGTACTAAAATACACTGCCCAAAGTTGATCACACATCACAAACTTTTTCTCATTGGCCTATTTGAATATCGCCTCCAGTCGCCCTTTTAACTCCAGCATACTTTGTCTCTGCATTGTGGGCCTGCTGTCACTTGGCACCTGCCATCTTTCACCCTCTGACACATTATTGACAATCCTTATTTTCTTTTGAGGCACGTTCAGGGGCTTGCATATTTCCACAAAGAATCCTCTTCCACCCAAGTGATTTTTTGTGTTTTTCTTTTTTTTTCAGCAGTGGAGTCATTTTGGATTTAGTTATTTTTGATTTTACAGTTTGTTTAGAAAGATTGCATAAAGATTGTTTTCCACAAGATCTTTTGAGGTGAGGCCTCCAGAATGTGGGAAAGGTGGGCATAACAGTCAAATTTCTAGATTTGCCTGGCACACATCTGATCTCCATCTGCCCCCACTAAAATCCCACCAGCCTTTCTGTCCACATTTGCCACTTTGCGTTTTTGAAATGTAACGCATCATTTTTATTGTTCTTTAAGGAAAGAGACACATGCTTCTGATTCATTTATCATTGATACATGCATTACTTCACAATATACCCACATTTTAAATGAGTTCCTAGTTACACAGATTCCTATTGGGCAATATATTGTATGAGACTTTCTGATGTTTAAAACTGCTGAAATATTACTTCATTAAGGAACAGTTGTCTCTCGTACTTGTGCCAAAGCTGAACAAAACGTTGCACTCCTCTCACAGTACAATAGAAGAAGCTACTTATTGATGCATCTTACTAGTCATTTCCTAATCATATGCTCTGCTGCTTTCTCTGGCTGTCTAATTGTAGCAGTTAAGTGAAACTACTCGGAAGTCAAAATTTGCAATGCAATTTTCACTCTCTTCAGTAGGCCAAACAAAACTTGTGGCTGTCTTCATTGAAGCATAGTTTAGAGGAAATTTGTCAAAGTCTCCTGGAGTACAAAATGCATTTATCTCAAAGTGTTTTTTGATTTTTCCCAGAGAGCTATGAATTGTTTTCCCTTCCATCTCCCCCCCAAGGATGAGTCTTTGATACATTTGCCAAGATACTGTGTAGTGAAAGACACATCTCTTTTTTGTCCAGACTACTTGGGTCTCCGCAAACGGGTCTAGTATTTCTTCCAGAACATTTGAGGTTAAATTCAAATTTATGTGCTCAAGGCAGTTTGCAAAATAGCATTTTCTCTGTCTATTCAGTGTACTGCCCTATTTGGACAAAGCAAATGGGGATGTACACTGTACGACTTTGAGATATATATATATATATATATATGTTTTTGCAGTCTCCATTTACCGGGGGCCCCGACCCTGCAGGGCGGACTCGTTAAACAGGAACGGAGAATCCTGTAGTTTTGGGTCTTAGCCAGGAATGAAAATAGAGCCCAACTCCGACTTCTGATTCAAATACAGACATTTATTCGTCAGCATCTGCAGCATTTCAAACAGCCACCCTTTTCTTCCTTACGCGTTTCAGCATATTACAGCCTTGTTCACAGGTGAGTGGCATTTTATCCCCACAGTGGTCACATGTCCTATAGTGTTTACTACAGGTCCCAGGGTGCACCATACTCTCCATCTGTTATGACGTGATATGTTGTACAATTCCATTCTGCTTAATAGCGTTTTTGGTACAAATGTCACAAAATAAAAGTCATTTCATTAGGTGCATGCTGTTAAAATTTCATTCTGCAAAGTGCCTCCTTATGCTGCAGCGCATTATAATTATTTAAATTTGCGGAGTTGCCAGACAGAAGATAGCACCTCTGTCATTTCCCTTTCTCCTTGCCGCTTACCAAGTAGCTACGGAAATCCTTCAGCTGGTGCGAGCAAAGAGCGGGTCATCCCCCTTCCGTAATATGTTTTTGCAGTCTCCATTTACCGGGGGCCCCGACCCTGCAGGGCGGACTCGTTAAACAGGAACGGAGAATCCTGTAGTTTTGGGTCTTAGCCAGGAATAAAAATAGAGCCCAACTCCGACTTCTGATTCAAATACAGACATTTATTCGTCAGCATCTGCAGCATTTCAAACAGCCACCCTTTTCTTCCTTACGCGTTTCAGCATATTACAGCCTTGTTCACAGGTGAGTGGCATTTTATCCCCACAGTGGTCACATGTCCTATAGTGTTTACTACAGGTCCCAGGATGCACCATACTCTCCATCTGTTATGACGTGATATGTTGTACAATTCCATTCTGCTATATATATATATTCACTGAAAAAACCATAGGTTTTAGGGACAGTTATAGTTAGTTGGACATTGCACTCGTACAAAACCAGTGATGTCATTTGAGATGTCATCAGTGATGTCATCAGTGATGTCACTGACCATGTCATGAGTGATGTAATATGTGACGTCATCAGCAGTGCATTGCGGGGCGCGAGTTATAGTTAGCTGGACTAACTATAACGGGGGAATTTCACGGGTTTTGTACGAGTGCAATGTCCAACTAACTATAACTGTCCCTAAAACCTATGGTTTTTTCAGTGAATTTCTAAGGTTTTTTAAATGCTAATTTGTAACTATAACGTCCCTGAAACCTATGGTTTTTTCAGTGAATTTCAAAGGTTTTTTAAATGCTAATTTGTAACTATAACGTCCCTGAAACCTATGGTTTTTTCAGTGAATTTCAAAGGTTTTTTAAATGCTAATTTGTAACTATAACGTGCCTGAAACCTATGGTTTTTTCAGTGAATTTCAAAGGTTTTTTAAATGATATTTAATTGTAATATTTGTTGCATGTATTTTTTTGATACTAATTTTCTACAGATGTTTATCTGTTTAATTTACATATTTTTTTTTTAAATATTTATATTTTTTTAATTTAAATTTCTAAAAAATGTTTTCAAAAATATTGAAACATAAATATTTTTTGTTTTGTTTTTTAATTTGTTAATAAATTTAATTTTTTTTTTTTTTTTTTTTTTTGGAGTCGCGCACCGGCAGCGTACCTTACAAGATCAGTGCGCGAATTGTAGCCACCATTTTCTGAAAGTCGTGAAGGATCCGCGTAGAGTGTGCGATGGGTGCGTGTTTTACAGTTACGTGATATACGTATGTTACGTGTTGTGCGCGATTAGTATGCGACCGGTTCGCGCTTCCTACGTTTACACATTCGTGACACATGCGCATTATACTACACGGCGCTTGCGCGGACACGCGCCCCGCGTGACGTCATATGCGTGCTGTGCGCGCTGTGTACGCGACTCCCGCGAATTTTTATATGTTCTAAAATGACATATATATGTCTTTAATACACATATTAGGGCCAGACATTATCTTACTTATGCATAAAAATAATATATTTTTACATGTAATAAAGTTATTTTACTTTTAAATGCAATTTCGCAACTTCGCGTTGGGTGCGTGCTGCGTGTGCGCATGGTACGCGGATCCCATGTGACTTGGAAAAAAAACTTTTGATTGGTTGATAACATTTCCCATTGTAACTATTGAAGGACCCCACCCATTTCCATCATTCTTCTTTGAGCTTCTTTGGAGACACATCTCTACATTCAACAACTACTGGGATTTCTGAAATAAGAAGATGGCTTCTGCACAACAGCAACAAGATAATTCAGAACATTCTTCAGAAGAAGAATTTGTGCAGGAAAATCCACGTCCACAAAGGCCTGTGTCGCTGGTGTGGAAGTTTTTACTTTTCCGGAGGGCCAAAAAAGGTGAATGCCACAAAAGTCACCTATTGGATCTGTGAGAGGGTGTTGTCTAGAGGTAGTGCCGAGAAGAAATATTCTTGTGGTACTGCCTCTATGTACAAACATTTGAAAACCATTCACCCACTAAACCTGGCTCGGGAGGAGTCTCGGAGAGCTGCAAGGAATGAACCACGTGCAGTTCCTTCTACATCTGGCACAGCAACAACATCAACATCACTGGACATACGTCCTGAATTTGCGTACTTAAAGCAGCACTGTGTTAAGTGCAACAAACTTATCTCTTATGGAGAACAATCCGTTGAAGCTGTTTGTGCTGCACAGCGCAATCATCATTGTTAGACTTCTTTTTTTTTTTGTGTTTTCCAGGAATGACATTTAATTCCTGAGGTTTCCTTTTTTTTTTGTTTATTATTTCCGAAAAAACACCCAAAAAAAAAAAAAATTGTTCAAAAGATACAAAAAAAAATAAAAGAAAAAAAGAAAAAAAAAGTTCTTTTCAGAACTAACTTCTCTGGTTAAAGAAAGAACTATATTTCTATGTTAATGTGTGAAAGGTTGGTTGAATGTATATCTATAACTTAATTGACTGAAAGAATGCATTAATAGTACATTGTGAATGTATAGCAGTGTGACAATGTAAGCTCTTTAGCTGCAGTGTCCTGTGCTACTTCTGATGCACAGGGATGCAACGTAAGTAAATAAATATGTTGCAACTGCATGATTCCCTCTGCAGCGCTGCACAAATTGCAGACATACAGTGACACAGGCATACTTACAGCATGGTGCAAGGATGTCTGTGTCGTGAAGATATTGTTTTATTGTAGGGGTTTCAAGCAGTGTATGTGCTAAGGCCTAGGTCACTGATTGAGTACTTGGGTACTGACTGAACGATTAGAGTAGTACAAAGAGAGTGCCTGGGTGAATGTATAAGTGTTTTGGCGCAGCGAATGGCTTTGTAGGTGTTGCTGAATGAGTCAACAGAGGACTGCAAGGGGAGTGACAGGATGTTTGCTGGAGTGTATGGATAGTGAGTGTGGATTTGAAGGTGTGAAAGACAAGTGTGTAGGTGGTTAGAGAACTGCATGCATAGTGTATAGGGGTTTGAAACGGTGTATGTGCTAAGGCCTGGGTCACTGAATGAGTACTTGGGTACTGACTGAACGATTAGAGTAGTGCAAGGAGAGTGCCTGGCCGAATGTATAAGTGTTTACATTTTGGCGCTGTGAATTGATTTCTAGGTGTTGCTGAATGAGTCAACAGAGGACTGCAAGGGGAGTGACAGAATGTCTTCTGGAGTGTATGGATAGTGACTGGGGAATTGAAGGTGTGAAAAACAAGTGTGTAGGTGGTTAGAGAACCGCATGCATAGTGGATAGGGGTCTTAAACAGTCTATATGGTAAGGCCTGGGTCACTGAATGAGTAGTTGGGTACTGACTGAACGATTAGAGTACTGCAAGGAGAGTGACTGGCTTAATGTATAAGTGTTTTGGTTTTGGCGCAGCGAATGGCTTTGTAGGTGTTGCTGAATGAGTCAACAGAGGACTGCAAGGGGAGTGACAGGATGTTTGCTGGAGTGTATGGATAGTGACTGGGGATTTGAAGGTGTGAAAGACATGTGTGTAGGTGGTTAGAGAACGGCATGCATAGTGGATAGGGGTTTGAAGCAGTCTATATGGTAAGGCCTGGGTCACTGAATGAGTACTTGGGTACTAACTGAACGATTAGAGTACTGCAAGGAGAGTAACTATCTTAATGTATAAGTGGTGGGGTTTTGGCACACGAAATGGATTTCTCAGTGTTGCTGAATGAGTCAACAGAGGACTGCAAAGGGAGTGTCAGGATGTTTCCTGGAGTGTATGGATAGTGACTGGGGAATTGAAGATGTGAAAGACAAGTGTGTACGTGGTTAGAGAACTGCATGCATAGTGTATAGGGGTTTGAAACAGTGTATGTGCTAAGGCCTGGGTCACTGAATGAGTACTTGGGTACTGACTGAACGATTAGAGTATTGCAAGGAGAGTGACTGGCTTAATGTATAATTGTTTTGGTTTTGGCGCAGCGAATGGATTTGTAGGTGTTGCTGAATGAGTCAACAGAGGACTGCAAGGGGAGTGACAGGATGTTTGCTGGAGTGTATGGATACTGACTGGGGAATTAAAGGTGTGAAAGACAAGTGTGTAGGTGGTTAGAGAACTGCATGCATAGTGTATAGGGGTTTGAAACAGTGTATGTGCTAAGGCCTGGGTCACTGAATGAGTTCTTTGGGTATAGACTGAACGATTACAGTACTACAAGGAGAGTGCCTGGGTGAATGTATAAGTGTTTTGGTTTTGGCGCAGCAATTGGATTTTTAGGTGTTGCTGAATGAGTCAACAGAGGACTGCAAGGGGAGTGACAGGATGTTTGCTGTAGTGTATGGTTAGTGAGTGGGGAATTTAAGGTGTGAAAGACAAGTGTGTAGGTGGTTAGAGAACTGCATGCATAGTGTATAGGAGTTTGAAACAGTGTATGTGCTAAGGCCTGGGTCACTGAATGAGTTATTTGGGTATAGACTGAACGATTAGAGTACTGCAAGGAGAGTGCCTGGCCGAATGTATAAGTGTTTACGTTTTGGCGCAGCGAATGGCTTTGTAGGTGTTGCTGAATGAGTCAACAGAGGACTGCAAGGGGAGTGACAGGATGTCTGCTGGAGTGTATGGATAGTGACTGGGGAATTGAAGGTGTGAAAGACATGTGTGTAGGTGGTTAAAGAACGGCATGCATAGTGGATATGGGTTTGAATCAGTGTATATGGTAAGGCCTGGGTCACTGAATGAGTAGTTGGGTACTCACTGAACGATTATAATACTGGAAGGAGAGTGCCTGGGTGAATATATAAGTGGTTGGCTTTTGACACAGTGAATGAATTAGTACATGGTGCTGGATGGCTGATTGGAAAAGTACAATTACAAAGACTCACTAGCCTGGAAGCAGTTAAGTGACTACATACATTCTACAAATTTCACTACAACACTGCTAGTGTGAATGCCTCACTCATTCTGCAAATCCATAAGCAGTAATTTAGTTGTACTACAAGGTAACTTAATTATATAAATTAAAACAGCCACAGAGCATCTTTCCAGAGATATCTACACCATCCATCCCCCTTTCTTCACCAGTGTCCTCTCACAGACCATTTTTTATTTTAATACTTAGTTAATTTTACCTTCACAGTAATAGTTATAAAAAACACTAATTATTTTTCCCACTTGTTTTGTTAACTAAAATTTCTGAAAAATTAAAAATTGTAGAATTAGGACCTGTAAAAGAGAAGAAAAAATCGTTATAATATATAATATTATATTTTTTATAACACAACATGATTTTCACATTTTATAAATTATTTTCTTTGTCTTTTTGCTGTTCTCAGAATACATTGAATTTCACTACAAATAGTGATTTCAATGTTACTCATCACATAACAGCGGGCAAAAAAAAAAACAATCAATAAGATTGTTTTAAAAAACCCAAAACTACTTGTAAAATATTTAAAATATACTTAACTATTTATGAACATTACATAAAAACTTCCTGCTCAATAACATACCATATAATACAAATTACAGATATATAAAATGCTCTCTCCTAAGAAAATGTTATAACTTGAAATTGTATACACAGTAAATGTTTTTCTTTCAAAATATATGCTGAGAGGATGTGCAAGAAAAAGTCCATAATTAAAATATATACTTTTCCTCTAGGCCAAATAGTTTTTTTGAAATCCTTTAAATTAAAATTGTCCAATAGTAATCATATTAAGAAATATCAATAAATTCTTCAGAGGTTGAATTATGTTCCTAAAACTTTGGTTTTAAAAATATTAAGTAGGAATTTGGTAATTCTCTAGGCAAACGTTGTTTAAAATCCAATTGAGCATCATTACAATATGTCCATCCTCTATTGCATTTTAAATACACAGTGTAATGTCCAGATGTTGTAGAAGGACCATGATGGAAAATAATTGATACTGCTACAAAAGTCCTTCCGGATATAGATAGTTGACTTGCTACAAAATCTTTAATTAAAGTTTCAATTTTCTTCCATCAGCTCTACAACGTTGTATCATTAAAATTATGTATTGTCCAAATCTTTGTATAAATAATGTTGATAACATTTTTGATTTGCATTGGCTACACTCCATGTTTTGATTTGCTGCTTTAACTAGTTTATTGAAAGACACTGTTTTACAGTCTGGTAATGTCAAATATATAAATCTTTCAGTATCTATGTTAGTTGTACATGTAAACCTACAATTTTCACATTCATGTTCCCATTTATAACGAAGGCCAAAAAGATTTTCAATTTGTATTCCCTCATTTTCTAATACTGTAAGCATATACATTAGAAATTCCTGAGCGTCTTGTTGAATATCCTGCGTAAATTGTGTACAACCAGAACATATATCCAAAAGATTACGAATATGAGAAACACTTTGTAATTTCCTTTTATTAGTGTTCAATTTTTCATAAAAACAATGCAATATGGAACAAAATCTTTTTCACGATTTTCCATAATTTGCTGTTGCAAACTTTCTAGAAAAAATACTACATTGACCACTACATTAGCATAGCAGTTGATACCTGAACTGTTTTCTAACTGATACCCAACAATCTCTTCAATACTATCCTTTTTCTTTTTGCTTGCAATATGAACATTATCTTTATTTTTTTCCTTCTCTATAACTTCACTACAGATATTCTCATATCTTCTTTTTCGATGTACTACACACTTTTCAAATACAGGATATTCACCTAAATTTGGAGTATACGCTCTTCTTAACCTATTATACTCTTTTACACAGTTTGCATCTGCAGTAATCTTTGACTCATCAAAATGAATCAAAAACAATCCAGATAAAGTTCTGACTCGGGACAAAGCAACATATGCCATACCCTCTTTAAACACGCTACTTCCAATGTTCACCAAAGCACTGTCTACACTCAATCCTTGAGATTTATGAATAGTGACTGCATATGCCAAAGAAAGTGGAAATTGCTTCCTACGGACATACAAATCTTTAACAAGCAAAAAACGAACAGAACAACGACCAATTTGTTTTACTTCTTCAATTTGATCAAATTTAATTTTTAAAAATTCAATTCCATCTCTTTTTTGATAATTAACAAAATTCACAACTTTCCCCATTGCTCCATTAACTAAACCTTTTTCCACATCCAAATTACGCCGTAAAATTACTCGACAGTTGACACATAGATATAAATTCGTTTCTAAACCAGCAGTTTTAGATATGGATTTTTCTAAAGAATTCAATTTTTTTTTCAATTTGTCCGTCAAAATAATAGTAATTCCTTCATGCTCTATTTTATCAATGGCTTCCATTTTTTTGATTTCTTGATTTTCTAGCTTCAAAAGTTGTTCATTGAAAATAGAACACTCACGGAGTGTTGGCATTAAACAAATTATAGATTTACTTTCAGCAATTTTGATATACATTTTTTCTGGAACTAGATTTTCATTTGGAAACAAATTCTTAAATAGTCGACTTTGCAAAGCTTGTTTGCCTTCTTCTGTGAGAACTCCAATTCTTATATCTTGAAGTATAGATCCATAATTAACATCATTTGCCTGTCGCATATTTGTAATGAGTTCTTTGTATTCAAAATAAGACCAAATATTAACGTTGCCAACACTTCCCAAAGACTTTCTGGTGTCTTCATGCACAAGTGTTTTAAATACTGGTTGTCCTTTTACAGGAGTAAGTTGCAGGAGATCTCCAAAAACTATGACATGTTTTCCTCCAAATAAGACATCATATTCTGTTTTAAGAATTTGCTGCATTCTTAAATGAACAAAAGCAAGCATTAAGTTTGAGACCATGCTTACTTCATCAATAATTAGAAGTTTCATTTTCTTTAGCACTCTTGAAACTTCATAACAAGCTTCTCCAGATAGCTTATGATATTCCAATTTGTTTTCATGCTCTACAGGTAGCATAAGTAAACGATGCAATGTAATTCCTTTAATATTGTGTGCTGCCAACCCAGTTGGAGCAGTTACAACACAAGACAAATGTGAGTCAGTTGTTTTCTGCAGATAACTGGTCAATACTTTAATTAAGAAACTTTTTCCTGTTCCAGCTTGACCACTGACATACATTCGGATAGGTTGAAATGATGTGCATGTGCATTCTTTCTTTTCATGAAGAAATCCATGGTCAATCTGTTGTCTCACTTGCTGATATATTTCTTTCTGTTCAATATTTAGTTGTTCTTCCAAGTTTCCTAAGTCCATAATATCTTCTTGAGCTTGATGCATTGCTGTTTCCACCTCATTCATTGCAATTGCTGCTTCATTTTGAACAATTGGTTCTCCTAGTGGATCTTCACTCAGTGGAGCAGAACTTTGACTGTCTTGAGAACTGTCTCTAGCAATCTCAGCTGCAATAGTAGCTTCTTGATCCATTTCATCGTTCAACATTTTCAGATAGTTAGCAAAAACTGGACATTCTATAGTATCTTTACAAGCATTGAAGGAATCTTCATAGCTCTGAAAATCCCCAAGTAATTCCAATTCTGTACGCCACGGTTTGAAGAGTTGCAAAAGTGCTAAATAGTAAAATTCCCTTTTCTGTTCAGTGTCACAACTCAGTTTTCTATGATTAATCAAATTTCCTTTCCTTTGTTTCACCAAACATCCTTCAGAACCAATAACTGCATATTTTCCATCGTTTATGTTTTCTGTAGTATTCCGTTTAAAACTGTAGTATTGCAGCACTTCATATAGACATATGTTGTCAAGATTATGACTTCTATTTGGATAATATGTATCCAACATGTTTGTTTTGACAATATCTGTACTTTCTGGATCTTTTTCTGCTAAATATTCAATTTCTTGTACAGATTTAAGTACTCGATTTCGTGTTGCAGCAAGACCTAGACTCACCCAAATAATTGATCTAGATTTTGAGTATAAACTTGCAGATGATAACCGATCTGAGCATTCATATGCTCCAATTTCTCGATGGGATAACATCTTCAAACTGAAACTGTATAACTTCTTACTAAGACTCTTCTCATGAGCAATTTCTTCCCACATTTCTTTTAACTCTGTCTTTTCAGATTTTGTTATATAAGATGTGACATACCGGGCAACTGCAATGGAATTATCCGCAACATACTGAATATCCATATTAGCATTCCACATTGAGAGAATAACTTGATTATAATCATTAATATATTTTGATTCTTCACTTCTTCTCAAATTATATGTATTTTTGGGTGATTTTCTAGTGATGGTATGTCTCATAGCTGACATAAAACTGTTTACTCTTCCTTTGGATATTACAGGACGTGGAAATCCAAAACGACATTTGGTGTAAAACTTTTCCTTAGACTTGTACTTCCGTCGGCAGTATTTTCCACATCGATGATTTTGGAATCGTAACACTAGTTGTCTTAAGCTGTTCTCATCTGTTCTTTTTGGTATAGCACATGTCGCATATTCCTCAATAAAAGACAAAACGGTGTCATCCGAATCAGTTCCGAATTTAGGTGCATCCTTAATCCATAACAGCATATGTATGAGGAGCACCTCTAGCTTGATACTCCTTTCTCCAAAAAAATCTAAAACTTCTCCAAGAGGAGGATTCTTTTTATTGCAGATAAAAGACATCATAGCTTCAAACCTATGATTGAAATACCTGCATACATTAACAGGATCCAAAGAGCACAATTCTCCAGGTGTCTTGTATTCAATATTTTTACATTTGAATTTGCCTCACGAAGAAATTCAAGTAAATCATCCCAAGCGTATTCAGCACAGCTTAGGGTAAGAAACCATGTAGGAGTTCCTAAGTTCCTTAGCATGCATTTAAGTTCTCCATGACGACGGTACCAATACTCATTAGTACCACGCTGACATGCCATCAAATTAATCAACTGAGATTCTAGATGATCGTCTCTCTCATGTACTTTATCCATAAATTGCTTTGCAGAAACATTTTGAAAATGTACTCCTGTTTTCAAAATGTGGTTGACTGCATATGAAAGTCCAGATAAGTCACTCTCAAACAAAAGATGAAATATATATGGGATACATTGTCGAAACCTTGGGTCTTCTGCATACAATCTTGTTGTCCGATATTCAGATGCAGGAATCTGCACTGGTCGTTCATCATATCGTCCACCTTTTCCTGTTGGAAACAGCTGCGGAAAACAACGAGCTTCCAAACTTTTCTCCCATACACTCATGGGAGTACCCTTTGCTTTTTCATTTGGAATAATTCAATTGTATTCCCCATCACTTCTTTCGAATGAAGTGGATGTACACTATAATGTTCATAGATTTCTTCACTTTTGGTCATGTCCACTTTTTCAATTTGTCCATTTGACGTTTCAGTATCATCTCCTAAAAGTATTTCTTCTTGTTCCACATGTACATTTTTGTAGTAATCATTGTTTTGAATCAGATATAATGTTGCCTTTTGCACTTTCGTAACATCCACTAATTCTTGCCAGATTTTCTTACTCTTAGTAGGAACACCATTAACTAGAATAAGTAGTGGCTCACTTTCTACATTCTCTCCACCAATAGTTTCAATATTTTTCTTTAAATCTAGAGGTAAATATACAACTCTTCCTTTTAATCCTCTCTGTAAATCTGTAGGAGGCAATTTACCTGTTTTAGGCTCCATACGAACAATAGCTTGAAATGGGTGCACACATTGAATCAGAATAGACTCATACGTATTTAAATCTATCAGTTCTGGAGGAATAGTTACCAACTCTAGATTATTATGGACAGCTCTAGCAGGCATTTTATTCTCATTTAATTTGTTATAACAATATTTACAAATACGCTGATCAGAAGCCAAATCAAAACTATCCTCTACGAACAAATAAGTTGCAAATTCCTTCCACTTATCATTATTTTCTCTTTCACTTTGGAAATACAGATCAACAGTCCTAGTCTGAATTTTATAGTGAGTTCGTCGGCAACAAATACAAGTATAATTTGGCCTTTCACATGAAATCACCTCAAACTTTGTAATTTCGTCTTCAAATTTTTTTGTTGTGGTATGTTGCACATTCTCCTCAACATTTTCCTGTATTAATGTGTCAGTTTCTGCACTCTCTTCTCTAGGACCAAAGTAACAAAACTCAATTTTTTCACAAACCTTTTTCACATCTGATACTGACCCACACAAAAGAGCACTGTTCAACTCATTTAACATTAGTGCTGGACTTTTTGCATAATACAATCTTCTGACCAACTTTCGCATTTCAGAATGATGTACTGCTAACATCCTAAAATGATGAAAAACACTTTGACATACTTTTCTAGAAAGACAAGCAAGAGAATGTCCTTGCAAACCAGTATTTTTTCTCACTCTGCAAGGGTCTAGTCCTTGCAACATCTTAATCTTTTGCTTAACACTTTTTTTTAGTATACTGTCGTAAGAAATTGCGTAAAATATCAATAGATTCTTGTCGTATACTACAAATACTACTGCAATCCCAAGTATACACTGGGGCTTTAGGTCGTCTCCCTACAACTTCATCAGCTAACACTTCTTCTACATTTCTGGAAACGATCTTCTCTTTCTCAATTGGACAACCATTTCTAACCTCATAAGCTCGACCACTTGTATCAACTGTATGCAATAAATTATTGGTCTGAAAATAACTCTCTTCATTAAAGAAAGGCTCTGAACTTGAAGTGTTTCCATTCACCCAAAAAAATTCACAAAAATTAGTTCTGTTAATTACTCTTTTCTTCTTACTTTTATCCTTTAATAAATGGATTGGTTTATCTAGAGATCGAATTCTGTTTAAAACTAAAATGAATAATTTCCTTTTTAATTCAAAAGTCTTTTCAACTACAGTTTCAATATGCTTCTTCTTTCGATAAAATACTGCTCTTTTTTAGATTTCCTCACATCTTTCAACAAATTAAGAACAACTCTATTATAAAAATCTTTTTTCTGATTTCTTTATACTGACTCTGCCTTCTTTTACCATACATTGTGTTTTTTGAATGTAAATTCCCATTTTTTGTATTGTTTTTATTCATATTCTTTTTTCTGGTAGAACCATTTTCCATATTTTCCACATTTTGCACACTGTTTCTTGGCTTTGAAAGTTTGTCAATAAATTGTTTTGTTCTCTTACCAGAAGACTTATTGTTTTTCCCCACATGTTGTTGCTCATCCAATATTGTTTGTTGATTTTTCTTCAAATAATAGCCCTTTTTGTTTCCTTTTCTCTTTTCTGTTTTTTAGGCATGATAAGTTTATTTTAATGATCCTAATGAATATCTGTAAAAAATAATTTTAAAAACATTAATTGAAATAAATCTATAAATTATACTTTTCTATTTCTAAACAAATACATTGTATATAAAAAACATTTAAGCACTTTCTTTTCTAATGACTAATTAAAGGTGTGAAACAGAAGTGTGTAGGTGGTTAGAGGAGTGCATGCATAGTGGATAGGGGTTTGAAGCAGTGTATGTGCTAAGGCCTGGGTCACTGAATGACTACTTGGGTATAGACTGAACAATTATAGTGGTTGAAGGAGAGTGCCTGGGTGAATGTATAAGTGGTTGTGTTTTTGCGCCGCAAATTGATTTTTAGGTGTTGCAGAATGAGTCAACAGAGGACTGCAAGGGGAGTGACAGGATGTTTGCTGGAGTGTATGGATACTGACTGGGGAATTTAAGGTATGAAAGACAATTGTGTAGGTGGTTAGAGAACTGCATGCATAGTGATTAAGGGTTTGAAGCAGTCTATGTGCTAAGGCCTGGGTCACTGAATGACTACTTGGGTATAGACTGAACAATTAGACTAGTACAAAGAGAGTGCCTGGGTGAATGTATAAGTGTTTTGGTTTTGGCACAGCAAATGGCTTTGTAGGTGTTGCTGAATGAGTCAACAGAGGACTGCAAGGGGAGTGACAGGATGTTTGCTGGAGTGTATGGATACTGACTGGGGAATTTAAGGTGTGTAAGACAAGTGTGTAGGTGGTTAGAGAACTGCATGCATAGTGATTAAGGGTTTGAAGCAGTTTATGTGCTAAGGCCTGGGTCACTGAATGACTACTTCGGTATAGACTGAACAATTATAGTAGTACAAGGAGAGTGCATGGGTGAATGTATAAGTGGATGTGTTTTTGCGCAGCAAATTGATTTTTAGGTGTTGCAGAATGAGTCAACAGAGGACTGCAAGGGGAGTGACAGGATGTTTGTTGGAGTGTATGGATACTGACTGGGGATTTGAAGATGTGAAAGACAAGTGTGTAGGTGGTTAGAGAACCGCATGCATAGTGTATAGGGGTTTGAAACCGTGTATGTGCTAAGGCCTGGGTCACTGAATGAGTTCTTTGGGTATAGACTGAACGATTACAGTACTACAAGGAGAGTGCCTGGGTGAATGTATAAGTGTTTTGGTTTTGGCGCAGCGAATAGATTTTTAGGTGTTGCTGAATGAGTCAACAGAGGACTGCAAGGGTAGTGACAGGATGTTTGCTGTAGTGTATGGTTAGTGAGTGGGGAATTTAAGGTGTGAAAGACAAGTATGTAGGTGGTTAGAGAACTGCATGCATAGTGATTAAGGGTTTGAAGCAGTGTATGTGCTAAGGCCTAAGTCACTGAATGAGTACTTGGGTACTGAATGAACGATTAGTGTACTACAAGGAGAGTGCCTGGGTGAATGTATAAGTGGTTGGGTTTTAGCGCAGCGAATAAATTTGTAGGTGTTGATGAATGAGTCAACAGAGGACTGCAAGGATAGTGACAGGATGTTTGCTGGAGTGTATGGATACTGACTGGGGATTTGAAGGTGTGAAAGACAAGTGTGTAGTTGGTTATTGAACTGCATGCATAGTGGATAGGGGTTTGAAGCAGTCTATGTGCTAAGGCCTGGGTCACTGAATGAGTACTTGGGTACTGAATGAACGATTAGAGTACTACAAGGAAAGTGCCTGGGTGAATGTATAAGTGGTTTGGTTTTGGCGCAGCAAAAGGATTACAACATGATGCTGGATGGCTGATTAGAGAATTGCAAATACAAAGACTCACTAGTCTGGAAGCAGTTAGGTGACTACATACATTCTACACATTTCACTACAACACTGCTAATGTGAATGCCTGACTAATTGTGCGAATCCATAAGCAGTAACTAAGTTCTACTACTACTAAAACTTGACAACAGGTTAGGTTTTTAAGCAGTTATGTGTCAGCAAAGACATAAAGTAACCACAAGCTTCTGTCACAATGGTTTCACAAGTGCACACATACAGTGTGATTCTAGAAAACCAAAACTATTCCCTGGGCTTTAGCAAAAGAGACGCACTAGTCTGGAAGAGGTTAGGAGACTGCATACATTCTACACATTTCACTACAGCATTGCTAGTGTGAATGCCTGAATAATTCTGCGGATCCATAAGCACTGACTGAGTTCTAATACTAGAGCAACTTGACAATAGGATAGGTTTTTAAACAGTTGTGTTAGCAGAGACATAAAGTAACCACATGCTTCTGTCACAATGGTTACACAAGTGCACACATACTCACAGTGTGATTCTACACAAGCCAAACTATTCTCTGAAATTTATCAGAACAGACTCACTAGCCTGGAAGCAGTTAGGTGACTACATACATTCTACACATTTCACTTCAGCACTGCTAATGTGAATGCCTGAGTCATTGTGCAAATCCATAACCAGTAACTAAGTTCTACTACTACTACAACTTGACAACAGGTTAGACTTTTAAGCAGTTGTGTCAGCAAAGACATAAAGTAATCACAAGCTTCTGTCACAATGGTTGCAGAAGTGCACACATACTCAGTGTGATTCTAGAGAACCAAAACTATTCCCTGTGCTTTAGCAAAAGAGACACACTACTCTGGAAGAGGTTAGGTGACTGCATACATTCTACATATTTCACTACAGCATTGGTAGTATGAATGCCTGAATTATTCTGCAAATCCATAAGCAGTGACTGAGTTCTAATACTACAGAAACTTGACAACAGGATAGTAGAATAAATAATTATTCAACTATTCCTTTCAACACAGTTAAAAATATATATATATTACTATACAAAGGGGCAAATTTACAAGCCCCTTGCGCCACATTTGCGTCACTTTTCCCATGTTAAAAGTGACGCAAAAGTGGCACAAGAGGCTTCTAGAACTGCCCCATACTATTTTTTAAACAAACATCAAATTCAATAAAAATAATTAAACTATACATCAGTACATTTAATAATATATTTAAAAAAACACAGTTTCATTAAAGTATCAAATCTTTTTTAAATAAACGTCCAAAATATATAACTCACCTATTAAATAAATCTGTTGAATTAAAAATCTCACACACTCAGTCAGGATTTTCTTTTTCGCACAGAATGTAGATAAGCACACTCTCCAATATAAAACCAGTAATGGCAAACTTTCCCTCTAATTTTTCATACATATACACATGACTTCCCAGTGTTTTTCAAATTGTAAAACGAATTTCCATTGGTCATAGAGAATAATACTTTTCAACTGACATCTTTCCCCCTTGTTCTGAATATCAGTTTCCATAGCAACAGCTCATGCAACATTCAACTTAGCTGCCAGGTCACAAGTTCACCCCACAATGTTGCAAATGACAACAGCAGGTGTGGTTGGCTTTGCAAAGCATTCACTAATCCTTTCTGCTGTACCTTGCAAACTTTTCATTATAACCAATAAAAAACATGCTTTCTAAACAAAGAAAAATGCACCCTATATTAGAATGTAGAGTGTTCTTAAACAGCCAATCAAATCTCTACTTTCTTAAAAACAGCATGTTGTCCACCATTTTAGATAGATTTCATATTCCCTCCTACCTACCTCAGCTACAGACATCTTTTTATTACCTACATTGATCCCTTCAAGATGCTTTCAGTGTGGATTGTGGGACACAGCTATGTTTTCTGGTGCAAAAGGTATGCTGAAAGCAGAGGTATTGACAAAGATTTAGCTTTGCCAAATGTAGACATTAAATGGATTGGTCAGAGAGGATTAAAGTGGCACCAATTGATGCCATTGGTTAAATCCTTTTGCATCTCCAACACCCTGACCTCATAATTATGCACTGTGGTGGCAATGACCTAGGCACTTTGACTGGGGTAGGTCTGGAAATGCTTATGAAGGACACCTTTGCAGAATTCATGTCACTTTTCCCCCAAACTGCCTTTGTCTATTCGAACATATGCCAAAGACAGAAATGGCAGTGGTCCAATCATTTTTGTCCACAGTTTGAGAAAGCTAGGAAACATGTCAATAAAGCTGTTTCTGCTTATCTCAGAGATTATAGGATGGGGTCCATTTTCAACAACAATCTGCGTTTTAATATAGATGGCATCTATAGGAGAGACGGTGTTCATTTTACAGATGAGGGTAACCGAATCTTTCTCATCAACTTTAGACTCTGCATCGGTACTTACTTGTAGGTACCATAATCTATCAATAAACACAAGGGCTCTTTTTAGAGCCACCCAAGATATAAACATATATACTTCATGTATATTTACTGTTTTTCCCAAAATATTTGGGGGATTCGCGCACCCAACGCGTTTACCTTGGAGTCGCGCACCCAACGCGTTCACACTAGGGGCCGCGCTGAGCGGCGCGCTGGGTGCGCGACTCCCTATTTCTCCGTAAAATTTTTGATAGCTCCTACCACTAATTTATATTCTCCCCGGGGACCCCATCCCCCGGGGCCTATACATAATAATGGAGACCGTGAGGGGAGCCCCAATGCCCCCACGGTCCCGCCGGCTCCCCGCGTCCTTCGGGAGCCGGCATTGCTTTTCCACATGGGGAGCTGCTGACATGCAGCTCCCCGTGTGGAAAAGCAATTTGCTTTAGATATTGAAAGAGAGCAGGTTTCCCTGCTCTCTCTTTCAATATCCAAAGCAGTTTGCTATGGCAGGACGGGAGCCGCGAGGCTCCGTCCTGCCATAGCAAACTACAGTGTCCCGAGGGTAGGCACCCGGGACACTGCAGGAGCCGGCCCTGGGGAGTGGCGGTCCCCAGGGCCATCAAGGGCTCCAGGAGGGGGCCGCGCGGCCCCCTCCCTTAAATTGCACAGGAGGTGGTGGTCCCCGGGGCTCTGGGGGTCCGTAATGGACCCCCGCATTTATTTATAAGTGCCCCGGGGAGGTGGTGGTCCCGGGCGTGTGGGGGGCTGGAGCCCCCACACCTTATTCAAATTAAAAAAGAAGCCCCGGGGGTGGCGGTCCCCGGGGCTGCGGGAGGGCAGAAGAGCCCTCCCGCACTATTTTTTCAATAAAGCCCCGTGGGGTGGCGGTCCCCGGGGCTTGGGGGGCCCTTTGAGGCCCCCCACACATAAAATTATCCCCCCCCCACCATGCCCCCGGGACTTGGGCCACCCGGGGTAAAATACAATTTTTTTTTTCCGGCAGGATTCGCGCACCCTGAGCGCATTTTGCCGATTTTAAAAATTTTTTTTATTTTTTGCCCAAGGGGTCCTTGTGGGACCCCTGAGCAAACCTAGGGGGTCAGGGTGTTTCTACCCTGCCCCCTTTTGCGCTTTGCGCACTTGTTTCTGTCCCTCGGTTCTACCGAGGGACAAAATGGCTGCCAACATTTCCTGAATCGGAATGTTGACAGCCAGCTGACAGCCAATTAACATGCAGCTCGTGATCGGGACGGTGCGCGCAGGGTGCGCTGAGGGCACGCGGACCCTACTCGGCCATAGATATATCTATCTTTTTACTTTTGATTTTCTCAGCAACTACTGAACGGATTTACACCATTTAACAAAAAGGGTTCTTTCTGAAACAAGAACTACCTCTTTGCCAAATTTGGTGTAATTCCGTTCAGCAGTTCGGGCTGTAGCCGTGTCTAAAGTTTCCTATGGAAAATTGCATGGGGAAAACGCGTTTTGGGACCCCCCTTTTTCTCGGCCCCCGCTTGGCGAATCCCCCGAGACTTTCAGGGTAGGAGCGGACCGGAGCGGGCCACAAAGTTTGAAAATTTCGCGAAGATACGTCAACCGGCAAGAGTTATTTCAAATAGAATGTCGCGGATTTCCTATGGATAATAGGTTGTAACTATAACTATCTACTGGCGACCGCCAGTAGATAATATATATATATATATATATATATATATATATATATATATATGCAATCCTTTTCGCGTATTTCCCTGCCACTTCCTGCGGCGGGCTCACAGCGAGGTTGCGCACCTCGTAAATCAATCCTTTTGCTCTCTTTTCGAAAAAACTAAGCCGGGCCCAGTTCCTTTTCAGCGTGTATTTAATTAATTACAAACAGTGAAAAACGCTGACGCATTTCGGAGCAGCCGCTCCTTGATCACGGGTTACATCGCTGTTTGTAATTAATTAAATACAGGCTGAAAAGGAATTGGGCCCGGCTTTGTTTTTTCGAAAAGAGAGCAAAAGGATTGATATATATATATATATATATCTCAAAGTAAGCATGTTTAAGCCTATTTACAATTGTTATATGCTGATTTTACCCCAGTGATATTACCCCAAATCTTGTGTACCTTTTCTGACAAATGGCCGTTCTAACTTATGTACTGATTGTTCTTTAATTGTTTTTGCAATTGTATACATTCTGTGGGATATTCAAAAAAAAAAATACAGATGTTTAAACTGAAGACAGGCAGGTTTGCCCTTTGAAAAGGAGGGTGAATAGTTTAATAATCTGGCTGCTGAGTCTAGGTAGCAGGATGTCCTGCCTAGAAAGGGCAGGAATTACGGAAATCTGCCATGTTGGGTCTTTAGGAGAGCTCTTTTTACCCACTGACATTAGAGCTACCCTTAACACTGATCAGTAGCTAGTAGAAGTGTCAAGAGCTTCTCACCGTCCATTCCAAACCACCAGAAGTCTAGTACCTTGGGGCATGACTTTTAGTGGCAGGAAATCGAACTGTGAATGGATGACCAGCTCTATGTTCAAGGCCCTCAGCAGAAGCAGGAGCATCTTATCACTTCCATTTTGCTCATTTTTCTTTTTTTCCCCCAAGTTTGCCCGTGTCACTTCTCAAAGTTTTTGCTTAAATTCTGTGAAGTTTCATGGCAGTAGTCTTCACAACCTCCGGTACCACTACCTTTGTTTGTTTTGTACATTGAATGAATGAATGTACACTTATAGAGCGCATGGCTACCAAAGGCCTCCCAGCGCTAGAGACAGTCATCAACCGAAACAAAGCCGAGGATTCAAGGGAACAGCAGAGTCTTCAGGAGCTTGGGGAAAGAAAGATAATTGGCCTCAAGCCGAATGTGGTCTGGCAGCTGATTCCAGCATTTCGCCGCCATAAGGGAAAACAGACGTCCACCACTCCGAACACGTTTAACTCTGGGGACGGCTGCTAGATGTTTCTTCTCGGAGCGCAGTGATCTTTTTGGGAGGTAGGGGGAGATGATTGATCGAAGAATCGGTGGGGCCCTAGCCGCGAGCGACTTATGGGCAATTCACAAAGCCTTAAACTGAATGTTCGAGGCATGTGAGCTGCAGAGCTCACACTTTGCATTAGATCGCCATCTGGTGTTGGGCTCGGATGCTTGCACTTTGTTGTTGTCTTCGAAGAAGTCTTTTGTAGTCATGTGATAGGTGACTCCTCCTTTGGACAATAGTGCGCATGGGCATCGACTCCATCCTCAGATTGTTTTTTTCCGCCATCGGGTTTGGATGCAACTTTCGACACTCTGGTTCGAAACTTTCTTCTACTGTTTTTTCAATACTTCAAACCTTCTACAACTTCTGTCGATATCGCCATCTCGACGCGTCTCTTCTTTGATCCCCTTTCCAGTCGTCGACGCGGGCCGCTGGGCCCATCGACGCCGTAAGGCCTACAGCTAATGGAAAGGACGCCCTTCCGAAAATGCCCCCAGTGTGTAGCAAAGTTCCCCCACAGTGACCATCACGAGGTCTGTAACCTGTGCCTCTCGCCCGACAACAACGAGGCCACCTGCCCAGCTTGCGCCTCCTTCCGCTCCAAAAAGACCATTCGGGATCGTCGAGCTCGAAGACACGTTATGGCGCAACGGTCCGCTCCAGAACCTGTCGACATCTTCAACGAGGGCCCCGATGTCCCGGAGGAAGATTCCGAAGACCTAACCATCGTCTCGGAGGCAGAGGACTCAGACGGTTCCATCACTCCTGGGCAACGAGTGAGTACTACTGCCCCTGCCCCAACCCCCCCATCAAAACAGAAGGCACCGGTCAAGACTTCGCCTGCTGGCCCCAGTCGCGACCGAAAACATGCTTTTGGACGCCCCGCCTTCCGGCTCGGCACCGAAGAAAAGACTAAAGCCTTCCAGTTCCTCGGTACCGACCAAGCCGCATGTATCAGTTCCTTCGGCGCCGAAGCCAAAGGAACACTCGGCTCCGAAATCCACCTCTGTCCCAAAACCCGCCTCCAAGCATGCGGATAAGTCGGCGTCGAAACCAAGGCTCCACGACACAGCCCCTAAGCCAAAGCTGTCGGAGCCGATTGCCAAGCCGAAGGACTCTTCCACGCCTTCCAAGGCCAAAGAGCACACAAAGCAACCATCACCGCGCTCGGAACCGAAAAGTCGGCGCCGAAGCCAAATCTCCAGGAGGAGGAACTGTTTCAACCGGATCCTATCGATCCTAAACAACATAAACTTTACATTAACCCTAAAACTGGACACGTCTCTACTGTGCCACGCCACGAGCCCGTCCCTGTCAAAAAGGACTCTGCTACTTCCCCTATGCCTCCTTCCCCTGTCCTTCCACCTAACACCCCTCCTCTCTACATCCCTGTTACACCGCCTCAGCCTGTAACATCTCCACCACATGACTATCAGGACGACATGGGGGATGGTGGTGACCCTGATGACGTTTTCCCAGACCCAGATGACCCACCACAGGACGATTGGGGCTACTATGATCCCATAGATCTTCCAGACCTCCCAAGCCCTCCACCATATCCCACAAAACCATCTCCCCCAGATGATAACATTGGTTTTGGGCAACTTATTCACAGGGCTGCTGTCTTTCATGGGGTACATAAAAAAAAACAACCCACCAGAGGAAGATTTCTTATTAGATACCTTCGAACAGTCTCAACGAACTGTACAGACATTGCCCATGATTAAAGGAGTCATCAAACATGCTCCTGAGATATTTAAAGATCCTGTACGGGCCAGGATTCTTAACCCTAGGATCGACAAAAAATATAGACCTGCCCGTGATGACCCTGCCTACATCAAAGGCCAGCTCCCTCTTGACTCCTTAGTCGTCTCCAATGCTCGTAAACGGGCTAATTCTCAGACTTCAGGGGACGCTCCGCCCCCTGATAAGGAGTCAAAATTGTTGGATGCCTCTGGCAAACGAGTGGCTGCGCAAGCCACCAATCACTGGCGCATAGCCAACACCCAGGCACTGCTGGCAAGATACGATAGGGCCCACTACGACCAGCTAGAAACCCTATTGCAACACCTCCCTGACCAGTACAAGACGCAGGCAAATTATCTTATTCAGGAGGGCAAATTAATCTCCAATGCGTCCATTAAGTGTGCCCTTGATGCGGCCGACACCGCCGCTAGGTCTGTTAACACCAGCGTACTCATCAGAAGGCATGCCTGGTTACGCATTTCAGGCTTCAAGCCAGAGGTTCAAACCACCATTTTAAACCAGCCGTTTAATCAGAACCAACTCTTTGGTCCGGCTGTAGACACGGCACTTGAAAAAATGAAGGACACTGACACTGCCAAATCAATGGGAGCATTGCAGTCTCCACAACAACGTGGCTCCTTTCGCCGCTCCTTCTACAGAGGAGGCTCTAGGAACACCAACACAGACAATTCCTCTTCTTACAGAAACACCACCCAAACATCTCCCAATAGGGTATACTTTAGAGGTGGTTACCGAGGCAACAACAGTAAGGGCAGAGGCCGAGGTAGTACCAACACCCGTACCTCCCCCACTCCTAAACTGTGACTTCCCTCCACTTCCCCCCGACCATTCCACTCCTGTTGGGGGACGACTAGCACAGTTCCTACCTGTCTGGAACTCCATTACAACAGACAGGTGGGTGAGACAAATTATCCAACATGGTTACAGCCTAGAACTTACAGCTGCCCCCCCAGACATACCACCCAGGCAGCGTCCAATGTCCGCGGACCATCTCATGCTTTTAAAGCAAGAAGTTCTTTCCCTGCTTCAAAAGCACGCCATAGAGCCAGTCCCTCTAAAACACCAGGGCACAGGGGTTTACTCCCTGTATTTCCTAATCCCCAAAAAGGATGGGACTCTAAGGCCCATTCTAGACCTCAGACCCCTCAATCAGTACATACATTCGGATCATTTTCACATGATCACTCTCCAACAAGTGCTTCCCTTACTACAACAAGAGGACTTCCTTGTCACACTAGACAGGGGAGCGACCCTTGACCTTGCCAGGTAGGTCGCTCCCCCACCACACAGCTCCGCCTGTGTTGTCTGCCCGCTGCTTCTGCAGGTAAGATCGCCCTCCGCTTGTGGCCCCGGTGCCCGTATTTCTTGCTTGTCTCCCCATTTTCCTTTCTGTGCCCCTCGCTGCCCCATTTGCGTTGTGCTTGTAATTTTGTCTGTTTTCTCCCCATTTTCCTTTCTGTGCCCCTCGCTGCCCCATTTGCGTTGTGCTTGTAATTTTGTCTGTTTTCTCCCCCTTTTCCTTTCTGTGCCCCTCGCTGCCCCATTTGCGTTGTGCTTGTAATTTTGTCTGTTTTCTCCCCCATTTTCCTTTCTGTGCCCCTCGCTGCCCCATTTGCGTTGTGCTTGTAATTTTGTCCGTTTTCTCCCCCATTTTCCTTTCTGTGCCCCTCGCTGCCCCATTTGCGTTGTGCTTGTAATTTTGTCTGTTTTCTCCCCCATTTTCCTTTCTGTGCCCCTCGCTGCCCCATTTGCGTTGTGCTTGTAATTTTGTCTGTTTTCTCCCCCATTTTCCTTTCTGTGCCCCTCGCTGCCCCATTTGCGTTGTGCTTGTAATTTTGTCTGTTTTCTCCCCCATTTTCCTTTCTGTGCCCCTCGCTGCCCCATTTGCGTTGTGCTTGTAATTTTGTCTGTTTTCTCCCCCATTTTCCTTTCTGTGCCCCTCGCTGCCCCATTTGCGTTGTGCTTGTAATTTTGTCTGTTTTCTCCCCATTTTCCTTTCTGTGCCCCTCGCTGCCCCATTTGCGTTGTGCTTGTAATTTTGTCTGTTTTCTCCCCCATTTTCCTTTCTGTGCCCCTCGCTGCCCCATTTGCGTTGTGCTTGTAATTTTGTCTGTTTTCTCCCCCATTTTCCTTTCTGTGCCCCTCGCTGCCCCATTTGCGTTGTGCTTGTAATTTTGTCTGTTTTCTCCCCCATTTTCCTTTCTGTGCCCCTCGCTGCCCCATTTGCGTTGTGCTTGTAATTTTGTCTGTTTTCTCCCCCATTTTCCTTTCTGTGCCCCTCGCTGCCCCATTTGCGTTGTGCTTGTAATTTTGTCTGTTTTCTCCCCCATTTTCCTTTCTGTGCCCCTCGCTGCCCCATTTGCGTTGTGCTTGTAATTTTGTCTGTTTTCTCCCCCATTTTCCTTTCTGTGCCCCTCGCTGCCCCATTTGCGTTGTGCTTGTAATTTTGTCTGTTTTCTCCCCCATTTTCCTTTCTGTGCCCCTCGCTGCCCCATTTGCGTTGTGCTTGTAATTTTGTCTGTTTTCTCCCCCCTTTTCCTTTCTGTGCCCCTCGCTGCCCCATTTGCGTTGTGCTTGTAATTTTGTCTGTTTTCTCCCCCATTTTCCTTTCTGTGCCCCTCGCTGCCCCATTTGCGTTGTGCTTGTAATTTTGTCCGTTTTCTCCCCCATTTTCCTTTCTGTGCCCCTCGCTGCCCCATTTGCGTTGTGCTTGTAATTTTGTCTGTTTTCTCCCCCATTTTCCTTTCTGTGCCCCTCGCTGCCCCATTTGCGTTGTGCTTGTAATTTTGTCTGTTTTCTCCCCCATTTTCCTTTCTGTGCCCCTCGCTGCCCCATTTGCGTTGTGCTTGTAATTTTGTCTGTTTTCTCCCCCATTTTCCTTTCTGTGCCCCTCGCTGCCCCATTTGCGTTGTGCTTGTAATTTTGTCTGTTTTCTCCCCCATTTTCCTTTCTGTGCCCCTCGCTGCCCCATTTGCGTTGTGCTTGTAATTTTGTCTGTTTTCTCCCCCATTTTCCTTTCTGTGCCCCTCGCTGCCCCATTTGCGTTGTGCTTGTAATTTTGTCTGTTTTCTCCCCCATTTTCCTTTCTGTGCCCTCGCTGCCCCATTTGCGTTGTGCTTGTAATTTTGTCTGTTTTCTCCCCCATTTTCCTTTCTGTGCCCCTCGCTGCCCCATTTGCGTTGTGCTTGTAATTTTGTCTGTTTTCTCCCCCATTTTCCTTTCTGTGCCCCTCGCTGCCCCATTTGCGTTGTGCTTGTAATTTTGTCTGTTTTCTCCCCCATTTTCCTTTCTGTGCCCCTCGCTGCCCCATTTGCGTTGTGCTTGTAATTTTGTCTGTTTTCTCCCCCATTTTCCTTTCTGTGCCCCTCGCTGCCCCATTTGCGTTGTGCTTGTAATTTTGTCTGTTTTCTCCCCCATTTTCCTTTCTGTGCCCCTCGCTGCCCCATTTGCGTTGTGCTTGTAATTTTGTCTGTTTTCTCCCCCATTTTCCTTTCTGTGCCCCTCGCTGCCCCATTTGCGTTGTGCCCGTATTTTTGTCTGTTTTCTCTCCCCTTGTACTTTGTGCCCCCGCTGCCTCTCGCCATTCCCGCCGCTGCGTCCTGCGGCCCCGCCCCCTGACTGCCCATTCGCTGCCCCTGCCTCCCGCCTCCCAGCTGCTCCTCCCTCCCACCTCCCCATAAATGGCGGCCGCTGTGCGGCCGCGCGCTGGCGCGCCGAAGGCGCGCTTAAGGCAAGCCCGTCTGCGCCCGTCCGCGACTGGACCGCGCCCAGCGCCAGAACCCCTGGATCCCACCGATGCAACACCACTCGACGGACCTACGACGCCGCCACCCTCACCGCACTCAATGCCGGCCGGAACCCTGCCTGCTACCGAGCCTCACCGAGACGCACCCACGGACCCTTCACCTGCCAAACCTGCCGATTCACCTGCCCCCGGACGTGCACCACCTCCGCCAAGTCGAGCACCAGCAGCAACCACCTGAAATGCATCCTGTTGAACACCCGCTCCGTCCACAGGCACGCCGTGGAACTCTGGGACCTGCTCGACGCAACAGCACCGGACATCGCCTTCCTCACCGAAACCTGGATGAACGCCTCCTCAGCGCCCGACATCGCCATAGCCATCCCGGACGGATACAAGATCACCCGGAGGGACCGCGTCAACCAGACGGGAGGAGGCATCGCCATCGTACACAAGAACACCATCCGCATCTCGACTAACTCCGACGAGACCTTCACCGCCGCCGAACACCTACACTTCCAGATACACACTGACCCCAAGACCACCCTCCGAGGCACCCTCATCTACAGACCCCGGGACCACGCACACTATTCAGCGAAGACATCGCAGACTTCATCAGCCCGCACGCCATGCCCTCCGCCGACTACATCCTCCTAGGGGACCTCAACTTCCACCTGGAGAACAACAACGACAGAAACACCACCGCCCTGCTGGACAACCTCGCCAACCTCGGACTCAAGCAACTGGTGAACACGCCCACCCACTACGCCGGCCACACGCTTGACCCCGTCTTCTCTTCCAGCAAGCACATCTCCTTCAGCCACGCCACCGGACTCCACTGGACCGACCACAGCTGCGTCCACTTCAGCTTCAGAAAGACTGCGACCCACCACCACCCGCAACAGGCTCCCCGCCGGAGCTGGAGCAAGATCACCGCCCGAGCAGCTCACCGCCTCCCTCAGCCAGAACACACCCACCAACACAACGGACCCAAACGAAGCAGCCAGCAACCTCGCCAAGTGGCTGACCGCCTGCGCCGACGACCTCGCACCACTAAAAACCCTCCCAGCAGACCCGGAAGCAAGAAAACCCCTTGGTTCACCAACGAACTCAAGGAATCCAAGAAGAACTGCTGCACTCTCGAGAAAACCTGGCGACTCGACCAGACCACAGACAACAGGACCGCCCTCAAGCACGCCACCCGTAAACACCACCAGATGATCCGTGCCACCAAGAAGTCGGCACTCAAAGAACGACTGGACAACAACGCCCACGACAGCAAGGAACTTTTCAGCATCGTCAAAGAGTTCTCCAACCCCGGCGCCGGAAACAACGACATCACCCCCTCGCAAGACCTCTGCAACTCACTCGCCGCGTTCTTCCACCGCAAGATCACCGACATACATAACAGCTTCGCACAAACCACGCACCCTACCGCCGAACCAACGCCCGCCACCACCACCCTCTGCAACTGGACCCCGATCAGCACCGAAGACACCACCCGCACGATGAACTCCATCCACTCCGGATCACCAACCGACCCCTGCCCACACCACGTCTTCAACAAAGCCGACGCCACCATCGCACCCCATCTCCGGGACATCATCAACTCCTCCTTCCACACCGCCACCTTCCCGGAGAGCTGGAAGCACGCCGAGCTTACCGCCCTCCTGAAGAAACCAACGGCGGACCCCACCGACCTCAAGAACTACCGTCCCATCTCGCTCCTTCCGTTTCCGGCCCAAGTCATCGAGAAGACCGTCAACAGACAGCTTGCCGCCTTCCTCGAGACGAACGGATCCCTCGACCCCTCGCAGTCCGGGTTTCGGGCCAACCACAGCACCGAGACCGCCCTTATCGCAGCCACCGACGACATCAGAACCCTAACCGACAACGGGGAAACAGCAGCCCTCATCCTCTTGGACCTCTCCGCGGCGTTCGACACCGTCTGCCACCGCACCCTAGTGAAGCGCCTCAGCAACATCGGAATCCGAGAGAAAGCACTGGAATGGATCATCTCGTTCCTCGCCGGAAGAACCCAGAGAGTCCGCCTCCCCCCGTTCAGATCCGAGGCCACCGAAGTCATCTGCGGCGTTCCACAAGGATCCTCACTCAGTCCTACCCTCTTCAACGTCTACATGAGCCCCTCGCAGCCATCGCACGCCAACACAACCTCAACATCATCTCCTACGCCGACGACACCCAGCTGATCCTCTCCCTCACCAACGACCCCACCACCACCAGAGCCAACCTACACGACGGGATGAGAGACGTCGCCGACTGGATGAGGAACAGCCGCCTTAAACTGAACTCAGACAAGACGGAAGTCCTCATCCTGGGCTCATCACCCTCCGCCTGGGACGACTCCTGGTGGCCCCCGGCCCTGGGCACCGCGCCCAAGCCAACGGACCACGCACGCAACCTGGGCTTCATCCTGGACTCCTCCCTGTCAATGACCAGACAAGTCAACGCCGTCTCATCTTCGTGCTTCAACACCCTGCGCATGCTCCGCAAGATCTTCAGATGGATCCCCACTGAAACCAGGAAGACCGTCACCCAGGCACTCGTCACCAGCCGACTGGACTATGGGAACACCCTCTACGCCGGAACCACAGCCAAACTTCAAAAAGACTCCAGCGCATCCAGAACGCCTCCGCACGACTCATCCTGGACATCCCCCGACACAGCCACATCACCGGACACCTGAAAGACCTGCACTGGCTCCCCGTCAGCAAGAGAATCACGTTCAGACTCCTCACCCACGCACACAAGGCCCTCCACGACCTGGGCCCAAAGTACCTCAACGACCGCATGACCTTCTACACGCCCACCCGCCAGCTACGATCAACCAGCCACGCCCTCGCCACCGTACCACGCATCCGCAGAACCACCGCCGGAGGAAGATCCTTCTCCTACCTGGCAGCCAAGACCTGGAACTCCCTCCCCACTCACCTTCGGCGAACCCTGGACCATCTCTCCTTCAGGAAGCAGCTCAAGACCTGGCTGTTCGAGCAATAACTTACCCCCTCCCCCAGCGCCTTGAGACCCTCCCGGGTGAGTAGCGCGCTCTATAAATGCCGTGATTGATTGATTGATTGATTGACCTCAAGGACGCCTACTTCCACATTCCCATACATCCTGCTCACAGGAAGTATCTAAGGTTCGTACTCGATGGACAGCACTACCAGTTCAAAGTACTTCCATTCGGAGTCACCACTGCTCCAAGAGTGTTTACCAAATGCCTTGCAGTAGTAGCAGCACACCTACGAAGACAGCAAATACACGTCTTCCCATACCTGGACGACTGGCTCATCAAAGCCAGATCATTCAACCAGTGTGTCCAACACACTCATCAAACTATACAAACACTACACAACTTGGGGTTCACAATAAACTACACCAAGTCTCACCTCCAACCATCCCATATACATCAATATCTAGGAGCCACAATAAACACTTCCACAGCCCTAGCTTATCCCAGCCCAGCCAGGATAGCCAGTATACAAACCCTCATCACCAGGTTTCAAATACAACACTCTCTCCCAGCCACAGTATTCATGCAACTAATCGGCATGATGGCATCTTGCATTTTCATCGTCCCTCATGCAAAACTTCAAATGCGTCCCCTACAAGAGTGTCTAGCGCACCAATGGAACCAGGCTCACGGACAACTTACAGATCTGGTGTTGGTAGACAGCCGCACACATCGCTCTCTGCAGTGGTGGAACACAAAAAATGTGTCCAAAGGGCGGCCGTTCCTAGAGCCTGTTCCACAAATAGTACTGACAACGGACGCATCACTCACAGGATGGGGTGCACACCTGTTAGGTCATACAACACAAGGCAAGTGGACCACTCAACAAAAGCTGCTCCACATCAATCATCTGGAGTTACTAGCTATATTCCTAGCTCTCAAATCCTTCCAACTCTACGTACAAAACAAGGCTGTCCTGATCCGAACAGACAACATCACAGCCATGTACTACATACAAAAACAGGGGGGGACACACTCTCCACAACTGTCCCAACTGGCACAGGACATTTGGAGGTGGGCCATTCTACAGAACATATACCTTCTAGCAGAACACCTACCAGGAGTCCACAATCAGATTGCCGATCTGTTAAGTCGACAGACACAACAGATTCACGAATGGGAACTACATCCACAAGTTCTTCTACTGTTTTTCCGCATGTGGGGCCAGCCAGACATAGATCTGTTCGCCACACAACAAAACGCAAAATGCTCAACCTTCGCCGCCAGGTTTCCACACCCGCAGTCCAAGGGCAATGCGATATGGATGAACTGGTCCGGCAGATTTGCGTACGCTTTTCCACCACTACCACTCCTTCCACTTGTGGTACGCAAGCTCCGACAACAGTCTCTAAAAATGATCCTAGTAGCTCCCACATGGGCACGCCAACCGTGGTTCACCACACTGCTGGAACTATCATTAGTCCCATATCAAAAACTACACCTCTCCCCATCAATGCTACCGCAGAGCCATGGAGAGATAAGGCACCCAGATCCATCCCAACTGAACCTTGCGATCTGGCTCCTGAAGTCCTAGAATTCGGTTACCTTAACCTACCGGCAGACTGTATGAACATTATTAAAGAGGCTAGACGCCCTACTACCAGAGCTTGCTATGCAGCAAAATGGAAAAGATTCGCTATTTTACTGCACTAACAATAATATCCAGCCATTACAGGCCTCCACGCAAAACATCATTTGCTACTTACTACATTTGCAAAGATGTAATCTTGCATACTCATCCATACGTCTGCATCTAGCTGCCCTTGCTGCTTACTTACAGAACAGGCAACACTTATCACTCTTTAGAGTCCCAGCCATTAAAGCCTTTATGGAAGGCCTTAAACGGATCATACCTCCCAGATTACCACCTTCCCCAGTGTGGAATCTTAACATAGTACTTACTAGGCTCATGGGACCACCATTTGAACCCCTGCATAAATGTGAACTTCAATTCCTTACATGGAAAGTCGCGTTCCTAATTGCAATCACCTCTCAGGAGAGTGAGTGAGTGAGATCCAGGCTTTAACTATACAAGAGCCCTTCTTACAAATACATCATAGCAAAATAGTTCTCAGGACAAACCCAAAATTCCTTCCAAAAGTCATTTCGCCTTTCCACCTTAACCAATCTGTAGAACTACCCGTGTTTTTTCAAAACCCAGATTCTGTAGCAGAAAGAGCTCTCCACACCCTGGATGTCAAAAGAGCCCTAATGTATTACATTGACAGAACCAAATCATTTCGTAAAACAAAACAATTGTTTGTAGCTTTTTCTCCACCACATAAGGGTAACCCCATCTCAAAAGCTGGGATTGCAAGGTGGATTGTTAAATGTATCCAAATATGCTACCAAAAGCCAAACGCACATTATCAATTCCCCTAGAGCGCACCCAACACGCAAACTAGGGGCTTCCATGGCATTCTTAGGGAACATCCCCTAGAAGACATATGTAAGGCAGCCACATGGTCTACAGCACACACCTTCACTAAACACTATTGTGTTGATGTGCAAGCCAAGCAACAAGCTTCTGTGGGCCAAGCTGTCCTTGGAACCCTTTTTCAAACTACTGCAACACATACAGGTGACCACCGCTAGGGGAGATACTGCTGTACAGTCTATGCAAAGTGTGAGCTCTGCAGCTCACATGCCTCGAACGGAAAATGCTACTTACCAGTATGCATCTGTTCTTGGCATGTAGAGCTGCAGATCCTCACACGCCCACCCACCTCCCCGGGACCTGTATGTGTTCCAGTCCTATCTTATTTAGATATACACACATGGACATCCTTTTCTACTAACTCCATCACTCCCCATTATGGCGAAAAACAATCTGAGGATGGAGTCGATGCCCATGCGCACTATTGTCCAAAGGAGGAGTCACCTATCACATGACTACAAAAGACTTCTTCGAAGACAACAACAAAGTGCAAGCATCCGAGCCCAACACCAGATGGCGATCTAATGCAAAGTGTGAGGATCTGCAGCTCTACATGCCAAGAACAGATGCCTACTGGTAAGTAGCATTTTCCTCTTTCGGCAACCGGCAGCCAGTGCAGAGAGATGATATGAGGTTTAGCAGATTCCCGATTATGAGCCTGCATCAGGAGTCGTGCAGCACAATTTTGGACCGTCTGCAATTTTTTAATGGTAGAGCAAGGAGAGCCTAAGTAAAGCACATTGGCATAGTGGACCCGAGAGAGAATCAAGGCTTGCACCAATAGTTTCCTAGCATTGAAGGGCAGAAGGGGTAGAATTTTCCTAATCCTTTTCAGGATACCATAACAGGTACCTGCCACCCTACGCGCCTGCTCCTTAAAATTCAGGTTGTGATCCAGCCACACCCCAAGACTTTTTATTTGATCTTTGGGGGGGGGCATGGCACCCAGACAATTTGGCCAGAGTATGCTGGTATTAATGTTGGTGGTCTTACCCAAAAACATCAGCTCGGTTTTGGCTGCATTCAACTTTAGGAAAGAGCCATCCATCCACGCGTAGACCATTTCCAAGCAATTGGCTAAATTGCTCTTAGTGTTGTCCAAATGATTTAGCGACACAATCAGCTAAGTGTCATCAGCGTAGGAAATGATCCGGACACCAAAAGGCTCAACCACCTTGGCCAGAGGGTGCAGATAAACATTGAAGAGCGTGGGGCTCAGGGAGGAGCCCTGTGGCACCCCACATCTCAAAGGCATGCTTTCAGAGATGCATTTGTCCTCAAAAACCTGAAATGACCTATCTACCAGGAAAGACTCAAGCCATTTGAGTAGAGTTCCTGTGACTCCTATCTCTCTGAGTCTTGCAATCAATAGTTAGTGATTGACCATGTCGAAGGCCACGCAAAGGTCAAGCAGTACAATAGCCGCGGACCCACCAACATCCAGAATCTTCCTGGCTTCTTCAACCACCGCCAATAAGGCCGTCTCTGTGCCTTGTTGAGGTCTAAAACCAGTTTGGGAAGGGTGGAGGCGTTCATTCTCCTCCAAAAAAGCGGAGAGAACGGAGTTGACATACTTTTCACTTATTTTCGCAATCCCTGGCAGGAGCGAGATCGGCCGATAGTTGGCAAAAACTTCAGGGTCTAGGGTGGGTTTCTTTAGAAGAGCTCTGACCATGGCCCGTTTCCATGAGGAGGGAACGAGCCCAGAGGAAAATGAGACCTTGATGAGGTCCAGAATAACTGGAGCAACAGTCGAAAACCTGGTTTAGAGTGGTGGGAGGTACAGCATCACTTGGGGAGCCAGATTTCAGACGGTCAAGGTGTGTTTTTAAAGATTTCATATCCATAGGGGGGATTGTCTCAATGAGAGGATCTAAAAATCGAGGTTGGTCATTTGCAGGGAGGGTATTTACGGAAACTGAAAGCGGGGGGAAAATAGAATAGATATCTTCAATTTTCTTATAAAAGAAATTTACCAGATTATTACAACGTCTTAAAGTGTTATCAGATGGCAAAGGGGCCGCAGGAGGCTTGAGAGATTTCGCAATTTTTAAAATTTTGCGGGGGAGTTATAAGCTGAGAATCTTTTTTTCATAGTACCCAGATTGGGCATTTCTGATTTCTGCCTTATAGGCTTTAATGGCTTCTCTATATTTAGATTTCTCAATAATAGAGAAGTCCTTTCTCCAGCTTCTCTCCAGGCGCTTACATAGTTGTTTCAGCTCTCTGAGCTTAGGAGAGTACCAGGCTAGACAGCGCACGTCTTTTCAATACTGACTTTGAAAACAGTGCAGTCTGGAACCCCTGCCTAATCCCTTATTAAGCTGACTATTTTGCTTAGAAAGGCTTGATCTTTGGACGAGGTGCACTTCTCGGTGGAAAACTGTTGTAAATCTGGAGATCAAAAGTGCATCAAAGAAGGCAGAAGAAAATGATTTCAATATACTCCAAATGTGTGAAGTGATCTCTTATTTGTTATTTAATTGATTATCAATCGTCATATTGTCATGTCATATAACAATGTCATATCCTGCAATATAAGTGACATGCAAAGAGTGCTTGTAGGGATACTTGACTAGTGTACAAAAGCACAAGTGTACCACAATTAAATTACTTTAACTATTTATAAAAGGACTGAAATAGAAATTACTCAAAAAGTAGGCTATCAAATTAGTAAAAGGAATAGTTAATGAATTTTGATGATGGGCTCAACTAGGTAGAGCAAGTTCTCTTCTAGAAAATGTGAATGAAGGGATTTCTCTATCCCAGCAAAGTCAAAATGGGTCAGCAAAGAGGTTGTTGAACAGTAGAAGAAAGCTAGGCACCAATAGGGAAAGGATATTGATACCCATGGTAAGTCAATAACAAGAAGATTCATCAGGACTCCGACTCCAAATACGCTCATTCCCTTCACTTTCAAGTGCTGGAGGAAGTCCATATCTGTCAGCCATTGATCTTCTAATGAGAAAAAGCAGAGACTGTGTTGTGACTTCTTATATTGTTTTGGAAATTGCTGCATCAGGTACGGAAGCAGGTTACTGTAACTGCAGGCAATCTGCATCGCATTCAGTCATTAAGGCGGACATTTTTAATATAATATTCCAGTTGAAAACAGCAAATTGCCTCAACTTTCTTGCTATGCCTATGCTGTTTTGTGGAGCTGAAGCTGAGACAGCTTCCCTGTAAGAGTTCTGTAGCTCTTTTAACAGTAATTTGAACATTTTGTGCACTATTTTCCAAAGTCTAGAGCGACGATTTGGTGTGTGAACATCTTTGCGAATGGCAACTTCTGTTCAATCTACAGAGAAGGTGGTATATCTTGAAGGATATGTGACCTCACCACTCCAGTGGGGCCATGGATCGACACAGATGACTCTGGCTAAAGGAAATATACCCCATATAAGGCAAGGGCAAAGAACAAATGGAGCAGAACCCCTGTCTCCCTCTGGTGATCAAATTGATATTGGGGACTGGCAAGTTTATTACCCTGAAAGTACGCCAAGATTTATTGATCTTAAAGAGTCTAATAATATCCAGGGTTCATGCAAGTGGGTTGGATACATGTCTCAGACATTTTTTAACTAAGGTGGTACTTGTTGGACCGGGCCATTCTGCAGGATCACACATAATTTTTGCCTTTCTTTGCTGAACCCGTTTTTTAAGCTTAGGCTCAGGTCAAAGCCAACCATCGCTTGGAGTTTACAAAGGAGATGATGGGGGTGATTTTTCCCACATTATGATAATGACAACCTATACATGGACCTACAAGAGGAAAATGGACAACTCATTTTTTGGCTCAACATCCTGCTACAGTGAGTCTGGTGGTACAGGCTCTCACTAGCAAGGCAAACCCCAATTAATTCCCTACAAACCCCCAGACAGGGAATTAAAGAGAATGGAGGCATTCAGGAAACTAATGTTCTCATTGGTCAGCCTAGCCTTAACATCAGTCAGTACCAGGTGCCTACTCAGACGTTACACACTTGCCTTCTGGGACATGTTCAGCCATATCTTGTCAGTGGTCCCTAAGGAGTTTTGGGTGTCCCTGGCTCAAACCTTTAAGAATGTTGCCAAATATGTAATTTGTGCTTGCCTGGACACCACGGATTGAGACAAGCAGTCGGCACTAGTGGAGTGCTCCTTTGCCTAGCGTGAATGAAGTCAATGGGCTTCTCTAGAGATCTTCATGCAGCCTTAATGAATACCCCTTTCGATGGATCTCGTGTCTTTGTTGAGAAGTCTAATTCTGCCCTTGAACCCTTCAAGGAGAGCCCTTCCACTGTGCATTCTCTGGGCCTTTCTACCCCTGCCTTGTTGAGGAAATTGTTCCTCAACAATTTCAACCCTTTCGGGGCAGCTCACAATGTTTTGTGTATGGACCGCTCAAGGTCCCCTGCCTGCAATAGCTGAACCAGTACTATCTGGGATCAGTCGGGCAATGTGCAGGTCCCAAGGCCACAGAAAATCCCATCCCCACTCCCCTACATCAGCTTCAAAACTGCTTTAGTTTGCTCTTAGTAGCACACAACCACCCTGTGGGAGGCATGATCAGACATTTCCTCCGATGGTGGCAAGCTCTTGCATCCAACAGATGGATCCTTCAGATTAGTTAATGGGACTATGCCCTTCCATTCCTTTCCAACCCATCCATCTTACACCAACATCTCAGCGGCCTTCAGAGAAGTACTTGTCCATCTTGGTGCAAGCCTGTCCAAAGGGGCCATAGAGCGGGAACCGGACGTGGAAATTAGTACTGGTTGTTACTCCCTCTATTTTCTCATGCCGAAAAAGGATGGAAGCCTGGATCCTATTTTAGATCTTCACCCTCTGAACCCCCACCTGCAGAAGAACAAATTCAAAATGCTTACATTGGCCCAGGTTCACTCTGCTTTGGATTGGGCATCTGGATGGTAGCTTTGGACCTGCAGGACGTGTACACTCATGTATCCGCCTGGTTCAAGGTAGGCTAGAAGCATTTTCAGTTTCTGCTGCGCCCCTTCTACCTTACCAGCACCCCGTGGGTGTTCATGAACATGATTGCAGTGCTCGCCATGCATTTTCAGAGGTTTGGGATACCAGTTGTCCCCTACCTCAATGACTAGCTGTTGAAAGCGGGCTTGCCACAGTTGTAGACCACCTCCAGATGATGGCTAACTTCCTGACAGTGCTGTGCTTCGCAATCAACGGTACGAAGTTACACCAGACTCCTTCGCAGAAGCTTCATTTGGATTCTGTGCAGTTGAGGGCCTTCCATACCTTCAGCGACATGTCCATGGCATTCAGGCTATGCTCCAGATGTTTCAGCTTTGTCCCTGGGTTTCAGTGAGAGTAGCTCTGAGGCTTCTTGGCCTCCTGCATCCTGCTGGTGGATCTGCCAGGTGGCTTATGTGGGCTCTGCAGTCGAATCTGAAGTTCTGTGGGTCCAGCATCAAGGAAACCTGCTGGACTCCATCCAGGTATCGAAGGAGACTGCAAAAGATCTGCATTGGTGGCTGCTCAAGCGCATTTAGACTAAGGGAAGACCCCTCTCCCTAGCCCACAAAGAGGTGATGAATGCATCATTGCAGGGCTGATGGGGTCATCTTGGAGAGATCAGAGGTTTCTGGTTTCTAATGGAAGCCTGACTCCACATCAATCTGTTGGAGTTCTGGCAGTTTGACTGGTGTAGAAGGCCTGCCTTCTGTCCATCAAGGGGATCCTTGTGCAACTGGGTCTGCGCAGTCTACACCTCCATTAATGTAGATTTATTGCAGGCAGTTAACTGTGTTTGAGCTACCTCATGAGGTAGCTCAAACACAGCATCCTTCCACATAGTTCATTTAATTCGCCCAGAGGGTCACATTTGTGGCCAGGTGTGGAGCCCGCAACATAGACCCATTGCAGGTCTTATTGTCAGATGTTTTATTTTTTATTTTGTCTTTTGCCCAGCAAGGCATTTGCCAGACCAACCATCTTTGTTTAAATCACCAGTTGCGATTAAGTTTATAAAAGGTTTAGCCCATGTTTCCTCCAAAACAGTTTTTGATAGCACAGTGGGGTCTCAGTTTGGACTTTCCCCATGTATACTCCTTTAGAGTCGATGCTCATCTGCTCACTAAGTCTTATGACTCTCAAGGCATTCTTCTTCATCGCATTCACTTCAGCTCATCAGGCGAGTGGGCTTCAAGATCTCTGGGTGCAGCCACTTTACGCCACTTTTTACCCAGATAAACTGGTGTTGAGGACCAGGGTGGCGCAATCCATCATCCTCCCAACATTTTTTGGAGGTGGACGATCAGCTTTTTGTGGGGTTCTTTGGGGCAAAATAAGGTAAGGTGGTATAGAAAAGTACTTTGTCACACTAAATACCATTCTACATTAAGACGTGCTACGCATTGGCCAAGAAGCAGTTTCCAGAAGGTCTGAGGGCTTATTCCACCAGGGCCGAAGCTACCACCACTGCATTGGCATGCGGGGTGCCTCTCCTTGATATCAGTCAGGCTGTGACTTGTGCATTATTGCACATGTTCATGAAGCACTAGTGTCTTGACAGCCAGGTCCACAGACCTTCCATCTTGACAGTACTGCTTTAGTAGCTATTCTAAAGGTGGGCAATGTGCTGCTTGAAGTATCCATCAGAAAAATAAGTTAATTACCTTTCGTTATACTTAGGCTGTCCGGTTTTAGGTTTAAACCTATAATAACTGATAAAACCCCACCGAGAGGGAAATAGCCCTCACCAGTGTAAATATATAAACACTGAAAAAACACCTGTATAACCACAAACTAAATGTCATTCAAAGAAAGGAAAAGGAGAGTGAAAGAGTCATTTGTTTTCTTCCTGAAGTGCCCAATACAATGTAACATTGTTATACAAGGTAGCAGCAAGAAAGACTGGGCCAACATTATTCTGCTTGAGTTTTGTTGTTTAGGGATGTCAATAAAATATTGTTTCTTCCTTTTGATTTTTTCAGTTTTGTGGTCTTTGGTCTAAAGTTGCATGGTTTAGAAGCATGTTTTAGGTCTCGTTTAATTATTTTATAAACTGTATAGAATCAGGAAATATCATATTTGATATTTTGGCTGCATTTGATTCTTTCACTGATGGGTAAAATGGCTGGTTTCATAAGAATCTTTCCCAATATGTGCCATCACATTTACCCACAGAGAATGGGTAAAAACCCTTGATACATCAACCCCCAGTTTCTAGTGAGTCAGTATTGATAGTATGTGAATTGCCAACACCTCAGGCTTTAAACATTCAATGCAAGGTATAGTGACAAGTATATGTGAAAAGAGTTCTACCACCAAGCATCTGGGATAGTGGAAAAAACATGACACCAGACTTTTGGAAAACATGGAATGTAGTGTCACTTGAAATGCTGCTGCAGAAAGGTTCTTTCTAAGTTCAACAAAGATTGGAGTGATATTGTTTGTATTTGCAGTGATTAAGCTACGTCTATGAAAAAGTTGTTTGATGACCTGTCAAAACTGATACCTGAGCTGAAGTGCTTCCCTGTAAGAGATCCTTGCCACTTGTTAGATGTTATGCTGAAAGCATCCTTACAATCTTCAGAGTTAATGAAGGGTGCTTTTGACTTTTTAGTCCATTTTGATGCACTGTTTTGTTATGCGCTGGAACTAAAACGCAAATATTTCTCATTTTGTGCTTTGTATGGCATCAAAGAAAGAGTCATCCCAATTGTGTCACTTACACGTAGCTGATGGTTCTCAGTCCAAGGGAAGAGGCTGTGAATGCTATATTATCCATGTGGCAACCGTTTACAGACTTTTTGATGAGTAATGATGCCAAAGGCAAGAAATGTGAGGATCTTTGGTCACATATTGATAGTGATGTGAAAAGAAAACTCTACTGTATTCTTTTATTTTTACAGGAAAACATAACTGCTGTAGTAGACATAATAAAAAAATTTAAGTCTGAAAATACTCTTGTCTGCCAAGTGTTCAGTATAATTGGTGTAGACGTGAAACATCTCCTTGAGAGTAGGCTGGGCGACACCTTTAGTGAATTTGGCACTGCAACATGTTCCAGTGCTTGCCACTTGGTAAGTAAAGCAATGTTGAAGAGAAATTCAGGAGCTTTTATTTTACAATGTATGAGAAATGGCTTGCAATGATGCATAGAAATGTCCCTTCACTAACCATGGCATTTGAAGTCAATGAAACCTCACTGTGGTACTCTGTACAAGTTCTAGATCCCTTCTGTAAAGGGAATCTTCTCCGTAGTTTCAAACGTGCCGCTTCATTTTTGACCGCTTCAATAACTGAGGGCATAAGCCCCCAGTTTAATGCAAATGTTGCAGAACCTGCCCAGAGAATCGCAATCTTAAAGTGCACCAGTATTGGCATGGAAAGCTATGTCAGTGGCCAGAGTTAGCAAATTGTGTACTGGCTGTTTTGGCGTTGCCTGTCGCAAATGCCAATTTTGAGAGGGCCTTTTCACAGAAAAAAGTTTACATGAGAAGGAAAGAGCGAGCGCACATGACCAAAGACTTACTGAAGAAGTATTGTATGGTGTACTACAATAAGTTTGATTTGCAAAAATTTATTTGGACCTTGTATACACTGTACATACGCTGTCTATATACCATGCACTATCAGTGCAGAAAGCAAGCAATAATAAAAGCAAAACGTTCCATAAACACCGGAAAAACACTGTTTCTGTTTTTAATGGAGTGAAAATGTGTAACCACTGTTTTTTAAGGTATTGAAATCACTTGAAAACACTGGAAAAAACCCCACCAGAATTTACCAAAAATAGAAACTGAAAACAGGAAAGCCTAGTTACACTCTTTCTGGTAGATAATCTAATCACAGATTCCTCACTGCCCTCCCTTCTCCCCGTTCTGTTCAATGGTCTCTTTCCATCCAAAAAGGCCCTAACTTGGAGATCTGCACACTGGTATCTCTGATTGGTTTTGTGCTCCACATTCGAGGTTGCGGACAGAGCCATGAAACTGATGTCAGTTTGAAGGAATGGTGCCTATATGCGTCTCCACACCTTCACTTCTGGGGTGGAATTGGAATCACTGTCGAGCCACATAGCGCCAGCTGCTGGCACGCATGAGCACTGCTGTGAAAACCTTCCGGATCCAGTCTGGCACCTGGAGATAACTTAGTTGAAGAATCTGCTATCAGAGTATCCACCAGAAAGAGCGTTGTCAAAGGTAAGTGACTTGTTCAACCGCGATGTAGAGCAATGCTGGTTTAATGTAGTGAGGAGGAGTGCAACCACAGAATGGAACACAGCAACAGTTAGCGGAGAGCTTACTATAATATGTTCAGATGCTTCAAGAAGATTTGCACTAGTTGCCAGACTGTAAACCAGATGAGAGTTCAGCTGCAACTGGATCCAAAGTCGGGTAAGAGGCTGTGGGCATTTTCTTATCCCCATGGCTTTGTACCAGCATTCCAAACGCAAACCTGTTTAGTCCATGACAATAGAATGTAAAAGGTTTAGCATAATCGGGGAGCAATAAGGCAGATGAGGAAGACCATGTTTGCTTTATTTTTACAAATGCATTTTTGGTTTCACTAGACCACTGCAATTGTACACGGGTGCCTTTTAGAATAAATTCCTGGGAAGGCTTGGCCATTTCAGCGTAACCCAAAATCCATTGTCTGCAATAAAGCCCCATTCTAAAAAAATGTATATTCCTGACAGTTACCAGCGGAGCAACTGAAGAATGGCACAGCTGAAATCTCATGGCCAAGTATTGCACTGGGGGAAGAAAAACTGCAGGTTTTTCCTTTGACGTCTCTTTCTCCTGTAGGAAAGTGCCCCTTTTTGCATGGTTGCCCCCACTTTTTGCCAACTGGTGATGTACATTGACTGAGTGTGCCCTGGTGATCCAGCGGTAATTTCGCGGTAATTTCTCAATGCAAAACATCATTTACCTCTAGTTTTACCGCTTTAAAGGTGATGGACCTTTGCCACCGTGTATCACTTTCAGGAGACTTTACATAAACATGAAAAATCAAAATGCTATTAATATTTAAGCCAATAAAGAGTTGTGAGTATTTTTAAAGGGTTTTATTTTCTAGTCAAAACTTAAGTTTCTCTGACCCTTTATTCATTAGTCAAATATCAATCCGGTTACAGAATTGAAAAATAGGAAAAATAGAATTAAGACAAAACATATTATAGATTGCATACAAAACACGCCATAAAGAAAAGGGAATGAGGCATAAAATGTCAGTCAGAACTCTTTAAAGAGTTTCAGGAAAAATATAATTCAAGAGTGAGTTTTGCAAGCCTAATCAATAATTAGCAAAAATCTCCCATAAAGAGAAATAAATGCATAAGACAAATAAATCTTTTCAAAACCAGTTAGTCAAAAGCATGGAACTTAAAGTTTTAGCATCAAAATCTGTCCTGATCTCTCAGCTGCTCTTTCTCTGTGTTCGCCTGTTCATCTCTGCCTCTCTGTCTGACATAGAGGAGCTGCTCCTAAAAAGCCCTCCCTTCACAAGACCACAGAGGAATGTGATCTGCCTTGCCAAGAATATGGCGTGCAAGGACTCTCTGAAAAAATATGAGCAAGGCGCCCTCCTCCCTCTGTGTCTCCTCGGACGCAATCTCCTCCCAGGCTGCACCCGCAACGTTCACGTACCTAACCCAAATGATGTCTGGTCAAATCTGCTCCTTCTCCTCTCCCCCTAAGACTGACACGCCCCCTAAGAGGTCATTATTTATACTCTAATTCTTGGCTGACTATACTAATAATGTTGCAGTTTCAGTAGAAACTCTCACTGTGATTGGTTAGCATAGGTGACATGAGGGTCTCATCATCCTGTTCTCTTTGCAAATCCAACTCACCAGTTTTAACAACAGAAGCGTTAAGGCTTAATACAGTCATATGTTTCACCATCAATAATTATACAAATATTGCAACATTTAAGCAGAAAAATGTATCAGTCCATTTCCTTCTCGCTTTCCCATCGCATGCAGGGATGACACTCTCCCACAAACATTGGTACATTGGCACGATGACAAGAGTGTGCAGTTCATTGTGGCCTTGACCCATGTGTCTTCACTTGAGGCACTTGGCAGTTCATGCAGCTGGCACAATCTTCTGCGCATGCGTCTCTCATTCAGCACACTGCTAACAATTCTCAGCCATGCTGGATTCCTAGGCAGCCATTTTTATTGTGGGCCCAAATATATACTAAAGTAAAAAGAAACACAAAAGAATATTTATTTATGAAGTAAAGCCCATTATGTTTTCCTCCCCCATACTAGTACCCTGTATTAGTTATTACTTAGCAAAAGCTATTAGTTTAAAGCCGCTTTTCTATCATTTGTGCACCACATGCAAAATGTGCAATGTACAACATAGCATAAACATGTACCAGTGCAAATTTTCAAAGCGCAAAGAGTTAATACATACTCATAGCAACATGCTCTAATGTTTTAAATAGCTTTTCATGCAAAATGCGTTTGCCCCACGTGTAGTGTTGGTGCATGGTTGATTAATTAATACACATTATGAGAAAGATGTATTATGAACTGAATATGCATTGTCTAAATATGCAACAAAGCCAAAGTCTCTTGAGACGGGAACAGGGAGTGTTGACTACATGGAAAAGGAGCTGGGAGGAGAGAACACACATTCCATTCTTAACTTCAAAGCTAAAGAGGCCACAGTGAGCCTCCTAAAGGAAACTGAAATCACGAATTTTCTACACTGCAAAAACACATGTTAATTCAGCACAATTATGTGCTACTTTAAAAGCAAAAAAAAAAAAACATTCTCTAAATGAAATGTACATTCTATAGTGAGGTTAAATCTAAACTAAACACATTAAAGATCCATGATTAATTAATTAAGCATGGTTTTAAATGAAAGCATTTCAGACTGAAAGCATTTTAACCAGGCCTCATTTCATGTCTTTCACTTTGCATGCACCAAAAGTGCCATTTTAAAATGCAGTCTGTCTGAAACACAAAAATAAAGCAATGCCTGAATCCAGATGAAATCTGAGCTACATCACTGGGTTCCAGCCAACCAGGTACCCAGGGCCTATGTTCTTTCCCTAAAACTGTACTGTTGCAAAACCCAGTTGGCAACTCTCTGGCCACATGTAAGTCCCTTGTAAAAGGTACTTTGGTACCAAGGGCAATGTAACCAAGGAAGACCTCTAAGGGCTGCAGCACTTATTGTGCCACCCTTAGAGGCCATGTACCCTTTCTCACACATACTGCCATTGCAGGCTGCGTGTTCTGGTACAGAACAAAGTGAAGAGTTGACATGCCTACAATCCACTGCCCTGGCATAGGTAAGTCACTCCTCTAGCTGGGTGCAGTATACCAGTGGTGAGGGTACAGGTGCATGAGACCTGTACCCCTACAGTGTCTAAGTCAATTCTTAGACATTGTAAGTGCAGTAATGCCATAAAGAGTATATGGTCTGGGAGTTTGTCATTACGCACCCCACAGCACCATAATGGCTTTACTGAAAACTGGGAAGTTTGGTAATAAACGTCTCAGCACATTAAGCCCACACTGATGCCAGTGTGGGACTTAATGAAAATGTCAGGAAGTGCCAGACAGTAAAATGCCACTGACCTTAGGAGCCAACCAGCGGGGACGATGGTCTGATGAAAGTCCCCCTACTCCCTTTAGTGTAAACTCCCACAGAGTACTATCACACTGCTCTGAGAGGGAACACTCTGGGGGAAAAGGGGAATGGATAAAATAATAAATGATGCTGCAGGGACCGGTGTCGTCTTGAACCTATTTCTGGTCAAACTTGTAGGTATATCTTCAGAAGTAAAACCACCCAAAAGGAAGGTACTGTAGGTAGGAAAGAAGAGAGAAACGTGAGGTATAGTTCTTTTGAAGACTTACACAACAAACCATTGATATGCGCGTGACTATCAAACGTACTTACAAGCAACCATATGAACTCATCCTGACTGAAGCAGTACTACTACTTCTAATAGAGAATCCTTTGTGACTGAGTGGATTAATAGTCATCCAAGAACAGCGTACAACTCTCTTCCAAAAAAAGTAATGCAAAACAAGAAAAAACCTAATGTCAAGCCTCCTACACTCTACAGCGAAGTCCTAGTTTAGACCATAACAAGGTAAAGTCTCGAGAATCAGATTAAAATGTACAAAGAACAGTCTTATTTCGGGAGCCAATCCAGAGCGCCCCTGCTTACACTTTAGAAAAAGGAGAATTCCAAGCTTGTTCGCTGTTAAGGATCACTGCATATCTGCAACTTGTTCGCTGAAGGCGTAGCAATACGAGTGATCAACTGTAAGCATTCAAAGTAACGCAACAAAATCCAAGGCTCATACGCTGTTATAACTCACAGCGTAGCGAGTCATCAATGCTGGCGGAGCGATCCTTCGCTTCTCCCCGTCTCCGGGTCAGCAAACAATACCTCTATTTCGTAGAGCTGACGGACGCTCCACGAGGACAGTTCCATGAACATCCAACTCCACTTCAACGGATACCTTAAGTCGTATCCAAGTGCCACGCTGGATACGATCTGAAACGGCAAGGCAATCGATCCATAAGGAACACAGGAACAGCAGGAAAATCCAACCAGGAAGTGAAATTGTCAACCCCGACCTCAGGAAGGGGAGGGCATTTATAGATGACGGGAACCAGGGCTACGTCAGGTTTTCTTTTCCGCCCTGTATCGCAAAGACTTCTGGGATTTGTAGGCACCCGATAATCGGATTTTCAGGCACCAGTCTCCCCCCAGTCACACCATGATATAGAAAGGGTAGGAAAGCCCTATGTGTATGCTCTGATAATCCCTCCACCCCTAGCCTCCGGTGGATAATCATGACAGAAAAATGCTCTTAGAGGGCATCTTAGAGAGGCCCCCTGAAAAACGGCCTAACTCTAGTGTCCTGGCTCAGTGGCTGCTCGCCAGCTGCCACCACCAGACATGTTTCTGGACCCCTGGGTCGAGAGCCTGGCGCTCTCGAGGTCCTGAAACAAAGCACATCCTGGCACAAGATGCCAAGCCTCCTCCCCCAGGATGGGCAGGGTCCACGAAGGGGAAGCTTCAAAGGCTTCCCGCCTTTGTAAGCTACCCCAGCCATTTGCTGCTCCCAGCAACTGGACCCCACCGGTTTTGACCCCCACTTTGGGCGGGAGAATCAGCGAGAAAACCAAGTTAGGAGGAGAGGTGTTCCCACCTTTGCCAACTCCATCCCTCAGGTGGGGGAGGCGAGGTGAAGCACAACTCTCAGTCCCCGCCATCTTGCAGATGAGGGGACCTAGCCAACCAGAGTGAGGCATATGCCCCCTCCCACTGGAGGGTGGCATAATAGGGGGTGTACCCTCTCCAAGGAAGGGACCCATTGGTCCCTACCTGTACTGCCCTTAAATTTAGTATTTAGGGGCAACCCTGAACCTTGCCTCCTCAGACAAGAAGAAAGGAGAAGAAGGACTGAAGAGCTGTGCTGAAGAAGAGGAGGACCCCAACTGACTTGGCCCCAGCCCTACCGGCCTGTCCCGACCTCGACCGACTACAGCGAAATCCCGGTGTGTCCTGTAGCCAGCAGCCCCCAAGAACCCGAAGGACCTGCCTTCCCAAACCAGAATTGGTCTCCCTTGAGCACCGTATTTGCTCACCCACAGTCTCTGGCTCCGGCCAAATCTTCGAGTCTGCACCCGACACCCACGGCTAGAGTTCGAGTGGCCCAACACCACGAGGAGGTCTCCCTGGCGACCCTGACCTGGGATCTGGTGATCCCTGGCCTGCCTCAAGTCTGCAACCGACGCCTGCAGACCCTTTCTGGAGGATCACCTGACCGGAGCCGGTAAGAGAAACCCAACGCCAAAAGACACCCCTGCACTTGACGTCCCACGGCCTTGGGTGGACCAACCGACGGTGTCCCGGCATCTCAAGACATCCCCACTTACCTCTCCAACTGGTGGTCGCCTCCAGAAGATCTTCGTCCCCGAGCCTGCAGTGTTTGTTGCAACCGGAGAATTCCCATTGACACCAACAGGGCACCCGATGCCAAAACAGCACCCTGCACCCGGCCGCCCCAGTGCCGCTGTGGGTACACCTTGGGTGCTAAATCAGATCCCCCTTTGCCCTGAGCCTAACACCAGGAGCTTTGCTCCCACAACCTTGTGGCCTGCTCGTGAGCAACCACCAACCGGAGGCCACCTATCCCCATTGGATAACATTGGGCCTCAGCACTCTGCACCCGGCCGTCCTAGTGCCACTGAGGGTGCTTTGAGTGCATCCTTGACCCTGTGGGAACCCTTGTTCTAACCCCAGAAAACCGACTCCCAAACCGAAGTACTTATCGTTAAACCGATAACATGGTGTTCTCCCATAGGACTGCATTGACTGCGTTCTTGTGAAAATTCTTGTGTGTGGAGTTGGTTTGTATGAAAACCCTAAGAAACTGCATAAATGTAAAAACTGAATTACGTACCTTTTGTCTAGGAAATGTCTCAGTGTGATATCTAGGCATATCACACTGATTAGCAAAAGTAACTTAAAAAGTAATCCAAGAAGTAATGTACACAGTAATCTACATAGTAACTGAAAAGTAATTTTGGCTGTTGACTTACCTGTAAATCAACCAACTGCATTTTATCCTGCATTCAACTGTGATTCACTGCATACATATTGCAAAGTATTATTCACTTATCTGTACCAGGCCTGGTTCTAAAAATAAAAATACAACTAAATAATATTTTTATACAAACAAAATTGGTGAGTTCAGTCTTTGAGTGTGTGACATCATTTCTTGCCTGAGTGTGTACAATAAATGCTTAACACTACCCTCTTATAAAGCCTTACTGCTCGCCCACACTACCACAAATAGAGAGTAAGGTATTATCTACTTTTACCTCTGCCTATCTTTGGGGTTCCACTGGACTCTGTGCACACTGTACCTTACTTTGGTATAGTATATATAGAGCCAGCTTCCTACAGCCTTCTTAGTTAATTCTGTTAGGAGATAGAGTGATCTAGAGTAAAAGATGCCAACAGTAAATTGTCAACCTATTGGATCAGAGTAGATTCCCGGGGAAAACTAACTTGTCCAAATCATTTTTTAGAGCTTTTAGAAAGATGGAGGAAGACTTTAAATCTTTGTGGCAGACGAATCCATGAAAGTTGGGACCGTCAGAATGTGAATGAGAAGAGATACTGACTCTCCTCATGTATGGGAATGGAAAAGAAGGCAGAACAAAGATCAACCTCAGCGAACCAGTTAGTGTTGGCAGGTATGAATAAACGAATGAAGTAGGGTTGGGAACCACATGGAAGCTAAGGATCACCACATTATTTAAAATTGTAAGATCTTAGACGAACCTGTATAGCTTGGCTTTTGTCGCTTTGTGTATCAGAAAAATGTGGGTGTTACATCTATCAACAGTGGGTACTAGAACCTCTTCCTTGATCAAATCCAGTATTACAATGGGGATATTTTCCTCAGCATCTGGTCTTAGCAGGTCTAAGTAAATGAATTACTAGTTGTGGTGGATGAGAATCCACCACAAGTAAAAAGTCACAAACGTGTTAGGTTCAGTTTAACGTTTCAGTATATTGAACGTGACCTCAACCCCTGGTAGCTAAGGGACAAGCCAAACAGGTTAACATATAGAAAATGTGTAAAACATTTAGAAGTATCAAAACGGTTAGAAAGTCAAAAACACAACACAATCAAAATCCCACTCTAATTTATAAAAATAGAGTAAAATGTAATAAGCAAAATAACACCAAAATGCTAAAAATGTAAAAGATTTTAGGATAAATTACATCAAAAAGCATGAAAGCGGCTGGGTCTTAGAAGACTGCACCACCTGAACTAGTCACTATGTAAACAAAAGATATTGCCCACCTCAAATGATCTGCCACTTGTAGACCACAAAAATGAATATATAAACTAGTTGGATGAGAGGCAATATATGCACAGACACAGTTTGTACAATAAAAAGCACATCAATAAAAAGATTATCAGCAGAAAGTCGTTTCTGGTCTTTTATTTCCAGATATACTTGATATGCAATTGATGAAACCAGCCAACGCGTTTCGCCCAAACATGGGCTTCTTCAGGGCATTAAGGTAGAGATAGAAGTCAGATCCTCAGTAACTGGATCAAGAACGAGAAATAAATCCGTTGTTTTAATGAAGAATTCTCGTGGTGGAGAACAGTTCTGTATTTAAACAAGGTACCGTATAAAAATAATAGTCGAGAGATCGATCAAAGCCGTGTCCGGAACGCGTCCTGACCAAATTGATGGGTCTGTCGGCAACACTGCATTAGATACAAGTGTTTAAAGAGGCAATGTTGCATATTTTTTGGTGCCCCTCTGGCTTGCCTTCATGCTTCATTGAGCTGAGGAGACCTCCAGTCAGCTTACTGCTGTCAGAAACATCCAGCTACAGACTACTTTTCGACCTCTGTTTTGGGGGCCGTCAATTTCTCAGCTAGCGCCAAGACCCACACCATTTCATCATGCATTGGCGCCAGCAACAAGTGATCGCACTCAGAAGTGAATCCACGTGCACCCATCTCAACCTCAAGCCTAGTCAGTCTCTGAAGGCACGCTTCCACTGCTGCAATGTTTTTCAGACCCCGAACAACACATGATGACGATGGAGATGATGAGTCTCAACTCTTTGATGAGGAGAACTTCTTTTTGGACCTCCAAGAGGCCAGTGGCTGGACATATCCCCTGACACTGACCTCATCTTCCCACCTGGGCCACCTATGGAGGAATCGGCATTCTTTGCCATTTTCCTCGCCCTCCAACTAACTTTTAGTAGAGATCAAAACATATGTCCTCACAGAGGTTCTGTAGCCACGGTGAACTTCATCAGAGTTGCTCCTCCCCTTCAACAAAGCCCTCAAAGAGTCCTTACAGGGTATTTGGGCAAAACCAGGGGCTTGTCTTCCTGTCAACAATTAGGTTGCTAGAAGCTCCAGAGGACGCATCTTTCCTCCTCCAGCAACTCATACCAAAACGTCTAGTAGGTTTCACCTAATTCCTTCCCAACTACACCTCCAGACACAGTCCAAATGAATGGGAGCCTTTGGGAAAAGGATGTTCTCCTCTGCCAGCCTTGCGCTTAGATCCATGAAGTCAAGTTGCCTCCTGAGATGGTACTAGCACATGTTTTATGGCCTGGTGAGCATCATCATGCTCGCGGTCTTTGATTACCTCCAAGCCAATCTGCTTGAGGTCATGCAAAATGGCCAAGATGCTGTGAAGTAGGTCATTAGGTCAGTTCTGCACACTACTTGTCTAGATCAGTTGGTACCAATCACGCATGGATCAGATTGACTGGCTTCTCCAGTGATGTCAAAGTATCACTTATGGGCATGCCGTTCGATGGTACCAGTCTCTTTGGAGAAAAGGCGGACTTTTCCATGAAGCGTTTTAAAGAGCGTAAGTCTACAACACGCTCCCTCTGCCGTTTATACCTGTGCGGCAGTTTCTCCAACAACATCTCATTTTTCAAGGCTTCAGAAGCGGCATACAACAAAGGCCACGTCAAAACCTTCTTCATCCACAACAGACCCTTTCGGGATAAAGGTTGGGGATCCGGCTGACAGTGTCCAGTCCCTCAGGGGCAATGCACTGCCCAATCCACTGCTGCAAAAACTCTTTAGTCTGCCCTTGATGGCACATTATTACGTAGTTGGAATCAGGTTGTTTTCTGATGGATACATCTGCCTGTGGATTCCTCACCTTTTGAATATCCCCCTGCGCCAGCATTCCGCGGAAATTTTTCCTAGCTCTCCACGCCGACGAGGTCGTCACGAAGCCATGGCTCCGCACGCGGCCCCGCATGACGTCACCGGAACTATAAGAGGACCACGTCGGCGTGATGACGTCAGTTCCCTTTTTTCCGCGCTGTCGACGCAAACGGTTTTTTCTGGGACTCTCCATACTTTCGACTGGATACTTTGTTTTTTTAATTGTATCTTTCTTACTTTTGGCATGTCTGCCCCGAGGAAGTCTGGCTTTAAGCCCTGTAAGGAATGCGGGGGACATATGTCTATTACGGACCCGCATGAAGACTGTCTGTGGTGTTTGTCGTCTGACCACGACGTCGAGGGCTGTTCTTCCTGCAGGAAGATAAACCCGAAGGCTCTGAAGGAGCGGGAGGCCAAGCTGTATATGGCCAAGGCAAGAGAAGAAAAAAGGGGTCGGAAAAGGTCCAAGTCTTCGACTTCGCATGACTCCAAGAGAAGGCATAAGAAGAAGAAGAGACATACTTCTCGGCGCCGTTCAACAAAGGCTGTGGTTTCAAGATCGCCTTCTCCGGCGCCTCGACGTCGAGTTAAGGACTTTATCTCTCCTTCTCCATCGGCGTCTCCTCAGGCGACTCCGGTTCATTCCCCGTCATACCAAGGGACTCCGGAGCGTTCTCCGGCGCCGAGAATCTCTCCGGCTTCAGAGGAGGTGTCGAATCCGGCTGATACAGAGATGCATTCGGCTCCTGCGGCTCCGCCTGTGGCTCCAGCGGCTCCGTTTTCAGAGGTGCCTCGTATGGATTTTGAGCCGGACCAACTTCCTCAGTTCCCGGCCCCGGGTTCAGACCCGTCACGCTTTCTGAACGCTATGTATGGCGTTTTCGCCAGGGCCTCATACCCCTCTGGTGCACCTTCGGGTCCCATGGGTCCTATGGCATTTAATTTGGGTGTGCCTCAACAGTACCCACAGGCCCCCTTTGTGCCCTTCATGCCTGTGACGCCGTCCTGGCATTTTCCGGCTCCGAGGATGTCGACGCCGATGGGGGAATCCCCGGCTCCATCTCGGGTAGATTCACGGATTCGAGCGGCGCCGGTTACGGCCATAGATCCTCCTTCGACGCCGCTCCCGGAGTCATCGACGCCGCGCGCGGCGCCATCGACGCCGAAGATGCGCTCGAGGAGAGAGGCGCAGAGGTTGTTGGAAGAGGAGCAGTACCAGTTGGAAGAGAGGGAGGAAGGAGAACTGTATGATACAGAGGATGTGTTTGAGGACTTGTGTGAGGCAAGTGGACTTGATGTTTTTCCTGAGTGGGACTTTGTTTCTCAGAAGACTTCCCCCTCGAAAGAGGTTGTTCCGTACCATTCTGTGATCAGGAAGGCTGCGGAACTTTTAGATTTGCAACTTCCTACGGCGGAGTATAAGCCTAATCTTCTAACAGAGGTACTCCACTCTCCATCCTCGGTGGTTGAACCACTCTTACCCTTTAATGATGCTCTAACTGAGCCGATACTTGGTTTGGCGCAACCCTCTTTCTGCACCTGCGGTTCCTAGGCCAGTGTCCAGAAGGTACAGGCCTGCTCCTGGAGATCCAGTTTTTCTTTCCTCTCACCCCTCTCCTGAGAGCTTGGTGGTACAGGCTTCGTGCTCGAAGCAGTCTACAGGGGCTTTTCCGCAAGCTCCCGCCGACAGGGATTCCAAGAAAATGGAACAGTCTGCGAAGAAGATTTTTCTTCAGCTAGCATGGCACTGAAATCTACCAATGCAACTTGTCTCTTGGGTAGATATGTTCATGCCTTAATGGACTCTGCTAAACAGCTTCTTCCAAAGTTGTCGGAGGAAGATAGGGGAAATCTGAGTGAGGTGTTAGCGGACTCTCAAGCTGCAGCTCGACAGGTCATCCAGTCTGGCTTGGACACGGCGGACTCTGTGGCCAGAGTGATGGGGTCGTCCATTGCAACAAGGAGACATGCTTGGTTGAGGTCTTCTGGGTTCTCTCCCGATGTGCAGGCTGCCCTTCTCGATTTGCCTTTTGATGGGTCTAGGCTTTTCGGAGAAAAGGCTGATTCCGTCTTGCAAAAATTTAAGGACAGTAAGGCCACGGCTAAATCTTTGGGTCTGCAAGCGCAATCGAGAGGTTATGGTTTTAAGAGATACAGAGGCTTCGGGAGGTCTTCCTTTCGGAACTACAGACAGCCTCAGCAGCAGCAGCAGCAACAACAAAACCCTTTGTATAGGTCCTATAGGGGTAAGGGCAGTGGTCGCCAACGTGGAGCCGCTCGCCATTTCTCCTCCTCCTCCTCCTCTACCTCCCCAGCCCCCTCTGGGAATGCGGGGAAGCAGCCCTAGATCCGCCATCCCGGATCATGTAGGTCCTGTGGGGGGCCGGCTTACTCATTTTCTACAAGATTGGAAATTGATCACTTCGGACCTTTGGGTTCTAGATCTCGTAGAGAATGGGTACGCCCTTCCCTTCAGGGAATTCCCTCCTCCTTGCCAGGGGTTTTGCACGGAGGATAATTTTCTTCTCCTTCAAAAGGAAGTTATTGCCCTGTTGCAGAAAGGTGCGATGGAGGTGGTTCCAGAGCAGGAAAGGGGTCAGGGATGCTACTCCCGGTATTTCTTGATCCCCAAAAAGGACGGCAGGTTACGCCCGATCCTGGACCTCAGAATCTTGAATTTTTACCTGAGGCAGGAGAAATTCAAGATGCTAACCCTTGCTCAGGTTCTTCTGGCGCTGCAGCAAGAGGACTGGATAGTGTCGATCGACTTGCAGGATGCGTATTTTCACATTCCCATCCTGAAGTCGCACAGGAAGTATCTCCGTTTCACGGTTGGGTCGCAGCACTACCAGTTTGCGGTCCTCCCGTTTGGTCTTACTACTGCACCTCGAGTCTTCACAAAGGTGATGGCGGTGGTGGCAGCTCATCTCAGGAGGTCGGGGATTCCTGTTTTCCCCTACCTGGACGACTGGCTGCTCAAAGCAGAGTCGCCGGGGATGGTGCTTCATCATCTGCGGGTAACATCTCAACTTTTGTTCGACTTGGGTTTTTCAATCAATGTGCCCAAATCTCACCTGGTGCCCTCTCAGCGCAACCTGTTCATAGGAGCGGTACTTGACACTACTGTGTGTCGAGCATTTCCTCCTCCACAAAGAATTCTCGACATTCAGGAGATGATCCCTCTATTCCACAATGGAGCGGTTGTTCCAGTTCTGAAGGTCCTACGCCTGCTCGGTCTGTTCGCCTCCTGCATTCTGTTGGTCAAACATGCACGCTGGCACATGAGGGCGTTCCAGTGGTGTCTCCGCAGGCAGTGGTATCAGCACAACGGAGATCTCAGGGAGTCTGTCAGGATCTCCAGAGAAACTGCGGCGGATCTGTCTTGGTGGAGCGTGGAGGGCAATCTGTCTTAGGGAAAGCCCTTTCATCTTCCTCCATCGGTGGCCACAGTGATAACGGATGCCTCTACCCTAGGGTGGGGTGCACATCTGGGGGATTTGGAGATCAAGGGTCTTTGGTCTCCAGAGGAAAGGTTGTCTCATATCAATCTTCTGGAATTGCGGGCAATACGTTTGGCGCTCAAGGCCTTTCTCCCTTCCCTTCGCGGTCAGTCAGTTCAAGTCCTAACGGACAACACTGCCGCGATGTGGTATGTCAACAAGCAGGGAGGAGTGGGGTCGTACCGTCTCTGCAGAGAGGCTTTGCGACTTTGGTCCTGGGCTCAGGACCATCGGATTTGCGTGGTGGCAAATCATCTGGCCGGGGTACTGAACGTGCGTGCGGACAGTCTCAGTCGGCAGTTCTCCGCCGACCACGAGTGGAGGCTTCAACCTGAGGTAGTTCAGCACATCTTTCAGACGTGGGGGACTCCTCGGGTGGACCTCTTTGCTACTCTCGAACGCGCAATGCCCGTTATTCTGCAGTCTCCAGTTTCCGTTGCAGGGGGCGTTGGGGGACGCGTTTCAGTTGAGTTGGAGCTCGCAACTCCTTTATGCGTTTCCTCCCATACCCTTGATTCCTCGGGTTCTGAGGAAGATTCGCCAAGACCGGGCCCAAGTCATATTGATCGCCACGGATTGGCCAAGAAGGGTGTGGTACACAGACCTTCTTCACCTCTCGTCGCACCCTCCGCTCCGTCTCCCTCTCAGGGTAGACCTCCTCTCGCAGTCGGAGGGGCAGGTTCTTCACCCCCACCTCCAGAGCCTGCACCTTCATGCCTGGAGATTGAACGGGGCAACCTGAATTCATTTTCTCTCCCTCCTGATGTGGTGGATGTTATATTATCGGCCAGGCGACACTCCACCAAGTCCATCTACTCCCACAGGTGGTCAAAATTTGCTAAGTGGTGCGGAGAGAAGTCTATTGATCCCTTGAAAGCTCATCTTTCTGATGTTCTTTGCTTCATTTGGCCCAGCAGGGTTCTGCTGTGGCCACTGTTAAAGGATACTCGTCGGCTTTATCGGCATTTCTCTGTCTGCCTGATCAGCCGTCTCTTTTAAGTCTCCAATAGTTTTAAGGTTCATTAAGGGGCTTACTAACATGTTCCCGCCCACTCCTTTTATTATGCCCCAGTGGGATTTGAATTTAGTGTTAACTTTTTTAATGGGTTCCACGTTTGAACCTATGCATAGCTGTCCTTTAAGACTGCTGACTTTCAAAACGGTCTTTCTTGTGGCTATCACTTCGGCTAGGAGGGTGAGTGAGCTTCAAGCTTTGAGTTCAAAGCCCTCGTTTTTGACCATACATGCTGAACGGATGGTACTCAGGACCAGGGCTGCTTTTCTGCCTAAGGTTGTAACTCCCTTCCATCTAGGGCAGTCCATTACCCTTCCTACTTTCTATCCTCCCCCTCACCCTTCCAAGGAGGAGGAAAGGCTGCACCGTTTGGACCCTAAGAGGGCGATTAGTTTCTATCTTGATAGAACAAAGGACTTCCGTCAGGATGATCAGCTCTTTGTGGGCTATGTTGGACGTATGAAGGGCAAGGCGGTGCACAAGCGCACTTTATCCAGGTGGATCATCTTGTGCATCAAGTTCTGCTACGCTCTGGCTGGTAAGGAGCCTCCTGTAGGCATTAGAGATCATTCTACCAGGGCTAAATCGTCTATGTCTGCTTTGTCCAGGGGTGTTCCTGTGTTGGACATCTGTAAGGCGGCAACTTGGGCCTCCCTCCACACTTTCGCGAAGCATTACTGCTTGGACTCTGAAGTGAGGAGGGATGGCCATTTTGCGCGCTCTGTTTTGCAGGACTTTTTGGTATAAAGGGATGGACACCCTCCTCCGGGAGCGGGACTGCTGTGGGATTCTATTCAAAAGGTGAGGAATCCACAGGCAGATGTATCCATCAGAAGAACAAGTTACTTACCTTCGGTAACTCTTTTTCTGGTGGATACAGTATCTGCCTGTGGATTCCTCACTGACCCACCCGCCTCCCCGTTGTCCATCCTTTTATACTTTTAAAAGAGGTTTTCGTTAATATGTTATCTCATATTGTCTTTGGGTATTGCCTCTATTTGCCTTTGTGTAGGCTTGTAGGAAATGCTTATTTTCTTTTGCTTTCCTTTGTTCACTTTGAACTGTGTGATTTGTGTGAATATTGTGTACTATGTATGCATTGTCTTGTGGTCGGTCCGCCCGTTTGCCTCGGTGGCACGGAAAAATTGGGTGGAACTGACGTCATCATGCCGACGTGGTCCTCTTATGGTTCCGGTGACGTCATGCGGGGCCGCGTGCGGAGCCATGGCTTCGTGACGACCTCGTCGGCGTGGAGAGCTAGGAAAAATTTCCGCGGAATGCTGGCGCAGGGGGATATTCAAAAGGTGAGGAATCCACAGGCAGATACTGTATCCACCAGAAAAAGCGTTACCGAAGGTAAGTAACTTGTTCATTACTTCCACAAGTGGCAGAGCATCACATGGGTGTTTACTTCAAATAGTCTATGATGGTTACGCCCTACCCTTCCTTTCCACACCTCCAAACAAGCCATCTACACCACAACGGCTTCCGGAGGACTACTTGTCTGTTCTATGGAAAAAAGAAAGCCTGCCATTGTCGGAGATTGGGACTGGTTGCTACTCCCTTTCTTTCTGGTGCCAAAAAAGGATGGAGGACTTCTTTTGATGGAGATTTCAAGCTGCAGATTCCTCACCTTTTGAATATTCTACTAGAGTCAGACTGGATTTGGCAACATTTCAGAAGTACCTCTGTGCTCGACTCCACACTGATGCCATTCTGGTCTGGAAATAACATCCAAGGGCTCTATAGACACCACTCCTGCGCATGGACATCAGTTTCTTTCTTTCTGTACCTTCAGACACAGATTTGCAGTGCACTCTAGTCCCTCAAAGACCCTTGCCTCTATATTTTTTCCAAATGTTCTCAGTATGCATGGAATGCCACCCCTGAAACGCTAGGTTTTTACGCTCTGTAGAGACTGTTAACAAATGTCTGTGACAGATCCCCATTAAGTGTGCCTATGGTATCTGGGGACGAGTCATGCCTCCAAGGCCTGCTGTGACTGTGCGTCGACAAACCCAAAGACCATCCAGGAGTGCAAGGTGAAACTTTACATGGCCACCATAGGAAGACTCCTAGCCAAGACTGATCTAATTTGCTGTCCACGTCCAGGGTGCACTCCTGTTTCCACTTTAGAAGTCACCAAAGCCGATTCCAGAGCCCGGTCTTCGTTGCAATCAAAATTGTCTGGTAAGACCAAAAAGAAGCACAAGAATTCATCATGTTCGGGTTGCGGCGCCATTGCTCTTAATCTTGCACCCGGAGTAGACTGACTTCGGAGCTTATCCCACAACTGGTTCCGGCACAAGCCTTGTTTCTGGGGCCGTCTGCCACTCAGATTGAAGAGTTCCGCGCAGCCATGCTCTGACTCTTCAGATCCTTGCCAACTCACTCTGGTGCCTTTGAGCCCCAAGGAGATGAAAGGACTTCCATCAGGAGTACCTCCTGCTTGTTTGCCCTTGGTGCCAGTTGGACCCTATGAGCCTGTCAAGACACCTGTCTCCAATCCTGATTGTCTTGGGTACCACGATCCACGCCTGTGCCTGGAACTTCAATGCCAGCAGCAAATTCATCAAAGCTGGATGAGATACCAATAGTACTGTCTTATTCAGAGTGGGCACCAGTCTGACCTCGACCGATGAGGCACCCGACGACAGTTGAGGCACTGCTCCCTCCACTTGATCGGACACCTCCACAAAGGAGACCGCACACCCTACACTCACTTCTGCATGGACTCGGACCATGATTATGATGTTGGTGCAGCCCTATCAAGACAGTAGTTGGTATGATGTCTGGCAGGAGGCTAGTGGTCTCAATACTTCCCCTGAAACTGGCCTTCTTTTACCCCCGGTCCAGTCTCAGAGGAGTCCACTTCCTCTGCCATGGTAATATATAGAACGGCCGAAGTCCTTGACCTCCAGCTCCCCATCTTGAAGGTAAAGACTACCGTACTGATAGAAATTCTCCAGCTGGGGCAGACACCTTTTGAGCCCCTTCTGTAATTTAATGAGGCACTGACAAATTCCTTGTTGGGTGCTTGGGCCAAACCTTATTGCTGGCCCCCCAGTCAATAGACAAATTGTAAGACACCATTGGCCTTTCCTGGGTGACCCTGTGTTTCTCCTTGAGCCCTCTTCCCCTGAAAGTTTATTGGTGCAAGCATCAATGAGCAGGTCTAACCCTAACCCTTTTCCTACTACTCACCCTGATAGGGAGTGTAACCAGGTGTAAACATTTGAGAAGCAAGTTTTTTTCTTCTGACAGCCTGGCTCTCCTATCCGTAAATGCCAACTACCTCCTAGGACGCTAGTCCCACGCCATTTAGGCTCAGTGGCTCAAGTCCTCCCTGGTGTCCCTGAAGATCTCTGACCAGTCCTTGCTCAGGCTATCCAAGACGGTTGTGATTCGGCCGTGATTAAGATTCGTTGTGGCTTGGTTAACACAAATTCCATTGGGAGAGCCATTGGCACTAGTGTCTCCATTCGCCACCATGTGTGGCTGCGATCATCCAAGTTTTCAAGTGATGTCCAGTCTTCTGCTATGGACATGCCCCTTGATGGGATTCTGCGGTTTAGGGACAATGCTGATTCTGCTGTAAAGGATTTAAGGAGAGCAGCACGCTCTCTGCTCTTATCAGCCACGCCTTGCCAACCACGCCAACCTTACTGCTTCTTTACGGATTTGGTAGAGCTGTCCCATACCGCCAGCCTGTGTAGTGTCGGCAAGAAATGCGGCAGAATCGTGGTCCAGGTTGTGGTGCTCACCACCCCCGCGGTCAAGGTCACCATGCAGCCCAGTCAACTGCCACCTGCAGCCCCACCTGCCAAACCTCTTTAGAGTGCCCTCAGTGGAAAACAGTCACCCGGTGGGTGGCAGGATCCAACGATTCTTCCTGATTTGGTACGAGATATCATCGAATAGGTGTGTTCCACAGATCGTTCATAGGAGATATGCTGTGCCCTTTCTCTCTTCACCGCTGCATGCCCAAGTAACTGACAGAGGACTCTCTCTCCATTTTGCACAGGAAGTGCAGGCTCTTTTGACCAAATGGGCTGTGAGGGACTGTCAGAAGTAGGACACAGTTGTTATTCCCACCACTTTCTGGTGCCCAGAAGTACAGAGGCCTTTGTCCTATTTTAGACCTGCGTCTTCCAGAAGGAGAAATTCAAAATGCTCACCCTGGCCCAGGTCTTATCTGGCCAGACTGGATGGTGGCTTTAGACCTACAGGATGCTTATTTTCATATACCCGTCCTTCCAGCCCATCCACACAACCTGCAGTTCGTGGTAGGATAGGAGCAGTTTGCTGTGTTTCCCTTTGGTCTTACCAGCACCCATCATGTGTTCACGAAAGTGATGGTGGTGTCAGCACTCCTTCTGGGGTCAGGGGTGCTAGTCTTCCCCTTTCTCGATGACTGGCTGTTGAAGGCAGGCACGCCCCAGGCAGTTAACCACCCCCAGAATACAGCAAACCTCCAGTCATTTTCGGCGTTCCACTTGAATGTGCCAAAGTCACACCTAACTTCTTCTTAGGCACTCCCTTTCATCTGAGCCTTTCCAGATATGGTTCGCTGTTTTGCCTTTTCCCTGGGAATGGTAGTCCAGGACATTCAGGCTATGATCCTGATCTTTCAGCCTCAGTCCTGGATTTCAGTGAAGTCGACTCGGAGACTGTTGGGATTGATGGTGCCTCGTACATCCTGCTGGTCGTGCACCTCAGGTGGCACTTGTGGGCTCAGCAGTGGGATCTGAAGTCTCAGTGGACACAACATCAAGGGGTACATCTGCGACCACTTCCAGATTTTGGAGGAGACTACAAAAGACCTTCACTGGTGCTTATTGAACCACGATTGGGTCAGCGACAGACCCCTCTCCCTATCACACTCAGAGCTGACTGTGTTGACTGATTCAGCATGTGTTGGTTGGGCTCCATGTCAACTTTCTGGAGCTGACTGCCATCCTCTTGGCGCTGAAAGCCTTCCTTTCATCCATCAAGGGTAAGCTTGTACAGGTACTCACGGACAACACTACCATGTGGTACTGCAACTAACATGGCAGGGTGGGCTCACGGACCCTGTGCCAGGGGGACTTATTCCTGTGGAAGTGGCTGGACCACCAAGAGATTTTCCTGGTGGTGAACCACTCGGCTGGACCATTGAATGCCAGGGCGAACAAGCTCAGCTATCAACGCCTGGTGGATCAAGAGTGAAAATTACACTAGGAAGGTAGTGTAAGGTTTCTTGTGTGAATGTGGAGAAATTTGACTCGATTATTAGACACTGCTGAGAACACGCAATGTCTGCATGTCTGGCCGTTGGAGTTTCCAAGGCATCTCTTGCTCAGAGATAGGATCTGACTCAGTGGAACTCGGGACTCATGTATGCCTTTCTGCCGCTATGACTCCTGCCCCGAGTAATCAAGAAGTTCAGGACCGACCAGGCCCAAGTCTTCCTAGTGGCTTCCCATTGGGCACAGAGAGTGTGTTATCCTGAACTCTTGGGTCTGACCATTTGTCCTCTGATCAGGCTACCCCTCTAGGAGGATCTGCAGTTGCAGCAGCAGAGCAGGATTCTGCACCAGGGCCTTTGCAGTTTCTACCTTCATACTTGGGCATTGAGTTGCAACAGCTTTAAACAGTCAACCTTCTGCCAGAGTCATCATCTTGGCAGCCAGGCATCCCTCAACAAAAACTGTCTACGCCTGCTGTTGGGGCAAGTTTGTGGTTTGGTGCGGCACACGCCAGATTGACTACTCCAGGCCAAGTTATGTGATTTTTTCTTGTTTGTTTTAGCCCTGGTCCAGCAAGGCCTTGCTCTTGGCACAGTTAAAAGGGTACCTTTCGGCTATCTCAGCCTTTTTGCAGTTGCCGGATCAGCCCTCTTTAAGTCCCCAATTATGCGATTTTGAAAGGGATGCAACATTGGTTTCCTCTCTCCCATCATCATGCCACAGTGGGACCTTAATTTGGTCCTCACTTTGCTGATGTGCTATCAATTTGAGCCTCTTCACAGCTGTTAATTGTGGCTCCTCACTCTTAAGACTGTGTTCTTCATCACAATAACATCAGTGCTGCATGTGAATGAGCTTGAAGCTCTCTGTGTTCACCCAACGTACACCACTTTCATCCCAGATAAAATGATTTTATAGACACGGGCAGCTTTCCTGTCTAAGGTTGTGACGCCGTTCAACGTCGGTCAGTGAATCACCTTGTTGGCAATCTACACTCCCCCTCATCCCTCTGAAGAGTAGAGACTCCATCTCTTGGAAGCCAAAAGATAGCACTGAGCTTCTACATAGATTGTACCGGGTGGACAATCAGCTCTTTGAGGGGTTAGCTGGTGTGAAAAAAGGCAAGGCTGTGTAGAAGAGAACCATCTCTCACTAGATCGTGCTCTGCATTAGAATCTGTTACGCTTTGGCTAAAAAGCAGCCCCCAGAGGAACTGCATGCTCATTCTATCTGATAGAGGCTTCTAGCCATAAATTCCTTACCTTAGAATAATCCCCAGGTGTCAGACTTGACCTGGACGTTTTTGAGCAGTACATCTGTGCGCTGGTAGGTGGCATCATTCCACTGTGAGTCAGCTTTGTCCACGCAGGAAGTGACGGGCGCGAAACCTATATAGGCGCCCACCCCGGTGTGCTACCATCAGTTCTTTCCTTTTTGTACCAGATAGTGCTGATTAGGTCAGAGCTACCCTCAGTTGTTTTTTGACTGGCTTTTTACTCAACTTTTTGTCAACAGATTTTCTCTCCTGGTGTGGCAGGATGTCCCCATAGAAACCAGCTGGTTTCAAACAATGTGGTGCCTGTGAGACAGATGTCTGTGACAGACCCACATTTGGATCTTGGAGAGGGGCCATGACTCAGACCTGCGAGGAACGCCATGCATCTGAAGGCACTGAGGGAGCGATCCCTCAAGCTCCTTGCCACCCGATGTCTGATGAGCCTGCGACGCTCAAGATCGATGTCGTGCAGAAGGTCCCTGAGACTGTTCAGAGCAGCACCCGGCGTTCATCGTCACACTATAAGCCGGCTAAGTCCCACAAGCATAAGAAATCAAAGAATTCGAAGAGGTCTTTGACTTCACCATGCCCGTCAAAGTCTTCTGATGAGGAACTGGAGCATCAGCACTCCAGGCCTCGTGCTTCCTGACTACTGGAGCCGGAGAAACTCCTAGCAAGCTTATGGAATTTGGAGGTCCACGCACCTCATATTTGGGCAGCCCAGCTGCTCCGGGGCACCTTGGGCCCCACGGGCTCAGGAGGGGTCCGACCGGATCTTTGCCAGTGGGTTCACCCTTGGCGCTAGTCGGACCCCATGAATCCAGTGTTGGACCCGTAGCAGAGCCACCAGTGAGACCGAAACCTTCAGTGGCACCCACTCCAATGCCGGTGCCAGCGATGCCATCCCCATCGTCATTCCTGGCTCAGACACAGAGCTTGACGGGCATCACCTTATGCTGGTTCCAGCACCAACTGGGACCATGCTGTCCGGATGGGAACCAGTGGCTTTTACATTTCACAGGCCTGGAGAGGGAGACGAATGGGAGGGGCGGTGGGGGGGTGAGGACCTTTATGGATATCAGCATTACCTAGATGAGAATGAGAAAGAGTGGTATGAGGAACTGGCAAGGGCCAGTGTGTTAGACACCTCACCTGACACTGGCCTGGTCTCTCCTCTTACCATGGCTATGGAGCAGGGAGCCTCTTTCGCTATGGTGGGGCGTAGGGCGGCTGAGTTCTTGGACCTTCAACGACCCACAGTGGCAGTCAAGATGAATATCTTGATAGAGGTGCTTGAGCTGGGAGTTGCCCTTTCCGAACCTTTACTCCTTTTAATGAAACCCTTACTGATGTCCTACTTGGGCCTGGTCCAAGCCCTGCACAGGGACTCCAGTGCAAGGGACAGTTGCCCTGGAGAGCTTGGTGGTCCAAGTCTCCACCTCTAGGATAAACCACAGCACGTTCCCTACCATTCCACCAGCTGGAGAATCCAAGAGGCTGGATACCTTTGAGAAGAGAATGTTCTCTTCCGCCAGCCTTGACTGCGGCCGGTTAATACCGCATGGCTTTAGGGCCTATATTCCCATACGATCTGGGATTCAGTTGCGCATGTGCTGCCTATGGTCTCGGAGGAGGCCCGAGCCATACTCTCCCAGGCTATTGTTGACAGGAAAGGCGAAGCAAAGTTCAATATACGATGTGGACTGGATACGACGACTCGCTGGGTAGAGTGTTTTCATCGTTGGTGGCCCTGCAGCGCCACGCCTACCTGAGAACCACTGGCTTTACAGGCAATGTCCAAGCCTTGCTTATGGACATGCCCTTTGATGGCTCTCTTATTTTTGGAGAGAAGGCGGACTCTGCGCTGGAGCACTTTAAGGAAGGCAGAGCGACAGCCAGATCCTTACACTTGTCTACGGCCTCTCATCCTCGCCAGTCTGCTTGCCACTCCTTTTCATGGCCAAAGAAGGGGTCCCCAACTGAGTCCATAGCCTCTTAGCGTTTTTATGGCCGAGTATGTGGGTCCCATTGACCAAATGGGACAGGAAGACCGCAATCAGGCCATTCAACTACCCCTCCCCCTTTTCCCATTTTCCCTCCAGCTGCAGCCTCCAAACCCTTCTAGTATGCCCTCCAACCATCATGGGCTTCTGGGGGGCGGAGGGGGGCAATGCGCCATCACCTGCACCACTGGCGGTCAGTAACATCGGACCATTGAGTTTTGCAAATCCTCCAAAGGGGTTACTCCCTCCCCTTTGTGACTACCCCTCCACCCATGTCACCCACTTGCGATCAGCTGATGGAGGACCACCTATCCTTGCTCCATCAAGAAGTGCGGGCTCTCTTGGCCAAGGGAGCCATAGAGAGGGTGCCGGCATCAGAAGTAGGTTGTGGTTGCTATCCCCTCTACTTTCTTTCTGGTGCCAAAGAAGGACGGAGGCCTTCATCCTATCCTAGACCTGCGCCTTCTGATTCTCTTCCTGAAACAGGGGAAATTCAACATGCTCTTGCAAGTTCTGTCTGCCGTGGACCCGGGAGACAGGATGGTAGACTTGCAAGTGAATTTTTCAACATCCCAGACCCGCCTGCTTACAGACTTTACCTACGGTTCACGGTGAGCCAAGAGCACATTCAGTTTGCAGTGCTGTCCTTCAGCCTTACGAGCACCCCTCAGGTGTTCTTGAAAGGAATGGCGGTCGTTGCAGCTCATCTGGGGAGATCAGGGGCTCAAGTCTTTCCCTACCTCAACGATTGGCTGTTGAAGGCGGGCTCTCCCTACGCAGTCGTCTCCCACCTCCAGACTACTGCGAACCTTGTGTACTCGCTGGGGTTCACTATCAACATACCGAAGTCACACCTGACTCCCTCTCAGATACTCCCTTTCATCAGAGCTGTATTGGACACAGTGCAGTTTCGGGCCTACCTTCCAGAGCTGCGAGTCCAGGATACTGAGGCCATGATACCGATGTTTCAGCCTCTAGCCTGGATCTCAGTGAGAATGACCCTGAGGTTGTTTAGCCTCCTGCATCCTTTTTGTAACTCGTGCCTGTTGGCATAAGCGGGCTCTGTAGTGGGATCTGAAGTACTACTGGGCACAGCATCAGGGAAATCTCCTGACATGGTCCAGATCTTGAAGGGAACTGCAAAAGTTCTGCAGTGGTGGCTGATGAACCAGAGCTGTCTGTGGTGACAGATGAATCACCTCTGGGATGGGTGGCCATATGGGAGAGGTGGAGATCAGAATTTTCTTTCTCCGGCATAGTCCCAGCTCAACATCAACCTGTTGGAGCTTAGTGGCAATTCTCTTGGCACTGAAAGCCTTTCTTCCTTCGATCAAGGGAAAGGTGGTGCAGGTGTTCACTGACAACACTACTGCTATGTGGTCCTGTAACAAACGGGGGGTGGGGTCGTTGACCCTTTGTGAAGAGGCTCTGCATCTCTAAACATGGTTGGAACGCTTGGACATTTCCTTGGTGGTTCGACACCTGGGGGACTCGCTAAATGCCAGGGCAGACTAACTCAGCCAAGGATGCCTAGTGGATCACAAATGTTGTTTCCACCCAGAGGTGGTGTAAGGCCTTTTTCAGCAGTGGGGAGAGCCTTGGTTAGATGTGTTCATCACCGCTGAGAACGCTTGATGTCCACAGTTTCGTGTGCTAGAGTTTCCAAGGTGAATCTCGCTTAAAGAGACTCTTATCGTCTCGAGCTGAGCTCCAGCCTCCTCTACACCTGTTGGCAAATACCACTCCTGCCTGGAGTTCTCAAGAAGATCAGGAACAACCGGACCAGGTTATTCTTCTGGCTCAGGACTGGGCACCGAGTCTGGTATACCGAGCTGTTGATCATGACCATTGGTCGTCTGATCAGGCTGCTCTTCGAGAGGATCTTCTGTCACAGTATCAGAGGAGGGTTCTGGACACACTTCACCTTCATGTGTGGAGATTGAGTGTTGACATTTGAAAAGTTTCAACCTTCCTCCTGAGTGATGTTATTCTGGCAGCCAGGCATCCCTCCACAAAGTTGGTATACGCCTGCCTTTGGGATGTTTGTGACATGGTTTGATTCCCATAACATCAACCTTCTTCTCACCTCTTTCTAAGTTCTTCTGTTTGCTCTATCATTGGCCCAGCAGGGGTCTGCTCTGGACACAGTTAAAGGTTATCTATCAGCCATTTTGGCATTTTTGCAGTTACTGAACCAAACTTCTTTATTTAAGTCACCTGTTGTGGCTAGGATTCTCAAAGGCTTGCAGCACATCGCTCCACCCAGGCCATTCATCATGCCCCTGTGGGATTTAAATTTTGTTCTCACTTTGTTGTGTGCACCCTTTGTGCCTCTGCACAATTGCCCTCTTAGGCTATTGACCATCTAAATTGGATTTCTAATGGCCATAATATCGACCAGGAGGGTCAGTGAATTGCAGGCATTATATGAAAGAGACTATTAGTTATGGATTCCTCACCTTAGAATTACCCCCAGGCGTCAGACTGGATCCGGAGAATTTTTCTTTAGCAGTACCCCTGCGCGTCGGTCGGTGGCGTCGGGTGCCACTTTACGTTCATCGTTGGAGTCGTGATCGCCGGAATGACGTCACGGTATCTACTTAGACGCCGCCCCTGCGTGCTGACGTCAGTTCTTTCTTTTTCCCCGCCAGCCAGCGCAGATCCGGAGAGAGCGGTACCACGAGTCTCTTTTTGACTCTCTTTTTGCGACTTTTTGTCGACATCTTTTCGAATCGTCCGCTCCTGGTGCACAGGGATGTCATCTCAGCGGACCGGCTTCAAGCCTTGTGGCTCCTGCCACAAGCTGATGTCGGTGACGGACCCCCATCTCGTGTGCCTCGGGTGTCTGGAGCGCAACCACGACCCAAAGTTGTGCTCCGACTGCCGGGCCATGGCCCCGGAATCTTTGCGGGAGTGGTCCTGAAAGCTTCTGGAGGCCCGGCAGTCGGCTCCACGCCGCTCAAGGTCCCGGTCGAGAGGGAGGTCGCGGGACCGGTCACTGAGCCATCACCACCACTCCTCGTCGAAGTCTTCGTCTTCGGGTAAGTCGAAGAACAAAAAGAAGGCGAAGAAGCATAGTAGCTCTTCGCGTTCTCCCCGTCCGTCGGCCGACGTGGAAGGTAGTCGTCCGGCTCCGCCCGCAGAGCCTGTTGGGTCGGCTCCGAGCCTCCCTCCCTTTCTGGGAGCCGGAGTGACCCCAGCCCAAATTCGTAGCTTTTACGAAGCCCTCCACTCCATCATTGGGCAGCCCAACTCTGCCGGCACGCATTCTGGCCCCGAGGACTCGGCTGGGGATTCTAGGCCTTCGATGCCGGCGGCTTCGGCTCCAGCGCCCCCAGGGATCCAGGCCTGGATCCGGATCGGCGCCGGTCGACCTTACGACACCTCCGGTACCAAATCCATTGGCGACACCTCCTCCCCCTCCGATGCCGGTTGTGTCTCCAACCGACGTCGACCCCAGCCTCCCCCTCTACGTGGACACGGAGCCGGACCGGCATCAACTGACGTCTGGACCGGTGCCGACCGGTACTTTTGTACCGCTGTTCTCCCCTCGTGTTCCCTATCGCCCTGCGTGGTTACCAGAGGAGAGTGAGGAGGACTGGGAGGGGTCTGTGGACCCTCTGGCAGACCAGTTAGAAGAACCGGACTGGAGAGAGGATTTGGGTGAGGCCAGTGGTCTGGACACCTCTCCAGACCTTGGCATGCTATCTCCCCCTGCCGTGGCTACGGAGGAGGGTGCATCATGTGCAGTGGTGTTGCGTAGGGTGGCTGAGGCCTTAAACCTTGAGCTTCCTACGGTGGTGGTCAGGACTAACCTCCTGACCGAGGTGCTTCAACCAGCAGTGGCCTCTTCGGAGCCCCTGCTGCCATTCAATGAGGCCCTCACGGACATCCTTTTGGGCACTCCTGTGGATAGGATGATTGCCTGATGCCACCGCCCGGCCCTGGGCGACCCCATTTTCCTCTCCCAACACCCCACCCCCGAGAGCTTGGTGGTTCAAGCCTCGACTTCCAAGGGCGCATTCCCTACCGCTCCACCTGATGGGGAATCCAAGAAGCAGGACCATCTTGGGAAGAAAATGTTTTCTTCCTCCAGCTTAGGACTGCGGTCAGTGAACATCTCATGTCTCTTGGGCCGTTACTCCCAATCTGTGTGGGACACTGTCGCGCAGGTGCTGCCACAGTGCCCGGAGGAGGCCTGGGCCGTGCTCTCCTGTGCAGTTGCTGAAGGGAGAGACGTAGCGAAGTTCGCCATACGATGTGGACTGGACACCGCCGACTCACTGGGCAGGACGAGTTCAACGTCAGTAGCCCTGAGATGCTACGTCTGACTGAGGTCCACTGGCTTTTCGGGTGAAGTCCAAGCTACACTTTTGGACATGCCCTTTGATGGCCGTCGCTCGTTTGGCGACAAAGCAGACCACGCGTTCAAGAGCTTTAAGGACTCCAGGGCTACGGCCAGGTCCTTGGGCCTTGCTTCTACCTCTCACCCCACGCAGTCGGCTTTTCGCCCCTTTTGTGGCTACGGAAGGGGTGCCCCACCACGTTCAGTCCAGAGCCACAGGCCTGCGCAAGCTGTCCAGCCTCTGCGGGGACGTGGGACCCACCGTCGTGGGTCTGGGAGCCAGCGGGCGGGCCAGTCCACCGGCACCCCCTTTGCAGCAGCCTCCAGGCCCTCCTAGTCTGACCTTTCAGGGCCACCATTCGCCAGTGGGCGGCAGGTTTCGCCATCACCTCCCCCACTGGCTCAACGTCACGTCGGATAGGTGGGTTTTGCAGACAGTCCAAAGGGGCTACTCCCTCCCCTGCGAGACTACCCCTCCAACCATGCCACCTCAATTCCATTGCAGGCCGGAGGATCATTTGGCCCTTCTCCGCCAGGAAGTTACGGCTCTCTTGGCCAAGGGAGCCATAAAGCGAGTTCCTGCCCCAGAAGTAGGTTGTGGTTGTTATTCCCACTACTTTCTGGTGCCCAAGAAGGACAAGGGCCTGCGTCATATCTTGGATCTCAGGAACGTCAATCGCTTCCTCCGGAAGGAGAAGTTCAAAATGTTGACATTGGCTCAGGTCCTGTCTGCCCTCGACCCTGGAGACTGGATGCTACCATTGGACTTGCAGGACGCCTATTTTCACATCCCCGTCCTGCCGGCCCACAGGCGTTACCTACGGTTCACGGTAGGCCACGAGCACTTTCAGTTTACCGTGCTCCCCTTTGGCCTTACCAGCACCCCTCGGGTGTTCATGAAAGTGATGGCGGTGGTCGCAGCTCATCTGCACAGGTCGGGGGTTCCAGTCTTCCCCTATCTCGACGACTGGCTGTTGAAGGTGGGCTCGCCCCAGGCTGTCGTCTCCCACTTCCAGACTACGGCCGACTGTAGGAAGCTGGCTCTGTATATAATACACCAAAGAGGTATAGTGTGCACAGAGTCCAGTGGAACCCCAAAGGTAGGCAGAGGTAAAGTTAGATATCACCTCACTCTCTATTTGTGGTAGTGTGGTCAAGCAGTAAGGCAGTATCAGAGGACAGTGTTAAGCATTTGTTGTACACACTCAGTCAGCAGATGAATTCACACACTCAAAGACTGAACTTCAGACCAATTGTTTTTGTACGAAAATATTCTTTTAGTTGTTTTATTTTCTAGAACCAAGCAAGCCTGGCACAGGTAAGCAATAAGTACTTTACAGTAGTAATGCAGTTTGTAAACAGTTTGAATTGTAATTGTATATGCACTTTGTTTTGACTAACAGTATGGTTGCAGAGAAATGCAATACTTTGTAAATACAGTACATAGACTTGAATGGGCTTTTCAGTAAAATTACAGGTAAGTTACTTTTGAGATTACTTTTCTTACTCAGAGTAGTATACCTGGATACTACTCTGGGACATTTCCTGTAAACAGGTAAGTAAAATCGTTTTTGTTAGTGCAATTTTAAAGAATTTCTTTAGGTTTTCAAACTCCACACTTAGAAACTTTTCCAAGAAAAACAGTCAATGTTATCCTATAGAGGAAAATAGTGTTATCGGTTTTAAGGTAAGTATTTGGTAGTGGGAGTTGAGGTTCTGGGGGGTAGACTCAGGGGTCCCCCAGGGTCAAGGATGCACTCTAGTTACACCCTCAGCAGCACTAGGGCGGCTGGGTGCAGAGTGCTGAGGCCTAATGTTATCCAGTGTGGGATGGGGGCCTCCGGTTGGTGGCTGCTGACAAGCAGGCCACTTGGTTGTGGGAGCAAAGCTCCTGGACTTTAGCTCAAGGCAAATGGGGAAACAAAGTAGCACCAAAGGTGCACCCTCAGCGGCACTAGGGCGGCCGGGTGCAGGGTGCTGTTTCGACATCGGGCGCCCTGTTTTCAATGGGGAACCTCCGGTTTGCAAAGGCACTGCAGGCTTGGGGACGAAGGTCTTCTGGGTGCGATCACCACTTCGAGAGGTAAGTTGGGAAGTTAGAGGTTGGTTAGGCACCGTCTGTTTGGGCACCCAAGGCCGTGGGGCGTCGGGTGCAGGGGTGCATTTTGGGGTCGGATCTTCTTACCAGCTCCTGGTCGCGGTTGGGGGGACCTTCTGGATTTATTCTGCAGGCGTCGGCTGGAGGCTGGTCAGGGGGTCACCGGATCTCGGGTCAGGATTGCCGGGGTGCCCTCCTCATGGTGTTTGCCCACTCGAGCTTAGGCTGTGGACGGCGGGTGCAGAGATGTCGGGGACTGAGAGTTGTGCTTCACCTCGCCTCCCCCACCTGAGGAGTGGAGTTGGCAGAGGTGGGCACACCTCTCTTCCTCACTTGTTTTTCCCGCCGGTTCTCCCGCCCAAAGTGAGGGTCAGAACCAGTGGGGACCAGTTGCTGAAAGCAGCAAGTGGCCTGGGGAAGCTCACAAAGGTGAACCCTGCCCATCCTGGGGGAGGAGGCTTGGCACCTCGTCCCAGGATGTGCATTGTTTCAGGCCCCAGAGAGCAGCAGGCTCTCGACCCAGGGGTCCAGAAACATGTCTGATAGTGGCAGCTGAAAGCAGCCACTCAGCCTGGACACTAGTGGTAGGTTAGTTTTCAGGGGGCCTCTCTAAGATGCCCTCTGTGTGCATTTTTCATTAAATCCCACACTGGCATCAGTGTGGGTTTAATGTGCTGAGAAGTTTGATACCGAACTTCTCAGTTTTCAGTGTAGCCATTATGGTGCTGTGGAGTTGGTAATGACAAACTCCCAGCACCATATACTCTTAATAGCAGCACTGCACTTACAATGTCTAAGAATTGGCTTAGACACTGTAGGGGTACAGGGCTCATGCACCTGTACCCTCACCACTGGTATAGTGTACCCAGCTAGAGGGGTGACTGATCTATGCTAGGGCAGTGGGTTGTAGGCATGGCACACAGAGATGTGTGCCATGTTGACTCGTCACTTTGTTCTGCACCAAAACACGCAGCCTGCAAAGGCATTGTGTGAGTGTAAGGGTACAGGACCTCTAAGGGTGGCACAATAAGTGCTGCAGCCCTTAGGGGCCTTCTCTGGTCACAGTGCCCTGGGTACCTGTGGTACCATTTACCAGGGGCTGACCTGTGGCCAGAGATGCCAATTGGGTTTAGGCTTCAATGCAGTTTTAGGGAAAAAACATAGGCCCTGGGTACCTGAATAGCAGGAACCCAGGGCACACTCAGTCAAAGCACATCAGCAAAAAGTGGGGGGCAACCATGCAGAAAGAGGGCACTTTCTCACACCGACCTCCTGCATTCGCTGGGGTTCACCATGAATGTGCCGAAGTCACACCTGATTCCCTCTCAGAAGCTCCTTTTCATCGGAGTGGTTCTGGACACAGCGCAGTTTCGGGCTTATCCTCCCGAGCAGCGAGTCCGGGATATTTGGGCTATGGTTCCGATCTTTCAGCCTCTATCCTGGGTTTCGGTCAGAATGACCCTGAGGCTACTGGGTCTCATGGCCTCCTGCATTCTGCTAGTGGACTATGCCAGGTGGCATATGCGGGCTCTGCAGTGGGACCTGAAGCTCAGTGGGCACAGCATCAGGGAAATCTTTCCGATTGCGTTCAGATCTCGGAGGGCACTGCACACCAATTGCAGTTGTGGCTAACGAACCAGGATTGGGTCGACGGCAGGTCCCTCTCCCTTCCCCAACCAGGGTTCACAGTGGTGACAGATGGGTCACTTCTGAAGTGGGGCGGCCATATGTGGGAGGTGGAGATCAGAGGCCTCTGGTCTCTGGCGGAGTCCGGGCTCCACATCAACCTTCTGGAGCTTCGAGCGATCCGTCGTGCACTGAAGGCGTTCCTTCCTACCTTCTGTCTACGGAAGAGTAGTTCAGGTGTTCACGGACAACACCACTGCCATGTGGTACTGCAACAAACAGGGCGGGGTGGGGTCGTGGACCCTATGTCAGGAGGCACTTCGTCTCTGGAAGTGGCTGGAACATCAGGGCATGTCCCTGGTGGTTAAACACCGGACAGGTTCTCTGAACGCCAGGGCGGACTAACTCAGCCACCGGTGCATGATGGATCACGAATGGCGTCTTCACTCTGAGGTGGTGCAAGGTCTCTTTCAGCAGTGGGGAGAGCCTTGGTTAGATCTATTCGCCACCGAAGAGAACGCGCAATGTCAGCAGTTCTGCACGTTGGAATTTCCAAGGCGGCACTCGCTAGGTGACGCTTTTCGTCGCGAGTGGAGTTGCGCTCTTCTATACGCCTTTCCACCTGTACCACTTCTGCCCAGAGTGCTGAAGATCATCAAGCGCGACCGGGCTCAAGTCATTCTTGTGGCCCCGGACTGGGCACGAAGAGTCTGGTATCCCGAGCTCTTGCACATGGCCATCGATCCTCCGATCAGACTGCCCTTTTGGGAGGATCTTCTGTCGCAACAGCAGGGGATGGTCCTCCACCCGAACCTGTCCAGCCTTCACCTCCTTGCGTGGAGATTGAGCGGCGACAGTTGACAGCTTTCGAATTTCCTCCCAAAGTCTGTAACGTTATTTTGGCAGCCAGGCGTCCCTCCACCAAAACGGAATACGCCTGTAGATGGGACAAATTTGTGGCATGGTGCACAGCAAAGGCTGTGGATCCCCTTTCTGCCCCTCTTTCAGAGGTCCTCCTCTTCATTCTTTCCTTGGCCCAGCAGGGCTCTGCTCTGGGCACTCTCAAGGGCTATCTTTCGGCCATTTCAGCTTTTCTTCGTCTTCCAGATCAACCTTCTCTTTTCAAGTCTCCTATTGTAAATCGTTTCCTTAAGGGCATTACTCACTTGTTTCCTCCCATTCCTTTCGCAATGCCCCAGTGGGACTTGAACCTGGTTCTGACCTACCTTATGTGCGCTCCTTTCGAGCCGCTACATAACTGTCGTCCTCAGACTTTTGACACTCAAAACTGCCTTTTTGGTTGCCATCACCTCTGCTCGCAGGGTGAGTGAGCTTCAGGATCTTTCTTCTAAACCTCCTTTCCTGGCTGTTCATCCGGACAAAGTTGTCCTTCGCACTAGGCCTTCTTTCCTTCCCAAAGTGGTTACCTCTTTCCACATAGGACAGACCATCACTTTGCCTATCTTCTTCCTGCCCCCGCATCCTTCTAAAGAGGAGGAGAGGCTCCACCGCCTGGATCCAAAACGTGCGCTTTCATTCTATCTGGATCGCACAAAGCAATTCTGGGTGGATGACCAGCTCTTTGTTGGCTATGTGGGCGCCAAGAAAGGTCGGGCTGTGCAAAAGTGGACCATCTCACAATGGGTCGTTCTTTGCATCAAAATCTGTTATTCCTTAGCGAAAAAGGAACCTCCAGTGGGGCTGCGTGCCCATTCCACCAGGGCGACGGCAGCCACTACTGCTTTCGGACGTGGAGTCCCTCTTCATGACATCTGCCAGGCAGCCACGTGGGCTTCATTGCACACGTTCACCAAACATTACTGCCTGGACAGCCAAGTCCGTAGAGATGGCTTCTTCGGCCGTTCAGTTCTCCTGGACTTTCTGGTGTGAACTTAATTCGCAGACCCACCTCTGGGGTTGGTATTGCTGGGGTATCTATTGTAAGGTGAGGAATCCATAACTAATAGTCTCTTTTAGATGAACAAGTTACTTACCTTCGGTAATGATATATCTGTAAGAGTCGTATATTAGTTATTGATTCCTCACCGCCCCACCTATCCTCCCCGTTCTGAGTACTGACTTCTAGGGTAAGGGACTCCCTTTCAGGGCCCTAGTTTTTGTGCAGCAGTGGTCAGTGTCTTGCATGGCTCTGCTCTTCTGGTGTGGCATGTCGTGTAAAGAACTGACGTCAGCACGCAGGTGCGGCGTCTAAGTAGATACTGCGACGTCATTCCGGTGATCAAGACGCCAAAGACGAACGCGGAGTCGACCGACGCCACCTACCGACTGGCTAGGGTACTGCAGAAGAAAAATTCTCCAGATCTAGTCTGACGCCTGGGGGTAATACTAAGGTGAGGAATCCATAACTAATATATGTCTCTTACAAATATATCGTTACCGAAGGTAAGTAACCTTTTCTTCTGTGCTTGAAGAATATTTGCATGCACTTCCATTTGTACCCATGTCATACTTGCCAACACACCTGTCTGAGCAGGGTGACTCACGATTTTTTAAACCACATACAGCTTTGTTTGCTGTCTCCTCCCTAAAAGTTTTTCTTTTTTTAAACGTCCCTCGTTCTTGCTTCCAAATGTTGGCATTATGCCATATATGGTGTTTTACTTCCCTGTGCTCAAGAAGAGAGCAGGCCTGTCTGGAAATGTGTGTGTACTGAAAGAAATGTGTACTAGAAGTACCTATGGTTCAAGTACAAATGTCAATGCTTAATAATACTTGGGGGCTGATTACGATGTCGGTCGGAAAAGCTCCGAACGGGATTCGGATTCTCTGAATTCGATTTGGAACATATGTTTCCGACCGAATCGGATACATTTCCGTCTGACCGATTACGATGCAGGGAAACTGTTCGGGCTGTCCGATTTGGTTTTGGACGGCATTCGGAAAGCCCAAGTCGTTTGGAGCCGAATCATATAGCTCTATGGACACGGTTTCCGACCAAGCGATTACGATGGCCGATTCGGACAGCCGTTCCGAATCGGTTTGCCATACACGAAACTGCTGTTGGAATCTGACTTTCGGGGCCCGTAGCAGGCCCCCCTTCACCCGTAGGCCTCCGGTTGGGGCCCGTGGGGATACCCATGGGACCCTTCTTTCCAACCATGCACAGTGTGGCAGGTGTTGGAGGCCAGGGTGGCGGTGAGGGTCTGGCGGCAGTGAAGGCAGGAGAACTGCCCGTGGGTCGTGTTCGGCGAGGCCTGTTGGCATTCTCTAAGTCTTCCAGGGTTGAGTGCGAGGAGGGTGGTGGTGTCGTAGCGATGGGTAGTGGGAGGTTCAGGATTCCTGGCGCTGGCCGTGGACGGGCTTGCCTTTGGCGCACTGGCGTCGCGTCCGCTGCGTGACTGCGCACCGGCCGTCATTAAGTAGGGTAGGTGGGAGGGAGGAGAGGCTGGGAGGCGGGAGCGGGGGAATTCCAGGGGGGAGGGGCCGCAAGGGCAGCAGCGGCGAAAGGAACAGGCAGGCAAGAGAAAATAAAAACAGTGGTGGAATTAGAGCAAGACACAGATGGGCACAAGCAGAGTCCAGGAAGTGGTAAGGAGGCAGACTAGTGCTGTCTCTTTCCTAAAAAAGTTTAATAAAACGATTTTCCCTACCTGTGATTGCATCATCTTATTTTTTTCTTTTTAAATTTCTTTAACTGCCTTTGCCTGTGGTTGTTACAGTTTAAAATTGTAGTTTTAACCTGCCAGTGATTGCATAATTTATCCCATGTTTTTGTGTTTAAACTTGTGTTTTTTCCTGCCTGTGACTGCTTCCATTTAACCTGTTGAATTGTGGGATTTGCAGTCCAAACTCTGTAGTTCTTCCCTCTCATTCCCTGTGACTATCAGTTTTTCCCTCCAAATGTCTCCTTTGCTCTGTGCTAAGATCTGTATGTTAAGCAGTGCACCCCCAGCGACCATCTTGTGTTAACAAGTCAGTGAAACCAGCCCCCCCTGAGACAGCAGTAATGTTCTGTAAGCTGTTTAAACTGTGTTTAATAGGGACTGTGCACTTCATTTTTTGGCCAGGAGAGGAAGTAAAGTTTTATACAAATAGTGTTGTTAGAGGACAAGTTTGTTGGGGCCTTACCTGCAGAAGTCCAAAGTGTGTATTGAGCCGGTCTGTCTCCTAGGAGATCTGTGAATAGAGCAGCTCCCCAGCCCCACCCCCAGGCCAACAGACCTAGGACTGCTATTGGGTTTCCCCAGCTCCAAGCAAATCTGAGCCCTCCTCTCACACCTGCCCAGGCCCCTTAAGGCTTTGCTGGGTGCACCCCAAATCATTCTCCTCCATCTTGTGAGTTACAGCCTACCTGTGCCCCAGATTGCAGTGAGCAGAGTCCAGGAAGTGGTAAGGAGGCAGACTAGTGCTGTCTCTTTCCTAAAAAAGTTTAAAAAACGATTTTCCCTACCTGTGATTGCATCATCTTATTTTTTTTCTTTTTAAATTTCTTTATCTGTCTTTGCCTGTGGTTGTTACAGTTTAAAATTGTAGTTTTAACCTGCCAGTGATTGCATAATTTATCCCATGTTTTTGTGTTTAAACTTGTGATTTTTCCTGCCTGTGACTGCTTCCATTTAACCTGTTGAATTGTGGGATTTGCAGTCCAAACTCTGTAATTTTTCCCTCTCATTCCCTGTGACTATCAGTTTTTCCCTCCAAATGTCTCCTTTGCTCTGTGCTAAGATCTGTATGTTAAGCAGTGCACCCCCAGCGACCATTTTGTGTTAACAAGTCAGTGAAACCAGCCCCCCCTTCCCCCCTGAGACAGCAGTAATGTGCTGTAAGCTGTTTAAACTGTGTTTAATAGGGACTGTGCACTTTGTTTTTTGGCCAGGAGAGGGAGTAAAGTTTTATACAAATAGTGTTGTTAGAGGACAAGTTTGTTGGGGCCTTACCTGCAGAAGTCCAAAGTGTGTATTGAGCCGGTCTGTCTCCTAGGAGATTTCTGAATAGAGAAGCAGCTTCCAACTCCCTGGCCAGCAAACCTTGTCTGAGGTAGCTGGGACCTTATATAGTCTGATATTGTTTGGTACATGTGTACACTGATTGGTGGTTGTATCTGATGTTTCTATTGGATTAGGGTTAGTGTCCTCATTGGTTGCGTATTTGAGGGTTCTGATTGGGTTTCTGGGTCTGTGATTCAATCAATGTAGGGTTGGGGCTAGGGTTAGTATTTCTATTGGAAGTAGGGACTAGGGCTTCCTGTGTTATTGGTTGTTGGGACTAGGGTGGGACTAGGGCTAGGGTTAGGCCTTTAATTGGAAGTAGCGATTAGGGCTTCTAGTGTGATTGGTTGCTGGACTAGGTGTGGGACTAAGAGTAGGGTTAGGCTTTCTATTGGAAGTAGGGACTAGGGCTTCCTGTGCCATTGGTTGCTTGGACTAGGGTTGAGACTACTGGTAGGGCTAGGGCCTCTATTGGAGGTAGAGATCAAGGGTTTTTGAAACTGATTGGGTGCTTGGACTAGGGCTAAGATTGGCTGTAAGGTCCTCGTCTCCTATTGGTTCTAGATTTTAGGGCTAGTGCTGTGATTGGATATTGTTAGGGCTAGGGTTCCCATTGGCTGAAGGGGTCACCTGACTACTAGGGCTATAAACGGCCAAGGCTTAGGGCGTCTCAGCTAAGGGTGGAGAGGACAAGGGTGAGTGCCTGTTTGAGCCTGTTCGAAACTGGTCGGGACCAGGGCCAGGAATGCTGCCCATTTTCCCATTCATTAATACCCACCCTATGTATTTGTCCCTCTGTACATAAGCATTGCTTTTCACTATAGATATGTGCCTATCTTCGTGTATTGCTTTGTATAAACATGTACAATAATTATGTTGTTATAAAACCAAAAACAAAAGAAAAAAAAAATCTTCTTTGGTCTACATGTACTTGCTTCCATTGGGCATCTATGTACCTCCATGTACTTGGATGTGTGTGTCTGTTACTTTTCTCCTGAAAAAGCATATCCAATGCACTACCCTATTTCTCATCCGCTACCTCTATCAATATCTTTAATCTGCATATACTTACCTCCTTTATGCATCTATATACTTTCAATGTACTTATGGATCTATATTTTTAATACTTTCTTCTAATTTAGCATTTCCAATGCACTACCCTATTTCTCAGCCTATACTTCCCTCAATATATCTTCTAGCCCAACTTTCTTACTCATCTCAAACTTCTTTCTACTACTCTTTCCAATTCACTACCCTATCTCACCCTATACATCTATCATTATATCCTCTACACCCATTCTCTCATTTATCCCAAACGCCATACCACTACTATGTTCCCCAAAATAACCCTTTCTTGACTCTCTCCTACTCTACCCCTCCTTGCATCTTCTGACACCTCCTTTACTGTACCGATCCCCCAAAACAAACCTTTTCTATACTCTTCCCTCTGACTCTTCCCCTCCAAAAACCCTTTTTACTCATCCAAAAGCCTCCTCCTACTGCTATGACCTAAAAAAAGAAATCCTTCACTCTTCTATCCCTCCACTATCCTTTTCAATCAAAATAACAGACTAGCATGTTCACTTATCTAATTCCATATTCCACTATACTAATTCACCACTAATCCTTTATGGGTTCCACAGTAGCATGCTACTAGTCAACAAAGCGTTTCAACACCTCATCAGGGTTACAAGCGCTATATAAATGCAAACCATTTTTCCTTTTTTACCCCTCCCTAACCCTTCTAAATCCAAATAACTGACTAACATATCCACCACTCAAATTACTTCATATTTCACTATACTAATTTTCAACACTAATCCTTTATGGGTTTCCGGAGTAGTGTGCTACTGCCAAAAAAGCGATTCAACACCCCATCAGGGGTTAGAAGCGCTATATAAATACAAACCTTCTTTCCTCTTCTATCCTTCTGCTATCCTTCCGAATCCAAATAACTGACTAACATATCCACCACTTAAAATTTACTTGCATGTTTCACTATACTAATTCAACACTAAACCTCTATGGGTCCCGGAGTAGCGTGCTACTTGCCGAAAAAGCGCTTCGACGCCTCGTCGGGGGTAGTAAGCGCTATACAAATGCAATTACAATACAATACAATAACAGTGGCACAACAGGGAAAAATTAAGAAAAAAAAACGGCTGAGAAAGGTTATGGTGGTTGCAGGCAGTCTGGTCCCAGTTGGAGCGGGCAGCAGGCGCAGGAGCGGGCAGCAGCCTCGAACCTCCCAAGGAGGAGTTCGGGGTCTGGAGGCAAGAGACGGCACAGCGGAGCTGCGGGGAGAGAGTGGACCTAGACCGAGGGTCGGAGGTCTTATTTTGTTGAACTCAATCACACCACCAACGACCTAAATTGGACCATTTTGGAAGCTTTCCCTCTGATATCTAAAGAGGCCCTCTTTAGAAAAGAACAGAATTGGGTCTTCAAACTCTCCTCACATACACGGGGCCTAAATGACGATATTCCTTGGGCTGAGTTGAACCGCCCTTGACTCAGTTGCCCGCAATTGCATCAATATCTCATGCCTGGCTGTCCATAAGCAACTTCCATACTACCCCCCAAGCGGGTTACAGTTTTGAAGGTCCAGTTACCATAAGCTGCCCAGGCGAGGCCATACTACCTCTTCTCTGCCCCCGCCCGGATAACATCCCTTGATCCAACTGTGAGCCTTCTATCCAAAACCGCACACATAGGCACAACTAACCCACCTGACATCGCTCTCTCCACCCAAGAGCGGTCAGACGCAGTGCCAGACTTCCGATACCAGAATGGCTTGACTAACAATCACCACTGCCACCGACAATAGGATAAACCCTCTTTTTGCCTATACTTATGCGGGCCACAGTCCTGGGTCACAGGAAAGTGCTTTGTCCTACATGTCCCCTCACCTAGTGTTCAGTTGTGATCAGGGACACTGTGTAGTCAATAAAGTTTTTTGCTGACAATTTCGCCCCGTTTCTCAAACAATTGCCACTGCCATTAGTAACCCTCCTAGTGTTCATACTCAAGCGAGGCCACTGCCATGGGCCACAGTACATTATTCATACCTTTCCCGTCACCTCTAGACACACACGTGTCTAGGAACACTGTTTTGTTAATAAAGTTCCTCTCCAAGATGGCCGCCCTGGTTTTCAGTCTAGTCGACCACTTAATGATGCAACACGCGGCTCGCTCAAATACCGCAGACCCGGAAGCAAGCATTACGGGGCCCGGAGCAAGGGTAGGACGGCCGCTAGTTGCAATGCTTCCCTGCGTGAGTATGAATGCTCGTATCTGTATGTGGAAACGCCGCATCAAGTCTCTGGTAAGAGAAGCACTCTAAAATTGTGAATTGTATTTCCTTTTTAGCATCAGAGCAACGAGGTGCTCTGCCATCCCCGCCAGCACAAGCCCTAATCTCTAGGGGCGAGTCCCCGGTCACATACATGTTGACCGACGGCAAGTTCGGTCTCACCGTTACATGTACCACTATTTTGTTAAATTACCAGCACATCCATAGTGGGACCATTTTTATCTCAAGGGACGCCAACCTTGGTGGGTGAACTTCCGTCTAGTAGCACCCGCCGTTTTCTCTTAGAGATTGACAATCACAATGAATGTGCCTCATGAATGCCTGAGTTGATGTGCCTGTTATGAATTATCTCAAACGCGTGCTATACCAAATGAATACTATGCGTTTGACATAATCCCTCAACGTCTCCATGAGTAATCGTATGTTGGTAACAACTGCTGATGCTAATTTCTCCCATGTTTTTAGCCACTGCGAGTACTATTTAAACTAGGTTGGTATCACCATCACCAACCCAATCACTGGTGGTGCACGGATGAATATTAGATCCAGCTGCACGATATAGCCACGGCCATTACAACTGGCGTTTTCACCTATTTTTCACTTTAGTCATTTGTAGCATAACGACTGTTTTGTTTTGGATCTTAACCAGACCTTGGTCCTTTTGTTCTCTTTTTCTTTTTATTTCCCTCCCCATTTCCCCTAGGTTTTTCACCTCGGGATCACTCAGCCCGGGGCGTTTAACTGCTTCTGGTTACCAGTTAAGAAACCACTGAACCAGACTTGCGGTAGTGCTAAAATACCCATTTTTATTCTTTTGGTCCTGATGAAGTGCCACCAGACCCGTTAGGGGCTAACCTGGCATGAAACATGTCGACCCTATGCACCACACTAGCCCTATAGGATCATTATATCCAGTTGGGGCTGATTACTTTTACTTAGACTAGTGCCCCCAGGTAATAAAACACATTTAGTTAGGAGGGCCCTAGACTTATTTTAACCCACTCACTCACTGCACTACCCAGCCAACACACCCGCACTCACCCTACGGCTTCATCCCCAAAAAAAGTAGGTTCAAATCTTAACTGCTTGCATGCATCCTTAGCCAAATGCTCCACTCAGTAATCCAATTCAGGAAAGCACATGTGTTATGCCTCACATATAATGCCGTGTACGGTCATGGCAGACACTGAAAATTAAGCTTGCTGCCCTGTTTGACGCAACAGGGCAACAAGCTTAATTTTCAGTGTTTGGCTAAGGATGCATGCAAGCAGTTAAGATTTGAATCTACTATTAAGCGGAACACTGCACGGCAGAAGGATATACCATTTGTAGGGACTATTCATGCCCTGAAGAAGCCCGAAGTGTGGGCGAACCGCATTGGCTGTACAGAAATTTTCATGTTTTGTGCCAAGAAATTAATAAAAAGTAAAGAATACAAAAAGAACGAAGGCCTCTGTCATCGTGATTACATTGTGTACTGGAATATCCAAAAATACTGATTGAATATCTCCTTCTATGTGCCTCTCTTATCTGTGTATATATGTTGTAATATGAAGGGCCATTTATGGTGGCTGGCTCTTAGAGGTGGGCATTATACGGAGACTTAACATACTCATTTGTTCTATATTTACAACACACATAGTTTGTGCAGCACATAGTGTCCCTTGCCGCCAATATTCATATAGTTTCTAGTCCTAACGTTCATGATGTGTGCTCCCTTTGAGCTATTGCACAACTGTCCCCTCAGGCTTCTTACCATCAAGACGGCCTTCGTGGTGGCAATAACTTCTGCCCGGAGTGTAGGTGAGCTCCAGGCTTTGTCATCCAAGCCTCCATACCTGATCATCTACCCAGACAAGCTGATTCTTCGCACTAGAGCATTCTTTCTGCAGAAAGTTGTCACTCCTTTTCATGAGGGCCAGTCCATCACCCTGCATACCTTTTACGCTCCGCCACATCCCTCTAACAAAGAGGAGCCCCTTCACCAACTGGACCCAAAAAGAGCGTTGTCGTTCTACCTTGACCACACAAAAGAATTCCGGGTGAATAACCAACTATTCGTGGGGTATGTCTGAGCGAAGAAGGGAAAGGCCGAGCAGAAGCAGACCATCTCCCGTTGGATTGTGCTCTGCATTAAGATCTTCTACGCATTGGCCAAAAAGCAACTCAGAGGGTATGCGTGCTCATTCCACCAGAGCCAAGGCTGCGACCACTGCATTCACATGCGGAGTTTCGGTCCTAGATATCTGCCAGGCATCATCATGGGCTTCTCTCTACAAGTTTACGAAGCATTACTGCCTGGACAGTGAGGTCTGCCGGGACAGGCACTTAGCTTGTTCGGTCCTGCAGGACTTTCTAGTGTGAAACAGTTTTGCAGACCCACCTCCGGGGAGTTATTGCTTGGATATCTATTTTAAGATAAGGAATCTGCGGCTAGAAGTCTCTATCAGAGAAACACGTCACTTACCTTCGGTAACACCTTTTCTGGTAGCGACTCTATCTAGACACAGATTCCTTACCGACCCACCCATCCTCCCTGCTCTGCGAAGGATTTCTAGGGATGGGGCTGTTACCCTTTCAGGTCCTAGTTTTTCACATCATAGGTCATTGTTCTTTGTGGGTCTGCGCTTCTGGCATGGAAAGTCGCAAAAATAAATTTACAGCGTGCTGGTTTGGCACCCATATAGGTACCGTGCACGTCACTTCCGGAATGGACAACGCTACTCGGAGCCGAGCGACACCACCTACTGGCGTGCAGGGTACTGCTGAACAAAAAATTTCTAGATCCAGCCTGACGCTTGAAGATAATTCTAAGGTAAGAAATCTGCAGCTAGATTGAGTCTCTACCAGATAAGGCATTACAAAAGGTAAAAAACATTTCCAACTGAAGGGGCACTTAGCCCATTTGGTCCTAAGGGATGTCTTGGACTAATCCATTCTACAAACCCACCGCATGGGGAGGTACTGCTTTTGTATTTATTCCCAAGGTGAAGAATCTGTGGTTAGAAGTGTCCATTAGAAGAACAAGTTTCTTACCTTCGGTAACGCTATTTCTCGTGGATACTCTAACTGCAGATTTCTCACAACCCTCCCTCCTCCCCGTGCTCTGAAGTAGACTTCTTTTCCCCATCTTAAAAATGTTCCATTTAGAGATCTGCACACTTTAAAATTTGACCAGTATGGTCTCCGGGTACGATAGCGCAGACGGACAGGTATCTGAAACAAACTGACATAAATGGGTGGGCATGGTAGTGACCTATATGGCTCCGATGTTGCTTCTGGGGCGGAACAGAGCCGACACGGAGCCTCATGACTCCACCAACCAGCAAGGAAATTGCTGAAAAAAATCTCCGGATCCAGTAAGGAGCCTGGTGGTGGTCACGAGGTGAGGAATCTGTGGTTAGAGTATCCACTCAAAAGAGTGTTACTGAAGGTAAGTACATTTTTCTTTGCTCCCAGAGAAGCCCTCTTGTTGGCCATATGCTTTTCGCACCTTCGCCCGATCGAGAATGTTACGATTGGACTTAATCTGTTTTTCGGAGCTCAGAATCCTCCAGCTGAACAAGGTTGCGGACTGTATCCAACAATGAATTCTGCGAGGCTAGATACCTTCTTGCCTAGGGACAGATTTTCAGCTGCGGAGCAGCTCCAAGCAAGAGAAAACTGTTACTTTAGTCCAGCAAAGTCTCTCCTTGGGCTGATTGGCTTGGTGGTTGGTCCAGGTCCTTCGGAGGTCTGGAAGTCTCAAAAATCTAACTTTTCAGAGATGTTAGGAGAAGTCCATTTACACACAGCCAAGGGTATCGGGATGTCGGGAACAGCACTTGGAGGTCAACACAACAGACGCCACCAGCAGGATGCAGTCCTGGTTCAGTTACTACCGGTCAGCTAGGCAGTTCAGGGAAAAGACCCTCTTGGAGCTTGTTGTGAACCTTTAGCCACACTGGAGGTCTGCTAGCTGACCCTTGGGGTCTACATCCTTGTCCTGGGTATAAGTGGGAGCATGTCCACCCGTCAAGTCTCCTCGCAGGTCTCAACCAGAAGGTGTAGTCCTTCTGTTCTTCCCCCCTTACAGAAACTGTTCTGAGGAGGGTGCCACATTTATGCTAGGCACCAGATAGTGGGTGGGGGCCCCTCCTGGTTCCTCCTAGACCAGTGGGTTAAGTGTTCCCAGGGGCAAACATACCCACTTTTGCAGAAGTTCCTGTTTGTCCTCCTGCACACAATCCATCTTACTCCAAGATGATGAACCCTTCTGCTCTTGTGCAGTGTCTGTGTGCCCACCCAGCGATGTGGCCAGGGCAATCAGCAGTCCCCTCCTCTGGTCACTCAAAATCGGTTCTTGGGGTAGCTCTCCTTCAACTTGGTTTGGTGGCAGCCTTAAAAAGGCTGATTTTCCTCAAGTGTCACCTGACATTTACTTGTGACCAGTTTTCCCTGTTGGGTGCACGCTTACCCTAACTTCCCAAGTGCGTAATCTCCATTGTGAAGTGCACTCACTTCCCCTTTAAAACTCCAGTGGCGCAAAAAATGGTCACTTGAATGTTGGAAAAGCCCAGGGAGCAGCGGTGGTGATCTGGGGTGGAGTAGCAGAATATAATGGAAGAGGAGAGTAGCAGTTTAGTATTCCTGTTCCACAGCAGTGTGTGGGGCTGTAGAGGGTCTAGTTGCGTAGGAAGGGCTCCTGCACATACCATTTGCTACATTGGCTTCTGAGATAGGCAGTGGTAGCAGCTACACGGGTACACAGGCAGCAGCGGCATCTCTGGAGAATGTATTTTTTACTGCCATACTATATCTGATAGACATCTAGCTGCAGATTCCTCACTTTAGAATTCTCCCCAGGTGCCAGACTGGATCTGGAAATTTTTCACAGCAGTACTTCTGTGCTTCGGTAGAGGGTGTTGAGAGACTCAGTAGCGACGTCGACCACCGGATGTGATGTGGGCGGAGTCCATATAAGCCCTCCCCTGAATCTCTGATGTGTTTTTTTTTCGCTCTTCAACACGGATCCGGAAAGGGTACAACTTCTCGTTGACAGAGCAGTGTGCCTTTTCTACCTATATGTCTTCAGGCTTCAAGCCTTGTGGGTCCTGTGGTCAGCAAATGTCAGCCACAGATCCTCAATTTATTTGTATGTGGTGTCTGGGAGTACACCACAACGCCGACAAATGTGATTCCTGCAGTCAATTTAGTCCGAAGGCGCTGAGGGGACATCAGATGAAGCTCCTGGCGGTGCGGCTGTTGACGCCTTCCAAGTCCTCCCGTCGTTCTTGGTCTCCCACTCGCTCCACGGCCTGCTCATGGGCCCGTTCCCATCACGGCCTGCTCGTGGGCCCGTTTCCGTGGATGTCATTCTCCATCGGGCATCCCTACGTAAGTCTGAGCGCTGGCGGTCGAAGTTGCTGCCTCTTCCGACTTCACAGCCTGAGGCCTCTTCTTCCGCTCTGGATGCCGAGTTGTCATGCGAGTCTACCACGCTCCCCCCTACCTTTCCTGGAACTGGGGCAACTGTGACCCAGATGCAAGAGTATTTTCATTCTCTATCTTTTCTTTGGGTCTTTACCTTCCCCTTGGAGTGCCTGTGGGCCCCAAGGAGGTGAGGAGTGCCTTGACTGTATCCACTCCGGCGGGTTAGCCCTCGGCTTCAGTTAGGCCTTCTGATTTGATTATCAAATCCGTTCCGGCATGGGTGCACAGCCCTTCCAGGTTCACACCTTTGGCGCCTGTGCCTGATCAGCCAACACCAACGACGCTGTGGGTAGTGCTGATCGACGCCACGCCACTTTCTTTTCTAGACACTTCTTTGGCGCGGCTTCGAGTCTGGCACCGCTTCAGGAATTCCGCCTAACTTGGACACCTTCCCTCCGGTCTCTGTGGTACCCCCTCCAGTTTTTCCTTCAGAGGAACGTGGTAAGGGAGATGATGGCGCACAGTTGGGGTTCCCGCACCACATGGCTGACACTATCCAGCCTGCCCTGCAGGACAGCTGGCTATCTGCATTGGGTGAAGCCAGTTGCTTAGAGTCTTCCCTGGTCTCAGGCCTCCTTCCCCCCCCCCGGCCTTGCCTTGGAGGTGAGCTCCTCATTAGGACATGCTCAAGCGTGTTTCTGTGGTGTTGGATTCATCTCTTCCATCTGTGGAGTTGGCTACTGATCCCCTCATTAAGGTTCTCCATCCGGGCCAAACAGGGGTGGTTTAGGCGCTCCCTTATAGTGGCACTCTATATGATATCTTGTTGGGGGCTTGGGCTAAACCTGATACAGTGGCCCCTGTGAATTGGTCTATTTAGTATAGATACCGTTCTGCCCCCGGTGATCCAGTTTGTCTCCTCCGGCACCCTACTCCTCTAGGTTTCGTGGTTCAGGCTGTTTCCGCCTCCCAAGACCCTAAATCTCTTCCATATGTCCCTCCGGACAGAGATTCCAGGAGACTGGACACTTGTGGCAGACACATTTTTTCCTCCACCAGTTCTGCTCTGTGTTCTGTCAATAGATCTTGCGTTCTCGGACGCTTTACCCATGCGTTGTGGGACTCATTGGCACATGCGCTGCCCTAGTTTCCCAATGACATCCGGGACGACCTTGTCCAGTCAATTCGAGATGGGCAACAAGCAGCCTAATGGCTTATTCGTTGTGATATATCACTAATTTATTGGGTCGGGTCATTGCATTCCTGTGGTGTTACTTTGCCGCACCTGGCTTCATGCCTCTGGTTTTTCAGAGGCTGTCCAAACCACTTTGATTGATATGCCTTTTGATGGCACCCGTCCTTTCAGCACACAGGCGAACTCTGGCTTGCTACAATATCGAGTAAGTCAGGGTAGAGCAGAACCTTAACTCTACCGTTTGCTTCCATGGTCTCCTGTGCTAGGGTTGTATGGGGAGCTGTACTATTTTCTGTTCGCATCTGTGCCATTCCAGGGCAGGTGCCCATTGGCTTTCTTGTCAAGTCCTTTATTTCTACGGGCCACACCAGGTGGGGTTTTCTGCCCTCTGCAGGTACTTTTCTTATTATTATACTGTCAATGATGGGATGTTGATCCCACATTCTGGGATGTATATTGTTTTCTGGACCTATGTACGCCTGTTCTTACAGGCTTCTTTCTGCAGGCTAGTTTTCTACTCAAGATCTTGTTCTTTAGTGGGCATTTTGCTTGCATTTCTACGGATGCACCGCTGCCTTGCTCCCTGTTCTGCAGGGACGGTCTTCTGTATGCCTTGTAGGCTTTTTTGAGATCTGTTCTAGTACTTATAGGGTCTTCGGTTGTGTGCCCCGGAAAAGTAATGGTTGTGCATTCGCCTCACACCAGCTCCCAATACAACCATCAGAAAGGTTGTCTCTCATCCCCATAGCCCCTTTCTTTTCTACTGGGCGTCTTTTTTTCCTTAGCGGGAGCAGTGCACCGAGTAACGCACCCACTTTGGCCTGGATTGACGTTTCCACTTTGGTCTTTTATTGGTGCGTTTGCACTTATTTCTCCTCTCGTCATGCATTGCCAGAATGACTTCCTGCTATTGATCCTTCTGGTTCCTTATTAGACTATACCTAGTCCTGTACCTCTAGCCTCCCTATTTTTTCTCTACTTCACCCCTGGAAATGGTGTTATTGCTGTCACTTTCTGGAATACCTTGTACCCCATGGGCATTATTAATTGTCAATTTTCCTTATGGAACGTGGTACCGTCTGCATTATGGTTCCACCTCTCGGGGGGGGGGGGGGACTGGTTTCCTCTCAGTACCAGTACGATCGGTGATGCGGCAAGCGCAAGGTAAGTGTTTTTTTAAAGTATTTCATTTAACATTCCCGACCCCTGTTTGTCACTTTCACCCCCCCCACCCCCCATCCCCGCCCTGCTTCACCACGCTTATCTGCATGGGCCGTCACTGCTCAGTACAATCATTCAGTGTCATAGAGCGTGTCTGCATCATCCGTGAGGATCTTGAGGCAAGGGGACATCTGCCTCCTTTTGCACCCTTTTTCCTGAAGGTTCTCTACTTTTTCATGGGATGTGATACCGATTCTCACCTCCAAGTTTGGTATGTCACTTCCTCTTTATTTTTGCGACCTCCTACTTGGGGGACTTCTTCCTCTCTCCTCCAGCTCTTATTTGGCAGCTCTGGATCTTTTCCCCTTTTTGCAATGTGGTATACTGAAGCCTTGGCTATGTATGCCTCCTGTCTCCTATGGAGACATTTTTTGCTGGCCTGATATCTCGGTCTATTGGTTGAAACTGGTTATGTGTCAAGGCCTTCAATGTGTTGGCCTTTATTTCGACTACCTTTGTACCTCAATGTGCTCTTCTTTCACTTCATAGCAGAGTTTCACACCTTTGTTTTCTGGTTATTACGTTGTTTTTGTCTTTATTCAACTCTGTAGTCGTCTCAGGTTCGGTCTATCACCAATGTATGTCATTCTGTTTGCTCTTTCATAGATGCTCCTATTGTATATAGTTGTTCTTCGTTCCTACTCTGGTTGATATCCCCACTTGCTGCGGGAGGCCGTGATTCTTTTCTCCTACGGGAAGGATGTGCTTCTAGTGTATTCTGATATAATGTATCTATGTGTATATGTGTGTGTCTATATATATATATATATATATATATATATATATATATATATATATATATATATATATATATTATCTACTGGCGGTCGCCAGTAGATAGTTATAGTTAGGACCTATTTTCCATAGGAAATCCGCGACATTCTATTTGAAATAACTCTCTTGCCGGTTGACGTATCTTCGCGAAATTTTCAAACTTTGTGGGGCGCTCCGCTCCTAGCCTGAAAGTCTCGGGTTGATTCGTCAAGCGGGGGCCGAGAAAAAAGGGGGGTCCCAAAACGCGTTTTCCCCATTCATTTTTCCATAGGAAACTTTAGACACGGCTACAGCCCGAACTGCTGAACGGAATTACACCAAATTTGGCAAAGAGGTAGTTCTTGGTTCAGAAAGAACCCTTTTTGTTAAATGGTGTAAATCCGTTCAGTAGTTGCTGAGAAAATCAAAAGTAAAAGTACATATATATCTATGGGCACGGAGGATCCGCGTACCCTCAGCGCACCCTGCGCGCACCATCCCGATCACGAGCTGCATGCTAATTGGCTGTCAGCTGGCTGTCAACATTCCGATTCAGGAAGTGTTGGCAGCCATTTTGTCCCTCGGTAGAACCGAGGGACAGAAACAAGTGCGCAAAGCGCACAAAGGGGGCAGGGTAGAAACACCCTGACCCCCTAGGTCTGCTCAGGGGGTCCCACAAGGACCCCCTGGGCAAAAAAAAGCATTTTTTTTTAAAAAAAAAATCGGCAGGATGCGCTCAGGGTGCGCGGATCCTGCCGATAAAAATCGAAGCGCGGTCTCCCGCGCTTCGATGTTAATTTGCCCCCGGGTGGGCCAAGTCCCAGGGGCATACTGTGGGGGGTTTATTTTATGTATAGGGGGTCTCTAAGGGCCCCCCAAGCCCCGGGGACCGCCACCCCCCGGGGCTTTATTTGAAAAAGTAGCGGGAGGGCTCTGAGCCCTCCCGCAGCCCCGGGGACCACCACCTCCCCGGGGCTTCTTTATTTTTTAAATTAACATGTGTGGGGGGCTCCAGCCCCCCACACGCCCCGGGACCACCACCTACCCGGGGCACTAACAAAATTGAAAATGGGGGTCCGTTAAGGACCCCGAGCCCCGGGGACCACCACCTCCCCGGGGCTGTGCATTTGGATGGGAGGGGGGCCGCGCGGCCCCCCTCCTGGAGCCTGTGGTGGCCCTGGGGACCGCCACCCCCCAGGGCCGGCTCCTGCAGTGTCCTGGGGTGCCTGCTCTCGCTTCCAAAATTCAAAGCAGAATTGCTTTTCCACATGGGGAGCTGCATATTAGCAGCTCCCCATGTGGAAAAGCAATGCTGTCTCCCGCAGGAGGCGGGGAGCCGGCAGGGTCCGTGGGGGAGTTGGGGTCCCCCCACGGACCCCAAAAGGATAGGGCCAGCCCCGGGGGATGGGGTCCCCGGGGCAAGAAGTGGCCCGGGAGGGGGGCCATGTGGTCCCCCTTCCCCAAAAAAATGTTAAGAAAAAAAAAAAAAAAGGCCGGCCCCGGGGGATGGGGTCCCCGGGGCCTAAGGAGGCCTTAGGAGGGGGGCCAGGCTGCCCCCCTCCATCAAAAAAATAAAATAAAAAAAGGTGGCAATGGCCCGGGGGATGGGGTCCCCGGGTCGAAATTGACCACGGGAGGGGGGCCCACGCGGTCCCCGTCCCAGTCCTTTTTTTTTTTTTTTTTTTTTTTTAAAAAGGGGGACAGGCCCTGGGGTATGGGGTCCCCAGGGCTCAAAAAATTACTAAAAAGGGGGGCCACACAGCCCCCTTTTAAAAAAAATAAATAAATAAAATAAAAAAAACGGCATCGCGAGGGAGGCCCCGCCCCCTCTTTGACAGCACTCTGCAAACGCGCCTCCTGGCGCGTTTGCAGAGGGGGAAGGAATTCCCCTTGAATACTGGGGTCCCTGGGGCCAACTAGTCCACCAGGAACCTCCAGTATGCGTCAGGGGCTGCGTTGCAGAGAGGTGTACAGAGGCCACGCCCCTTTTACACCTCTCTGCAACGCAGCTCTGTGGCGCTTTTTGGATATACCTGTTGGGCTAGTTGGCCCCCAGGGACCCTCAGGATTCAAGGGGAGTTAATCCCCCGACTTAAACGTGCCACGGGGCGCGTTTGCACAGTGGTGAAGGGAGGGGGCGGGACTTCAGGTGACATGTGTGCAAACAGGCCCTGTGGCGTGTTTTAAGATGGGGGATTAAGTCCCCTTGAATCCTGAGGGTCCCTGGAGTCCAACTAGCCCACCATGTACTTCCAAAAAGCGCCACGGAGCTGCCTTGCAGAGAGGTGTAAAAGGGGTGTGGCCTCTGTACACGTCTCTGCAACGCAGCCCCCTGGCGCATACTGGAGGTTCCTGGTGGGCTAGTTGGCCCTCAGGGACCCTCATGATTAAAGGGGACTTAATCCCCCAACTTAAAACGCGCCACGGGGCGCGTTTGCACAGATGTCACCTCAGGCCCCGCCCCTCCCTTCACCATTGTGCAAATATTCCTCTAAAATCAGCCGAAATACGAATTCCGATTTACTCACCTGTTATCAGGAGAGACCTCAGTGCTGCATCTTTCAGCCCAGTACTGATCCTGAAAAGTAATTTTAACCGTACTTACCAGTAACTTGAATTTCCTTCCATAGGAATCCATTGTCTGGTTTTCAGCAGAAAAGTTTCAAAGTGTCGATTTTCACAAACTACAAATATTCCTTAAAAATCGCCTGTATGACTTAAACGCATTCTTTCAACTGTTTACAGGAGATGCACCAGTGCTGGATCCAGGATCCACCACTGAGTGAGAAAAAGTCACGATAACACTACTTACCTGCTAAGTGAATTTCCTCCCATAGGATAACATTGGTGATTCTATGTGAAAAAGTTTCTGTGTCAACTTTTAAAATACAATAATATTCCTTAAAAATCACTACTGTAACCAAAACGCTTTTACTCAACTGTTTACAGGAGATGTCCCAGGACTGAATCTAGGATCCAGTCCTGTGGTTAGAAAAGTAATCCATAAAGTAACTAATTGCATTTAGCTAGAAATTCACATTGAGCTCAATGTTGCATTGTGTTTGAAATTGTGTTGCCCATTGCAACAACTGTAACTACTGTACTTAAAAGTCTATTGCCTATTTGCAAAGTATTTAAAGTAAATTAATTCATTCTGAGAAACTATATTTTGTAATGTATAATGTAATTACAATGTAATTTAAAAAATAAAATATCTAAAAATAAATAGTTTAAAAAAATGTAGAAAATCAGTATGAAAAAAATAAAAATAACAATTAATATATTTAAAAATTGGCATTTACAAAACCTTTGAAATTCACTGAAAAAAACCATAGGTTTCAGACATGTTATAGTTAGGAATTAGCATTTAAAAAACCTTTGAAATTCACTGAAAAAACCATAGGTTTCAGGCACGTTATAGTTAGAAATTAGCATTTAAAAACCTTAGAAATTCACTGAAAAACCATAGGTTTTAGGGACAGTTATAGTTACTTGGACATTGCACTCGTACAAAACCCGTGAAATTCCCCCGTTATAGTTAGTTCAGCTAACTATAACTCGCGCCCCCGCAATGCACTGCTGATGACGTCACATATTACATCACTCATGACATGGTCAGTGACATCACTGATGACATCACTGATGACATCTCAAATGACATCACTGATGACATCATCCATGTGATAATTTCATTCATCTTCTCACACCCTAATATAACTTTTGATACACCCACTGTAAATTACAGACTGCCATTCTCAAAACCATAGACACTCCAACACCAATAACTACATACCCACTCACTGATTCTTAGGTCTACACACACATCCACTCACTCACCCGTACAGTCACTCATACTTACAGTCACTCAGTACAGGACTATCATATGCACTCATACACCTATATAAACACTGACACACCGCCACTCATCCATAGAGGTACTCACACACCTAGTCAGACATGCAAAAAATTAATCACACACCCATTTACTCACCTATAGAGTTATACACACACCAGCTCAATAACTCATACAAATACTAGCACATTCTTACGCTCTTATACAATAACTGATACAAGCACACACGCATCCATACAGCCACTCTCACAATCACACACTCTCACGTATAGCCTTTTAAATACTCTAACACACATATATACTTCCTTTTACATATGTAGTTACTCGCACATGTACCACTGAGATATACATTCACTCACTAACACACCCATACACACACTCACCCACCCAAGCAGTCCATCACAGACGCACTCTTCAAATCATGCACCCAGTGAATCACCCACTCACACATCTATGTACAGAGTCGCACACACCCCACCCACACAAACACTCAGGCACCCATACAGATACTCAGACAACCAATCAATAACTCATATAGACACTCATGTAGCTATTCACAAACCCATGCAGCCACTTACACAGCAACAGACAGACGGATACAGACATTCACCCACTTTAGTCACTAACCCATGCATTCAGTAAAATACGTTTAATCACTCACTTATACAGTTAGTCACGCACCTACTAAATCAACCATTCAGACACTTATACACCCACTCACTCTTCAATACGCCTTTCCCTATATATATTAAACATATTTAAACTTTACAGAAACACACAGTCACTGGATGATGTCATCAGTGATGTCATCAGTGATGTCATTTGAGATGCCATCAGTGATGTCATCAGTGATGTCACTGACCATGTCATGAGTGATGTAATATGTGACGTCATCAGCAGTGCATTACGGAGCGCGAGTTATAGTTAGCTGAACTAACTATAACGGGGGAATTTCACGGGTTTTGTACGAGTGCAATGTCCAAGTAACTATAACTGTCCCTAAAACCTATGGTTTTTTCAGTGAATTTGTAAGGTTTTTTAAATGCTAATTTCTAACTATAACGTGCCTGAAACCTATGGTTTTTTCAGTGAAAATATATATATATATATATATACTCCTTCCGACTCCGTCAAACAATGAGCGCATGCACACAAAGCCTTTAGAATCACAGATTCTTTAATGCGTTAGGTCTCTCTCAACCCAGCTATTTAGAGTGACGCGTTTCTGTGTATACGGATATACTGCAGGTGGGCTTCCCACAGGGCTCACTTATCTGCTCTTGTAACTGCACTTATCTTGGTATTCTAATTCAATCTTAGACTTAGTCGTTGTCTCTACTTTCTTAACCTTGCTTCTCTGGGCTTCTTCGTTTCTTAGCCGCAGAGGTTTACCTTCTCACTCAAAGGATATCTGCCTGAGACTAGTCCCTCCTTTCATTGTTGTTGCTCTTCTTGCAATGTTTTGGGGCAGAGTTGATTAGTTTTCTCTCCCCTTTTTCCATTGTGATGTATTCTGAGACCCCTCCTCCCTTTTTTCCATGTATTTCTCAGGGTGGGGTTAGTTCCTATGTTCGACTCTACGACACGCTGCTCTGGCACAGTGGCATGTGCTGTTTTCCTTCAAGCTTCAGCCTTGTCCAATAATGGTTTGGCTACTATGGGGAAAGCTACATAATTGTTTTTTTGGAAGTGTTTTCTCCGACACTTTCTTCTCTCCTCTGCTGTGGGTGTGTTTTCCGCATACTTTCACGGACCTGCGGACTTCTGCTCCCTACAGGCTTCCACACTCCTCCCACTGGAGCTTCTTCTTCTTTTCCTTTACATATTCCCAGAACAGCCTGTTCCCACTCTCCCTTTTCAGGCTGACTTTTCATATTCGTGGATCTTTCATGGGTTCAGTTCGCAGACCCTCCTCCAGGGACGGTATTGCTTGGGTATCTTTTCTAAGGTGAGGAATCTACAGCTAGATGTCTCTATCAGATGAACAAGTTACTTACCTTTGGTAATGCCTTATCTGGTAGAGACAGGATCTAGCCGCAGATTCCTTACCGACCCACCCATCCTCCCCGCTCTGTGAACTGCTGGTCCTGCTAACCCCCTCCCCCCCGGCAACCATGATGCATGTGCGATTAGATGAAAGTGCTGTCTCGTGGATTTAGATGGAGCAAGTCAACCAGAACCCCCTTGTGGAGGGCTATGGGGATCCTCGGTTAATCAGAGAAGGTGTGAATATCTGGGACAGATAAGTTCTCAGAATTCTGAAGGTAAAAAAGCCAGGAAGGGGTGCCATAAGTCAACGAAGGAGGTGCCCTCGGCCAATAAGGAAAGGGTCAAGCGCTCCATCCCTAAGATGAACAAAGGTCGACGTAACCATCCCTGTCAGGTTGGAAGCTGTCGCTTGCCTCAGTGTGACAGGATGTTCTGCAGGGCCGCCCCAAAGCCAAACCAATTTGTCGTCCTCTGCGAGATTTGAGTGGGAAGGAGAGAGCACTGGGTAATCCCAAAATGATGTAGGCTGGAAAGCGGGGGGAGCTGCATAGTGAAATGGATGTCAATGTCATCAAGCAGTTGTGCCCAATAGGGTATAAGTTTCGGCCATTCCCATAGTAAGCGTAGTAAAGTACCCGGGTGGGGGGTTGCAATTGCACCAGCAGTCAGACTTGCGAGCAGGGTTGCCTCTATGTAAACAAGTGGGTGTGAGATACCAATAGGTGGCGATCTTCGTAGCTGTTTCAGTACTGGCCATATTACAGGCCGTATGCCTAGCACGATAATAAATGTCCCCCATTCCGTCTGCGTCAATGAACGGCCCTGTTCCGCCTCCCAACAATTCTGACTTGTGGGTTTGCGCTGAGTAGCAGCAGACTGGAGGAGGCTATAAAGTACAGTAATGCTATGTGTATTCGATGTATCTGAAAGAAACCGTTATAGATTCCTTACCTTAGAATTACCCCAGGCGTCAGACTGGATCCAGAGAATATTTTCGTCAGCAGTACCCCTGCGCGTCGAAAGGTGGCATCGGTCGGCTCCGCGTTTGTCGTTGGCGTCGTGGTCGCCGGGATGACGTCGCGGTAGCTACTTAGACGCCGCCCTCGCGCGCTGACGTCAGTTCTTTCTTTTTCCGCGCCAGCCAGCGCAGATCCGGAGAGAGCGGTACCTCCAGTCACTTTTTGACTGACTTTTTGGTGACTTTTTGTCAACACCGTTTTTGAGTCTTCGACTCCTGGTGCACGGCCAGGTCAGGTCCTTGGGCCTCTCCACCACCCGCCCTGCGCAGATTGCTTTTCACCCCTTTCGTGGCTACGAAAGGGGTGCCCCACCACATCCGCCCAGAGCCACAGGCCAGCGCAAGCTGTTCAGCCCCTCCGCGGCTGAGGACGTGAGAACCACCGCCGTGGTTCTGGGGGCCAGCGGGCAGGCCAGTCCACCACAGCTCCCTCTGCAGCAGCCTCCAAACCTTCCTAGTCCGACCTTTCAGGGTCACCAATCGCCAGTGGGCGGCAGGATTCGCCATCACCTCCCCCACTGTCGCACCATCACGTCGGACAGGTGGGTTTTGCAAATAGCCTGAAGGGGCTACTCCCTCCCCTTCGAGACTACCCCTCCATCCATGCCACCTCAGTACCATCGCATGTGGGAGGATCATCTGGCCCTTCTCCAACAGGAGGTTTCGGCACTCTTGGCCAAGGGAGCCATCAAGCGAGTTCCTGTCCCAGAAGTAGGTTGTGGTTCCTATTCCCCCTACTTTCTGGTGCCTAAGAAGGACAAAGACCTGCGTATTATCTTGGATCTCAGGAACGTCAACCGTTTCCTCCGGAAGGAGAAGTTCAAAATGTTGACGCTAGCTCAGGTACTGCCTGCCCTCGACCCTGGAGACTGGATGGTAGCATTGGACTTGCAGGATGCTTATTTTCACATCCCCGTCCTGCCGGCCCATCGGCGTTACCTGCGGTTGACAGTAGGCCACGAGCACTTTCAGTTTACTGTGCTCCCCTTTGGCTTTACCAGCGCCCCTCGGGTGTTCATGAAAGTGATGGCGGTGGTCGCAGCTCATCTGCGCAAATCAGGGGTTCCAGTCTTCCCCCATCTCGACGACTGGCTGTTAAAGGCAGGCTCGCCCCAGGCAGTCGTCTCACACCTCCAGACTACGGCCGACCTCCTGCACTCACTGGGGTTCTCCATCAACGTGCCGAAGTCACACCTGACTCCCTCTCAGAAGCTCCTCTTCATTGGAGCGGTTCTGGACACGACACAGTTTCGGGTCTATCCCCCCGAACAGCGAGTCCGGGATATTCGGGCTATGATTCCGATCTTTCAGCCTCTATCCCGGGTCTCGGTCAGGATGACCCTCAGGCTACTGGGTCTGATGGCCTCCTGCATCCTGCTGGTGGACCATGCCAGATGGCATATTCGGCCTCTGCAGTGGGACCTGAAGTTTCAGTGGGCTCAACATCAGGGGAACCTGTCCGATTGCATCCAGATCTCGGAGGGCACTGCACACCAATTGCAGTGGTGGCTGACGAACCAGGATTGGGTCGACTGCAGGTCCCTCTCCCTTCCCCAACCAGAATTCACATTGGTGAGCGGTGCACCACTTCTGGGATGGTGCGGTCACATGGGGGAGGCAGAGATCAGAGGCCTCTGGTCTCCGGAGGAGTCCAAGCTTCACATCAACCTTCTGGAGCTTTGGGCAATCCGTCTTGCACTAAAAGCATTCCTTCCCTCTGTCTGGGAAAGAGTAGTGCAGGGGTTTACGGACAACACCACCGCCATGTGGTACTGCAACAAACAGGGCGGGGTGGGGTCGTGGACCCTATGTCAAGAGGCTCTCTGTCTCTGGACATGGCTGGAACATCAGGGCATATCCGTGGTGGTTCAACACCTGGCAGGTTCCCTGAATGCCAGGGCGGACGAACTCAGCCGCAGGTGCATGATGGATCACGAATGGCTTCTTCACTCGGAGGTGGCGCAAGGTCTCTTTCAGCAGTGGGGAGAGCCTTGGTTAGATCTATTCGCCACCGAAGAGAGCGCGCAATGTCAGCAATTGTGCGCGTTGGAATTTCCATGGCGGCACTCGCTAGGCGACGCTTTTCGTCGCGAGTGGAGTTGCAGTCTTCTATACGCCTTTCCGCCTGTACCACTTCTGCTCAGAGTGCTGAAGAAGATCAAGCACAACCGGGCCCAAGTCATTCTTGTGGTTCCAGATTGGGCACGAAGAGTCTGTTATCCTGAGCTGCTACACATGGCCATCGATCCTCCGATCAGACTGCCTCTTAGGGAGGATCTTCTGTCGCAGGGGACGGTCCTTCACCCGAACCTGTCCAGCCTCCACCTCCTTGCGTGGAGATTGAGTGGCGGCAGTTGACGTCCTTTGACTTGCCTCCCGAAGTCTGTGATGTTATCTTGGCACTGATCCACAATAAATACTCCCCTTATACCCTAACCGTGTAGTTCGGTTATTAGAATACAAACAGATACTGGTTGATTAATGGTGGAATGTCCTTAAATGAAGCTGATGATTATACACCACTCTAAAATGGCGAAGGAGGCAACTCCTTTTGTTTTATATTCCCTCACACACCCTAGTGGTGTCATGCTTCATCATCGGGACACCCCGACGCCTATAAGTCGGGGTGGGCTCAACCGTATTGTAGGGAGCTCTTAAAGAATTGTTTGGCCAGGGGGTTAAAGATTAAAAATCCACTGGCAGATCCCGGTTTCCCTTTATTTTTGGATCTGTCAAGGATATTAAAATAAAGAAGAATAAGGTCATTGGGATATTATGGTCCTACGACCCTAAAGCCAACATGTTTCAGTCCAATTCAAGCCCAAAATATGGTGCAGGACTTTCTTCAGGGCGATAACGTTGTCCCCCCTGGAAGGGTAGAAATAAGGAATTTCCCTATACTCATTTTATTAAAGGGCAGAAAGCTGCTCACTTTGTTTGACACAATCTTGAAGATTTTTAGATCACTCAATCTGTAAAAAGACAAAGATAACGACAAAACAAACACCACACCATTGTTATAGGCATGTATACAGTATCTGATATCACAAGTAGTGAAGATTGACATCACCCTCTGTGCCAATTATGCCCGAGGGTGATAAAGCACAGCAACAAGCATGCTAATACAGTATACGTAACGCATGCTTATTCGTAGGTCTATATCACACTCTAGAACGTGCGCATAATTGTGGTGTAGCGGCTGATAGTCGCATACTCACAATCTCTAAACCAATTTGCGTGCTTTGATTGTTTGTGAAAAATTGTGAAAAAACATACACTCGCATTCATACCGCTGTTAAAAATGCTGTAAAAATACATACAGGACACATAAAATACCGAGTCTTACCCCATATAGGGAGAGGTTAAACTTCTCGTGGGACCTCCCTTAGAAATGGGGTAGCCCTGTAGTCAGACACTGGTGCAGTGAAAAAGGATCGAAAAAGTCCACGGTCAGATTTATCCAAATGATGTGATTGAGGTAGGAAATGAAATGAAATAAACAAAACCAAAGAACATGCGTCAATAAATGCGGAAGACAAGACCTCCGTGTTGGAGATGCATGCACTCATACCTGTTTCCGGCGTTCTTTCATTCATTTTACTCACGTCATCAAGGGTCCTGCCCCGTAGTGTGACCTGTTCGGTGTGGGTCCCAGCGGCTTGTGGCAACCGGGAACCTACACTCGCTACTTCTTAAAAGGACGCTCTGATTGCCGCGCCTTCTTCCGCGGTCATAACAGGTTCTATCCTGACCACCCCATGGACTCTGGGAAATGTAGTTTATAAATACCCCGAGTTAAGGTACTGAAGCAGCCACTACAGCACACTCATATGGAAAACCCGATGCTTGTATACTTGATCGTTAAAAGATTCTATATTTTGGTATAGGACCTCAATGATGTTAGTGTTCACACTGTTTGTAAAACAAAGAGTCCCAAACCAATCGTTAAAGCAAGGGCATGTGAAGTAAACGTAATCTGCCATATAAACTTTATGATTCTCGCGTTGTGCGTGCGTCCTAAGCACGTATGCCCTTCTGGTTATGGGAACAGTAGTTCCCTCGTTATACTAATGTATAAACAATCCTATGATAGTGTTGTCGCGCATAAGCATTACTCTGTAGTTATTCATATAGCAATTATAAATCCCTTATCAAACAATAACTATTGTGAAACAATCGCTTGTAATGCCGGTTAGTTGATGTAAATATAATGAAAGTATTCTCAGCGAATTTACCATGCTAGAATTAAATAATTAAGTTGAAAAACCTGAGTTAAAGAACCTAATGCTCAGTAGGGTGTGTCAATATAGTGTCACAGATGGGGAAATACAATCCCAACTAATGCTAAATCAGTGTCGGGTTCAATTTCAGTATCCATATAAAGTGTTTTTAATTCATCTGGTCTTGTTAAGTTGGTGCCAGGGAATAGAATCATTTAACCCGTGGGTGTATGTTTTTAATCGATGCACCCAACGCTGCTCCCTCTCCAAAAGTCTAAGAAAGAACATGAATTCCTCAATCCTGATGACCCAAGAATCAGTGGCGGTTGGTGACATTTGAAAGTGGTGGGGCGTATAAGTTGCGGTGAGTGCACTGTGGCGAGCCCGACCGCCATAAGGGATATTGGGGAGGGGGTTCTCCCCCTGAGAACTTTTTTTAAAAGAGTGTGCAAATGTTGCATTTTCAAGCAAATTTTACCCTGGTGCAATGTTGTCCACTGTGCTGTCACTACCGCGCAGTGTAACCGGCATGCAGTGCAATCCCTGTTCTGTCACTACTGTGCAGTGTCACCGTCGTGCAATGTACCAACCTGTTGTCACCACCACAGTCTATCCCTCCCAATGTATCACCATAGTGTAGTGGAACCAATGCTTAGTGTCACCCTAGTGCTATCATTAATATGCCATTCCCGTGCAGTGTCAAGACAGCTATCCACACAAGGATGGTGTGACAGTGCAGACAAGTGCTGACAAGGATGGTGTGACAGAGAGCGTTGTAACACCGTGGTGCAGGGCTCGGTGTTTGTGCAGGACTCTGCAGTAGGAGGTGGTACACAGATCGGATGATGGCGTTGCTGGGCCTGGGATACCCAGGAAAGATGCTTAGCTCCTGAGTCAGAAGGTGAACGACACGATGATGGAGTTCTAGGCTTGGAGCCTGCTCATTGCAGGTAATGCGACCCCTATTGTTGGCATGTGTGCGGGGGGGCAGCGATCATGTCATTAAACCCCCCCCCTTCCTTCTGACAGGAGCTGCTCAACAAAATCACCACAATCCCCCATAGCCCCCTCCTATCCAACTTTTCTCAACACAGGCTGTAGCAGCATGCCCTACACCAGCAAACAGCTTGTTTGTAAGAGGCCCATGCATCTATAGGAGAGAGTGATGGGAGGAATACGTCATAACAAATACAATCTATGAATGAAACCTGCATGCATGCCACGGGTGTAGGTGCCAGGCACAGGCGAATATTATTAAAACATATAAGTATTGGAATAACTTAAGTACTGCACAAAGGACAGGCGTATATATACACATTACAAACTCGCAAAGATGCAAAATGACACGAATATGCAGGAATCACAAAACCTGCCCTGAAATAAAGAGCAAAATAAACAATAGAGAAATAGGCAAAAATACACCACACACGCACACATCGATAGCAACCACACAAACCCTTTGTGCATCAACACCAACTACATACACACACAATATGCACACTACTTCACATACACAGGTGCACAACACACACAAACAATATTTCATGTTCATCTGTTTGTCTTTTGTCGTGATAATGTTGTTTCCCCCTTACTTGCCACTACAATTCGGGTTGATTTGACCCAGTGTTTTTTATGTGATCCGATGCTTTGCTCCTCATTGCACTTTTCTTCGAATTGCACCCATATTCACGTAGAACAACAACTCAGAGGGCACCTGGCAGACTGTCGTGTGTCCGTGACCCCTGGAAGCAGAAAAGAGCCCCCTCCCACCTTTGTCCGCCTTAAAGCTGGTTTCGAAGCGGTGCGAGCCAGGCAACAGCCTCATAATCTGTACATTTTAATACCTCGACCTCTGTGATACAAAATACATTAATAAAGCTCCGAGTCAGCACGCGCCACGGAGCCCATGGATGGACCTAATTAGAGGGCTGCAGATGGTGGATAGAGAGAGGCCTAAAATGTTTAAAACTAAGAGCAAATTCTCCGAGCAGGACAAACCAAAAAAAACAAAGCCAAAATATAACTTTAAAAAATGCCCGCCTGGGCCTTACCTGCGCTGGTGAACTGCTGACTCCTGAGTTCACTTTAGTCCAGCAACCTGCAGTCCAGTCAGTGCTGTGGCAGCAGCAACCATTGGGACTAGCTGCTGCCAGCGGTGCACTGCAGTAATGATGGACTGTCTTGGGCCTCTCAGAGTCAGCTCTAAATGCAGTCCGTGTCCCGTCTCGCTGGAGTCGAACTATGACACAGTTAATCAAATGGCTTCCAATCCTTCCAGTGAGTTCCACCACAGTGGAGAGTGCAGACTCACGTGTGCGAAGCAGTCTGAGGTCGAGTCTGCGCAGACTCGATTCCTCAGCTTCCGCCTGCCACACTCCTTTCCCAACTCATCACAGGGTGGGTCCCAGCACGCCCTGTAATGAGTTGGGAAAGGGGTGTGGTGACAAGCTCTCCACTCCCTGATTGACGTGGAGGGTTAGCGATATCGGGCTTGGTATTAAAACGCCCGTGGCTAACTTAACCTCCACGCCATTAGGGGGTGGAGACTGGGCCCTGAAGCTAGGTCTTTGCCGAGCTGATGACATCACAGCCTTCAGGGCTGTGAGGTTGTCAGCCGGCAAACACTTAGGCTTCTTTAGGCCCGCCCAGGGAGCATGCAAGGAGAGTGTCACGTGGCATACATCCAGACTTCAAAACAGCCACTGTCACGGGCCACGGCAGCAGTATCGATGAGTGGGGCAGACAGTGCCCTGTGTTCACTACTGGCAGAGTATAATTTAGAAGACTACAAAAAACGGGTATTTTTTTATTTAATAAAATATGAGCATTGTGCACTTCTTTTGTTGAATGTAACGGGGCGGAGCCCCGACGCCCTCAGGGAGAAACCGCCACTGCCAAGAATACCCATATTTTACACGATACCAAAAATACACAAAGGAAAAATACCTCCTCCCGGCAGACCCATCGTGTCTGGGTTAGGGTCACTTCTTGAACCTCTTTCTAAGTTTACCGATTGGTTTCTACGCCCATTAGTCACACGCATCAGGTCATATGTTCAGGATACAAAACATCTGCTCAACCTAATATCAGACATTGATTATGATCCTAGGCATAATATAATGGTGTGTTTAGATGTTGAAGCGCTCTATACGAGCATCCCACAAGAGGAGAGCATCCGGGTTATTGAGAACCTTCTGAAACAAGAAAATTGGACCTGGGATGCCCCCGTAGATTGGGTCATTACACTGATGCGCATAGCACTCATGGAGAATTTCTTCAGGTTCGAGGAACAGCTATATCTCCAGGTTCATGGCACTTCAATGGGCAGCACCTTCGCGCCTAGCATAGCGTGTCTGTATGTGGGCCAAATGGAAGAACAACACATTTGGCCCACCAACCCTTACTCTAATAACATCAGTAAGTGGTGGCGATACATCGATGACGTCCTGATGATATGGAATGGTAATTCAACAACTCTGGCTAATTTCCATAAATGGCTGAACCAACTGAATCCACATTTAAAGTTCACCATGACTTACAACCATGAGGAGGTCTCGTTTTTGGATGTTAAGATCCGGGCTAATAACAACAGCCTGGTCAGCTCTTTGTATACAAAACCAACGGACAAAAACAGTCTGTTACATTTTGAAAGCGCACATCCATGCTCTCTCAGGGAAAATCTACCCATAGGCCAATTCCTGCGCATACGCAGAAACTGCCAGGATCTTCAAGATTATAAGATGGAAGCTGAAATATTGTCGAAGAAATTGGAACAAAGAGCATATCCTAAAAGAATTATTGAGAAAGCGATGAAAAGATCTCGCAATACCCCGAGGGATGCGTTACTGGATACAAACTCAAAGGAGGTGAAAGATTCAATTTTTGTGTTACAACATATAATACATCATCCAACGACATTAAGAAAATCATCAACAAAAAGTGGGAAATCCTTACATCTAACAAACTTAAATATGAAAAACCTATGTTTTCATTTCGAAGAAACAAAAGCCTTAGAGACTCCTTGATACACACAGACCTGAAGAGATCAAAAATAACTCACCAATTGACTCTCTGGGATCAACCTCCGGTCACTGGACACTATCCATGTGGGTCATGTGTTGTATGTGAGTTCACGAAACATACAAAAGAAATTGACTTGGGCATGCATCACCCATGGGAACAGCGGACCCATACTAATTGTAACAGTGATAAGGTTATATACATGATCAAATGCCCATGCCAACTAATGTATATCGGCATGACTGGGAGAAAAATAAAGGTGCGCATAAGCGAACATAGGAGCACAATCAGAAGGTCGATCACAGCAACAAGATTAACATCCCATTATGTGGAGATGAAACACTCTGATAAGGATTTATGTTGGACAATAATTGAAAAAGTCACAGGAGAAGGCGATGTAACTAGAAGACTTTTGGAGAGGGAGCAGCGTTGGGTGCATCGATTAAAAACATACACCCACGGGTTAAATGATTCTATTCCCTGGCACCAACTTAACAAGACCAGATGAATTAAAAACACTTTATATGGATACTGAAATTGAACCCGACACTGATTTAGCATTAGTTGGGATTGTATTTCCCCATCTGTGACACTATATTGACACACCCTACTGAGCATTAGGTTCTTTAACTCAGGTTTTTCAACTTAATTATTTAATTCTAGCATGGTAAATTCGCTGAGAATACTTTCATTATATTTACATCAACTAACCGGCATTACAAGCGGTTGTTTCACAATAGTTATTGTTTGATAAGGGATTTATAATTGCTATATGAATAACTACAGAGTAATGCTTATGCGCGACAACACTATCATAGGATTGTTTATACATTAGTATAACGAGGGAACTACTGTTCCCATAACCAGAAGGGCATACGTGCTTAGGACGCACGCACAACGCGAGAATCATAAAGTTTATATGGCAGATTACGTTTACTTCACGTGCCCTTGCTTTAACGATTGGTTTGGGACTCTTTGTTTTACAAACAGTGTGAACACTAACATCATTGAGGTCCTATACCAAAATATAGAATCTTTTAAAGATCAAGTATACAAGCATCGGGTTTTCCATATGAGTGTGCTGTAGTGGCTACTTCAGTACCTTAACTCGGGGTATTTATAAACTACATTTCCCAGAGTCCATGGGGTGGTCAGGATAGAACCTGTTATGACCGCGGAAGTAGGCGCGGCAATCAGAGCGTCCTTTTAAGAAGTAGCGAGTGTAGGTTCCCGGTTGCCACAAGCCGCTGGGACCCACACCGAACAGGTCACACTACGGGGCAGGACCCTTGATGACGTGAGTAAAATGAATGAAAGAACGCCGGAAACAGGTATGAGTGCATGCATCTCCAACACGGAGGTCTTGTCTTCCGCATTTATTGACGCATGTTCTTTGGTTTTGTTTATTTCATTTCATTTCCTACCTCAATCACATCATTTGGATAAATCTGACCGTGGACTTTTTCGATCCTTTTTCACTGCACCAGTGTCTGACTACAGGGCTACCCCATTTCTAAGGGAGGTCCCACGAGAAGTTTAACCTCTCCCTATATGGGGTAAGACTCGGTATTTTATGTGTCCTATATGTATTTTTACGGCATTTTTAACAGCGGTATGAATGCGAGTGTATGTTTTTTCACAATTTTTCACAAACAATCAAAGCACGCAAATTGGTTTAGAGATTGTTAGTATGCGACTATCAGCCGCTACACCACAATTATGCGCACGTCCTAGAGTGTGATATAGACCTACGAATGAGCATGCGTTACGTATACTGTATTAGCATGCTTGTTGCTGTGCTTTATCACCCTCAGGCATAATTGGCACAGAGGGTGATGTCAATCTTCACTACTTGTGATATCAGATACTGTATACATGCCTATAACAATGGTGTGGTGTTTGTTTTGTCGTTATCTTTGTCTTTTTACAGATTGAGTGATCTAAAAATCTTCAAGATTGTGTCAAACAAAGTGAGCAGCTTTCTGCCCTTTAATAAAATGAGTATAGGGAAATTCCTTATTTCTACCCTTCCAGGGGGACAACGTTATCGCCCTGAAGAAAGTCCTGCACCATATTTTGGGCTTGAATTGGACTGAAACATGTTGGCTTTAGGGTCGTAGGACCATAATATCCCAATGACCTTATTCTTCTTTATTTTAATATCCTTGACAGATCCAAAAATAAAGGGAAACCGGGATCTGCCAGTGGATTTTTAATCTTTAACCCCCTGGCCAAACAATTCTTTAAGAGCTCCCTACAATACGGTTGAGCCCACCCCGACTTATAGGCGTCGGGGTGTCCCGATGATGAAGCATGACACCACTAGGGTGTGTGAGGGAATATAAAACAAAAGGAGTTGCCTCCTTCGCCATTTTAGAGTGGTGTATAATCATCAGCTTCATTTAAGGACATTCCACCATTAATCAACCAGTATCTGTTTGTATTCTAATAACCGAACTACACGGTTAGGGTATAAGGGGAGTATTTATTGTGGATCAGTGTTATATAACGGGAGGGTGTACTCCTCTTTCAAAGTTTCTCTCGGCCCTTCAAGTAGTGAGAGGTTCCTCCTCCGCTACATTAGTGTATTATGTTATCTTGGCAGCCAGGCGTCCCTCCACTAAGACGTTATACGCCGGTAGATGGAACAAATTTGTGGCATGGTGCACAGCAAAGGCTGTGGATCCCCCTTCTGCCCCTTTTTCTGAGGTTCTCTTGTTCCTTCTTTCTTTGGCCCAGCAGGGCTCCGCTCTGGGCACTCTTAAGGGCTACCTCTCGGCCATTTCAGCCTTTCTTAGGCTTCTTGATCAGCCTTCTCTTTTCAAGTCCCCTGTTGTAAATCGCTTTCTCAAGGGCATTACTCATCTTTTTCCTCCTATTCCCTTCATAATGCCTCAGTGGGACTTGAACTTGGTTCTGACTTACCTTATGTGCGCTCCCATAACTGTCCTCTTAGTCTTCTTACCTTAATGACTGCTTTTCTGGTTGCCATCGCCTCTGCTTGCAGGGTGAGTGAGCTCCAGGCTCTTTCTTCAAAACCTCCTTTCCTGGCTGTTCATCCGGACAAGATTGTACTAAGAACCAGACCTTCCTTTCTTCCCAAGGTGGTTTCTTCTTTCCACATTGGCCAAACCATTACTTTGCCCACCTTCTTTCCGCCTCCGCATCCTTCAGAAGAAGAAGAGAGGCTCCACCGTCTGGATCCAAACCGGGCGCTTTCCTTTTATTTGGATCGCACCAAACAATTCCGAGTGGATGACCAGCTCTTTGTGGGCTACGTGGACGCTAATAAAGGTCGGGCCGTGCACAAACGGACCATCTCTGCTGGTCCTGCTACCTACAAAATCCCTTTCTTGGCATTCTGATGACTTTCTTTATTACTTTATATTTGTTTGACACATAGATGTCTCTTTCTGGCACACTGTTGCTATAGGCAGTTTATGTGCGTGGCTCTGGGTTTTGGCGCGGAAGGTAGTCACAGAAGAAACTGACATCAGCGCCTCAGGGGATAGCTTATATGGTTCAAATCTCTCAGCACAGAAAAATAGCAGTAGAGGGGCCATTGGCTCACCAGTAGTGATACCAATATGAATACACTCAACAAACCCCCCCCCCCCCGGGAACCATGATGCATGTGCGAATAGATGAAAGTGCTGTCTCGTGGATTTAGATGGAGCAAGTCAACCAGAACCCCCTTGTGGAGGGCTATGGGGATCCTCGGTTAATCAGAGAAGTTGTAAATATCTGGGACAGATAAGTTCTCAGAGTTCTGAAGGTAAAAAAGCCAGGAAGGGGTGCCATAAGTCAAGGAAGGAGGTGCCCTGGGCCAAAAAGGAAAGGGTCAAGCGCTCCATCCCGAAGATGAACCAAGGTCAACGTAATCATCCCTGTCAGGTTGGAAGCTGTCGCTTGCCCCAGTTTGACAGGATGTTCTGCAGGGCCGCCCCCAAAGCCAAACCAATTTGTCGTCCTCTGCGAGATTTGAGTGGGAAGGAGAGAGCACTGGGTAATCCCAAAATGATGTAGGCTGGAAAGCGGGGGGAGCTGCATAGTGAAATGGATGTCAATGTCATCAAGCAGGTGTGCCCAATAGGGTATAAGTTTCGGCCATTCCCATAGTAAGCGTAGTAAAGTACCCGGGTGGGGGGTCGCAATTGCACCAGCAGTCAGACTTGCGAGCAGGGTTGCCTCTATGTAAACAAGTGGGTGTGAGATACCAATAGGTGGCGATCTTCGTAGCTGTTTCAGTACTGGCCATATTACAGGCTGTATGCCTAGCACAATAATAAATGTCCCCCATTCCCTCTGCGTCAATGAACGGCCCTGTTCCGCCTCCCAACAATTCTGACTTGTGGGTTTGCGCTGAGTAGCAGCAGACTGGAGGAGGCTATAAAGTTCAGTAATGCAACGTGTATTCGATGTATCTGAAAGAAACAGTTATAGATTCCTTACCTTAGAATTACTCCCAGGCGTCAGACTGGATCCAGAGAATTTTTTCGTCAGCAGTACCCCTGCGCGTCGAAAGGTGGCGTCAGTCGGCTCCGCGTTCGTCGTTGGTGTCGTGGTCGCCGGGATGACGTCGCGGTAGCTACTTAGACGCCGCCCTCGCGCGCTGACGTCAGTTCTTTCTTTTTCCGCGCCAGCCAGCGCAGATCCGGAGAGAGCGGTACCTCCAGTCACTTTTTGACTGACTTTTTGGCGACTTTTGTCAACACCGTTTTTGAGTCTTCAACTCCTGGTGCACGTCAGGGATGCCCGGCTTCAAGGCTTGCGGTTCCTGTAGCCGACTGATATCGGTGACGGATCCGCACTACGTATGCCTGTTCTGCCTGGAGTGCGACCACGACCCCAAGTCGTGCTCCGACTGCTGGACCATGAATCCGAAGTCTTTGCGGGAGCGGTCCCGAAAGCTTCTCGAGGCCCGGCAGTCGGCTCCGCGGCGCTCGAGATCCCGGTCGCGTAGGAGGTCGAGGGACTGGTCGCGGAGTCACCATCATTCTTCTTCCAAGTCTTCGCACTCGGGGTCAGGTAAGTCGAAGCACAAGAAGAAGTCGAAGAAGCATCGTCGCTCTTCGACTTCTCCCCACCCGTTGGCCGACGCGACGAGGGATGCGGGCGGTGCCCCTCCCGCGGCTCCGCGTGCGAAGCCCGAAGGGTCGACTCTGGGTTTCCCCTCCCTTTCCGGGACCTTGAGCGACCCCTGCCCAGCTTCGTCAATTTTACGAAGCGATGCATGCCATCTTTGGGCAGCCCGACTCTGCTGGCGCACCTTTGGGCCCAGCGGGCTCGGCCGGGGGCGCTGGGCCTTCGACGCCGGTGGCTCAGGCCTCTCTACCGCAGGGTCCCCTTGGATCCAGGCCTGGATCCGGATCGGCGCCGGTCGACCTAGTTACACCTCCCCCGGCGCTGCTTCCACCAGCACCACATCCTCAGCCGACGCCGGTTGTTTCCCCAGCCGGCGTCGACCCCGGCCTCCATCCCGATGTAGACACGGAGCCGGACCGGCGTCGACTGACCCTGGATCCGGCGCCGACGGGTACTTTTGTGCCCTTGTTCTACCCTGGCTCTTTTAGACCAGATTGGCAGCCAGAAGAGGGTGAGGAGGACTGGGAGGGGTCTGGAGACCCTTTAACTGACCAGTTGGGTTACGAACCGGACTGGAGAGAGGAACTGGGGGAAGCCAGTGGTCTGGATACCTCAACAGACCTTGGCATCTTGTCTCCTCCTACCGTGGCTACGGAGGAGGGAGCGTCTTTTGCAGTGGTGTTGCGTAGGGCGGCCGAGGCTCTCAGCCTCGATCTACCTACGGTGGCAGTCAGGACTAACCTCCTCACGGAGATGCTTCAACCGGCAGCGAGCTCTTCGGAGCCCCTGCTGCCGTTTAATGAAGCCCTAACAGACATCCTTTTGGGCACTTGGTCCAGGCCCAACACAGGGGCTCCTGTGGATAGGTTGATTGCCCGACGCCACCGTCTGGCCCGGGGCGACCCCACTTTCCTCTCCCAACACCCGACCCCTGAGAGCATGGTGGTCCAAGCCTCCACCTCCAAAGGCGCATTCCCTAACGCACCACCTGATAGGGAATCTAAAAAGTTGGACCATCTTGGGAAGAAGATGTTTTCTTCCTCCAGCTTGGGACTGCGGTCGGTAAACACTGCATGTCTGTTGAGCCGTTACACCCACTCCGTGTGGGATACGGTTGCGCAAGTGCTGCCTCAGTGCCCGGAGGAGGCCCGGGCTGTACTCTCTTGCGCAGTTGCCGAAGGGAGAGACGCAGCGAAGTTTACCATCCGCTGTGGGCTGGATACCGCTGACTCACTAGGCAGGACGATTTCCATGTCGATAGCCCTTCGACGCTTTGCCTGGTTGAGGTCGACTGGTTTTTCAGGGGATGTGCAATCCACTCTTATGGACATGCCCTTTGATGGCCGTCGCCTATTCGGTGACAAAGCAGACAACGCGCTGGAGTGCTTTAAGGACTCTCGGGCTATGGCCAGGTCCTTGGGCCTCTCCACCACCGGCCCTGCGCAGTCTGCTTTTAACCCCTTTCGTGGCTACGAAAGGGGTGCCCCACCACGTCCCGCCCAGAGCCACAGGCCAGCGCAAGCTGTTCAGCCCCTCCGCAGCTGAGGACGTGAGAACCACCGCCGTGGTTCTGGGGGCCAGCGGGCAGGCCAGTCCACCACAGCTCCCTCTGCAGCAGCCTCCAAACCCTCCTAGTCCGACCTTTCAGGGTCACCAATCGCCAGTGGGTGGCAGGATTCGCCATCACCTCCCCCACTGTCGCACCATCACGTCGGACAGGTGGGTTTTGCAAATAGCCTGAAGGGGCTACTCCCTCCCCTTCGAGACTACCCCTCCATCCATGCCACCTCAGTACCATCGCATGTGGGAGGATCATCTGGCCCTTCTCCAACAGGAGGTTTCGGCACTCTTGGCCAAGGGAGCCATCAAGCGAGTTCCTGTCCCAGAAGTAGGTTGTGGTTCCTATTCCCACTACTTTCTGGTGCCTAAGAAGGACAAAGGCCTGCGTCCTATCTTGGATCTCAGGAACGTCAACCGTTTCCTCCGGAAGGAGAAGTTCAAAATGTTGACGCTAGCTCAGGTACTGCCTGCCCTCGACCCTGGAGACTGGATGGTAGCATTGGACTTGCAGGACGCTTATTTTCACATCCCCGTCCTGCCGGCCCATCGGCGTTACCTGCGGTTCACAGTAGGCCACGAGCACTTTCAGTTTATTGTGCTCCCCTTTGGCTTTACCAGCGCCCCTCGGGTGTTCACGAAAGTGATGGCGGTGGTCGCAGCTCATCTGCGCAGATCAGGGGTTCCAGTCTTCCCCTATCTCGACGACTGGCTGTTAAAGACGGGCTCGCCCCAGGCAGTTGTCTCCCACCTCCAGACTACGGCCGACCTCCTGCACTCACTGGGGTTCTCCATCAACGTGCCAAAGTCACCCATGACTCCCTCTCAGAAGCTCCTCTTCATTGGAGCGGTTATGGACACGACCCAATTTCGGGTCTATCCCCCCGAACAGCGAGTCCGGGATATTCGGGCTATGATTCCGATCTTTCAGCCTCTATCCCGGGTCTCGGTCAGGATGACCCTCAGGCTACTGGGTCTGATGGCCTCCTGCATCCTGCTGGTGGACCATGCCAGATGGCATATGTGGCCTCTGCAGTGGGACCTGAAGTTTCAGTGGGCTCAACATCAGGGGAACCTGTCCGATTGCGTCCAGATCTCGGAGGGCACTGCACACCAATTGTAGTGGTGGCTGACGAACCAGGATTGGGTCGACGGCAGGTCCCTCTCCCTTCCCCAACCAGAATTCACAGTGGTGACCGGTGCATCACTTCTGGGATGGGGTGGTCACATGGGGGAGGCAGAGATCAGAGGCCTCTGGTCTCCGGCGGAGTCCAAGCTCCACATCAACCTTCTGGAGATTTGGGCAATCCGTCTTGCACTAAAAGCATTCCTTCCCTTTTGTCCGGGAAAGAGTAGTGCAGGTGTTTACGGACAACACCACCGCCATGTGGTACTGCAACAAACAGGGCGGGGTGGGGTCGTGGACCCTATGTCAAGAGGCTCTCTGTCTCTGGACATGGCTGGAACATCAGGGCATATCCGTGGTGGTTCAACACCTGGCAGGTTCCCTGAATGCCAGGGCGGACGAACTCAGCCGCAGGTGCATGATGGATCACGAATGGCTTCTTCACTCGGAGGTGGCGCAACGTCTCTCTCAGCAGTGGGGAGAGCCTTGGTTAGATGTATTCGCCACCGAAGAGAGCGCGCAATGTCAGCAATTGTGCGCGTTGGAATTTCCAAGGCGGCACTCGCTAGGCGACACTTTTCGTCGCGAGTGGAGTTGCAGTCTTCTATACGCCTTTCCGCCTGTACCACTTCTGCCCAGAGTGCTGAAGAAGATCAAGCACAACCGGGCCCAAGTCATTCTTGTGGTTCCGGATTGGGCACGAAGAGTCTGGTTTCCTGAGCTGCTACACATGGCCATCGATCCTCCGATCAGACTGCCTCTTCGGGAGGATCTTCTGTCGCAGCAGCAGGGGACGGTCCTTCACCCGAACCTGTCCAGCCTCCACCTCCTTGCGTGGAGATTGAGCGGCGGCAGTTGACGTCCTTTGACTTGCCTCCCGAAGTCTGTGATGTTATCTTGGCAGCCAGGCGTCCCTCCACTAAGACGTTATACGCCTGTAGATGGAACAAATTTGTGGCATGGTGTGCAGCAAAGGCTGCGGATCCCCTTTCTGCCCCTTTTTCTGAGGTTCTCTTGTTCCTTCTTTATTTGGCCCAGCAGGGCTCTGCTCTGGGCACTCTTAAGGGCTACCTCTCGGCCGTTTCAGCCTTTCTTAGGCTTCCTGATCAGCCTTCTCTTTTCAAGTCCCCTGTTGTAAATCGCTTCCTCAAGGGCATTACTCACGTTTTTCCTCCTATTCCCTTCGTAATGCCTCAGTGGGACTTGAACTTGGTTCTGACTTACCTTATGTGCGCTCCCTTTAGTTGCCACTTCATAACTGTCCTCTTCGTCTTCTTAACTTAATGACTGCTTTTCTGGTTGCCATCGCCTCTGCTCGCAGGGTGAGTGAGCTCCAGGCTCTTTCTTCAAAACCTCCTTTCCTGGCTGTTCATCCGGACAAGGTTGTACTAAGAACCAGACCTTCCTTTCTTCCCAAGGTGGTTACTTCTTTCCACATTGGCCAAAACATTACTTTGCCCACCTTCTTTCCGCCTCCGCATCCTTCAGAAGAAGAAGAGAGGCTCCACCGTCTGGATCCAAACCGGGCGCTTTCCTTTTATTTGGATCGCACCAAACAATTCTGGGTGGATGACCAGCTCTTTGTGGGCTACGTGGATGCTAAGAAAGGTCGGGCCGTGCACAAACAGACCATCTCTAGGTGGGTCTTTTTGTGCATTAAGGCTTGCTATGCCTTGGAAAAGAAAGCGCCTCTAGCGGGGCTGCGCGCCCATTCTACCAGGGCGACGGCAGCTACTACTGCTTTGGGGCGAGGAGTCCCCCTCAATGACATCGGTCAGGCAGCTACGTGGGCATCGCTGCACACGTTTACAAAACACTACTGCCTGGACAGCCACGTCCGGAGAGACGGCTTCTTTGGCCGTTCTGTTCTCCTGGACTTTCTGGTGTGAATTTGGTTCGCAGACCCACCTCCGGGGTTGGTATTGCTGGGGTATCTATTCTAAGGTAAGGAATCTATAACTAACTGTTTCTTTCAGATGAACAAGTTACTTACCTTCGGTAACGATATATCTGTAAGAAACATAGGTTAGTTATAGATTCCTTACTGCCCCACCCATCCTCTCCATTCTGTGAACTGACTTCTAGGATCAGGGAATACCTTTCAGGGCCCTAGTTTTGTGCACCAGTGGTCAGTGTCTTGCATGGCTCTGCGCTTCTGGCGTGGGATGTCGTGTAAAAGAACGGACGTCAGCGCGTGAGGGCGGCGTCTAAGTAGCTACCGCGACGTCATCCCGGCGACCACAACGCCAACGACGAATGCGGAGCCGATCGACGCCACCTTTCGACGTACAGGGGTACTGCTGATGAAAAAATTCTGCCTTAGGGCGAACTGAGGGGTGCATCAACCAATGTCTGATTTGAAGGTAGTGTTTCAGGCAGGGCATAATCAGAACATGGGCATTTGAAGGGTAAGGGCACTTCTTTGTCAAATAAATGGCAGATGGATCGGGAGTCGGTCTGACCCCAGTGTCGGAAAGCCAGGGTATGTAATCCCGGAGTACAATCTGTGTTGCCAACAATCAAAGCCAGAGGAGAGGGAAACGAGGTAAAGCCATCTCGCTCAGCCCCTCTGTCCAAACATCTAAGGAAGTTCTGGTGATAGGAGAAAGATGAAGGCTCCTGGGAAGTTCAGTTCTGTGGAGGAAAGGAGTTTTCCAAAAGTGTTGTCCTGCCACTGCTCTATCCATAAAAAGCCATTGCTTTTCAGATTCGTCGCTGCACCATTCCAGAAGAAACCTGAGCAGGGCTGCCTGATAGTAACGGGAAAGAATTGGGATACCCAGGCCTCCCTCGTCTGGAGGTCTATAGCTTAACTCCCTCCGCATGCGGGGTCGCCCATCAGCCCACACAAAGCGCTTGAACTCGCACTTGAGAGTTCTATTGTTCTTGGAGGAGGCTCCACACGGAGCGCCTGGAAAAGAGACAGGATCTTGGGTAGAATCGACATCTTTAAAGCCACAAGGTCACCGGGCCAGGAGAGGCGAAAGGGTCTTGATCTGTTTAAATCTGATTTGACCTGGTGGGTCAAATTCTTATAGTTGACAGCAGCAGTTTCCTGAGCTGTAGCCGTTAGTTGTATCCCTAAGTAGGGAATAGATGGTATCGCTCATTGAATTGGAGAGCTTATATGGACTCTATCCACATCACATCCAGTGGTCGTCACTGCTACGGAGTCGCTCGACGCCTTCTACCGATGCGCAGAGGTACTGCTGTGAAAAATTTCTGGATCCAGTCTGGCACCTGAGGGGGAATTCTAAGGTGAGGAATCTATGGCTAGCTCCTGTCTCTACCAGATAAGTTATGTAAGGTACGTAACTTGTTTAATTGGCATTGTTCGGCATCAAGGGCATGATGCACAGTCATTAGCTCAGTATGTGCTCAAATGACAAGCACTTATTTGTTTGATGGGGATACGTTTGACATCTTGGGCCTAAAGCTTGGCGATAATGTTTTGTTTAAAGTCTGTGCTCTGGGCATTGTTCGTGATTACAAGCAAACAACTTATGCTCCTGCAGGGAGGGCTTCTGCTGTTCTTCGTCCCTCCCTTTCCACTCCTGAGTGGCCTCAGACTGCTCACCTTTAGTGCATCAGTTCGCAGGCCTGGCAGTCTTCCCCCTTAGTACGAGCTGAGCCCTGAAATGTTTGCCATGTAAATCATGCAACAAACCGCACGTAAAATATGATAGTTTCCTACGGATTTCCTAAAGCACCTCCTTTAAACAAATTGAAGCTTTGACATTAATACATCACATTATTTCATTGCACTGAGAGGCACTCATTAAAAGTTTTTAAACATGAACTTAGAACCATTCCTTCCTCGCCCTGGTGACTGTGCCGTTTGTGAACTAAGAGACAAGTAAATTATGTGTATGTGGCCCACATTGTTATAGATAAAGCAACATTATACTCTATTAAATCAAAGCCAATTCGTTTGTATGGCTAATATTCTGAACTCCCATATTTAAAGATGCTTTCATATGTGATGATGAAGAAAATGGAGGATTGCTGAAATAAAATATTTGCCTACAGTCACACAGATTGATTAAACAGGGAAGCGTTGATTATTCCCAGGTTTTCTGGTTTCGTTTCATACAAATTAACGACTATATGGGTATCTATTTGTGTCTCCTTTTTACCTCAAATGTTAATGCTTTCTTTTTAACGTTACATAATTTCCATATTACTTATCAAGCACTGGGGAGTAGTATGCGTTCTCCTTACCTCATGCCAACTCGTTTATCCCAGTTTGTATTGAAAGGCAACAGTTAAATATCTAAGGTTGTTAGCATTATTGTTAATTTTGTTGCTTTCATTGGGGCATATGTATCAAGCAAATTTGCGGTCGCAAAACTGCGAATCGCAAAAAAACAGTGTTTGCGATCGCAAAATAGACTTGTCCCATGTATAACATAGGTTCGCATCCCAAAATAGGTATTCCGCAAAAATTGCGAATACCAATTTTGCAAGGCCAGAAATCTGCGAATAATCATTGCGAAAATCGCAAATAGCGTAATCGCAAATTGCGAATTCGCAAACAGATGTATAAAAAAATCGCAAATTGCGTATTCGTGTGATTCGCAATTTTGCACATGGATTTTACCACCAACGCAAAGCAGGTGGTAACCAGGTGCAACCTATTTAAACAAGCCCACAATGCAACAGGGACTTTCACAATGGCAGCGCTGTATGTGATAGCCAGGAGGATGCAAATTCGAGCTGCAGCACAGAGAAGGAGGCAACAGGAACGGATCTTCAGAGTGCGCATCACTCTTTTCCAGCAGTCTGACGAGGAGATCCATGAGAAGTATAGGCTGGACTCAGCCACCATTATGGACTTGATAGATGAGCTAAAACCCTTGCTGGAACACCCAACACGCAGGACCCAAACCATTCCAACCCATGTGCAGGTCCTGTGTTCACTGCACTTACTGCCATCTGGGAGTTTTCAAGGGGTGATAGCAGCAGCAGGAGGGGTCTCCCAGAGTTGCTTGTCGCGCTTCTTCCATGCATTCCTGGATGCAATGGTACAGAGGCTACATCATCACATCCAATTCCCCAGCACACAACAGGCATTACAGCAAACAAAACAGGACTTCTACCAGATTGCCCAATTTCCCCACGTAATTGGCTGCATAGATGGAACCCATGTAGCCCTCTCACCCCCATCAAACGATGAGTATGTATTCAGGAACCGCAAATCTTATCATTCACTAAACATACAGGTCATCTGCAATGCCAAATATATCATCAACGATATTGTTGCAAAATACCCTGGCAGTACACACGACTCATTCATATTTAGACATAGTGGGATCTACAGACGTCTCACTGGTGGCGATTTTGGTGAGGGCTACCTGCTAGGTAAATGCATGTCTAACATTCTAGCATACAGTTAAGGTCTGCAGTGGGGTGGGAGGACAGTGATTGACCTCATGTTTTTCATCCTGTAGGAGACATTGCATATGCAGTGTGAGACTTCATCCTAACACCATACCTCAATCCAGCCAATGCAAGGGAGCGGAGATATAATCGGGCACACAAATCTACGCGCTGTGTAATTGAGCGGACATTTGGGATACTGAAGAGCCGGTTCTGCTGCCTGCATAAAAGCGGAGGAGCACTACAATACAGCCCAGAGACCTGCTGCAAGATTGTGGCTACATGTGCCATGCTCCACAACATAGCTACGAAAAAAGGCATTGCAGTTGAACTTACTGATACAGATGCATCTGCGGATGAGGGCCCAGGTCCGCGTTGCAGACCAGCAGGTGGTGTTGGGTTAGCTGCTGGACGACAGAGACGTGATGAGATTACACAAAACTATTTCTAGGTGAGTAATGATGACACAATGCAAAAGAAGTTTTGTGCACGACTGTGTTTAATTAATCCTTTAGCAGCAGGAAGATTTCAGTCACAGAGCCTGACAGACACTTTGTGTGTCACAAGATGTTGCACATCTTATGCCCACAGTGCATGTATGACGGCCAAACACAAGTCCACATGCAATGGGTTTCTTCACCCATTGGCTTTCCTCAGTGCTGGCAGTTTATTTTTTACGGGAACGGCCTGCTGGCGCGTGCTCAGGGTGCTGACTGCTCTCCCATGACTCATCAGGTGTTGTACCCTGCCTCCAACTGCGCCGTCTGGTTTCGGGAACTGGTGGGGTGATGCTGCTCCTGCTTGACAGCTCCTCGCTATCCCCTGAGCCCAGGAGTCCTGTGCCACCTGTGGTAGCTGTCTGCAGCTGTTCCACGGCAGTCGTCACCTGCACCAGGCCTTTGGCCACATCCTGGCTGCAGTGGGCCATTTCAACTTGCATGCTTACTGAGCGCCTTGCTGTAGGTGTCCAGACAGCTGTAGAGACGTTCTCCCCCTGCGTCTGGCTACCTGGTCTCTCTTCATCGTGGCACACAGTTCTTTGATTGCGCCCGTCATTTCCCTGATGCCCTCCCTCATGTCACTCAGGTTGTGGTTGACAGAGACCAGCTGCCGGTGTATTGACCGCATTGATTTTGTTTGCAGGCGCTGTATCTTGACCATGCTACCTTCCAGTCCGGCAAACACCGTGTGTTCCTCATCAGCAGCAGCGCTGGTGCTCGCCCTTGGCCTGCGTCTCACACATGTTTCCTCCCTACGGTGCAGAGTGGGCCGTTCTTGGACCTGTGCTGCACGCTGGCCCTGGTCTGGATGGGCATCATCACCTACGGACTGTGGTTCTGCCTCTAACAGTGGGAGTGGAGGCACAATATTACGCTGTCTCCGTGGGACAGGTATTGTCAGTGTGGTTTCCTCGGTGTCCTCTTGCCCTGCCTGCTCCTCTGTATGTGCTGCCTCCTCAGCTCCTGAACTGTCATCCTGTGTTTCAGGTGGTACTGTAAATGAAAAGGCACATTTTAATTGTGTATTCTGCTCCACATTGTTCACTGAATAAAGTTTTCTGATTTTGCGTTAGCTAAGTACTGTCTAGCGTTTTTTGCCTTTACTGATTTACTTGTACTGATTCTACATTGCTGTGTCTCATTGCTCCACTGTATGATTCATGTGACTACATCTCCCATGATGCATTGCTGGGTGTGCTGGGAAACGTGTACTGGAGTAGCATTTCTACTTTGTAGTTGGTGCATTCCTGAGTGTGTGATTGAGATAGTGATGTGTGAGGCATGATTTGGCATGCATCTTACCTTGTCTGGTGTTGGGAGGGTCGGAGCTGTCGATGTCAGCCACACCACTGACACTCTCTGGCTGAAGGGTGGACTCCACCAACTCCTCGAGGGGCGTAGACTCTGTTTCTGTGGAAATTCCCCCACCAGTCTTCTTTGCCTCTGCCTGCCTGGTTGCCACCTTGTCCTTGGACCTGGAGCGCATATCATACCATCGCTTGCGCAGGTCCTCCACAGAGCGCTGGGTCACACCGATGGCATTGTCCTTTGCCTGGATGTCCAGCCATGTTTTTCTTTTTCTTGACTCTGGCACACGGAGTGATTTTTTGCCAAAGAGCACCTCATGGCTGTGTGCAATTTCCTCTATGAGCACCTCCTGCTCCCTCTCGCTGAACTTTTGCTTTCTTTTCCTCCCAGCCTCCTCCTTGTCCTTCTCTTTCTCCTGGGGATCCATTTGGAATAGTTGGAGTTGCAGTACTCAGTTGTTTGCCTCTCCTCCCAGCCTCTGACACAGCCTCAGGCAATCAGGAACAGCATGGGCAGGCACACTTCCTGGGTGTGATGTCATCAAACTGCACCTGAATTGCAGATTCTCTATTTTTGCGATTCCTAAATTGCGAATTATTAGCGACTTTTTATTTACATCACATTTTGCGATTTTCAAAATGCAATTAGCTAAAAATCGCATTTTGAGAATCTCAAGCTCCGATTTTCATACATATGCCACATTATCTCCAAGAATTTACTGCACCAGTGGCGTAGTCAGTGTGGCATGGGCCCTAGTGCATGGAAGTAAGGGGGTCCATTGGCTTCTGTTTGACTGGTGAATAGAGCAATATTCAGCTTTCATTGGGCCCCCAGGCCTCTGGACCCATGTGTCATTGCACTTGCTGCATCAATGTAAGCTGCAGCACTAATTCTAGCATTTTCTTTTGGAGAAACCAGGTCGCTGTTTTCAGGTACTGTGCATGAGCTTATGCCAGTACCATGGGTGTTGCTGCTATTGGTGCAGCCGGTGCTGTGGCACCAGGGCCCAATGAACCATGTAATTTGCTGTATTTTACTATCCCAACATCAGTCAGGAGGGTCATTTACCATGCTTACACCAGGGCCCATGGCATTCCTTGCTACGCAACTGGTTATTACTACTCTGCATCCTGGTCTTTCTAAAAATATGCATAAACCCGAGCTATATGTCACTGCTTGAGTTAATGGAGCATTGTATTTTTTGACAGGAAGTTGCATTTGCTCAGAACCTCGCACAGATAAAAAAATCATCATCATTATTATTACGAGACCCGAGCGGGGGAGGGGGATTGGGGTTGGGAGGTAGTGAAAAGTTGATTGTTTCCCTAATTGTTTTAATGTGATGTGACAGTATACTTGGCTTCAGATTAATGGTAGCTGTATTCTTTGAACTGCAAATAAAAAATTATACATAAAAAAAAGTCATTATTATTATGAGTCACTGCAACACCACTGCCTGAGCATGAGTTATTCCCTCACCTACCTCTTCTTGGTTCATGCAGGCTTCCCTTCTACCTCAAATAAGGCTTTACATTAGCTTCATTTACAAACACAGTTTGCTTTAATAAATATAGCATTAATAATAGATATTAGTGAATATGTTTTTAAAATCACTGTACAGACCATAGGGAAATAATCGCCACACACATTCTTACATCAACAGTGTTCAAACATATCCTGGCCCTGTATCAATTATACTCTATCCATGTACTGTTCAGTATTTTCCAGGAGGGGGGGAGAACTGTGTTGCATTTTAGAAGCGGTCTTAATACTGGCAGTCTTCAAGCCTGTAGCCTGCAGGCTTCAGATCTCTGCAGCGGATGCATTAACCTTCTGAGCTACCTTGCATGTTTCCTAAGGCACAAGCATAACAGTGCATGTGTGTAATTTTTAACTGAGGATCACCAAACATTTTGTTTTGTAGCTCCAAGCACTTTTTGTTTTCTTTACAACACAGCACTGTGCATTTTTTACTTATGTTGTGACTCACCGTAGAAACAACTGGTTCGCACGGCTCCTTTCACTCATTTCATTACCAGCCCGTTTAAAACAAAGTACACTGAGGTGCATGGGTGCTTCATGTATTATTTCATTGTGCTTTACCTGAGAGGATTCGTGTTTCCAAATGTTGTGTTTTTATTTGCAACATTTGACTGTTGTACAGTGCATACTGTGAACTGAGTCACATCCAAATGTCTTATTGAGAAGAATCTGTGGGTGTGTGATTATGATAGAATGCTATTGAGAGCTCTGGAGTTGAGGCAGGAAGCAGTGCCAGTTTATCACAGTGCCTGTCAATGGGAACTCTAATCTTTACCCTCTCTACAAACCTCAAAGAGTGATGGTCACATATATGCAAATTGTTACTGAGGGAAAATGTGTGGGGGAGTTTCACAACTTTTAAAATACATCACCGAAGGGAAACAAAATGCAGTGCTTACAGCAGGTGAGTGGTTAGGTGGTTTGTGTGTGAGGGGGATGTTGAAGCAGAGGAAATGAAAGGAAGTATGTGCAGGATAGGGTGAAAGAACGCTCCTGAAGAGGAAAGATGACGTGTGAGCTATGCCTATAGAGGATTTTCAGAAAGATGTGGGGAGAAAAAGGGTGTGTCTAACAGTGAAACACTGCAGAGAAAACTGGTGTGAAGGTCAGACATTTTCAGTTCACATTATCACAACTAAATCATTGTAACTCATTTAAATGATACAGCTAGAAGGCATTGGTAAAGCCAATAGGTCTGGCTTGTTTTAGGCCTAGGTCCACTGTTGTGTTATGATTGGAAGTAGTTACAGAAAACTCCAAAAGGCACCCAAATACTGGTTAGGTTTGCGCTGTGTGAAGCACAGGATTCTAGTTCACATGTTTTTAGCCTTACCTAACAGAAATAATTCTTAGTTACACTTCTTTGAGTATGCCCCTTTTAGAGATCGCTCAACCAATTTCAGTCCACTTAAAGCACTGCTGCATATGTGCAGTAGTGTAAGGACTCCCGCTGAGCTGGCACTGCAGGGAATAGCCCCGCATGTAGTCTGTTGCCTCCCCAAAGGCACACAATCAAAGTGTTAGCACATTTTCTCAGCTCATCCACAAGTGCATGTAGGGTCAGGGAGAGTTTCTAAAACTCACTCTGCATACTGATGGTGTAAAAGTACATTTGTGGTACAACACATACTCTATTATTGTAGTATGACCTCAGAAGCCTGGTGGGATTTCAGTCTCCAGTTTCTAGAGTGATGTTTCAATGGCTCTTGGGGTTACAATCTGATGCTGCATCTTCGGTGTAATGTCAAAGTTGGGTGCCAGGTTTTAGGGTTGTGTTAGTCTGCTGCTCATTTCTTGGTGTCAAAGTCTGTCATCCTAATTTTGTAGTGCTTTCATCCATTGTACTACAAATCAATTGAATTGCAAGTGTTCAAGAAGTCAATTATTTTTAATTAGTCTATCATATTTTTTACATGCCACTTGCTGTATCCCTTCATGTGGAATCTTCTAATGGATTGTATCTGTCATCCCTATGAATTACCTAGCTCGCCCAGCTCTACCACTCATGCCATATGAATGCCAGGGAAAAGCTGCATCACACAATGCAGGTTTATGAACCTGTTTAGTGTAATGAATGCTAATAAAGAAACATGTGAGCACATGACTGTTTGGCCTGAACAGTAGCCCCAGGTAACTATTGCATGCATGGCCGTTTTTTTTGCACACATAGTCTTGGCTGCAGTGCACAGAGACCATACACTGCAGCACACAGATGAAAGAAATTAGGGGGAACATTGCTTGTGACAGTAGATTCTGACTCTGAACAAACAGGACCTTTGCCAAAGAGTCGTCTTCCATTGCGCCACCAACTTTTCGGATCGGACTCTGACCAGAGCCAACCAGCTTTTGGTGGTGATGATAGGGGCGAATTTGCTCCTCAATATGATCATTTTTATATGGACCTATAAGCGGCTAGTGGGTTTGACACTTCCCCAATACCTGTCATGGTGCTGGTCTCTTCTGACCTTTCTATAAAGTCTGCTTCATTTGCCATGGTCATTAGATGAGAGGTCAAAATCTTAGAGCTACAGTTGTCTTCCATTAGAGTAAAATCCAACTTCTTCACAGAGGTGTTACAACTTAGACAATCCTCATTGGAACCTCTACTGCCTTCAACGAGGCCCTAACTGCATGGGCACTTGGATCAAACCCTACTCTTGCCCACCCTTAAACAGTTCAAGGTGGCATGTCATCACAGACCCACCCTTCCTTCCCAACACCGCACCTTACTCCTGAGAGCCTGGTAGTACATACGTCCACTTGCATGGTTAACCCCAGTTCTTTTCCTACTACCACACGCCCTCCCGGATGAAGCGTCAAAAAGAATTGAGGCATTTGGGAAGAGGATGTTTTCTTCCTCCAGCCTCGCCCTTTGATCAGTCAGTGCTAGCTGTTTGCTAGGCAGGTACTCCCAGGCTTTATGGGACTCAGTCGCTAAAATCTTACCAGCATTTCCAGAAGATCTCATGGTAATTTGTCACTGACCATTCAAGGTGGCCAGGAGCTGGCCAAATATGCCATTTGGTCAAAAAAGATTTCTTAGGCATATTGGGTGGTACTAGCACGCTGCTCTGGTGCCCTGCATGGATGAGATCCTCCGGCTTTTCGGTTAACGTTCAGGCATCACTCAAGAATGTCTTCTGAGCGGTCTTGCCTCTTTTGCAAGAAGGCTGACTCCGCTCTCAAGCAATTTAAAGAGAGTTTTTAAAGGGGTTTTTGGTCAATGTGCCAAAGTCACTCCTGATGTATTCACAGAGCCTCCTGTTCATTGGAGCAATTTAGGATACCTTGCAGCTTCAAGCCTCTGGTTCAACGCATCCAGGACATTCAGGCTATGAGCCTGATGTTTCAGCCTTGGTCCTGGGTCTCAGTGAGAGTGGCTCTGAGTCTTATTGACCTTTTGTCCTCCTGCATCCTACGTGTGGACTATGCCAGAGGGCTGTTCAGTGGGATCTGAAATCTCAGTAGGTCCACAACCACGGAAACCTGTCAGATTCCATCCAGGTTTAGGTGGAAACAGCAAAAGAAATGCAGTGGTGGCTACTTGACTGCAGTTGGACCAGCAATAGAACCCCCTCCCTACCCTGCCCAGAGCTGACGGTAGTGACAGATACATCACTGCTGGGTTGGGGAGGTCATCTGGGAGAGGTGGAGATTAGAATACTCTGGTCTCCGATGGAGACCCACCTCCACATCAACTCCTGGAGTTGTAGACTATTCCTTTGGCATTGAAAGCGTTCCTGCCACCTATCAAGCTGAGGCTGGTAGAAGTCCTCACGGACAACACCACTGCCATGTGGTAGTGCAACAAGTGGGTTGGGATCCTGGGCTATGTGCCACGAGGCCCTACGCCTCTGAAGCTGGCTGGATCATTAGGGCATCTCCCTCATTGTACACTCCCTGCAGGATCTTTAAACACCAGGGCAGACTAACTCAGCTGATGATGCCTAGTAGACCATGGATGGAATGTACACCTGGAGGTGGCACAGGGCCACTTCCAGCAGTGGGGAGAAATCTGGCTTGATCTCCCTGCAATCGCCAAACAGTGTCAACATGTTTGTGTGTTTTAGTTCCCAAGGAGGCTCTCTCTTGGAGATACATTTCTCCTATAGTGGAGCATAGGACTCCTGTATAATTTCCTGCCGCTACCTCTCCTGCCCCGAGTTATGAAGATCACGAAGACTGGGCCCAAGTCATTCTGTGGCTCCTGATTGGATAAGGAGTGTGGTTCCTGGAACTTCTGGGCATGAGCATCTGGCCTCCATTCTGGCTGCCCTTTCACTGGGATTTTTATTGCAGCAGCAGGATAGGGTCTTTCACCGAGGCCTGTGCAAACGGCACCTCCATGTGTGGAGAGTGAGCGTTGGCAGTTGACTGCATTCGATCTATCTCCCAAAGTAATGGATATCATCCTTGCAGTCAAGCGTCCTACAAAATCTGTTTACGTCAGGTGATGGTAGAAGTTTGTAGCTTAGTGTGCCATTTGTATCTGATAGAGATTTCTAGCTGCAGAGTCCTTACCTTTGAATTTCACAGGCGTCAGACTGGATCTGGAAACTTTTGCGTGAGCAGTACCCTTGCGCGTCGTAGGGTGGCTCCATTCGTCTCCGAGTGGCATCGTCATCGTTGTTGGCGCCAGATATGACATTGTGGTCACCTATATAGGCACCACCCAGATGTGCGTATGTCTGTTCTTTTCTTTCCCCACCAGTTAGCACTGATCCAGCGAAGGTCTACCCCTCTGTCTCTTTTTGACAGACTTTTTTCGACATTTTGTCGAAGATTTTTTCATTGTGTGTCTAGGGATGACCTCTAGAAAGGTAGGGTTTAAGCCATATGGCGCCTGTCACCACGCCATGTCACTTACCAACCCACACCATGTGTGCTTATGGTGTCTTGAGCGCGACCACAACTCAAAGTTGTGCTCGGACTTCCGGGCCTTGGCGCAGAAGGCTGTTGAGGGAGCAGTCCCTAAAGCTGCTTGCGGCCTGGCAGTCGACGCCATTGAGCGCGGCGACTCAGAGGTCCCAGTCCCGATCGAGAAAGAGAAGGTCACAGGCCCGCTCCAGGAGCCCCAAATCTTCTTCATCGCACTCGAGGTCCTCCGGACACTTGGGAAGAAGAACAAGAAGAAGTGTAAATGAATTTCGACTTCACCTCGTTCTTTGAGGATTGACGAGACGAGTGAGGATCATCGACGTTCCAGGCACAGTTCTGCAGAGTCGGTGCCAGGTCTGACTCCGCACCTCCCCCCTTTTCCAGGAGCCGGAGTGTCCCTTGCTCAAATGAAAGAGTTTTATGAGGCCATGCACCGAGTATTAGAGCGGGCCGACCCCTCTGTTGCGCCTTCGGGCCTCACTGAGTCAGAAGAGGCCCCATCAGGTTCCGTGCTGACTCATCTGGCCTCTGCTCCAGTGGGGTCTTATGGATCCGATTCCGTATCGGTGCCGGTTGTGCCAACACGACCTTCCACGGTGCCAGTCCCGAAGTCGATGTTCCCGACGCCCACCGGTGGTGCCAGCCCCATTCTAATTCCCGACGACTCTGAGTTGGATCCACACCGATTCCGGTACCGATGGAGCCCAGGGGCTGTAGGTCATTGCCTGAACGTTTTCAGGAGGTTTCAGGCATAGGAGAAGAGAAGGAGGGGTCACTGGACCCTATAGAATACCAGTTAGACACTCCCAGTGAGGAACTGGACTGGTATGAGAGGAGCTTGTGGATGCCAGTGGACTGTACACCTCTCCAGATGCTGGTATGCTCTCTCCACCATCTGAGGCGACGGAGGAGGGAGCTTCTTATGCTATGGTGGTGAAGAGGGCAGCAAAGGTCCTTGGCCTGGAGCTGCCCTCAGTGCAGATCAAGACTAACCTCTTGACCGAAGTGCTTCAGCCTGGGGTTTCCTCATCCGAACCCCTTTTGCTCTTTAATGAATCACTGACGGATGTCCTTCTCAGCACATGGACTCCTGTGAACAGGACAATAGCACACCTCCATTGCCCTCCCCCAGGTGATCCAAGTTTCCTAAGCCAACATCCTTCCCCTGAGAGCTTGGTGGCCCAAGCCTCAACAACCCATGGCGCGTTTCCTTCCGCTCCCCCAGACAGGGAATCCAAGAGGCTGAACGCACTTGGGGAGATGTTTTCTTCCCCCAGCCTAGCATTGCACTCAGTGAGCACCACATGCCTTTTGGGTCGCTTCTCGCATACCTTATGGCAAACAGTTGCGCAAGTGCTGCCACAGGTCCCGGAGGAGGGCCAGGCTGTGCTCTCCCAGGCAGTGAGAGATGGAAGGGATGCAGCAAAGTTCACCATTAAGTGTGGTCTGGATACGACTGACTCGCTGGGCAGAGCGGTTTTGTTGACTGTGGCCTTGCGGCGCCACGCCTGGCAGAGAACATCTGGCTTTTCGGGGGATGTCGAGGCCAACCTCATGGACATGCCCCTCGATGGGCCTCGTCTCTTCGGAGATAAGCTAGACTCGGTGCTGGAACGTTTGAAGGACTTGCGGGCTAGGGCCAGGTCCTTGGACCTCTCAGTGAAACCTCGCCCCCAGTCTCCTTTTCACCCCCTACGTGGCAAAGGAAGGGGCTTTCAACCGCGTCAGCCATACCCTAGCCTTCCCAAGTTGTGCGAGGACGTGGAAGTCGTGCATTCCGACCTCGTGAGAATGGTAGCCAGAAGTCATCCACCACTAACCCCCCAGCAGCTACAGGCTCCAAGTCCTCCTAGTTTGGTTCTGCAAGACCATGGGTGTACAGTTGGAGGAAGAATCCAACATCATCTCCACCACTGGCAGTATATAACATTGGACAAATGGGTCTTGCAGATCATTTGAAATGTTCTTTCCCTCCTCCTTTACTGCCATCTCAGGAACAGCTGGCAGAGGATCATCTTATCTTGCTCCAAGAGGAAGTTACATCTCTCCTACCCAAGAGGACTATAGAAAGGGTTCCAATTTCAGAAGTAGGCAGTGTTTGTTGTTCCCGCTACTTTCTGATACCCAAAAAGAACAAAGGTCTTCATCCTATTCTAGACCTCCGGACCATCAATCTCTTCCTCAAAAAGGAGAAATTCAAGATTCTCACGTTGGCTCAGGTCTGGTCTGCCCTAGACGAAGGAGACTGGCTAGTAACGTGGACTTGCAGGATGCGAATTTTCATATCCCCACCCTGTCTGCCCACCGGTGTTACCTGCGGTTCATGGTAGGCCACGAGCACTTTCAGTTTACTGTGCTACTATTTGGCCTTACCAGTGCCCCTCGGATGTTCACCAAGGTGATGGTGGTGGTCGTAGCTCATCTACGCAGGTTAGGGTTTTCAGTCTTCCTCTACCTCGACGACTGGCTGTTGAAGGCATTTTACACCAGACTGTCGTTTCTCACCTCCAGACTACGCCGGACAGCTTGCATTCGCTCAGTGTTCACTATAAACATGCTGAAGTCACACCTGACTCCTTCTCAGGTACTCCGTTTTATCTGAGCTGTTCTGGACACAGTGCAGTTTTGGGCTTATCCTCCCGAATATTGAATCCAGGATATTCAGGTTATGACGCCGATGTTTCAGCCTCTATCCTGGATTTCGGTGAAAATGACTCTGAGGCTGCTGGGCCTCGTGGCCTCATGGCCTCCTGCATCCTGTTGACAAATAATGCCAAATGGTGTGTGTGCAGTGGGACCTGAAGTTCCAGTGGGCGCAGCATCAGGGGAATCTCTCCAATGTGGTCCAGATCTCGGAGGGAACTGCAAAGGATCTAGAGTGGTGGCTAACGGCCCGCAATTGGGTCAGAGGCAGACCCCTCTCCCTTCCCCAACCAGATCTCACAGTGGTGACAGCTGTGTCACTCCTGGAATGGGGCAGCTATTTGGGAGAGGTGGAGCAGATTCTGGTCTCCTGCGGAATCAGGTCTCCACATCAACTTTTTGGAGCTCCGGGCGATCCGACTAGCATTGAAAGCATAACTTCCCTCTGTCAAGGGGAAGTTAGTACAGGTGTTCATGGACAACACCAACGCCATGTGGTACTTCAACAATCAGGGGTCGTGGACCCTTTGTCAAGAGGCCCTGCGTCTCTGGACATGGCTGGAACAGCAGGGCATAAACCTGGTGGTTCAACACCTGGCAGGTTCTCTGAATGCCAAGGTAGATTAACTCAGCTGTCGATGCCTAGCGGATCACGAATGGCGTCTTCAGCCGGAGGTGGCGCAAGGTCTCTTTCAGCAGTGGGGAGAGACTTGGTTAGATCTGTTCGCCTCCAAAGAGAATGTGCAATGTCAGCAGTATTGCACTTTGGAGTTTCCAAGGCGGTTATCGCTCAGCATTGCTTTTTGTTGTGAGTGGAGCTCAGGCCTCCTGTACGCCTTCCTGCCCATACCACTCCTGCACAGAATTCTCAAGAAGATCAAGGAACGACTGGGCCCAAGTCATTCTTGTAGCTCTGGGCTGGGCATAGAGAGTGTGGTATCTTGAGCTTCATCGAATTAGCATCAATCCTTTGATCAGGTTGCCCCTGTGGGAGGATCTTCTGTCGCAGCAGTAAAATGCTTTACAGAAAATTCTGTTGACCCTCTTTCTGCCTCTCTTTCTGATATTCTTCTCTTCATTCTTACGCTTGCCCAGCAGGGCTCAGCTCTAGGCACTCCAAGGGTTATCTTTCTGCTCTGTCTGCTTTCCTGCGGCTGCCTGACCAACCTTCTTTATTTAAGTCCCCTATTGTAAATAGGCTCCTGAGAGGGCTTGTGCATATGTTTCCCTCCACGTCCTTCATTATAAGGTACCTCATGTGTGCTCCTTTTGAGCTGCTACGTAATTGTCCACTCAGGTTGCTTACCATCAAGAGAGCGTTTCTAGTAGCACCATCATCTGCCCGGCTGGTGAGTGAGCTGCAGGCTTTATCATCCAAGCCTCCCTATCTTATGATATTTCCGGATAAGGTGGTGCTTTGCGCTCGAGCCTCTTTCCTACCTAAAGTGATGACCCCATTCCATCTGGATCAGTCGGTCAAACTGCCCACCTTTTATGCTCCACCACATCCCTCTAAGGAAGAGTAGTGTCTGGACCCAAAAAGAGCGTTGTCATTCTACCTTTACCGCACAAAGAGTTCTGGGTGGATGACCAACTCTTCGTGGGATATGTGAGAGCTACAAAAAAGTCATGCAGTTCAGAAAGGCTGCGACCACGGCGTTGGCTCCTGGTGTTCTAGTCCTAAATATTTGCCAGGCAGCAACATAGGCGTCCCTCCAAACGTTTGCCAAGCACTACTGCCTGGACAGTCAGGTCTACAGGGACGGACATTTTGTCCGTTCGGTCCTGCAGGACTTTTTAGTCTATAATTTGTCTGCAGCCCACTGCCAGGATGGTATGGCTTGGGTAAGGAATTCAAAGGTAAGGAATCAGCAGCTAGAAGCCTATCAGATGAACAAGTACTTACCTTCGGTAATGCATGTTCTGGTGGAGACAATATCTAACTGCAAGTTCCTTACAGACCCACCCATTCCTCCCCGCTCTGTGGACACATTTCTGGAGCTAGGGTTGATCCCCTTTTCAGGGCCCTAATTTGGACACACACTGGTCAGTCTAATTCCTGGCTCTGGCGTGGAAAGTCGTGAAAAAGAACGGACGTCCGCCCGCCTCGGTGGTGCCTATATAGGTGACCGCAACATCATATCCAGCGCCGCCACGAGGAGCCAAATTGAGCCACCCGAAGGCGCGCAGGGGTACTGTTCATGCAAAGGTTTCTGGATCCAGTCTTACGCCTGGGAAATTCAAAGGTAAGGAATCTGCAGCTAGATATTCTCTACCAGATAATGCGTTACTGAAGATAAGTAACTTGTTCAACATGGACTTGTTGCAGATAAACTGTTGGATGTGTTACTATTTATTTTGTCTTTGGCCCGGAAAGAACTTGCAGTTGGCACTGTTAAAGGTTGCTTGTCTCCCCTTTCAGCCTTTTTTTGGTTACCTGACCAGCAGTTCAAATCACCTATTGTAATGCATTTCCTCAAAGGTTTGGTCCAGATGTTTCCTGCAAAGCCTTGCATGATGCCACAGCGGGACTTTAATTTGGTCCTTACTTTTCATATATGTACTCCGTTTGGGTAGTTGCACAGCTGTCCCTGCGTCTCCTCACCCTGAGGACAGTTTTTCTCATTTAGATCACCTCAGCTCGTCGAGTGAGTGAACTTAGTGTTATGGACTAGAGCAGACCTAATACCAAAGGTTGTGACTCACTTTTATGTAGGTCAGTCTATCGCACTTCTGATGTTCTTTGTTCTACATCACCCCTCAAAAGAGGACCGGAACTCCATTGTTTGTACCCAAGGAGCACTGTCTTTTACTTTGATTGCACCAAAGACCATTGGATGAATGATCAGCTCTTTGTGGGTTTCTCTTGGGTGGAAAAAGGCAAAGTAGAGCAGAAAAGGACTCTATCCAGGAGGATAGTCCTCTGCATCTGCTGCCTGGGTAGCAGCCCCCTGAGGGATTGCGGACTTACCACTGGGGGAGCAATTTCTTTGGTGTCAATTCTAAAGGTGAGGAATTTGCGGGTAGAAGTATCCATCAGAAGAACAAGTTAACTTCTGTAGCACGCTTTCTGGTGGGTATGCTATCTAAATGAAGATTAATCACTGTCCTATCACTTACCCGTTGTGTGGAATGGACACTTTTACATCTAAAAGGTCCCAATTTAGAGATCTGCACACTGGTATGAAAAGTTGATCTTTAGGCTCTGTGTACAAGGCTAAAAACATTGTCTAGAAAGAAATGGACGTCAGCGTGCTTGGGTGGTGCCTATTTGCGGTTCCAGCTGTCACTTCAGGTCGACAGGGACTTGCATGACACCACCTACTGGCATGCAGGAGCTGTGCTGAAAAATCTATTGGTTACAGTTTGGCACTTGAGATATTCTAAATGTCACATCACAAAGGCTTTGCCTGAGCACACTCACTAAGGGTTTGACACACTCTTGTCTTTTGTGTCCCCATACAAGGTGAGGGCCAGAGCAGAGAGGCAGGGGATTTCAAACACCGCTGGGGGTGGAAACCTCCAGAACCTTCTCTTACTTCAGAGTGGGCACCAGGTATAAATAGTGGGCCCTCAAACTCAACTCTTCAGTACACCTCTGGACCTGTGGAAGACTCAGAAGGGCTGCTGTGGTGCTCTGAAAGAAGGACTGCTACTCTGCTGCCTCAGGGAGAAGGACTGGACCTGCATCTTGAACCCAGGACCACCAGAGTGACTCCAAAGGCTAGTTAGTTGGCCTCCTGATCAGGATCAGAGCCTCTGGGACAGAAAAGGCTCCAACCACCTAGAACCCAGCACCTGGACTCTGCCTGCTCCCCAAGTGGTGCCACCCCAGTCCTGGATCCTTGGAATTAGCTTTGAAGGTGCTCTGCCAGCCCAGAGGTGGTCCTGTGAGCAGAACCGGTGCAGCTTGCCACATCTCCTCGCAGCTGCGTCAGAGCTGCCGCTCCGCCACACACCCCTAATGCAGGACCTCACAGTGCAGCCTGCAGCTTCCTGGAACTGCCCTTGCGATGCATTCTTGATGCAGGCCTACCCATTGCAAGCCCCTTGTCGACAGCATCGTCAATGACGATGTAAGACTTCGCACCGCTTCCCTGCAGCTGCGCGTTGCATCCTTGACTCAGGATCTCAGAACAATATGCAACAAGGATTTAAGGTCCTTTGTTCAGTGAGACTAACTTGGTTCATGTATCCAGCCCTTGCTCCATTGTGGTCAGCCTGAACTTGTGTATTTGTCCTGGTCCAATGTGACCAGATAACCACAGTTGTCACTTTGTGCTACTAGGCACTATTTTCATTAAAATCTGTAAAATTCCATACCTCTGGTTTTACTCATTGGATTTTTGTTGCTTTGGTCTCAATTTATAAAATGTTATTCTATTTTTCTGGTTGGAGATTTTTCTTGTGTGGTGTTTTCACTTTATTACTGTTTGGAATACTGCATAAATACTTTACACATTGCCTCTAAGTTAAGCCTGACTGCTTTTGCGCCAAGCTACCAGGGGTTCAGCACAGGTTAATTTGGTGTTGCTTTTGACTTTGCTCGGACAGGAATTGTGGTTGCTTCTTGAGGAGGGTTTTACACCCCTCACCCAGTTTCCCAATTTCCTACAATATGTTTACTATTTTTTAAAAGCTGATGTATTAAACTGAAAAGTTTGTTTTTTGTCAAAGCCTTTTCTATGGAAAAAGTGCTAGACCCGTGAATGAAGTGGTGAAGTTTTGAAAATGTACATACTGTCTTAGTTATTTAACCTTCAAAAAGTTGCAGTATTTGTGGTGAAAAAAAATTGTTATCAAGTATCATGACAGTTGGTAACATAACTGTTTGTTTATGTTTCCTTGGGAGATAAATATTTTTTTTCATTTCATTGAGTTGGGCATTGTTGATTTATCCTAATATAGTCTAAGAATGTATTTACAATGGCACAACTGATCAGTTGTTCTAAGGTGTAGTGATGTCCCTTCTGGACCCACTTTGGTTCTAACTTAATTTAGCGTATAGGCGTTTTAGGCTGCTTCCTTCTTGGACAGCCACACAACAATTTTGTTTTTGTGACGTTATTTTAGAAATAAGATATACATGTTGTTTTGTTATTCAGTGACTCTTCTTGGGATTCCGTCTGCACATTTTGTACAAAGTCATCTAGAATACATAACACCATGTTGTACTGTTTTATGCTCAGTCAGCAATGGCTCCTAACATTTTAGAATTAACACGGCAGCCCAGCTGCAGCTTTCCAACACAGTAGTTTTATCATATAAACTGTGTCTTGTCCCTTTGGGGGCAGAAAGGAGAATTCTGCCAGACAGACCTGTCCTGGAATGAACGTTCACACAGCCTGCCATGCAACCTTGTGTAAACTGAGTTTACACCTATGATGCGGATCACCTAACCACGTACACCAGGTATGGGGTCCCTTGCTACTCCCAGGGATCACTAATATATTCCTTTGCTTACACAGTAAGGATAGGCATAGACAGATAATTTGCCATGGTTGGATTGTTTATTGTATACAGCCTGCTAGTAATGCTGATTACGTTGCTTAGTTGTATTTGCCTACTTATCGCAGCACATTTGCTTGATCGTAGACTACAATAGTTTCAATAAAAGTATTGTAAACTTTCATGGTGTCTTTCCTTTGTTTACTAACGGCATACATGAGTGAGAGACGAAAAGTGATGATCTGTTTCCACAGTTCCCTTGGGGACTAGAGGGTCATGTTCTAGGTTACCAAAATCACCTGCTACTCTGGGAAGGTTAGGCGTTCAGGTGAGGTACTGTGAGCTTGCCAGGATTTGGGCCGACCGATACTGATGTTGTAGAGAGACTTAGTCCCTACATTCAGATGTCCTGTCATCCCAAGGCACAGTTTTGCTTTACCAGCAGAATCCCTGCGACATGGCACTACCAACGATTGGTCAGGTACTTATTTAACAGGTCTCCTGAGAAGTGCTTGTGTGTGTCCATAGTACCCTAACACCTCCTCCGGATATGTCCATGGTGTTGGGGATTCATCCTCCACAGTATTTTAGGAAGCACCTAATTTTTTCTGTTGGTTGTTCAAGCTTGAACCTTAATAAGGATTACCCATATTAGAGTTTGCACTTTGTTTCCATTACTGCTTTCTTAATGGCGCAGCCACAGCCTATACCAATTGCTGAAAATTGCAGACCTGCTGTACATGTGCATTTATTGCTACATGGCCTTGGCAATGTGGCGGTGACTTAATATTTGTGGTTGAAACCCATGATGCCTATTGTTTAGAAGTCTTTTATTGCTGGATCAATTTTCTAGCTATGGAGTCTAATACAGGAACATTTTATGAATATACTAACGTTGCACCACCACCACAACAATACAGAGCATATCAGCTTAGAAATTCCACTTTCACATTGGGAACATCATAATTGGTTCGGAGGCGCCCTAAAACACGTATTTGCTCCTGTACGCATGGGTCTCCTTAGTAATGAAGGGGCCACCTGGCCAGCGTTAGATGGTTGTAAACCATTCCCTAACTCACAGGGTCTCAATGTTTAATGAGCTACAGCAATTATATACTGGTCTAGTAGACGCTTAACTCAGTATGTTTCACGCACCTTGATGGCTGTCCCAGCAAGGGCTTCTCTGGCAGGGCAACCTCAGTTGCCTGCTGTACCTACAATAAGTTCTGTAATTATTCATTCAATTATGGGTAAAATTCCTGCAAACCGTGAGGAAATTCCGTTTTGGATAGCCAAAAAAATAGATCAAATAGAAGCTGTGTTTCCCCTTACAGGACCATAAGACAAGCACAGAATATCGACTATGTGCTTACTCCATGAGATGGTTCCCCAAATAGATGACTGTTACACTTGGGGCATAGTCTTTGCTGCAGTCTATACCTTCAAGCATGGAACTCCATCCATGCCAGTCTTACCAGAGGTGTTAAAACAAATACAGAATGAACATGGGGTAGCTGCTGGCCTGGATTTGGGTATGAAATTAATGGGAAACTTTCCTGTGGTCTCCTCAAGGATTTTGTCAAACATTAAAGCATCTTTGGCTATACGCCAGTGGCTCGCGAAGGTTGCACCAGTCAACCAGGTGCATGAGCTACCTATAATTATTGCTAAAGTATATACTTCTATAAGTCGCAATAATTTGGCTACCAGACCAAATAAACCACAACTTGGCAAGCATGGTTCCGACAAGGACACTGCCAAGCCGAACCCGAAGTGTGCAAAAAAATGATGGGACAAACTCAAACCTGAAGAAAAGGTTAGGTCTCGAGGAGGTTCTCTGCCACTGGAGCCCTCTGACAGACGCTAGAATTTGCATGATCACACACAACTTAAAGCACCTGATAGACATCAGCTTTCTGATACCCATCCTTCTCGCTCCTTTCAGGACTCATCTGAAGAGCAATATGAGAGAGGAGGTCGTTATGAACACAGACAAGAACAATAGGTGAAATCAAAAAAGGACTCACAATGCTAGTCTGATGTATAGATAAAGAAGGAGGAGAAACCTCCACAATTTAAACCCCAATCTCAGAAAAAGAAAGTTGCGGATTTAACCTCAAAACATGCCACAAACAATGAGAACTCTCCTCCTGAGCATGAGGTGGGCAGTGCCTCTCCTCGACACCACGGCAGAGGTCACTATAGTTCGCCTGAATCTCCAGGAGTTTCTGGCAGCAAAAACAACTGATCAGTACGTTACAGTTGAAACCCCAGACCGGCGTGTAGCCCCTCCAGACAGATTATATAATTTGGATATACAGTGCACAATTTGGGTAACATTCTGGGAAAATGTAACATTATCAATCATATGACATTCTCTTATCGGAGGTCGATTGACCCCTGGAGTTTGTGCGATCTTCACCGCAAGGTGAAGATGTAATAGTACCATTTTTTCCTGTGTTTGTCCCTGATGAGGTCAAACAAGCCTATGCTGCAGAATGGGCTCTTGCACTAGCCCCAGGTTTATATCGCAATAATGTCAGCTGTGATAAGGACTCTCCTTATATGTAATACCCATAAGGTCCAGCCCACAATACCCAATAAAACGGGATGCTAAAGCATCTGTTAGAGAAATTCTCTCACAATTAGAGTACCAGGGAGTAATTGAACCCTGTGTCTCCCAAATGAATAATCCCCTTTTTCCTGATTTTAAAACTGGATCATTTATATCGTATTGTCTTAAACTATAGACATTTGAGTAGTTATACACGCACATTTGCAATACAGAATGCACACAGTACAGCCCTTATAAATAATATAATCTATAAAAAATACAAAACAACCTTGGCTATTTCCAATGTTTTTTTCTGCCAAAATATAGCGCTGAAGAGCAGAGATTGGGCAGCATTGTCGGTGCTAGGCTTTCTATGTTGCTTTTCTCGACTCCCCATGGGGTATAAAAATAGTCCAGGACTTTTTGCTGCTCACATTGTGTCAATTCTACATGATATTGACCCAGACGCTTTATCCTATGTAAATGATATCTACCTGACCGATGATGAATGAAACGCACACTTAGCCAGGGTAGATCGCATTATATTGGGATTTACTAAATCTGGCTACAAGTTCAACTTTAAGAAATCTAAGATAGAAATTCTAAGTGTCCTATTTCTAGGATACAAACTTACCCATGAGGGAAAAGGCCTTGCACCACACTTTCTAGAGAAGTGTGCTCTACTGCAACCACCAAACACTCTTACAAAACTGCAGTTCTTGTTAGATTCCTTAATTTTGGCAGAACTTACATCCCTGATTATGCACAATGCATTAAATCATTGTATGATTTAATACACCTGATTTTTCCAGTACACATTGGACATCGTAACATATGGACATACTCAGATTACTATAATCTGACTTGCTTGCAACACGTCACATTCATGTGTAAATACCACAAACCTGATCATCCATATAGGCCATTGGCTTCACATGTCACTTTTAATGAGGGTAAAACAGTACTGATTGCATATAAATCACATTTATATTACAATGCAAAGATGCATTTGGCATAAACTAAAATAAATACTGTCTGCGGTGCATGTTTTAAATTAAATAAAGTTAATTAAACAAACAAACATTAAACAAGTGCAGTACTTCCAAACAGTGGTGAGGTGGTATAAAAAAAGTTATTGTCCTGGAACAGGGCATTTGCCCTGCCTTCCCTCAAGATAATCTCTAAGACCGGATCTTGATCACTTTATGCCTCTCAGTGGCATGACATCTTTGATAAATTCAATAAATAAAATAAATAAATTAAAGTAAATCAAAATGAGATTAGCTAGTAATCCATGCTAGTAATTTGTTTCTATTACATGTTCCACAGAATGTGTCCCAGACCAATTGCAATGACATAAAAAACTTCTCTATAGAACTGCAGTTGTTTCTTTTGAAGTTGCAGCCTGCCCTGTGGGACCACAGCTCATATTACTTGTATCTCATCTTGTCACAGGCCATAGGGTCTCCTATAGTGTGAGCATACTTCCACTCTTGAGAAAGGACAATTATACAAGCATGACATTGTCTCAAGAACCAGAGTTGTATGTCATTGTTCCTGAAGTACCAATGTTTATGACCTGCATGAGAGCAGCTCCAAAGAAGAGATCCAAGCTGGGATGTAAGGAAAAGCCTCTTTTTGCATGATCACCCCCAAAGTTTTGGACTGATGCTGCTGGTTCTTCAACTCCGAGAGTGCACTGAGGCCTTATAACCAGATCTCAGTGGCAGTGTTCTAACCCATTACAAAATGTATGGTGATTTGGCTTCCCCCAATTGGCATAAGCTGACCTACCTATAAGTCCCCAGTATATGGTACCAAGGGGAACCAGGGCATGTAAGACAGAGTAACACCCCCCCAGGGCTGCAGCACTGATGTGTGCCAAAGAACAAAATGACTTCCAGACTGATACTGCAGCCTGGAAGAGCAGTTTTAAAACTGCTAGTTCGAATTTGCCATTTAAATCAATGGTAAATCCCCCACTTCCCTTAACAATATATGTAAGTCTCCCTTAAGGAAGGCCTATGGAACCCTAAGGTAAGGAGCTGTACATTAATGCGCATGGTATATTCTTTTAATATAATACCCTAACAGCAAAACATCCAAATTGACATTTTTGCTTTGCCAAAAAGTTAGTAGCCCCATTGGCTAACACAGAGTTACCGGCTGACTTCTCAATCCGGCTAACTTCTGAATGGGACTACTGAAATGGGTAATTCAAATTAATCATGACATTAAACCTGACTGGATGCCCAAGCCAAATTTAATGTCACTTTTAAAGAAAGGTAACTTTTAGAACGTTGCCCCACTGTTGCCCAGTTTGTCCAGTGGCCTCTCACAGTTTCTGGCCATCAGACATCTTTCTGCCCCTCTAGGGAGTTGTGTGAATGACTGCCAGGCTCAGGATCAATAGTAGCCTGCTATAGAGGGAGGTGTTACCCCCTTGCAGGAAGCCCCTCTGAGTGTTGGTCCAAAAGGTGAGCGTCAAAGGCGAAGCCACCTTTAGTGGAAAAATGGTGATGACACTCCTTAGGGGCTAAAAAGAGGATGACCATATGCACACCGAGTCTTTTCACGTTTCATCAATAATTCATATGTTTTCATTTGTAGGCGTGCAAGCCCGGTATCGTGGACTGCCAAACCACGTGAAGTATAAGTCACAGAAGAAAAATGGGGCGACGTCTCAACCCATTCCGAACGCACAGCCTTCATAGATGCATAACGAAGATGCCACAAATTATTCCGGTTAATCCACAAGTTTATTCCTTTTTTTTCCATCAATCTTTCACTCAATGTTTATCTTGTTTATCCGGTCACATAAAAGACACTCCATGTTTTCTTTAAACCCTTAATGCTGTAGATGTGCCGATACGGGCCTCGTTCTAAAGCATGGAATTACATGGGTATTCCTCAGTCGTTATATTCATCACCCAATGCATTTCGGGCCCATTCTGGCCCTTCGTCAGGGGTACCCTGCAAATTTTTAAAAACACAATTATTGTGCTGTGACTTTAAATAAACTCACGTTACTTGAGTTTTATACATATTATAAAGCGTATAAAGAATATACATGTTAATAACTGGGGTTCATCCCATTAGCAACGTTCTGCCCACTGAATTCAAAATACTGCGCTTCACTAAATACATGTTCCGTATTCCATCACGGTATTGTTTATCTCTCCGCCATTCCAATGTCTGTAACTCGGTTCCCTTACCCATGTACCAACAGTCTTTACGCCTCCAAATATCTCTCGAATTGAACATAATCAAACGAACCCGTACCTTAAACGTCTGGTAACAGCTTACTCTAGTGTTCAAACACCGTGCCTTCTCTCATATTCACAACCATGTTCTGCTCCTATCCCTCTCTCCCTCCATTAAGAACACCTGAACTTTATCCCGCCCATCTGAATACATCCAATTAACACCGACTAAAATTATTACACTACAGGACCCATAATGCCCTGCTGACAGAGTTGAAAATTCCTTACGCTCAGTTAATTTCAGTACATTGGTATACCTCGCCTTTAGCATAAACTTTGTCTAACGTAACTTCCACAGTAAATCCTGCTGGTAGAGTACACGCGCTGTTCCCTCCCATATCTATTCATTCTTCAAGGAGTTTATAAACATTTCATACAAGTTTTATCCTCTCATATCTCTGTTATCCTGCTGAATATATAAAACATTTGGATTCATCGCCCACCCGCTGATATCATTGAACGTTGCTTTAAACATGCATCAAATTGATCACTAATCTTATAGATATTATGTACACTTCATAAATATGAACAAAATTTAAACACTCAAAACCATGTGTTCAATCAATGAATGTCCGTTGTTGTGTTTTAAAACTGCAGTCCGTATATTTTACTTTTGAAGGAAGATGTATCAACAGTCCGTTATGTGACAGTCATTATTCTCAATTTATTTACGATAATCCCAGGGTGCAACTCGTCGAACAGGCAGAGCAGTATTAAATTACAAAGAAGATGACGATATGCACACCAAGTCTTTTCACGTTTCATCAATAATTCATATGTTTTCATTTGTAGGCGTGCAAGCCCGGTATCGTGGACTGCCAAACCACGTGAAGTATAAGTCACAGAAGAAAATGGGGCGACGTCTCACCCCATTCTGGATGCACAGCTTTCATAGATGCATAACAAAGATGCCACAAATTATTCCGTTAATCCACAAGTTTATTCCTTTTTTCCATCAATCTTTCACTCAATGTTTATCTTGTTTATCCGGTCACATAAAGACACTCCATGTTTTCTTAAACCCTTAACGCTGTAGATGTGCCGATACGGGCCTCGTTCTAAAGCATGGAATTACATGGGTATTCCTCAGTCGCTATATTCATCACCCAATGCATTTCGGCCCATTCTGGCCCTTCGTCAGGGGTACCCTGCACATTTTTAAAAACACAATTATTGTGCTGTGACTTTAAATAAACTCACGTTACTTGAGTTTTATACATATTATAAAGCGTATAAAGAATATACATGTTAATAACTGAGTCCATCCCATTAGCAACGTTCTGCCCACTGAATTCAAAATACTGCGCTTCACTAAATACATGTTCCGTATTCCATCACGCCTATTGTTTATCTCTACGCCATTCCAATGTCTGTAACTTGGTTCCCTTACCCATGTACCAACAGTCTTTACGCCTCCAAATATCTCTCTAATTGAACATAATCAAACAAACCCGCACGTTAAACGCCTGGTAACAGCTTACTCTAGTGGTCAAACACCGTGCCTTCTCTCATATTCACAACCATGTTCGTTCCTATCCTCTCTCCTCCATTAAGAACACCTGAACTTTATCACGTCCATCTGAATACATCCAATTAACACCGACTAAAATTATTACACTACAGGAACAGCGCGTGTATACTACCAGCAGGATTTACTGTGGAAGTTACGTTAGACAAAGTTTATGCTAAAGGCGAGGTATACCAATGTACTGAAATTAACTGAGCGTAAGGAATTTTCAACTCTGTCAGCAGGGCATTATGGGTCCTGTAGTGTAATAATTTTAGTCGGTGTTAATTGGATGTATTCAGATGGGCGGGATAAAGTTCAGGTGTTCTTAATGGAGGGAGAGAGGGATAGGAACGAACATGGTTGTGAATATGAGAGAAGGCACGGTGTTTGAACACTAGAGTAAGCTGTTACCAGAAGTTTAAGGTATGGGTTCGTTTGATTATGTTCAATGAGAGAGATATTTGGAGGCGTAAAGACTGTTGGTACATGGGTAAGGGAACCGAGTTACAGACATTGGAATGGCGGAGAGATCAACAATAGCGTGATGGAATACGGAACATGTATTTAGTGAAGCGCAGTATTTTGAATTCAGTGGGCAGAACGTTGCTAATGGGATGAACCCCAGTTATTAACATGTATATTCTTTATACGCTTTATAATATGTATAAAACTCAAGTAACGTGAGTTTATTTAAAGTCACAGCACAATAATTGTGTTTTTAAAATTTGCAGGGTACTCCTGACGAAGGGCCAGAATGGGCCTGAAATGCATTGGGTGATGAATATAACGACTGAGGAATACCCATGTAATTCCATGCTTTAGAACGAGGCCCGTATCGGCACATCTACAGCATTAAGGGTTTAAAGAAAACATGGAGTGTCTTTTATGTGACCGGATAAACAAGATAAACATTGAGTGAAAGATTGATGGAAAAAAAAGGAATAAACTTGTGGATTAACCGGAATAATTTGTGGCATCTTCGTTATGCATCTATGAAGGCTGTGCGTTCGGAATGGGGTGAGACGTCGCCCCATTTTTCTTCTGTGACTCCTTAGGGGCTGCCTCTTTTGTTCAGGCAGACCGGCTGGCAGTGGGAATAGAGAGGTGAGTCCAGTGCCCAAACCAGTTTTCCTGCGGGCATGTAGCCCACAAGTAGACACACCTCTAGGGTGGGCTACGAAGCTCCTAACAGCCAACGATGAGTTCAGCCATCTTGAGAGTAGGCAGAAGGTGCACTCTGGGGTTTCTAGATGGCACACATACCCATAAGTCGTCACAGGGTGAGAGGGATCCTAGTAGCCCATTGGCTAGTGACTGGATCATCCCCTCTAGGGCATTTTCTGGGCGTAAATTTGACACCCCTGGCACCTTGAACCTTGGCTCAATATGGAACTGGAGAAAGGACAGAAGGACTGCCCTGCTGATCACTGGACCTGGCAAGAGAGGCTGCACCAACTTCTGAACTGCACCTGCCACACCTTGGGCAAGCAAAGAGAGGGCTGTGCCTGTGGGTCCTGGTTCATGGAAAAGTCACTCCTGAGCCCCAGACCAAAGAAATGACTCCAAGGGTCATTAAGCTGACCCCCTGGAACCAGCACCAGGGCCATCAAAGCTGAAGTAGCTCATTCTGGCAAGTCAGTAGCCACATTCTTTAAATTACCGCTGACTGACACTGGGCAACCCAAGAGACTGAGCCTCAATGGCCAAAAGTTGCACCCAAATCTGCTGGACCCGAGAGTGTAGTCTGAGTCCAGATTGGTTGCCAAAGATGAACACCAGCCTTCACCAAAGGATACCACTGGACCCGCCATTTATGGAGATCGGAAGCCCAGCCACAGCAGGTGTGACATTACTAGCTCAAAGAGCGCTTTGAGGGACACTGACTCCTGTGGCCAAAGCTGACCACCTTACCCGTGGACTGAGGAATAACGGCAAAGACACCCTCATTAACCACACAGCACCCAGAGCATCTGTCAGCATCCCTGCATCAGGACCACTCCATTGAAGTCTATGGCGGTCTTGATGCAAATTGTGGACCTGGACTTGAGACTGTTTTTGTGACTAGGTAACTGTCCGAATACTCCTTATTGGCCACCCCACTAGGGCTGGAGTAGCCAAACACAACTCTTCCAAACTTTTCAAAAGTTTCTAAACTTTACAGTTACTGCGTTTTGGACTCAAAAGCTGAGATTTATGTTTTACTTAGAAATCTATATCTTTGGAGATCTCTGGTGGATTTTGCCTATCTTGGTGTCTAAAAATTCATATAAATATAATCTAATTTTATACATTCGTGTTGCCTGACTTTCATATTTCGTTGTTTGGTGCTTCAAAAACTTGACACTAGTGCCTTTGTTTAAACCTTAATGCTCAAAACCACAGCTACCCAGGGTCGAGCTGAAGATTTTACAAATGAGCCTGACTGGATGCAAGACAGTTTTGCAAGAGTATTACATGGTAGGTACGCACAACCGTACCATATAATACACCATCATCCTCACGTTGGTGCCTACCGGTAGGATCCAGAACCTGTGTTTAGCTGTACCAGAAAATTAATAGGTTAGTAACCAGGGCCGGCTTTAACACTGGTGGTGCCCTGTGCGACAATGTCTGTTGGTGCCCCCTCCTCCCCACCCCCAATGACCACCTCTGCCCCGGATTCCCTCCCTAGCACCCTTTATCAGTGCCCCTCAAGTCTCCATAACCACTGTCTCTCAGATTCATTTTGTTTTATAGCACCACTCAGACCAGTGTAAGGTGTCAGAGCACTTTACATCACACACACACTGCACAGAGACAATCATATGTGTGTAAATCAGTGTAAAGGAAATGTTACATCAGACAGGACTACAAGGTATAGGATTGACGTGATCGATACTGGTAGGCAATATAGTTTGAGTCCTTACTCTGGAAAAGAACAAGTTCAGAATTTAAAACGTAACATCATTGTTAGGGTTTCTCTTTAATAATATGAATTGTTTTCTACCCAAATGAACCCTTTTGGCAAGATTAGGATAATGAAAGACTGGTGGAAAAACATATAGCTTTAACATATACCTTGCAGTTTGCTGACAGTTAATAGCTCAATGTTCTATATTAGGATTTTGACTTATAAACGACAAGTTACAAAAGGAGCTCTCTTACAGAAGCAGTAACCCACTGACCTGTTTACATTATATGCACTTTGTTATCTTCATGGTGCACGTTCTTAGCAGCAGTCATTTTAACCCTCTGCTACCTTAGGAAGAGTCAAAACTTCCACTAAACAAACCTCCGGTTTCTTTCCAGGAAGACGATTAATCACCACAGTTATCTTGACACTTTAATTGATGCCTGAAAATTGCTAGAGGTCAGGACGTGGCAGCAGGTGCTTAAATTATAATATACTTGCGAAAATGACGCCCCCATCCCAAGTCAGTGCCCGGTGCGGTGGCACCGCTCGCACTGCTGAGGCAGGGTCTATTTTTATCATATAAGACCCCCAGGCCCGCTCTGCCCACACCTAAGGTATGAGACCCTTACACAGGCCCTGCGGCCTCAATTTGTAGGCCGTGTTAAATTGACCTGAGGGTCCGGTTTTACCATATAACAACTACCCTGGGCCATCCTTGTCACTCAGCAAAGCATGAACCCCTACGTAGGCCCTGCCAGCCTAATTTGTAGGCCTATTGTTAAGTTGACCAGAGTTCTGCACCCATTTTTCTGAACAGCAGGCTCTAAGCCTGTCTGACTAAAAATCTCAGCCAGCTTCTCTCTGCGAGGCACACTACTCCAGACTGGATAGCCCCCACCCTACCCGTGTTCAAAGTTCACTGTCTCTCTCTCTACCCTGCCGAGATGTAGCCTGTCGTGTTGTGGTTGGGGCCTTACCTGGCCGGCAATAAGACACGTGAGGCTGGGCTAGTGTGCTGGCTAGTACGTAACTGGCAGCCTCCAGCACGTCTGCCCCCTTTATTCATCTCGCACACGCTGGCCAGGCGTACGCCGGGCCAGCCCAACAGAGTTACGCTCGAGGGGGTTCTACAACATTCACCCTCCCTCGGCGTTCTACTTAGTGCGGTCCGGGCCGCGACATTACATTCCTCCTTTACCCAGAGGATAACAATAAGTATCAATTACAACCAAAAGGGGGGGGGGAAAACAGAAAACCCCACACATAACTACATTTCTTAGTCCATGACAAACAACAGATTTTTGGAACAGTCTTACTTGGTCAGCAGGGTGCAGCATACTCTTCAGCGGGAAACCTGGCAACAGGCCATGAAGTCTCGGTACTTCTGGGACGGCTTCGGACAGGGCCGCAGACTGTACCTGCTCTGGCTGCCCCTTACTGCGGAGTCAGGCGGCACCTCCACACCTTGGCTGTTGTCCACAGACACATGTTCAGAGCTCAAGTCAATGTCCGGGGCACCCATCCGGGTGGATGCGCCTTGTCCATTGTTCACAACGGGTAGCGCAGGGTCTTCTCGCTCCGACGAAGTCTCCGGTGAACCCCCTGGGGTGTCCGTCGCGGGCTCGCTCTCCGGCAGGGATCCTTCGTCATCGTCTTCCGGAACTCTCTTGAAGAATGACACATTACGGGTCACCATCTCATTTCCCCTGGACGCTGTCACCATCGTGCCTTTGACCTCGGTGATGATCCATGGGTGCAACTCGAACGGCAGCCTGAACTTTCCACCTGGGTGGCGGTCTCGCACTAGCACACGGTCGCCGACCACCAACCTGCTCTCCTTCGCATGTCACCTCCGGGACGCGTCTTGGTTCGACTTTGTCCGCCTGGCAAGTGACTGGTTCGGGGGGACCCGTGACTCAGCCCACACTGGGTGATGCGGGATGGTGTCCGTTACTGCACGACCAAAACACAATCTACTTGGGGAGATACCGGTGGTGCAATGGGGTGTGAGCCGGTACTCCCGCAGGAACTGATATATTGCTTGCTCCAGGTTACGGCCATCAGCTATTGCAATTTGGATTGCCTTGTTCAACGTACGCATCAGACGTTCCACTTCACCGTTTGCTTGGGGCCATCTCGGCGTTACGCGCGATGTTTGATCCGGTGAGACGCGAGGTACTCGGCAAGCTCGGCACTGGTGAACGGAGGCCCGTTGTCCGTCTTGATCTCTCCAATTAGCCCATGGGTGGCCATGAGCTTCTCCAGCTTCGGGATGACTTCACTTGCCGCTGTAGAAGAGACAAACTCGACTTCTGGGTAACAGGAGAAATCGTCGACCACTACCAGCATGTATCTTCCTCCCGGCAGACTACCAAAGTCGGCGCTCGCTCTTTCCCAGGGAGCTGTAGGGCCTGCTTCGGTGATGATCGGTGCAGGCTTTGTGGGCAGGCTGGTTGCTAGACATACGGGACAGCGTTGGTCGACCGATTCGATCTGCTGGTCGAGGCCGGGAAACCAGACTTTGCTTCTTAGGCGATTCTTCGACTTCACCACTCCCTGGTGTGCTCCATGAGCCAGGAGGGCCACTCGCTGGGTTAGACTCTCCGGAAGGACCAGGCGTGGGCCTCTTAGGAGACAGCCGTCAGCTGACACAGACAGTTCGTGACGTACCAGATAGAGAGCTTTCAGCGTAGCCTGGGCAGCCGCCGTACGGAACTGCATCGGGCATTGTAGCGGCTTCCAGTTGGCAGATGCGACTGCCTGGATGGCCACCTGGAGGCAGTCGTCTTCTTTCGTGGCTAGCACCACGTCTGCCAACGACATCGGCAGGGGCCGGGACTGCTCCACGATCATTCTGACGTAGTCTTCCGTGGCTGCCGCCTCAGCTGCTTCAGGCCCGGTGACAGGACGAGCGTGCCGTGACAAAAAATCAGCCGGATTCTGGGTACTGTAGAATCCATTTTTCAATGCGCGGTGGAGGACGTGAGGACGACCCTTGAAACAGGGGAAGGAGGGGTTTGTGATCCGTAATGACTGTGAAAGGGTGTCCGTACAGGTAGATGTGGAAATGGCGGCACCCCCACAGGATTGCGATGGCCTCCTTTTCGATTTGGGAGTAGCGTTGCTCCGTGGGGGTGAGTGTCCTGCTGGCGTAGGCAACCGGGGCCCATTCTCCACATTTCAGCTGTTGTGCCAACACCGCTCCTAGTCCGGTCGGGCTGGCATCCACCACCAGTTGCGACTCATGTCTGGGGTCAAAGAACACTAGCGTGGTATCAGCGGAGAGGGCAGCCTTCGTATTCCGAAACGCCTCTTCTTGTTCTGCTTCCCAGGTCCAGTGGCTGGAATGTCTCATGAGTTCTCGCAGCGGTCCGGTTAGGTCAGATAGGTTTTGGATGAAGCGCCCGCAGTAGGTGACCATCCCTAAAAAACTGCGGACTCCGGACACGGACGTTGGGGCAGGAGCTTCCTGTATGTCCTTGACTTTGTCCGGGTCCGGGCTGATGCCTTTATCCGAAAACCGGCATCCGAAGAAGCTAATGTCTCGCCTTAGGAACTCGCACTTTTCCCGGTGTAGGGTGAGGTCGTTGTCTAGTAGGCGAGCGAACACCGCTTGGAGGCGCAGGAGGTGTTGCTCCAACGTGGGGGAATGCACGAGGATGTCGTCACTTACGTTAAGAACGCCGTCCAGGCCTTGGAGGACGTTCTTCACAATGTTCTGGAACACCTCAGCCGCACTGGATATCCCAAAGTTTAAGTGGGTGTATCGCCAGAGCCCTGCGTGGGTAGAGAATGCCGTGATGGGCCTTGAGTCCGGGTGGAGGGGGACCTGATGATATCCGGAACGGAGGTCCATTTTCGAGAACCACCGGGACCCTGCTAGCTCTCCGATTATGTCATCTACAGTCTGGGTCAGGTGGCGCTCCCGTTTGATGGCAAGATTCGGGATCCTCAGGTCCACACAAATCCGGACTGCGTTTGGCTGCTTTGGCTTCTTTGCGACGATGATGGGCGACACCCACGGGGTGGGGCCAGTCACTCGCTCGATAATTCCGGCTTTTTCCAGCAGACGCAGCTCAGCCTCCACTTTGGGGCGAAGATGGAAGGCGATTCCGCCGGTGTCGGAGGGCCACCGGCGCAATTGACTTATCGATATGCAGCCGAATGGCTGGGCCCTTCAAACAGCCGATGCCTTCGAAGAGGGAGCTGAAGTCCCGTAGACAGCCCGCTGAGGTCCTGGGCGTGTACCGTGAAAGCAAATTGGATGAGATTGAGGTCCTGGGCTGTGCGGCAGCTGAGCAGAAACCCGGCTCCTTCCTGAGACACATACACTTTGGCCTGCTGCTGGGTGTCTTCGTGGGAGAGGTCAGCCTGGAAGACTCCACACAGTCTAAGGGGGGCTTGAGTCCCGAATGCATAGACTTGTACTCTGGTTTCGCGGAGCGGGGGAGGATTTGATAAGCCTCGGTAGACGCTGGCGGCCATGAGATTGATCGTGGCACCGGTGTCAATTAGCGCGGCCACTGCCTGGCCTTGTACGTCGATTTCGCACATCGGCGTGGCGTGCTGAGAGGCTGACAGAGAGTGCAGCATTCGAACCACGTGGACTGTGGTCTCTTCGTCGTCGTCCATGTCGCTGCTGTGTGGGTCGTCGGGGAGTGGGCCGAGTGCTCGGACTTGCCGGCGTGGGCCTCTCGCCGTCCCTCTTCGTGACGAGCGGCATACTTTCGAGTAGTGGTTTAATCTCCCGCAAGCACTGCAGGTTTTCCCACTCACAGGGCAAGCGCCCTCATGGGGGTAAGGGCCTCCACACCACCCACACGGGCGGCTTCGCTGGGGCTGCTTGGATGGTTGCGGTGCGGGCACGCTGTCTTTCGCCCGCGGGTGTCTGGCATCTGTCCGGATGGCGCACACCGGTTCTTCCTTGACCACCACTGCAGGCTTGGCTTCCATATGTGCCGCCCTCGCCTTGGACAGTTCCTTGGAGCGACCCAACATGAGAATGTCCCTCATCGGCATGTTGTGGGCCTCCAAAACGCGTTCCCGCAACTTCGACGATGCGCAACCCTGGATAAATTGCGCCCTCACCTCGTCGTCCTCATCTGGGAGGGCGCACGTGCTTGCTAGCTCCTTGAGCCTCGCGTAGAAAACATCTACTGACTCGTCCGGTTGTTGGCGTGCTTGGCGGAGCAGGAACCGTTCGTAATCCGGGTTGGCGTATGGCTCAAAGTGGGCGGGTATGGCGTCGCGCATTGTGGCGTAGTTCCTGGGAGGGCCATTTTCGCGCACCGTCTTCGCTATCTTGTGTATGTCAGCCCCTCCAAGGTGAAGCAGCATGGGGCGACGTCGCGGCGCCGGGATGTCCGCAGCATCAAAGTACGTTTCTAGGCGCTCCACCCACACCCTCCAGCGGGCCGCTTGGGAGGGTGGCGGACCTGTGATGATGAAAGGCTCCAGGTGTGGAACGGTCGCCATGAGGACAGGCGAGTAGGCGGGGTTGTACCAGGGCGTGCACTCGTGGAAGATGTGCGCGGTGGGCGCGTGCCGGCCGGTCAGCAGAGTGTCCTGGCAGCGCTTCTCGGCAGTGGCTGTGGGGTGGCGCTGAAGCCTGTTGCTGGCGCTTGTCGCAGGGATGGCAGGGCCGCCTGGAGCAGTTCAGGCTAGCTGTGAGGTAGCGGTAGGCCGAAGAGACGGTGGGGCCTGGGCAGCAACGTGCACCTCCACGCAGGCCTGGCAGCGCAGGTGGTGGGCCGCAGAGAGGGCCGTGACAGGGTGTAGGCCAGCTGTTGCGCAGCACGCCCTCGCGCTTGATTGCGCGCGGAAACACTCAGCGGGCTGAAAAACAGTGGCTGATGGTGGTGCCGCGGCTGGCGGTCTCGGCGCACCTGCCGCGGGTGATCGGAGTCGCAATCCGGCACGCACACTCGCTGCGGCGGGGCAGGTGACGCAGTGGCTGCCGCGGACAGGCCTCGACGGGGGCGGCGGAGCGGCGTAGGGGCCGCCGGCGCTCGGCCGCGCGTGCACACGTGGAAGCAGGTGGCTGGCGCGAGGTACACTCGAGCGCTGCGAGGGGTGAGACCACCTCGTCGCCAATGTCGTGTCGTGGTTGGGGCCTTGCCTGGACGGCAATAAGACACGTGAGGCTGGGCTAGTGTGCTGGCTAGTACGTAACTGGCAGCCTCCAGCACGTCTGCCCCCTTTATTCATCTCTCACACGCTGGCCAGGCGTACGCCGGGCCAGCCCAACAGAGTTACGCTCGAGGGGGTTCTACAACATTCACCCTCCCTCGGCGTTCTACTTAGTGCGGTCCGGGCCGCGACATTACATAGCCCACCACATCCCGTATGCGTCTGGCCATGAGAACAGGGAAGTTCCCACAAGGACGTCAGGCCAGGGTGATAGATGTGGCAACCAGGACATTGCTATATATTTTATTCCTTACATTACATATTTTCTGCTTGCCCTATGCAATTTACGACGAGCGCTTGGTCTGAGAATATAACCTTTCACCTAGTCTATGTTCCGCATTTAGTGAGATAGACACAACACTTCTGATAAATGCAATGAGCACTTCTGCTTCAGATCCCAGCCTTGAAGGGTATAAAAAGAGAGCCCACGGAGTTCTCGGCGGACTACCCCACCCGTCTGTTGGTAGATGGCAGGCGGGTTTGGGTGCTCCCCAAGAGCTCTTGTTTTTTGTTTTATTAAGATACAATTTAACTTGCCAATATAATTGCTGTATATGCTATTTTGTCTCTAAATTGATGTTTTCTTATTGAGAATTTAATACTTATATTACACTTGCAAGGCTGCTTTCTTTTAGGTTTAAACGTGAGTATTCTCAGCATTTTAGATCAAATGTGTGTTGCATTCTGAGCACATTTTCCTTGATTTAAATTGTTTTTCATAGTGCATTTATGAATGTGTCTTTTAGGTTTGTATCCTGCACACGTTATAATTGCATTTTCTTAAGTGTCTCTCTTCAAACGATTTCAATGTCTTCTGAGTCCTATTGAGAATTATATAATAATGCCTTCTGTTTGGTAAGACTCTCTATGAATGCGAGGTCACTATATTTTGTATTCTGTATTTTAAATGCCTTTTTCTTGAAGTTGCACCTTCTAAATAAATCTGTTAAACCTTTTGGCTTGGTTTCCATGGCTCACACATCTGTTTCCTTCATTTTAGTATGAGCGTTCCTACACACCCCGCCTCAAGTTAAGGTGCCCCTAAATCACTCCTTCGATCATTCCGTGAAGGTGCCCTGTGCCCCCTAAAACGCTCCCTCCAACACCGCCCTAGAGCCGGCCCTGTAAGTAACCACCGAAAATCTACCATGTAGATGCTGAGAAAAAAGTTTTAAAAGTTTTTGCCAAATTCTGTCAATCCAAGACACTGTTTTCCAGTCTACTTGCAGTAAAAGGTCACAAAGTTGTCAACAAAAGTTACAAAAAGTTTGGTAAAGCTTTTACTGAGGATCTGATTTAGATCTTGTCAGTCCGACCGCCTGCCCGATGCGGCAGAGGGCTCCAGTACTCTGTCAGGTTGATACAGTCCCACCCCCGTATTTAGATGGCGACCCACCCTCCATCGCCGTCCTGATTGCGGGGTCTAGTTGAGCCAACATGAATGTTCCCATTGGGCTGGCGGTGTTCTGTCGGAGGAGTGAAGATGGTAGTGGGGAGACAGGTAAGTGACATTTAATTTTTTTATGTATAACATATATATGTTGTGAATGTGTCCATATGTGTATGTAGGTTATGTGTAGTGAACCCATGTTGTATATTCTGCACTGCACCCTGCCAACATACACATGCAATGCACTGTATACCCAAACACACAATGTACACTTACCTTAGAGTCCATCAAAATTGGGTGCCAGTCCATCGCGGTCAAGGTGCGCCAGGACCAGGGCACTGGACAAAGGTGAAGAGGAGGAAACAGCAGCCTGTACCCCAAAAAAGGTGAGTTTTCATCCATTTCTGCTGACTCAAAGTAGGAAGGATTCCCGTCGGAATTCCCTTCGAAACAAGCCAGAACCAAATGCTGATGGCGGGAATCCTGGCTGGAGTCCCGCCGCCTCTGGAGTCAGCGGGACCGTAGAGGTCTTCTCGCCCATTGAACTCCAGCATCTAAATTGGGCAGGCGGACAGCCAGACAGGCGGATGGGAAGACAGTCAAAAAACCCCAATCCGTCGCGGTCCTGCCAAGATCTAAATCAAGCACTGAGTCTCCAAAGGATGGAAATCAACTTGGCTGTCCTGCCCACACTGAAAAGCAATGATTTGAGGGTGTGGTCTAGGCACTGGAAAATAAGTATGGGGATCATTGACAAGGAAGGGGACCTGGAGAAGGCCCTCAGAGCCTGGGATGAAGCCAGGAGAGCTCAAGCTCAACTTGCAGAGGAGATCACCCCCAACAGTGGGGATGAGGATGGTGGCAGGGAGCTCTTTGAGGAAAAGGTTGTGGGTGACCAGGAGAGTGTGGCCCCCACAATTCACTAAAGCCAAGCCTCCTCGTCTGGGAGTGAGAAAAGTTCTACCTCAGCAAGGGGGCCCATGGTCCTAGAGGCCTAGCTTAGCTTCTTAGAGATCCAAGAGAGGAAGATGGCCCTAGAAGAAAGAAAACTGACCCTAGAGGGGAGAATGGTCAAGCAGGGGGTGAAGTCCCAGGGCATGGTGGCAGCAACAAAAACAAAGGTAAATGCAGGGGGTATCTGAGCCTAGGTTGGCCAAGGGTATTGTGCCAAAGTATGTTGAGGGGGATGATATAGAAAAATGGCTAGAATCTTATGAGATGGCTGTCAGGATGAGAAGGATGGGTGCCCACCATTGGGGATCCCTGTTGTGAGAACTGATTCCAGGAGGGAGGGAAAGGCTGCCAACACTAGAAGATGTGGCAAGGTCATATTCACACATGAAGGAGGCCCTCATTGAGCTGTTTGGTCTAACACCTAAAGAATATAGGCAAAAGTTACAAAAATGCTCACAAGGGGTCAACTTGGACATTGGTAGACTTTGTAAATGCTTCTGTGAACTCATTTGAAGGCTTGATCAAAGGTAACAGAGAAGATACCTATGAGGGGCTCTACAATTTAGTGGTAAAAGTACAAATTGTACCTCCGAGAAGTCATAGCAGTATCTGTTGGATTCTAAGTTATCTAACCCTAAAGAGCTGGGGGAAATAGCTGATTAATAGGTACGCACTAAAGTGCCCAAGGAATCCCAAGCTACTGATCACAAGAAAGGAGGACAGGCCCCACCTTCAGGGAAAAGATGAGGCCAAACATAAAAAAGTCAGATACTCCCAGAAAGTTCCCAAAAGATGCCTATACACCACAGTCCTCAAATGGGAAACCTAATTTACAGAAGGACTAGATGACAACTTTCAACTATTCCTGCCAGATTACTAAGAACCAACCAAATCTGGAAAACTATCCTATGCCGGTGTGATGCTATTGTGTCATTTTGGGTCAAACAGCAGTCAAGCTGCATAGTATTGAAGCATCTGAATCTTTGAGAGTGATATGCTGGGGTGGTGGTGGTTTGGGCGGCAGTTTACAGTTGTTGCAATAATCTGGGTGTGACATGACCATTGTGAGAATTAGATAATTTTGGAGTGCTATGATGCAGCAGCAGGACACCGTTAAGCTGACATAGATTAAGGTGTTATGCAGTTTTGGAGACCTCTTGTATTTTAAATGTAAAGCTCTCCATCAAAGATCACAATAAAAATGTGTTCTTTTTCTACTTGGATTGGTGGGGTACCAAGTTCCTCTGGCCCAGAGAAAGGAAAGGGGGATGAAATAACACTGCGCAGGATCAGGTTTTTAATTTAGTCAGAGCCAATTAATCTGCCTTCACTGACGAATCTGGAAAAAAGGCAAAGAAGTAAGTTAAGAAGGGGTGCCTTGAGCATCGCCATTCTTGAAGGGTGAACCAGAAAAGTCACTAAATTAACATGTGCTTAACCCTCTGGTATCTGGCCCAAAAGCAATCTGGGTTAACTTGGCGGCAATGTGTAAAGTATTTATGCAGCACACAAACAGTAATAAAGTGAAAACACAAGACAAGAAAAATCCCACACCAATTTGAAAAAAGAGAGTACATTTTAATTAATTATTTGACACCAAATTTAGAGGGGCCGACATATCAATACGGCTCTGCCGCATATCTGTGCTCTGCAGGAACTGGCTCCAAAATACTTTTTTCACCATCTGTTTGTTTGCTCTTTCCACTGGTGTAAAAAGATGGCAAGAAGAGACAGAAGAGAATTTAAATATGTTCTGACATAGTCACAAGATTAGATTTGTTTAACGTCAATTAGGTGTTTCTCAAGTGCAACAGGTGAGGATATTAACTGCATGTTAGAGATTAGGGACTTTATTTATAGTTTGAATGATGTGGGACATCAGCTGAAAAGCTCTGCTCTAAGCAGGAAGGCCAGGGTAACTGACACTTGTTTGACAGATGAAGACCTCTGACCTCCTGGTCAGGGACTCTGCTCTCCGCCCAGCAGCTCCGTTGTTGTGCCGCTGCCCCCTTCACCTCTCAGCTGGTAGGTGTTCGAGGCCCTCCTCCACCCGCAGGCTCCTGCCTGCGCCTCATCCCTGGTGGTCCAGTGGGAGAGCTTTTCTCTTCTGCTGGTCCGCTGTTGTCTGTCTTGTGTTTGTGCCCGTTTTCTGTCTTTTGTCTGTCTTTTGTTTTTGTGCCTTGTAATTGTAATTGTCATTCTTATTCTGTTTATTTTGCCTGTTTTTTACTGTTTTTTGTACTTGTGTAGTTGTATCCTCCATGCCCGTTTCGCCGCCCTTTCCCACCGCTGCCGCCCCCGTGGCTTCTCCCCCTGCTGGTTCCCACTCCCACCTCCCAGCTGTGCTTCCCTCCCCCTTCCCTATTTAATGGCGGCCGCTGCTCGGGCGTGCGAACAAGACCTCTGACCTCCTGGTCAGGGACTCTGCTCTCCGGCCCAGCAGCTCCGCTGTTGTGCCGCTGCCCCCTTCACCTCTGAGCTGGAAGGTGTTCGAGGCCCTCCTCCACCCGCAGGCTCCTACCTGGGCCTCATCCCTATTGGTCCAGTGGGAAAGCCTTGCTCTTCTGCTGGTCCGCTGTTGTCTGTCTTGTGTTTGTGCCTGTTTTCTGTCTTTTGTTATTTGTTATTTGTGCCTTGTAATTGTAATTGTCATTCTTATTCTGTTTAGTTTGCCTGTTTTTTTTACTGTTTTTTGTACCTGTGCCGTTGTCGTGTCCTCTGTGCCTGTTTCGCTGCCCTTTTTCCCATCGCAGCCCCTCCCCCCTGCCGGTTCCCGCCTCCCAGCTGCGCTTCCCTCTCTCCTTCTCTATTTAATGGCGGCTGCTGGCGCGCCGAAGGCAAGCCCGTCTGCCCCCGTCCGCGACCCGTCCGCGACCAGCGCCAGGGACCCTGGTTCTCCGACCACCCACAGCTACGACTCAGCTGCCCTCCTCGCACTCAACCCCCGAAGGAACAACAACTGCCAGCTGTCTACGCCGAACACCACCCACGGCCAGTCCTCCTGCTGACACTGCCGACAAACCTTCACCACCCTCTGCACCCCCACGGCCGCCGCCCCCACGCCATACGCCAGCACCCCCGATGCCCTAAGGTGCATCCTCCTCAACATGAGCTCCCTGCCCGGACATGCTGTAGAGATCTGAGACCTCCTAGACACCCTCTCGCCAGACGTCGCCTTCTTCACGGAAACATGGACCAACCCCACCTCCGCCGCCGACATCGCCACCGTCTTCCCCGACAGATACAAGATCCAAAGGAAGGACCGCCCCAACCGCCCAGGAGGAGGACTCGCCATCACACACAAGAGCTCCCTCCGACTCACCACCTCCAGCACGAGCGACTCCCCATCCACCACTGAAGACCTCCATTTCCAGATCCAGACCAGTCCCAGAACGACCTTACGAGGCACCCTCGCCTACAGACCTCCCAGAACTTGAACCGCGTTCACCACTACCATCACCGACCTCATTGTGCCCCACGCCATCGCCTCCATAGACTACATACTCATCGGAGACCTCAACTTCCACCTCGACAACCTCAGCGGCCCCAACTCCGCCACCCTCCAGGACAACCTCGCCAACCTAGGACTAAAACAACTCATCACCACCCCTAACCACAAGGCAGGACAAACCCTTGATCCCATCTTCGCAGGAGGTAACAATGTCTACTTCAGCCACACCACGCAACCCACCTGGATGGACCACCACTGCGTACACTTCCACGTCGACAAACCCACCGCACCCAAACCTGCACCCCGCCCTCCGCGAAGGAACTGGAGCAAGGTCACGAGGAGCACCTCAACTCCACCCTCAACTGCGAAGCCCCCCCACCTCGACCGAGGGCAACTCCGCAGCCAAAGAACTTCACAGATGGATCACCAACTGCACAGACGAGCTCACCCCCCTCCACAACCTCGACCGACAGCGCCCCAGGAAGGCCACCTGGTTCACCATCGACCTCCAAGGATCCAGACGCTACTGCAGACATCTCGAGGAGAATTGGAGAAACAGCAAAACTTCGGAAGACTGCTCCACATACAAGAACGCCACCAACTCATCAGATCCACCAAGAGGACCTTCATCCGAAACAAAATCCATGCCAACGCCAGCAACTCCAAGTAACTCTTCAACATCATTCAGGAATTCACCAAGCCGCCCAACGAAGCCACGGACGTCACACCCTCCCAGGACCTCTGCAACAAACTCAGCTCCTACTTCCACCTGAAAATAAGATCCCTCTATGACAACTTTGACAAACAGACCCAGGACACCGAACCCACTCCGCCCCCCAGGAACGACTGTCAGCCTACCATCTCCTCCTGGACCCCAGTCACCGCTGAAGACACCGCAGCGACCATGAAAGGCATTCACTCAGTAGCCCCTACGGACCCCTGCCCTCCTCACATCTTCCACAGAGCTGCTGCCACCATTGCACCGTAGCTACGACGCACCATCAACGCCTCCTTCGAAGTCAGCACACGAACAACTGGAAGCGCGCAGAAGTCAAGCCCCTCCTCAAGGAACTCTCAGCAGATCCGACGGACCTCAAGAACGACTGACCCATCTCTCTCCTCCCTTTCGCGGCCAAAGTCACCGAAAAGAACGTCAACGTCCAACTAACGAAATTCATCAAAGAGAACTCCATCCTCGACCCCTCCCAATCTGGATTTCGCAGCAACCACAGCACCGAGACCACCCTACTCGCCGCTACAGACGACATTCGCACGCTCCTTGATCAAGGACACACCACGGCCCTGATCCTGCTTGACCTCTCTGCAGCCTTTGACACCGTCTCCCACTGCACTCTCACCGCCAGACTCCATGACGCCGGCATACTGGGAACCGCCCTCGACTGGCTCCGCTCTTTCTTCACCGGCAGAACCTAAAGAATCAGACTTCCTCCCTTTCTCTCCAAACCCACGGAGATCAGTTGCGGAGTACCCCATGGATCATCGCTCAGCCCCGCGCTCTTCAACATCTACATGGCCCCCCTCGCCGCCATTGTCAGACAGCATGGATTCAGCATAGTATCCTACGCCACCGACACCCAGCTCATCCTCTCCCTCACTAAGGGCCACCTCACCACCAGACTCAGCTTCCAGGAAGGAATGGAGGACGTCGCATACTGGATGAGCAGCAGCTGCCTGAAGCTCAACTCGGAGGAGACCGAAGTTCTTGTCCTCGGACCATCCTCTTCTGCATGGGACGACACCTTGTGGCCCACCACCTTCGGCAACACCCCCACGGACCACGCCCGGAACCTCGGCAATATACTTGACTCCTCCCTCTCCATGAACTGACAGATCAACTCTGTCGCCTCCACCTGCTTCAACACCATCTGCATCCTTTGCAAGACCTTCAAATGGATCCCCCCCCGAATCAAGAAAGACCGTCACCCACACACTCATAACCAGCAGATGGGACAACGGAAACGCTCTCTACACCGGGATCAACAAATCTCTGCTCCACAAGCTCCAGACCATATAGAACACCGCAGCCAGACTTGTCCTCGGCATCCCTCGACACGAACACATCACCCCACACCTGCGAGACCTCCACTGGCTCCCCGTCGAGAAGAGAGTAACCTTCAAGATACTCACCCACACATACAAATGCCTCCACAACACCGGACCCCAATATCTCAACGAAAGAATCACCTTCCACATACCCATGAGAAACCTCCGATCCGCCGATCTCACCGAAACACCGCACATCCGCAGAGCCAGAACGGGTGGAAGAGCCTTCTCCTACGTCACGGCAAAGACCTGGAACAAGCTTCCGATCAACATCAGATGCGCCCACACTCTGCACATCTTCAGGAAGACCCTCAAGACCTGGCTCTTCGACTGACCGGAGCTGCTCCCCCCCCCCCCCCAGCGCCTTGAACGCGCTTCACAATGCCCTGATTAATTGATTGATGTCCTGTCCACCCAATTTAGTGTGCATAGACAACAATACATTCTAAATTGAGAGGAATGGACTTTGGACTCCATTGATGGAGGTTCCACATCAGCAAACTCTAAATCCACCTCTAGGAATTATCTGTATTTAGTATGTGTCACAGTTAATGCTTGACAGGTGTCAAGACATTAAGCATTACATTGCATCTCAGTGAAGAAGCCGTAGTTATAGATTGTGCTTCCCCTTCTAATTGTTAAGATTAAGTGTCACACATTCACCTACCACGAGGGCAGACACAACAAAATACTGGACCTAGGAAGTGCCCACAATGAAGCAGAGTTGAGGAACACATACTCCCATTCCAGACCTGACCCTGATAATGATTGGAAATTCCAGAAGACTTCTGCGAAAAAGAGCATGTGAGGCAACAGACACGGAAGCATGAAAGAACCCACATTTGAACTCAAAGCTTGATTATGGTCACTTCTTTACCCATGTGAAAGTAAATAAAGGAATTAGAGGAGCAGCAATAATAGCCTATCATACATCCTCCTTTTACAAGGAACAAAACATACAGTAAAGTTAATGTATACATTAAATTGTTAATGTATCCTTGTAACTGCGCCATCATTAGTTGAGGGATGCTTTTCCCTTTGGGCACTCATATCATATATTAATGAGAGTGAAAAAAGGGTCAATACGGTGCTCTTGTGTGTCGAGCTGGAAGTCAAGGGTATAGTTGGCCTAATGTCAAAAGTCTACCCAACTACTACCGAAATTATTGTGATTTTTGCCCCCCCTTCACCAGATTTTTGGAGGACCTTTTGGCCTAAGGGTGCCCCCCTCCTTGGCCCTCAACAGAGCACGGTATTAGGGAATCAAAATTGACAGTACCCTTACCTTCCAACCACATATTCATTCACTGGCTGGCTCCTGTTTCGGGCTGTTATGCTGTCTTGTGGTTTGTTGCCTGCCTTGTTATGTTGGCCTAGGACTAGCTGCCATGCTGCTTTTCTTTGCGCACGTTACCCTGAGCCAGGGCTCCCTCCTCGCCCTTTGCTCTTGCCAAGTTCTTTTGCGCTGTCTGCACTTTCTGTCTTTCACCTTTTCTCTTGTTCGATTTGGGCTCAGACTGCACAACATGTACAAGGTCGCATAACAATGTATTTCGGTTCTTCCTGATATGGCCAGTCTCGCGCACCCAGACATAACATTAGGCGCAAATGACATGAAACTTTGTGTGCCTTTAATACTGGGGTTTTTACTGGCGCTACACACACTTGGAGAAATCCTTTTCAGTGAGAAGAGCTATGATGTCCTGCTGATGTAATTCTGCATCTAGAGACTGAGGTATGGGGGTTCGTTAGTCAAAGCCCAGAGGTCTTCTATTTCTATAATAAACTATCTTACAGCACGGGGAGGGTGGTAATGTTATTTAGACATTTATCCACTGAGTTATGAAATGCTTTCCCCGTTTGTATTCTATGGAATTGTAACCATGCTGCTTATATTATTCATATGCATTATGCTATTAGTACTGACACGTGTACTGTACCTTAGAGCACGTAAGTTGGAATAAACATTTTAACCTATCCAGTGTCTCTTCCTACGCACCTTGTGGACAAGTACGAGTGAGTGACGAAAGAGTGTTCTTGCTTCTGCGAGTCCTGAGATAAAGATACCGTGTTCTGGGTTGTCCAATCATTGGTACTTGGGTGCTAATGGGATGCTAAGCTAGTTGGGGTTTTTGGGTGCTACGGTATATAGTAGGCAAACCACTGTATTCCGGGGTCCCATTATCCTGTGCATAGCTCTGTGTATGTGCAGAAACCTTTTGACATGGCGCGACCACCGTGGGGCTGCTTATCTGCGAGACGCTTGAGTAGTACTTGTGCTTGTCCACAAAACCCTCACGTACGCTTCCGGAGGCGTAAGTGACGGTGATACCTCCTATATTGAACGTTTTATAGGTTCTTTCAAGCTTGAAGTTATTAAAAAAGGTTACATAAAAACCCATTTTGTGCTCCCTGTTAGGTTGTCGAATACAATTGTTTAGTTATGGCTGGTGTGGCGATAGCTGCACATAGCCGAGGACCACTCCGAGAACACCTAGGTGTATACGGAGTGCCCGATACTGGGGTCGAGTTGGTCTTTGTGGTTCAAGCCGATCCGGCTTATCACTTTGAAGTGTTTTACACTTGGATCACTTTTGAGGCGGTGGATGCAGGTGATAATCTGTTTCATGAATATAAACTCACCGCTATTCCTGCTGCCTATCGACCCTATACTAATCTTGAAGTGCCTCTCACGGCTTGGCAGCACCGTGTTTGGTTTAATGGCGCCCTCCCACAACCAAATACCGCAGTTCGTTTAGGCCCCTTATCCATTGAGGGGGCCACTTGGCCTGTATTGGCCGGGTATACCCCGCATCCAAATTATCTGGCAATACCGATTGCGGAACTGCGCACTATGCATACCGAACTAGTGCGAGTGCATCGAGCCTTAGTGACATACGTTACAGGTAGCCTACATGGAGCTGCCCCTGTAGTCGCTGGCCAACCAGCTATTGCAGCTGGAGTGACCATAAGTCCTGTCATGGTAAATTCTGTGATGGGCAAACGTCCACAAAATAAGGACGATTATCCTTACTGGCTTGCAGAAAAGTTCGATCAGATAGAAGCGGTGTTTCCACATACATCCCCGGTGGATAAACACCGCATCCTTACGATAAGTTTGCCAAAAGACTTAATCCCCGATTTGACATCATGTGAAAACTGGGGTAAGGTATTCGCAGCAGTTTATTCAAAATGTTTTGGTACTCCTTCCATGACGGTTCTACCCTCTGTAATTAAAAAAGTACAGGATGAGCATGGCCCTGAAGCGGCTGTGGAATTAGGGATGAGACTAGTGGGAGTGTTTGATGTAGTAGCTGAACTGATCCTTGGAAATGTCAAGGGCGATGCAATGAACTTTCAAGTAGCGAATGCTTTGGCTTTAGTCCCAGAGTTGGACAGGCCCCGCGAATTACCGAAAATTATAGCCCGGGCTTATAAAACAATTGGAAGAAACCGCCTAGGCAACAAGCCTTTTGTAAAAATGCAAACTCAATCGCAAACACAAGTTACACAAACAAAAAGTACATCTGAGAAAGATGATAGACCAGTCTTCACTAAAAAGAGTTGGAGACAGAAAAACAGGGTAAGCAACAAAAGAAGCCGGGGTCGAGAGGCGCTTCCCCAGTTTCGGTTTCTTCTGAACGTACTTATGATTTACGTGATAGGTCGAGAATTAAATCACCAGAAAGGTTTCAGAGCTCTGATACGCGTTCTCCTCGTTCTTCACAGGCCCAGACGTCGTCACAGGCTGGTGGAGGAGGACGGCAAGATAGAGGAAGGGGCCGAGAGGCTCCCCAGGAGCGAGACCAACCTCGACAACAAGTCAGAGGGAAAGCAGAAGACTTTCACCTTCCTCGACCGCAATTTCAAAAGAAAAAGTTGCCGCTGTAACAGCGAAATATGCCAAAGACCGTGAGAACGAGACTCCAGAATTGGACGTGGGCAGTGACCCTCCTAGACAGCGCCGCGGAAGTTACCATAGTGCGGGAGGCGCTACGTCCTCATATGGAGGCGACAGCAACTGAAACATTCGTTACTGTAGAGACAGCTGACACGAGAGTGGCACCCCCTGACAGACTTTACAACATAGTCATCCAAATTGAAGGTGACATACCGCGTGAAATAAAAGGGATTTTTTGGGAAAATCTAACCTCTTCATATGACATTTTGTTAGCAGAGGTGGATTGGCCACCCCCATTCGTTTTAGCTGCACATAAAGGAGAGGAGGTAATCCTTCCAAGCTTTTCAAGGCATGTCCCAAAAGACAAAGCTGAAGCACTTGCAGCTGAGTGGGCTGTGTACCTGGCACCAGCGTTATACCGCAACCATGTGGGATGGGATGAAGAATCACCTCCTCATGCAATACCTTTGCGGTCACTACCGCAGCCACAACCCCAATATCCCATCAAACGGCAGGCAAAAGGCCCCGTCTCCGAAATTCTGACACAGTTGGAATATCAGGGAGTAATCGAACCATGCGTATCACCTATGAACAATCCCCTTTTCGTGGTTTCTAAACCCGATGGATCGTACCGCTTAGTTTTGGATTACCGGCATTTAAATTCCCATTGTCGGAACTTTGCGGTACAGAATACACATAGTTCTGCGCTTGTAGACAGTCTTGTTCGTAAAAAATACAAAACGACACTTGACCTTTCAAACGGTTTCTACACGCACAACCTAGCCCCGGAGAGTGGTCAATGGACCGCATTCACATCCGGTGGTAAATTATTCCAGTTCCGGCGTTTACCCATGGGCTACAAAAATAGTCCGGGTATATTCGCCGCCCGTGTTGTTTCTTTGTTAAATGACATTGATCAAGACGCATGTTCGTACGTAGATGACATCTATCTGACAGACGACGAGTTATATCAGCATCTGTCCCGTGTGGACCGCATTATTCTTGAATTTGCGGAGCAGGGTTACAAATTTAACTTTGCTAAGTCACACATTGCTGAATTTACCGTTCTGTTCTTGGGCTATGAGCTCAATAACGAAGGTAAGGGCTTAGCCCCCATTTCTTGGAAAAATGTGCACATTTGTGCCCCCCAAATACTCTGAAGAAACTTCAGTCTTTGCTGGGTTTCCTGAATTTCGGGCGTACTTACATTCCCGAATATGCCCAGCGTATCAAGCCTTTGTATGCTTTGATACAACCTACTTATTCAAGGTCTTGCTGGCTGCCTGAGCATACCTTAATTCTGCAGTCTTTGCAGACAGACCTTTTGGAGTCTAAATATCTTTTGACTCGTGATAACCACCCAAACCTGGTGATTAGAATAATTCCGGGGGCGGTGGGATTTACGTACTTAACCTTTAATGAAGGTGATACAGTACCCATCGCATACAAGTCGCATCTGTACACTTCCGCTGAATTGCGCTTTACATCTGTTGAAAAAGTTCTAACTGCAGTGCAAATGGCGATTCTAAAAGAACGCGCACTGGCACAGGGAAAGCGAATTCTGGTGGTAACACCCTGTCCTGCCCTAGAGGCAGTAACAAAGGCAAGTGTACCGAACTCAAAAGCAATGCATCCCCGTTGGATACAATGGGCTACATCCTTGACGTCTTCGGACGTCACTTTTGTTTTTGATTCTTCTCTTCAGACTCAGGAGTTTTTGCAGTATGAATTCGTTCATCCTCCTTTGTTTTTACTACCGCTTGAGGATTACAAATGTGTGATCTACACCGATGGTTCGGCGCAACCGGCCACTGGGTCCAAGCACGCTTATTCAGCTGCATGTGCTATTGTTGCGGGTTCCTTTGTAAATGGAACGTTCAAATCCTCTGTAGTGCACACTCGCACACTTGGAGATAGTACCGCACAATTGGCCGAGCTGCATGCATTGCTACTTGCGCTTGAGTTCGCTTCTCAGGATGAGACCACTCTTATTGTATGTGATTCCTTCTACTGTGTACAATCTTACAATGACAATCTGTTTTTCTGGTCGAAAAATGACTACAAGGACGCAAAAGGAGCACAATTAAGCATAAAATGCTTTGGGTTCGAGTGGCAGAATTGCAACAACGTCTGCCCTTCACACAGGTGGTTCACACCTTAGGCCATCAGCGGGTGGGTGCACACGCTATTGGTAACGATCTGGCAGATGAAGCTGCCCGTTCGGCAGTAGTCACGTGTTCAGTAGCAGCGGTTACCAGGTCCATGTCTAAAATAGACTCTGTTATTCTAGCAGCTATTGCTGCAACCAAGGAAGGTGATAATTACCCTACAGGTTTCCCTTCCAAGTATTCTTACAAATTAAGTCCCGATCAGGTTCCTTATGTAACAATACCTGACGTTGGAGATCGGCTGATCCCCAACGCTGACCGCAGGAGTGCCTTGATATCAGCTGCACACGAAGGCATGGCTTCGGCTCATGCAGGTGTGTCAGCTACAGTTTCCATTTTGCAGCAGCGTTATTGGTGGCGTGGATTGTATAAAGACACCCGTGCTTTTGTGCTTTCCTGCGACGTTTGTCAACAGATTAAGCCTTCCACGGTAACACGCCCTCCACAGACCCCGCTCTGCATTGCTAACAGACCCTTTGGGTGTGTTTACTTGGATCACTGCGGTCCATTCTCATCAGACACTGCCTATAAATACATCTTAGTAGCAGTGGACTCGTGCACACGGTTCCTCTGGGTCTGGCCACAACGTAGTGCTGACGCTCGAAATGTAATCAGGGATTTGCGTGTCTTTGTGGGAATTTTCGCATGCGGCACCTTCCATTCGGACCAAGGTCCAGCGTTTGCCTCTAGGGCTTACAAGGATGCAATGGCTTCGCTTGGGGTGCGGGTGAAATTTTCGTCTCCGTATAGGCCTGAGGGCAACTCTATCGTTGAACGAATGAACCGTGACTTAAAGCAATCCTTAACAGCTAGAGTTATAGGTACTGGCAGGAACTGGCTGGCCCACTTGTATACCGTTCAACGTGCACTTAATAATCTCCCTAGAAGACCTCTGGGTGGGCGGACCCCATACGAAATGCTCTTTGGCATAAGAATGTTTGTGCCTGACCTTGAGGGTCCAGACATCGCGGCGCAATCCGCCAAGTTTGATGTAGATAACCATTCTGCTATGTTACAGGACTTACAAGAAGCCCGAGACAAACTTGCAACTACACATTTGCCTTCAGCCACAGATCCTGCGTTGCAGATTCCGGTAGCCGGCTGGCTTCCAAAGGTTGGAGAACTGGTTCGGGAGAAGGTTGAAAACAAAAAAGAATTCGGCCCCTCTTTTCGTGCACCGGTTCCAGTTCTGGGCTTGAAGGGAACACGTACAGTCATTTTACCACCGCTTCCTGGTCGCAAGGAGAACAGATACATCTCAGTGGAAAATGTCAAGCTACAGCGCCTGGCCGATCCTGAATAGTGTCACACCAGCGGTCTCTTGTCCTGCCATTTATCGGACATATGTTCGTGGCCCATCTACACGAACGGTCGCTGATACTGTAATTGAGATGGTTGACTTGCCTGAAACTACAATTGATCCCCAACTCTCCACCAATATTGACGAGGACGAGTATACTTATCCTGCATCTGAATCGGTGGCACATCAACCAACAACGCCACTTGGCCCGACTCGTTATTCCTTTGATTCGGATTCCACTTCTTCAAAAGTCCCATCCAAGTTCAGTATTTTTGTATCCTGGTTTAGAGACAATTTTTTGATTCCACCCTGGACATACATCTGGTTGGTACTTTTCTTGATTTTTTTGTTCATGTCCATTGGCTTTGTCACAGTGTTTTTTCTACTAATTAATGGTCACTATTTACCTGAACGCTCTGCTGTAGACTATGTTTCTGGAACTTTGGCTCCTCATTCCTCGTCTCACATCATGAAGCGTGACCATACATTTGTGAACATTTCAGCTTTTCCAGTTGCTGATGGCATCGTATGGGATGCAGTGAACTATCAAATGCATGGTCCGACAGAAATTATTAATGTACCTAACGTCCTTCGTGTTTCAATGGGTGATGTACAAAATAACATTCATTCTGATGATTGGGATGTGCATGCCGTTGAAGCATTGTTTGCCGATTTAAAATATTATGCATCTTTCAATGCTGAAGATTTATATATGAATTCTGCGAATTATGCCGATTTGTATTGTTACCAACATTGGGGTAATCATTTTCTCCATAAGCCAAGTGCCCTGCGTAGTTCTGTTAACTACACCCAATGGGAACATTGTCCAAACCCCTTGCCAGGTAGCTCACAAACTCTTCGAAATAAGTTTACCTATTTTACTGATTTTAATCGGTCGAACCCTGCATCCTATTATTTTAGACTTAATACCACATCAACTCAGAAAATTATGTTGACACACACCAAATTGCTTTATTCGGGTTCCTTTTTAAGTACCCTAGCTGTGGGTGGTTATGAGTACTGGGAGGATACAATAGATTTGAAATCTATTTGGGGCTCCAAGTCATGGCAGGTACAGGGAACCGAGGCGTTGCATCGTGCTTGCCTCATCCCTACCCAAATTATGTTCCTAAATGCTTCCATCTATCAAACTACGTGTTGGGGCTTAGCTACCACTAAACAATTAAACTCGCCCTCAATTCCATCCCTGTCGAGTTTTCCCAATGATAGCTCACGTTTTAACCTGTCCCTGACGACCCTACAGGCTCTATTACAGAATAATTCATTTAATGTTTCCGAACTGGATCAGTCACCTTGGTTGGTATGGCCTATATCATCTAATGCATGTCAAATGCGTTTTCACGACTCAGGTACTAGATACACACAGGATAGGCCTGATCCGAGATTTACTGCTTCCCGTACTGTCACTACATATTCTGTTGGTAAATTATGCAAACAATGGCTACAACATTCGTCCCTTGATTCTGTTAGGCAGCATTTGTCCCTCCTTTCAGGCAATATTGATCTGTCCGACTTTGTTTTGGGACCTCGTGGTCCCCGACCTAAGAGATTCATTTATGAAACGTATAATGAACTCTGGAAGCTATCACAAATGGAAGCTGCTTCCCGTCTTCGGGAAATAGATCAAGCAAATTTGGAAAAGGTGCTTGCTGTTGTTGACAATAGTATTAATACCCTGTCTTCTCGCATTTATACTTTAGAGAATATTGTGTCCTCTGTTGTTGATATTGTACAAGATGATGTTTCTGTGTTATATCATGGTCAGAATCAATTGCGCTCAGTTATGCAGTTTGCATGGACTTTACAAACGCTTAAGTTAGGTAAAGTTCCTTGGCATTTTTTGAACACCTCTGCCTTGTTTCTACCTTTTAATTTAACTGACAAACAGCAATTTATGTCCATGAAAGATGCAACTTACACACTATTACATATCGAAAAGATGGATCCTTTGCCGTTCTCTATAGCAGAACTTGATTCTGCTGTGTGGCTAGTTCATGGGGTTATCGCTTTACCTTTTTCCTTGTTTGAATTTGACTCGTGCATGAAACATTATCCTGTGGGCCGTTACCGGCCCTTGGGCAGTGCTTTCCTGCATGAACTCTGGTCCTTGCCTTTCATGTATAAATGCCTTCGGGACGGCAAGGAAGTCTTTCTCACGGGGAGTACTGCGACTCGACTATGGGTCATTCGCTTATTTGTAAACACATTAAATTGCATGGCTCATGTAGCGTTTCCGCTCCTAATCTTGCTTGTGTGCTGAAAGGTATTCCTGCTCCTGTTATTTCTCCTACTTTCACTCTTCTTTCCAATGGTAGTTATTTACTTTTAAATAACGAAAACTGTTGTGGCCTGCAGGCTGGCATTCCTTACATTATAACAGTTTCGCACAGGGTTGTCTGCTGCAAAAATTTGCTTTTTCCTCCCCCTCATGGCAAGGTTGATATCTCTATTTGGCCTTCCATCCCTACCATGGAGGCAGATTTCAATAGACTGAGCAGAATAAAGGCACTATTATTGAACGAGGAAGTTATGCTCACGTCCGCCCGGGAGACATTCATTCTCCAGGTGGCGAGTACCCACAGTGAAATACAGGCCCTTTTGAACACTAATCTCCCCCAACATTTTGGGGAGTTAATTCATCGTATTTTTAACGCATCTAACACAGAGGGTCTGGTACACTTTTTAAAGTCGTGGGGTCTGGTTTGGTGTCCTCCTTCCAAACTATTTTTGGTGTCATCCCGGCGTTTATTCATTCTATTTTTTCCAGCGTCTTTGGCGGTTTCCCGTTGATCATCGCCTTAGCGGCTGGTGTCCTGTTATTAATCTGTTTTATGCGCAATGGCTGCTCCCCGATGGGACCTGCTCGATCCAGAACGCCTCCAGCTGCTTCGTGAGCGCCTTTTGGCTGGTTTTGGTGTCTTGCCATTGGCGACACTGAGTGTGTCATATACTCTTTCCTTTCGCTTTGCGTATTTCACTTGCGTGCAACCTGTAATGACTTGCATCCGCTGTCCTTTCACCTGGACCTTGGATTATTGCCTCTCCAATTCGTCATTGTCTGTTCCGGATTTTGTTCAGTTGATGGGTCCCTTAGAGGCCCATGAGCAGGACTGTTCCGTTGCCGGCTGTATGGCGCGTGCGGCTGCACTGGGGATTTTGGCGCAATGGGATATCTGGGCGGCTGCCCAGGATCTCCTACAACAAAGCTGTTTCGTTTATCACGCAAGTTGTCCCGCATTGCTTTTGGATGCTCCCTCTGCTGAGGAGCATTCCTGCTCTTTGATCTCATGGATTGGATGGCATCTGTTTTTGACGATTCCAATGATGCCCTTTTGGAGGGTATGGCTTTTTTCTGCACTTACACTTTCATGGATTGACTTGTTTTTCGCCGTTTGGGCGCTCCCTGTGCTCTACTGGATATATTTTTTTTTGCCCTCTGTCTTGGACGCCGGACTGACCAGGGGAGGGTGTCTTGTGGTTTGTTGCCTGCCTTGTTATGTTGGCCTAGGACTAGCTGCCATGCTGCTTTTCTTTGCGCACGTTACACTGAGCCAGGGCTCCCTCCCTCGCCCTTTGCTCTTGCCAAGTTCTTTTGCGCTGTCTGCACTTTCTGTCTTTCACCTTTTCTCTTGTTCGATTTGGGCTCAGACTGCACAACATGTACAAGGTCGCATAACAATGTATTTCGGTTCTTCCTGATATGGCCAGTCTCGCGCACCCAGACATAACATTAGGCGCAAATGACATGAAACTTTGTGTGCCTTTAATACTGGGGTTTTTACTGGCGCTACACACACTTGGAGAAATCCTTTACAGTGAGAAGAGCTATGATGTCCTGCTGATGTAATTCTGCATCTAGAGACTGAGGTATGGGGGTTCGTTAGTCAAAGCCCAGAGGTCTTCTATTTCTATAATAAACTATCTTACAGCACGGGGAGGGTGGTAATGTTATTTAGACATTTATCCACTGAGTTATGAAATGCTTTCCCCGTTTGTATTCTATGGAATTGTAACCATGCTGCTTATATTATTCATATGCATTATGCTATTAGTACTGACACGTGTACTGTACCTTAGAGCACGTAAGTTGGAATAAACATTTTAACCTATCCAGTGTCTCTTCCTACGCACCTTGTGGACAAGTACGAGTGAGTGATGAAAGAGTGTTCTTGCTTCTGCGAGTCCTGAGATAAAGATACCGTGTTCTGGGTTGTCCAAACATTAGTACTTGGGTGCTAATGGGATGCTAAGCTAGTTGGGTTGGGGTTTTTGGGTGCTACGGTATATAGTAGGCAAACCACTGTATTCCGGGGTCCCATTATCCTGTGCATAGCTCTGTGTATGTGCAGAAACCTTATGACAATGCTCTTTGAAAACATCTGCACCTCTTCTGTCTGTTAAAGGTAAGAAAACAGTGATTCAAGCACTGATAACTTCCAGACTTGATTATGGAAATGCACTATACTTGGGTCTTCCAGAATACCTTCTTGATGGGCTTCTAGTGGTGCAGAATGCGGCATACCAAATTCTTCTTAATCTTTGCCCAAGAACCCATATAACCCCACATCTGAAATCGCTTCACTGGCTTCTTATCAAAATAGGATTTAAAAAAAAAAAAACCCTGGTTCATAAAGCACTACATGATAAAGGAGTGGTGTAATTGAGGAGGAGGGTTTGTGCCTATGCCCCCCTGGAATTTACGGTCATTCTACGGTCATTTAGCCAGAATCCCACAAATCCGCCAGGACCGGAGACCGATTCTTCTCTTACATTGGGTCGGTTGCCTGTAATAATTATCCTCTGGAACTCCATACCACAACTGAGCTATCCATCTTCAAGAAAAATTAAAAACCTGCCCCTTCCAACAAACTTAATATGATGATCATCGATTCTGTGAGCAGCCTTGCAATCGGTGCTGGGACACTCTTTGGAGTATGCATGTGTTTTATAAATCCCTCATCATCATCATCATCAACTGCAAAAGCTTGATGAGCATGGGCAATGGGAATGCTGAGGTTGTCAAAGTTCAGTGTGATTGGAGACAGGTAGTAAATCAGTCCAGGTGCTTGGACCATGTCATCCGACTAGAATTTCATGATAGTGGTAAGCTAAGGAGCAAGCCTTAGCCTGGCCTATCAGCTGTGGAAAGTGGGGAAGAATGTACCAGGGAATAAAACATTGTGCCTGTCTTATCTATGCCGATTGTTGTTCATGGCATTTGCATACCCAGTATGTTGGTGGGTGGGGTCACATTTGCAGATTAGAAGTAGTTACCAAGATCCAGAACTTCAAGTACACCATGTGATGAGGGCCTGCAAAATTTTTATGAGAATCCCTTGGCCACATATTAGCCAAGATGAATTTCAGTATTCATGTGTGTGCCCTCTTTATTGTGTCACATGGGATCATGATTGCTAGGAATTGTATCGCATATAAAAATCTGGGTAGGAAGTTAATTTTTATAGGTGCTCTTCTAACTTATTCTGTTACTAGAAGTCCTTAAATAGCAATTCCTGCAGCTCCTAGATATTTAATTTTATCCCTCGCCCAGACAAGGTCATTCCAATTCTACAGGCATAGATTGTATCTGGCAAATCAGTGACATTTAGTGCACAGGATTTTTTCACATTGGTTTTACTCCTAGTAATCATGTGACTTCAAAAAGCATAGATCGATCGGAGTGTCATAGCTGTATACTTAAGCATTTGACTTCGTCCCAAAAGAGAGGGAATTACATTTTTTCTGACATGCTACATCGAGACCTTTGAGTAAGACCTCCGACCCTCGGTCTAGGTCCACTCTCTCCCCACTGCTCCGCTGTGCCGTCTCTTGCCTCCAGACCCTGACCTCCTCCTTGGGAGGTTCGAGGCTGCTGCCCGCTCCTGCTGCCCGCTCCAACTGGGACCAGACTGCCTCCAACCACCGTAACCTTTCTCAGCCGTTTTTTTTCTTAATTTTTTCCCTGTTGTGCCACTGTTATTGTGCCCATCTGTGTCTTGCTCTAATTCCACCACTGTTTTATTTTCTCATGCCTGCCTGTTCCTTTTGCCTTTCGCCGCTGCTGCCCCTGCGGCCCCTCCCCCCTGGAATTTCCCCCCGGAATTTCCCCCCGGAATTCCCCTGCTCCCGCCTCCCAGCCTCTCCTCCCTCTCCTCCCTCCCACCTCCCCTACTTAATGGCGGCCGCTGCGCGGTCGCGCCGCTGGCGCGCCGCTGGCGCGCCAAAAGCAAGCCCGTCTGCGCCCGTCCGTGACCTGACCGCGGCCAGCGCCAGGAACCCTGGACCTCCCACTACCCATCGCTACGACACCACCACCCTCCTCGCCCTCAACCCTGGAAGACTTAGAGAATGCCAACAGGCCTCGCCGAACACGACCCACGGCCAGTTCTCCTGCCTCCACTGCCGCCAGACCCTCACTGCCACCCCGGCCTCCAACACCGGCGACACCCTAAAATGCATCCTCCTCAACGTACGCTCCGTACACAAACACGCCATGGAAATCTGGAACCTACTCGACTCTCTTTCGCCCGACATCGCCTTCTTCACAGAGTCCTGGACCAACGCATCCTCCGCCCCCGACATCAGCACCGCCATCCCAGACGGATACAAGATCCAGAGGAAAGACCGCCCCAACCACCCAGGAGGGGGCCTCGCCATCGCCCACAAGATCACCCTCCGCCTCACCACCTCCAGCGAAACCTTCTCCTCCGCCGAACACCTGCACTTCAAGATCCAGACCACCCCCAAAGCCACTCTCCGATGAACCCTCGTCTACAGACCCCCCCGGCCCCCGAACACCCTTCGCCACCACCATCACCGACTTCATCGCACCCCACGCGATCGCCTCAACAAACTACATACTCATTGGAGACCTGAACTTCCACCTCGACAACCCCAGCGACCCCAACTCCACTATCCTTTGTGACAACCTCGCCAGCATCGGACTTAAACAACTCGTCAACACACCGACCCACAGAGCAGGACACACCCTCGACCCCATCTTCGCGGCAGGAAACAGCATCCATTTCAGCCACACAACGCAGCCGCCATGGACCGACCACCACTGCGTACACTTCGCCATCAACAAACCCAAGGCACCCAAACCAGCCCCACGCCCACCACGAAGGAACTGGAGCAAGGTTACCAACGAGCAACTTAACTCCACCCTCACCCGAGACGACCACACCTGGGCACCCGACGCAAACAGCGCAAACGACGCAGCCAGAGAACTCCACACCTGGATCTCCAACTGCGCAGATGAGCTCGCCCCGCTACGCAACCCCGACAGACAATGCCCCAGGAAAGCCGCCTGGTTCACAACCGCTCTCCAAGAAGCCAGACGCACCTGCAGACGCCTGGAGAAGAACTGGAGGCACACCAAGACAACCGAAAACCACACCACCTACAAGGACGCCATGACGGACTACCACAACCAGATCAGAGCCACCAAAAGGAACTTCATCCACAACAAAATCCTGGCCAACTCCACCAACTCCAAGGAACTTTTCAGTGTCATTCAAGAATTCACCAACCCACGCAGCGAAGCCACAGACATCACCCCATCCCGAGACCTCTGCGACAAGCTTGGAACCTATTTCCACTTCAAGATCAAAAACCTCTACGACAACTTCATCGACCATCCACCAGGCACCACAGACTGCCCCCCGTCCCCCAGAAACACCAGCCAGCCCACCATCTCCAACTGGACACCGATCACGGCTGAATACACCGCCTCGACCATGAAAAGCATCCACTCGGGGGGGCCCCCACCGACCCCTGCCCCCCTCACATCTACCACAGAGCCGTGGCCGCCATCGCACCCAAACTACAACACACCAACACCACCTTCAAAGCAGGCACCTTCCCAGACGACTGGAAGCGCACAGAAGTCAGGCCCCTGCTCAAGAAGCCCACAGCTGACCCCACCGACCTCAAGAACTATCGGCCCATCTCGCTCCTCCCCTTCGCAGCCAAAGTTGCAGAGAAAACATTCAACAGGAAACTGACATGGTTCATTGAAGAGAACGCCGTCCTCGACCCGTCCCAATCCGGATTCCGAAGCAACCACAGCACAGAGACCGCCCTACTCGCCGCCACAGACGACATCCGCACCCTCCTGGACCAAGGCCACTCCGCAGCCCTCATCCTACTCGACCTATCAGCGGCCTTCGACACCGTCTCCCATCGCACACTAGTCGCACACTAGTCGTCAGACTACACGATGCAGGCATACAAGGAACAGCCCTGGACTGGATCCGATCATTCCTCACCGGAAGAAGCCAAAGGATCAGACTCCCACCCTTCCTCTCCGACCCCACGAAAATCACCTGCGGAGTCCCACAGGGTTCATCACTGAGCCCCACCCTCTTCAACATGTACATGGCCCCCCTCGCAGCCATCGTCCGACAACACGGCCTCAACATCGTATCCTACGCCGACGACACCCAGCTCATCCTCTCCCTCACCAAAGACCCCACCACTGCCAAACTCAACTTCCAGAAAGGAATGCAAGACGTCGCAGTCTAGATGACCAACAGCTGCCTGAAGCTCAACGCCGAGAAGACAGAAGTCCTCGGTACCACCCCTTCTGCATTGGTCAGCACCTGGTGGCCGACCGCCCTCGGAAGCCCACCTACCCCCTCAGACCACGCCAAGAACCTCGGCATCGTACTCGACTCATCACTCTCCCTGAACCGACAGGTCAACGCCGTCACCTCCAGCTGCTTCAACACCCTCCGCATCCTCCGCAAGACCTTCAAGTGGATCCCCCCTGAGTCAAGGAAGACAGTCACCCACGCACTCATCACCAGCAGACTGGACTATGGAAACGCACTCTACGCCGGCATCAACAAGTCCCTACTCCGCAAACTCCAGACAGTACAAAACACCGCCGCCAGACTCGTCCTTGGCATCCCCCGACACAAACACAGCCAACACTTACGAAGTCTCCACTGGCGTGGAGAAAAGAGTCACTTTCAAAATCCTCACTCACGCCTACAAATGCCTACACAACAACGGACCCAAATACCTCAACGACAGAATCAACTTCCACGTACCCAAAAGAAACCTCCGATCTTCCAACCTCGCACTGGCCAAAACCCCGCGCATCCACAGAGCCAGAGCAGGCGTAAGATCCTTCTCTCACATTGCAGCCAAGACCTGGAACGAGCTACCGGCAGACATCAGACGCGCCCCTCCCTGAACACCTTCAGGAAGACCCTCAAGACCTGGCTCTTTGGCTAAACAGATCTGCCTCCCCCCTCCCCCCTCCTCAGCGCCTTGAGACCCTCGCGCTTACAATTCCCTGATTGATTGATTGATTCAGGAGTTGTGACTGAAGTCTTTAGCCAGCAGATCCAGTGTAAAGCAATGGGGATATCAGACATTAGTGCCGATTGCTCCTTGCAAGTGTCAGTTAAGGAGAGAGAGATTTATTGGACCTGATTAACAAAGGTAAACTTACACTTTTTTTTATTTAAGTTTACGGTTTTTATGGTATTCACAAACTCTAATTAATAGTTTGACTGCGAAATCTCCACTACAGTGACGCACCCGGATCTTGGTCAGATATCTCTGAATGAATGGTGTGTGAATAGGAAATATATATGGTGACTAGTAGTGTGACTCCATATTGAATGCAAATGTGTGACTGTGAGAGACCAGAGGGGTCCGTTTCGGATTGCCACTGGTAATGTACGACACAAGATGGAGGCTGAGGGGGACAGCCTTTTCAGAAGTGTACTCTGGCAAAGTGTATTGTTGGCTTCCTGAGCTTTGGGTTTAGAGTCAGACAGTAAGGTGATGGAGGGTAGAGGCAGTTATTCAGTAATGACCTTTTTTTTTAACAAAGGCCTACTGATATTCTCTTATTGGGTATTAACATTTCATTGAAGGCTGATGGGGCAGGGCAAACACCGGTGTCGAGAGTGAGTCAGTGTTTGCAACGCAGTAAAATGTCTGCAAATCGTGGGGGAGGTGAAGATAGCGGTGTCCTTTGTTGTGCAGAGTGAGCCTGCCTCTTTGTCATTTCTAGAGATGCTATTCACAAAGGCTGATGGCTACAAAGTGCAAGGTCTTATGCGTGACTGTAGTCAAGTGTTGTGTGCTGTTTTTTGAGACACCACCCAAAACAAAGATTGTCTTCACTGCAGAGGAGACATGCACTGAAACTGAGAACTACTTTTAACGAGTTCAAAGACCCTGAAAGAGGAATCAGGGAATGCATGTTGCATTTCATGACTGCAACATACCTATAAAAGTGAAACTGAAGCTTCCTTTCTCGCTGACCAAAGAGGGGGTACTCTGCAGACTAAAAGACAAGTTCCTGATATCCAGGGCTGGTGTCACTGACAGCCAGTATCTCAGAGGTGAGGAGATATCACCTCCAAAGTGTGCACTGAACTATTGGAGAAGCTGTGTACCTGCCTCCATGCCGGAGCCGGCCTGGCCTGCTGAAAGAGGATAGCACATGATTACCTTGCAAGAACAGACTGTGTAGAAGACCCAAGCCACTGTGCCTGAGTAGTAGGGATAGACCAGAAGGTTGGACTAGCATGGGAACAATGCAGGAACTGACCCAAGTGTTGGCGTGTGTCTCCCTGATAAATCACCATCAACATGCTCCACCTAAGAAAATGGAGAGGGAGTGGGCAGGAGTCAGCCTGAGTGTAGGAGTGGGTCTCCTTTCCTCCCGATTGCTGTTTAAGTTATAACCGGCGCAGTGTGCTAACCTAGGAGAAGGAGAGACTGAGAGAGTATGATTGTGTCTGCGGACTCCAAAGACTGTGCCTGGCATCAGATGACTTATGCTGACTTTGCCAACAAGGTGAGTATAGCTGAAAATGGAACAATCATCAGCAGCAGAGAGTTGGATCTTCACTAGTTTGAAATTGGGGCTTTTGCTTTGGGCCTGTCATCGATGGACCCTTCAGCCACGCCTGCTGACCAGTCGCAATCTGATTAGAACACTTGAACAGCTTTGCAGGAAACCAGGACTGTTGCACATGCTCTTTGCAATAAGGGCTTCGAGATGGAGGACTTTGCTGCCACTACACTCAGGTAATTCTCACACTATTGAACTTCTGCTAACTAGACGTTGCCATTGTTTAGGTTTTAAGGAGATCTATGCTGGGGATTGCCAGTGACTGGTCATTGAAGGACTGGCCTATTGGTCACTGAGATAGAAGTTTGCTTCTGCCAATCACAGCTAGCCTCCAACTGTGCAGTTATTATAAGCCATATATGTTTTGCCTATTTTAGATATAGTACTTGTTATAGAATCCTGTGCCCGTGGGCATATTCCTTTTTGTGGAATTTGTTTAGGTATAATCTCTTTTATGAAAGGCAAGCACTGGATTGGACAATCATTATTGCAATTGATTTGGTAATTTGATCCCTGAGTCTCAACTCAATACTACCTCCCTGAGAAGCTTTGGACTATTCACTCTAATACCCTTAGGGTCAAGTGCTGATAGAGTGTACTTGGTGTTCAAATTGCAGTGAGATAGTAAGTCAGTGTCTGGGACAGCAGGTGTAAAAACCACTGTGGTCATGGCCCAGTAACCTCTGCATGCTCCATGGCTACAGAACCGGTTGTGACACCATCCTTTGAGGTATTCACAGGAAACAGAGGGTAGCAGACTCTTAGATGGGCAATTTGAAATAGGAACGGGTGATCAAACTGAGTACCAGAGGAAGGAGGAATATTCGAGGGTGAAAGCCAACAAAGAGCAGCCCCAACAATGGGATGATCATAGTGGTAGAAAGGAGGAGAAAGGTTTGGATCAAAAGGTTCACTTCTAAAAGAGGAAAGTGGCAAGACTGGCTGCTTAAAGGAAACACCATGCCACAGAAAGAGAGAGTGTTTCTGCATAATGGGAGCCGGACAATTGTGCTTTTATACAGTGCGTCCGGGATCATAATAGTTTGCCAGACTCTCAAGGAGCATCTCGCCATGACAGTGACTGATGAATACATTTGAATTGAGATACAGGATGGACATGTAAATTCCCCTCGCAAAGTTCATGAAGTCGTAATTCAAATAGATAGGGAGTCATTGCACACTATAAAGGTGTTGTTTCTGATATGAACGACCGAAGGACTATGACATTATCCTAGCCAAGGAGTATTGACCTTTGTTAGGGATGCTCACATGTGGAGCACATAATTCAGAAGCATTCGACTTCTGTACTACCTGAGGATTTTAGAAGAAAATGCACACCTGTATGGGTTTTAAAACCAGGCCCTACATCAAATAACAATCAAACCGGTTGGGATAAGCATTGACTCCACATGTTATTCCTCTTCAGAGTGAACTATGTGTTCAAGCCCAGCATCCATTAAAGCCAGAAGCCAAGTGTGATATAGAACCTATCCTGATAGAATTACAATATTGAGGAGTGATAGTCCCCTGTCACTTGACCATGAACATCCCTCTGTTGCCAGCAGTTAAGCCAGACAATTTGTAATGCCTAGTATTGGACTATAGAAATTTAAGCTCATGCACACTTGTGGTGCAGAATGCTCACAAGAATGGGCTTAGGAGAAACTTTGTACATAAAAAAGTACAATATGACATTAGTCTCCAATGCGCATATATGCGATGATCTCAAGGATATTGTCATGGACAGAATGTGAAGTAGGTCAGTTGAGTGCCCTTGAAGATTGCTTGAGGACCGGGTGACTCTTCTCAAAAGCCATGATGTAGCCATGCACAGAATATTTTATATGAAAAGGTGACCAGTGAATACTTTAGATGGTTACAGCTAGAAGGAAAAGCAGACAAAGGGCAAAAACTCCTTGGACACTATATATAGTTCTTGATGAAAGATGTAGAGAGCGTAGGTGAAATCTGTAAGACACCACACTACCACTGACATCAAAAAGGAGAGCAAGTTACAGGTCTATGAAGCAACATCTGTTAGAGTATCGTCCACTGAGAAGTGATGAGGGGGATACATTTCGGGTAAGAAGGTATGATCGCAGTGAGACCATATAACTTTGGGTCGGGAAGTGAGGGGTAGTGTGTCTGCATAAGTGTCCATGGAGTTGTTGCAAAAAATGAGGTTGTTTAGCCAGTATTGAAGAGCAGGAGTGGGACCTCTCCCGCAATATATCACAATTCTTCTTTTAGCAATGAGAAGTGCTGTGAGAAATTGGGTTACGGGTTGAGGGGGGTGAAACCCTACTCAAGCAGCAACCACAGTCATTGTCAGGGTGAGGCACAACCCTCTGGTAGCTTGACATAGAGCAGTCAGGCTTAACTTAGAGACAGTGAGTAAAGAATTTATGCAGCACTTCAAACAGTAATAAAGTGAAAACACAACACAAGAAAAATCCCACACCAATTTAAAATAACAGAGCAAAATGTAATAAATAATTTGACAAAAAGCCAATCAGTAGAATGAGAGCTATGAATTTTTAAAGATTTAAGTTAAAATAGGACCAAAAAGACCAAAGCGCCACTCGCAGCTATTTGATCATGCGAGACCGGGAGAAAGTCGCAAGTTTAGACCTACTGGGATGTAGTGCAGGTCAGATATATGGACCAGGTTAGTCCCTCTAAAAGTTACCTTCTCAGTCCAGTGCAAAGAGTCCAGTTTGCAGTGGAGGGGGCTGCAAGGTGTAAGGAAGCATCGCGGGCGGTCGTCGATGTAGCACGAAGAGCAGGCCATGCACCATAGACAGGCGTCGCTCTAGCAAGAAGATCCTGTTGTTGTAGCGAATGGTTTCCCAAAGTTCCATGGTGGTACTCCCCATGAGCAGTCAATGCTGTAGCGCGAAGGCTTAGGCTGACAGAACTTTGAGTTGGTGGGTTGTGCGAGTGACAACGTTTCGGCATCAACTGACCTATCCGCAGTCACTAAGAGCCGAAAAACTTCAATTCAGCAATTCTGTAATTTTGGATCCCTAGCACCTTAATAATCTTGTACCGCATCTTTGCGGCTGCTTGTAAAACCTTTTAACTGAACCTTCTTAAAGAATTTGGGATAGGGAAATGTATACAAAATTATTTGCCCAACAACATATATCTAAACACCACTCCCATATTTATTTTGTCAAGATAATTCCCCAAGAATCTAAAATTCTTACTTGGAATGCCTAGCTATAAAGCTCAAGCTCTGGCATGTCCAGCCCGCTTATTTTACCTCATGCTTTAGCTTTTTCCAGAAATGAATGAATACATTTTATTGTATGATTACTTAAAATCATTACAAGTGTATGCAATTCAAGATAAAACATGTTATAAGGTGCAGCGTTACTTAAAAACATATTCTAAAGTGCAATGTTACTTAAAATCATTACAGATTTGTGTAATTCATGATGGATATGAATAATAAAGCGTGAGCAACTATTTAAAATCAGTTAATACATAATAGCGAAGAGAGGCAGTGAAATTACCCCTTCAAATCACTAAATGGTCCAGGACTTAAATGTTTCCAGATGGAGATTGGCACATGGGTTCAGTATATGACCCGCGGCTTGTAGGGATTGAGATGGCAGATGTTATTGGCCAGGTGTGAGGTAAAGAGGTTGTTAATGTCAATTGAGTCATGCTGATTGTTGAGCAATTGATTTCTCCTTGTTAGAGGCCTGGACAACGGCAGGAAGTAGGTTATTTTTTGGCAGCTTGTCCTTTAACAGTGAGCGAGCATGATGTATACATTTCCCATACTTGGCCATATCTGCCACCGTTTCCAGGGTGTATAAGAGGTGTAGATCCTCTTTGGCCAAGCGAGTTCCCTGGTGTAAAAAGATTGGCCTCAGTAAAGTACAGCGAGTGTGTAGAAACGCCAAGCTGCAGAGTAATATGTAAGCCAGTGATTCCCTTCAGTAATTGCACAGTCTGCGGTGTATGATGGTTTCAATGGTTTTCCAGGTCGGATTCTGTTCTCTAATTGGGAGTGTGTAGAACACACTGGCTGAGCAGGAGATGTAAGAGGCATAACAAGAACATGAGTAGCATACTACAGAGTGGCACCAGTCTTACCCATACAATTTGATTTAAAGAGTGTTTCCCACTGCCTGGTGGAGATGGGGCTTGCCTGTCTGTTTTATTTGAGGTGTTATTAAGCAGTCGTGTAGGACTTCCAAGTCTAACGCACTTGAGCAAAGGAAAGATGCTAATTTATTGCTGATTTAATACTTGCGTAATTAATGGTGCTTGTGTCCCAGTTCTCCATGGCAAGTTGCAGATATTCCCTTGCAGCAGTGAGATTTGTGGGCCAGGGGATATTATCTTTTGTGAAGATTGTTTTTATGAGTGCCTTCATGGTGTTGCTGGGAGCGACTGTTGTCTGATGTTAATATTTTGCCAAGGCGGCCATGCATTTGAGTGTTTGCTGGATGAGGTCAAATTCAAGCCTGATCAATGTGTTCCTTTTGTAGGAGGGAAGTTGGAACAGTTTGCTGTAGCCTATGCATTAGATCTTTTCAAGTTCGGCCGCAGAATGCAGTACACATAGAAAGAACAAGCAACGAGGAGAAATAAAAGTATTTCTCCTTGTTGTGCCACTCTAACACCTGCTTTTCACTGGCATTTTTGGAGCTGCCTCAGATTTACAGATTCTTGTAAATCTGGGGCAGCGTCAACATGCAATGGGTGTCGCATGGAAACGCCCACAGCAACACCCATTGCACGCCCTTCTAAAGCAAAGTGATGTGTGAAAAGGGGCTGTATGTACAAGGTGGTGTTAAGCCACTTTGTAAATATGGAGCAGGGCATAGCGCCACCGGAGCGCCCGTAAAAGTGATGCTCTGGTTTCGCTATGCCCTTGTAAATATGCCCCATAGTTGGCTGAGGCAACTGGTTTTCTTTTCTTGAGGTGGGTTCTCTTTCCTGATCCATTTCTTTAGTAAGTCATCTGGTGGTATGTAGGATTATATTTATTTAACACAATGGACTCGACCATTGCTGGGTCCGAGGGAGAGGGAGAGAATTCGCCTAAAGGCCAGGGGCCTACGTTTGTGTTCTCCCTATCAATATAAGTTCCACCACAGAAACGAACGGATCACTATGTTTACTAGCCCAACCTCTTATGGGGGCCTTTACACACCTTATAATATAGGTGTTCCTTCACAGAGGAAAAACTCTAGCTACTCTGTTCATCCGATATTTATGGACCCACATAATTGTGCGAGAAAATTTACAGGATGGCCTCACACACCATCCAGGTGTCAGGCTTCATCATCGGCCGTCCCAAGATCGCCAAAGAATCCTTTAATGGCAAACAAGACCATACTAGGGCTGTGGTTCAAGCATTAGCAGGAAACTGAGGAGAAAAGGAAAAGGGGTCCAATACTAAAAATCCCTACCGCCTGCCGGTTAAACTTTAGAACCTTTATTCCTTGGTGGAGGAGGGATGGATAAAAGCAGGTGGACAATAATAGCCCTGATATGGTGCTAATTGTCCGATTATAAACAATCAGGTCTGTTTAGTCAATCCGGTCGACATGTTTCAGCCCCCAAAATAGCCCCTACAGGGTTCCCGGGCTTTCATCAGGACCAAATTCAACCCTATATGTCCCTACAGTGCTTCCCTATTACATGCATGCTGATTTACATGCATACAATACCCGGTTGGCCCTTAGTCCAATCCGGGTCCTTCTGTGCCAAGAGGAAACTAACTAGAAGACATAAGGATGGGTGGTTAAGTGAATACATTACACACATAACCACCCATACAACATTGAAAAAGAAAACACATTCTGCAGAGTAGCCAAAGTGCGTTTGTTTCAAAAGGTTTTGAGCAGACTGCTTGCATGCCCAAATGCAGTCGCCGTTGTGCGAGTATCGTGAGTGATACACACGTTCACACCCCGTGCTCATGCACACTCATTTCTAAAACATATGTCTGCGCAGTGTCTTAATCAAACCCTGAAATTTGCACATCATTATAATTTCATCTTTATGTCCTTTTGCAAAATCTATGTACACGACATATACGTAAACACACCCACTCACACCGTGATCTTACCCTGTACAGCTAAATCATGTGCCTCATGGAGGGGTGGGCGAGGGAGTCCTGTAGTTACACCCTAAAAAGGTTACACTAGTTAGATGGATCAAAATTCATACGGAGAAACTAGAGAGCGCCGCGCGATTATGCGCAATTAGAGAGGAGCGCTTGTCGCATATATGGCTTACTTCGTCAAGGATCTCGCTCGCCCGATTACCTACAGTGTATCCCTATCCTCCTCCCGATGCTGCCGTCCCGTTTGTGTTTTGCCAGCCTTGTAGTGCTTGCTCGTCCTTTCGATGACATCATTGATCAGCGACAGACTCTGGATCATGGGAAATGTAGTCCTAAACTACTGGAATTGTCACTGAGTGTGTGATCTATCCTGAAGTGTATGCCAAAAAGCCACAATCGCCACAGATCATGTGCGTGGCAGCATCTTGTAAAAGTATTCTAGGCTCGTGAGCCAGCATAAATCAATATGTACTATTAAAGGGCCAGACGAAGTTGCTGGAATTTTTACATAGGCGGTGCTAGGTATTCTGGGAGAGGTAGTCCCAAGATATATGGTTCACGTAGAGGAAGGATCTGCCTCTGTCCTTCTGAGCTACGTTCTGTGTCTATCTTTTCTTCTTTCTTAAGATAGACAGGGGGCATTTTTATAGCAAGATGTACGGAAGTAGTGTTTATACCAAATTAAATATCGGCCTACTTGAAAGTTAGTTTTCACCTGATAGGTGTTGTCTGTTATGATTTTACACTAGGATAAAATGAATGAACCAAACTACACATGCAGCCCCAGTATCTTATTACTCAGACCATTGATATGAGTCTTTAATCGGTAAACACGTCTCTGTTCTCTTTCGAAAAGTATTTTGCTCATGTCACTTCCTGGTCTGTGTCTCAGGGCTTCTAATATGACCGACTGCAGGTCAGCGTCTGTGTGGTGTAGAGTCAGGTAATGTTTTGTTAGGCATGTTGATGTTTTTTTGCATCTTATAGTGCTGCGATGTTCATTGATTCTTAACCGAATCTTACGTGTTGTCATACCAATTTACCTTTTTGCGCATGAGCAGGTGATAATATAAATCAGATTCTCTGTGTTGCAGTTAGTATGTTAGTTAAGTATCCATGGGTGGCCTGTCCCAATATCCCCCTTTTTTTGTTGTTTTGTGTAGGGGCATACCGAGCAATTTCCGCATGAGAAATGTTCTGTTACAGGAGGCATATTCCAGAGTGTACTGGGGGTTTCGTCTGTGTAGCTTATTAGAGGGGCATGTATGTCCTGTCTATCCCTCAAGCATGTGCTTCGTCTGAATGAGAACATGACAGTTTATACCCGCTTTCTTAAGTATTGTCCAGTTCTTGGTGATTATCCGTTTCACTGTGTTTGATGCAGGAGTAAAGGTAGTGACACAGGCAATCCTATCCTCTGGCTCTTTTGTGTATGTTTCTAGTAAGGCTTCTCTGTTATTATTGCAGGCGCTTTTTTTGGCTTTTTTGATTACTCCAAATGGATATTTACGTGCCCTCAGCCTGTCAGTTAGTCTGTCTGCTTGCTCTTCAAAGGTGGCTATGTCCGTGCAGTTACGTCTAATTCGTAAGAACTGCCCAAAGGGAAGATTCTCCCTAAGAGATTTAGGATGATGGCTGTCAAATAGTAATATACTATTTATGTCTGTTGGTTTTTCATGTACTTTGGTTATTATTTTGTCATCCTCTGTGGTGATCTGAAGGTCCAGGAAGGTAACAGAGGTCCTATTCAGAGTATGGGTGAACTGCAAGAACGGATCCCTGGTATTGATCCAGGTACAGAATTCCACTGCTAGTGTTTTGTCGCCTCTCCCCACTATCAGAACATCATCAGTATAACTGCGCCACAACCTGATGTTATCATGGTAGGGGTTTGAGTCGGTATAAATATGCTCGACTTCAAACTGGTGGACATACAGGCATGCCAGGCTTGTGGTGAATGTACTGCCCATTGAAGTCCCCTTCATCTGATGGTATATGGTGTTTTCATATTTGAAAAAGTTCTCTGTGAGGGCAATTCTCGCACAGTCCAGTACAAGTGACACCGGGATAATGGCATCAATTTGTGCATCCCTTAGGAGGTTCTCGATGGTGGTTAGGGTTTGCTCCTGGGGTATGGATATGTACAGGGCTTCGATATCCATCGCCATCAGTAGGTCCACACTGGTATCAATGCTCAGATCATTCAGAAGGCACAGTACCTCCTTTGTATCCTTTAGATATGAAGGCATAGTCTTGACTAGTGGTCGAAGGAACAATAGCAGAACTGAGATAAAGGTTCAAGGATAGAATTAATCTCCGACACAATGGGTCGGCCTGGTGGTGGAAATTTATTCTTATGCAGTTTGGGCAGTATGTAAAACAAGGCCATCCTTGGACTATCTGGGGTGAGGAATTTTGCCTCTTGCGCAGTATTCCAGTCCATACTTAATGCTTCCTCTAGCATAGATTTGATTTAATTAGTCAGACATGGCGTGGGGCCTTCTAGATACTTTCCTCTTGGCACAGAAGGACCCTGAGTGGACTAAGGGCCAACCGGGTATTGTATGCATGTAAATTAGCACACATGTAATAGGGAAGCACTGTAGGGACATATAAGGTTCAATTTGGTCCTGATGAAAGCCCGGGACCCCTATAGGGGCCATTTTGGGGGCTGATTGTTTATAATCGGACAATTATCACCATAACAGGGCTATTACTGTACATCTGCTTTTTAACCATCCCTCCTCCACCAAGGAATAAAGGTTCTAAAATTTAACCGGTAGGCGGTAGGGATTTTTAGTATTGGACCCCTTTCCCTTTTCTTTTTCTCCTCAGTTTCCTGCTAATGCTTGAACCACAGCCCTAGTATGGTCTTGTTTGCCATTAGAGGATTCTTTGGCAAACGTGGGATGGCCGATGATGAATCCTGACACCTGGATGGTGTGTGAGGCCATCCTGTAAATTTTCTCGCACAATTGTGTGGGTCCATAAATATCGGATGAACAGAGTAGCTAGAGTTTTTCCTCGGTGAAGGAACTCCTATATCATAAGGTGTGTAAAGGCCCCCGTAAGAGGTTGGGCTAGTCAACATAGGGACCCGTTCGTTTCTGTGGTGGAAGGTATGTAGGATTAGTCACATGTCAGCTTTGTCTGGTTTATTCCTGAATATTGATAGCAATTCTGTTTTGCTAACTGAGTCAATATAAAAAATGCAATGTGTAATATTTCAGTAGGTGGTATTTATGTCTTTGGTTGCTCTGGTAATAAGACCAAAATGTGTAGCTTCTTTTGGATTTCTAAATGAGCTTTTTTTCTCTTCCTAGGTGAAGTTTGTTGTTTTTATATATTGGTGACTGGCAGGGCCGGACTGGGAATCCAGAGCAGCCCTGGCAATTTTGTCGAGCCAGCTCTCGAGGGGTGGGGGGTGGGGAGGGGGGGTGTAAGTGTGAAGCACTGCTGCTTTTGTTACTGGGGGCTGCTATTGCAGCACTGCTGCCAAACCAGCCCCCACCACTGCAAAACTGGCCCCCACCCTTCCAGCCTCCAGGGGAAATGCCTGATGGCTGCTGCGGCCAGTCCAGCCCTGGTGACTGCTAGATTAAACTGGGGCCTGAGCATCTCTAGGCCTACCACTGTTCCTTCTAATAGACTTGCTTGGCACAGCGAAAGTTTCTATTGTTTTAATAGGAGTTTTGTTGGGTGCAGTTCTTTCATTAGAAGTTTTTGAGAAGACAGGTCAGTTTGTAGGTTGTCCAGCACTGTGTCATTTTTGCACAGGGCAGCAGTCTCGAGTCACAGTTTTTTGGACTACTTGCTTAATTTAAGTGATGATGTGATGAACTCCATGCAGTTAAGCATTTTTTTTCACTGTGTGAGTTATTGGTTGGCATAAAAGGACTTTAATTTATGGAATCAGCTATATCCGTTTCCTTGGTTAGTTTCGGGACCACATGTTCTTTTCCCTTTGTGTGTAAACTGGTTTGGCCCATTGAGCTTAGATTTTGTCAGCCTTTTGTATTTTCTGTGTAGGTCACCAGGTGTCTATCAGTCATACGGTCCTTTATGTCCTGGTAGCTTAGTTGTTTCTTTCTGATGGACACTTCGAACAGCAGATTCCTCACTTTTAGAATATGTCAAACGTGCTAGATTGAATCTAGAAAATTTTAATCATAGTGCTCCTGTGCGCTGCTAGGTGGAAACATGCAACTCAGCACTGACCTTGTTTCGCCCGGGAAGTGACAGAGCAGAGCCGTATATAAGCACCACCCTCACACGACAATTTCAGTTCCTTTCTTTCCGCACCTTTGAACGCAGATCCTGAGCTCCGCTCTGTCTTTCTTCAATAATTGATGATTGTAAGTTGAAATCCAGTGTGCAAGTGTACAATGTCCCCACCTAAAACTACAGGGTTCAAACCGTTCTGTGACTGTGGGAAACCAATGTTGGTAATGGGCTCATATGAAGTTTACCTTTGGTGTTTGAGCTCAGGTATTGATGCCAAATCATGCAATGCGTGTCCCCTCTTACATCTGAAGGCCATTCAGGATTGTGAAGCAAAGCTGTACATCACCGAACATAGGAAGAAGTCACAGACTTCACGTAAGTCTGATCTCCTGCTCCGAGTCGTGGGTAAGGACGCGTTGCTGCTCTGGAAGCTGATCCCTGGACAGGTTTTTATCACAGTCGAAGTGATCCGGTAAGTCAAAGCCTAAATGGATGAGGAAACATAAGAAGATGAAGCAGGACTCAACCCCATCTTTCCACTCTCTATCTAAAGACAAGTCACAAGAGTGTCAGGATACCAATCAATCTTACTCCCAATCGAGGAGCCGATTCCTCAGTTGATCCTGATGTGCTTGGAGTTCCTCGGGCTATCAGTGATGCTGCAACAAGTGGAGGCCTTTAAGGAGGCCATGTTGCTTGTTTTTGACAATCTCTTCTGGCTACCTCTGTCTCACCTTCGGGCCCAAAGGATCCGCAGAAGCCTCCAGTCAAGTTACCACTGGAGGATCCATCTTTGGTGCCATTAGAATCCCTAGAACCTGTCTTGGGTTCTGCACCGACTCCGGTGTTGACTTTCTGGCTCCAAGATTTTCCCCGGCCCCTCTATCATCTACGTTGGTCCCGACATTGCTGGTACCCCAATGGAGATCTGGTGCCGACTCCAATGTCTGACCCTGAGCTGAATCCATCTTGACTCTGACTGTGGTCATGCTTTGACTCCACTTCAGTTCATCCAGTCCCTGTTCAGCCTGATTCAGACAATAAACTCCCACTACCATGGAGCCATCCTCAGAGGCTCCACCATCTTTTTAGCTTTGATTCCGACTAGAGTTTGCCACCCACAGACGATGATGCGGATGAATGCCCCCCCCAACATTATAATGATTATAGCCTATATATGGATTTACAGAAGGCCAGTAGCTTGATACTTCGCATGATACAGGGTTGATTTACCCCTTTGGGCCACCAACAGAAGAGTGCTTCCTTTGCTGGGGTAATTCAACAAGCTACTGAAGACCTGGACTTATAACTGTCTTCTGTTGAAATAAAGATAATCTGATAGAGACTTCTAGATAAAGATTCCTTGCCTTAGAAAATTCCCCAGGCTTCAGACTGCATCCAGAAATATTTGAGCAGTCCCCTTGCATGCCGGTAGGTGGCATCATTCAGCTTTGTGTGGTGTCATCGGCGTAGTCAATGCCGGAAGTGATGGACACGGTGCCCATATAGGTGCCACCCCAGCCTGCTGCCCTCAGTTCCTTCTTTTCCACACCATTAGTGCGAATCTGGATGAGCTCCCCTTTGAGGTTTTTTGATTGAATTTTTCAACCGTTTGTCAAATTTGACTAGTGTGCCCTTTTTTCCACTGTGTTTGGAGTATGTCTCCAAAGAAACCGACTGGTTTCAATCCTTGTGGTGTCTCTCACAGGCAATTGTCTGTGACAGACCCCCACTTGGTATGCTAGTGGTGCATGGAAAGGGACTATGACTCCAAGGCCTGCACGGTTTGCAGGTCCATAAATCCGAAGGCCATCTGCTTGCAGGCCATAAAGGTTCTGGCCTCGTGACTCCCCACCACTCCAGGTCACATTCGCAATAGAGGTCCTGGGACCGCTCTCGGAGTCACTTGCGCCAGTCATCGTTGCGATATCAGACTTCTTCAGGTAAGTCCTACAAGAAGTTGAAGCACTCTTTGACTTCTCTGTGCCAATCTCACTCATAGGATGAGGTGCAGGAACAACGCCACAAGTCTAGGCCCTGCTCTCAGGTAGTCCCTGTGGAGCCTGCGTCTGCCTCGAAGTCCGCTCCACGCTTCTCTGAGTTTCCCAAAGCCGGAACGAACCCCGCCCACCTTAGAGCATTTTTTGATGCCATGAGTCTCATTTTTGGGCAGACAGACCCCTCTGGAGCACCTTCGGGCCCCATGGGTTGGGAAGGATATCCTACTTGGACCACACTGGTGGGTCTGCCTTCGACACTAGTCGTACTCCTGGGATCCATTGGTGAATCTGAATCGTACCCGGCTGCAACTTTGCAACCTCCTCCAGGCACCATTCCTGTGGTGCCGTTCCCAGTGCTGGTGGTGCCGATCCCACAGTGATTCCTGACTATAATACAGAGCCAGACTGTCGTCGCCTGACTCAGGTTTTTCTGCCGACCAAACCCACATGGCCTGAACTAGAGATGGAGCCCTATTTCCTTGAAGGGACCTTTGAGGATCACGAATGGAGGGGATCTGAGGACCCCTATGACTCAGCGGTGGGTGGTAAACTCTGCTCCGCTGGCAGAGTTCACAGAGTTTTGCCACTGTGCTTGGAGCGCGGAGTTCGGCAACAACTCCACCAACCGCTGCGTGGCAGAGTTTACTGGCACCCACCCCTAGAAATAATCATTCACTGGCTTACCTCCTCACTACGCAGGCGCCACCACCACCAACAGCTCACAGAGCATTTTTGAACTTCCTTTGATGGAGACTGAAATAGTGTCAAGCTGCTTCTATCCGTGTCTCTGGAACCACAAACTCAATGAGGGGAGTGGGGGTAGCTTTAAAGTCAGAGCTTTCAACAAAAGGCTTACTCCCTCTACCATCACTGCCTCTCCTGCAGCTGCTATATCCTCCCACCAACCAGCAGGAGCCACCCAACCGCCCTGTCATACGCCCAATTTCCCCTGGCTCCCCAAGGGATAAGGACACTGTGACAGCAGGTGGGCCCCCGCAGCAGCCACAACCGTGGACAGAGTAACATGGCAAAGTAGCAGCCGTCCATGACAATCAGTGTTCTCTGGCTCTTTGGAGCAGAATGCGGAAGTAAAAATTCGACATGAAGAGCGCTCTGGGCGGGCAAAGGACACACAGCTAGGGAGGAGCTTCTGCTATTATTATTATTAGGTCTCGCCTAGGCAGCGCGCATGCGCTGCTCTAGGAGATGACCTTTAGAAATCGGTCTGCTCCTTTTCAAGCACACTCGTGCTTGTGCTGGCATCCACCTTGCGGGAGCGAGCAGCGGCGCGCGTGCTAATTGAAAACATATGGCTCTCGCGCCGCCGATGCTCGCTTACGCAAGGCGGATGCCAGCACAAGCACGAGTGCTTCAAAACAGCTGCTGCTTGAGCTCTTTTGTAAGCTTTGTGTAAAGCTCCCATCACAAACACGCCCCTCCCTCTGCTGTGAGCTCCTCGAAGGGCAAACCTCACTGAAACCAGCGATGCTCCTGATTGATATGGTGCCAGGGTTTAAACTTTGACCTTTAGAGTGCACGAGGTCACGCCATTATCAGACCGGCTTGCTTTAAATAACAGCTCTGGACTCTTGGAGGCCACTTTAAAACTGCGTTAAAATTACTTATTTAACTTGTAAAGGAGAACGAAGTAAAAACGCAGACAATGATAACTTTTGCTGGGCAAGGAACCTTTTTCAGATGTTTTTCACATTTTCGAAAATGAATGATGTCTTTTGTATCACTCTTTTATTCATTGACACAAAACTTGAATTTTGAGTTGTTTACCTTCTGGTATTTTTCTGTGTATTTGAATGGAATTAGGTCGCTCTTTTTTAGAGGATTCTAGAGAGGGAAACTATGACTTTTTTTTTTTTGTGATGTTCTTGGGTTGTTTCTCGAATGATACAAAGCCAACACAAACGTCATAAATAGTCCCCTGGATAATTTGCTAAAATGCGAAGTTTTCTGATCATCGCGTCTTTTGAAGGACGTCCTTCTAAATCTGTGCTGATGACCCAAGGCTTGTAACCAGAGAGCCGACTGACGCAGACGCCACTGACGCACTTTGCACAGTGCTGCTAGACAATCCTCAAGGATTTGACAGGTTTGTGGAGCTTAAGCGCCCAACAATCATTAAACAAAGGCATTATTGTAATGCTGGGAATACACAGCCACGCTCATCATCATAAGTCGACTACTCCACTCTAGAGCACAGGCGAATTTAGACGTCAGACTATGCAATTTTTGTTCAGAACAAAATTATTTTGCTGCTATCGGACTTACTTTGTAAGGAAGTGTTTTTGAAAATTGTGCATTAGCCGAATTTCTGATAGCTAATGGGATATCTTGAAAATCGCGAATTTGCTTTCACGTAATTATGTAAACATTTCAGCAAAAGTATGCAAAACTACACGTGAGATTCAAATCTGTCATATTGCACAATATTTTAGCAAGAGGTGCGTCCTGTCATCAATTTTTGGCACAATAATGCATTTAACCAAAGCACCATGAACAACAGCCGCTCGTGTTCTTTTGTTGCAGCACCACCTGAGTACCACCTTCGCTCAAGCACACCAGCACCTCTGCAGCACCACTTCAGCATTAGCACAGCATCACCTCAGCACCATCTCAGCGTCACTCATCACCAGCACAGCATCACCTTCGCACCACCTCACTATCACCCAGCACCACATGAGTACCACCTTCGCTCAAGCACACCACCACCTCACTATCACTCAGCACCTCCGCAGCACCACCTCAGCACTGCACCTCCTCAGCATCAGCACAGCACCACCTCCTCATCAGTGCAGCACCAGTGCAGCATCATCTCAGCACAGCACCAACTCTGCATTACCTGAGCACCAGCTCAGCATCACCACCTCAGCATCAGCACAGCACCATCTCAGCATCAGCACAGCACCACCTCCTCATCAGTCCACCACCAGTGCAACACCAACTCCGCATCAATGCAGCACCACCCCAACATCAGCTCAGCACCATATCTGTATCAGCACAGCACCACCTCTGCATCAGTTCACCACCACTAGCACAGCCCCACCTCCGCACCAGTGCAGCCCCACCTCAGCACCAGCACAGCCCCACCTCAGCAGCAATTCAGCACCAACGCAGCAGCAATTCAGCACCAACACAGCAGCAATTCAGCACCAACACAGCAGCAATCCAGCACCAATTCAGCACAAACGCAGCAAAAATTCAGCACCAACGCAGCACCACCTCCCATCAGTGCAGAATCACCTCAGCACCACCTGAGCACCAGCTCATCACCACCACCTCAGCATGTCTCAGCATCACCTGAGCAGCACCACCTCAACACAGAACCACCTCATCAGTGCATCACCACCAGTGCAGCAGCAACTCAGCATCAGTGCAGCGCCACTTCCGCACCAGCGCAGCACCACCTCACCACCAGCAGTTCAGCACCATCTCAGCATCAGTACAGCACCATCTCAGCATCAGCAAAGCACCACCTCCGCATCAGTGCACCACCAGTGCATCCCCACCCCAGCAGCAATTCCGCATCAATGCAGCACCACTTCAGCATCAGCGGAGCACCACCTCAGTATCAGCACAGCACCACCCCACCCCCATAACAAAAAAAGCTGTAACAAACACACATTGGAACAGGCAGGAAAAAGTTACAAGCATTGCAAGGACAAAAAGACTAGAAGACATTTTTTATCTTCTTTTTTTTAATAGGGTTGTTCAGTTGTACATAATGTCTTCTTGGTTATAAATGGTAACAAAAATGCTTAACACTTTTTTATGATAACTTTTCAACATGCTGTTCAGTAGCTTCACATGCTCTACAACATAGCTTAAAGACCTTGGCAAAGGCAATAGCTCTGGCTAACCACTTACAAGGTCCCAAAGGTGAGACCTATTGGCTATGCCAATGCTTGTTGCTGTCTGTGACTAGTTTGAAACTATTGTTCCAGCGATGCCTCCTGACCTAAGAATGCTGCCCACAAAATGAAACATTTCTATTAATCTATTCACGGTCACACAGCACTTTTAATCTTCTAATAAAACATGCTGAAGCTAGGCCTCGGGAAACCATCTGAGTGGCAGACGCAAATCAATGTTTTATCGTTCAGCTACTACATGACAGACAAAGTGAAACTTTACAGATCACTGACTCGCCCAAGAGTAACCTACTGGGAATGAATGCTTCCAGTAATTCTAGGACTGAAATTATGTTCCACCCCTCTGTCTCCGGACGTATACACTGAGGCAATTTTGGGAAAAATAAACATCCTCAGAGTGAAAGCAGTTCAGAACAGTACCTCGGGCAAGCCCTGGGAAGACACTGGCCTGTGGTATCCCTCTGTGACTATTTATCTGCCATGCAATCACGGCTGGGTGGGCGGCCAGGCGGACCTATTAGGCGTCCGACAAAAACTCAAATGAGTTATCTGATTCAGACATAGTTACATGTTGACATTTGCTAAGGCCAGACAAATATGGCTGGAGTCTTGAAAAATTGGAAGCCACCCAGCCCTTCTGGACAATCTACTCCTACCATGACCTTAAAATGCCCAAAAAGCAACGCTGAGAGAGGCTTTTTAAAACAAGCATTTGCAATGCAATAGGTCTCACCTTTGGAATCTTTTAAGTATTTAGCCATGCAGCACATTATCCTGGCACTCAATAAATCACAACTGTAGTGTGCAAGAGCTTGTAGCGTCAACTTGCTCACCATGATAACTATCATCAACGCAAAGAAGTCTGAGGTTCTCACATATTTAAGCAATGAAATGGGTCAACAGTGACCACTTCCCTTTGGACTTAAGAGCTCCACAGATGCCCTCTCCTGGGCCACTCTTAAGGATAAGGAGGATGCTGCCTGGTGGGTTAAGAGCCCAGTGAGATGCCACTTTGCAAGTATATGCGATGCTGAGCAGTTGGCGCCATGTGCAGAGCAATCAGCTCCCTGGTGTTATTCCTGGCTCAGAACATGTAGGCAGAGGTGATGAGGGGTTGTGGAGGGAGGGGGGGAAGAGTGTTGAACAGTTGGAGGGGGTTAAGACAGAGGAGCTGAGAACTGGTGCTGGTGGCAGAGTGAGGGGGGCAAAATCTTCAAACCCGCCGTAAAAATCAACAGAGCAGGGGGAGGGTAAGGAGCAAACGGGGGCAGAAACAGAATTACAAAAAATGTGAGGGGGCAGAAAAATGGGCTGGCAAGATCAGGCGAAAGATAGAGAAGGGGGAGGTCAGGAGAGGAAAGATGCAAATGGAACCAGCACTAGTACTATTATAGCCCATCAAGGGCCACCAGGCCCGATTCACCCATGCATAGACTGTACAGCTCTGAACTGATTCCTGGCATCGCACACCCCATTGTTTCTGTTAGGTGATCGTTCCTGTGGCAAAATGGGGAAGCCTTCATTTGCATAAAGTGAAAGAATAAGCCACCACTGCACACAATGGCCAGATCATCGTACATGCATTACAGCAGAAGCACTCCCGTGGCAAACAAGGAAATTAGGTTGATTTAGTCAAACTCTTGAAAATGAAACTTCAGGTTTTTTTCTCCTGCGCCAATAAAAAATGGTGGATTTGAAAACAAAATAAAAAGATAACCAATATCCCGATTGGCAGAGGCTTGAAATACTTCTGAATACATGAATTGAAACTTCCTAAACCCACATTGTTCCCTGTTGTGGGCAATTCAATGAACAGCAACTTTGTCAGTCAAGCATGGCTTATTCAGTTACAACACGAACAAGTGGGAGGGGTGGGGGGAGTGCGACAAGACCTGCGGCCGCGAGACGCGCTCTGTGGGGGGGAGGGGCATTGAAGCACGAGCAAGCGCTTGGGAGAGCGAGAGGAAAGCCAGATGGCGCATCTGCTCGTAACTGTGCGCGTAACCGCACGCTCTATGCCACCCAAAAAGCTGTGGTCGGCTTTTTAAAGCCCACTCACTAAATGTCTGGCCAGAGCAGCGCTTGCGCTGGCTCAGGCGAGACCTAAAAAATAATATGTACTCCCTGAGCAGGGACGTCGCCAGTGTCAGCTGCCCTACAATTGGGGATGGAACACAAGGAAGGCCCTTTTCTCTCCACAAAATGTCGAGGACCATCTTGGCTCCTCGGTACAAGCACAACTATGTAGCTATGGGAGAGGATGTAGCCTTACGGCTAGAGCTGCCGACCTTGGAGCTGGGGAACCGGGGTCGAACTTCGGCGTTGGCTCAGCATCCTGCGATTCTGGGCAAATCACTTAATCTCCCCGCGCCTACCAAAAAATGAATGTGTCCTTGTGTAACGTAACTGGTGCTCATGTAAAGCGCTCCAATACCTTCGGGTCGAGTTCGCGCTATATAAATGTGCAAAAAAAAAACTATAGCTGCTTTACTGTAGTCATGAGTTTTCAAGTTGGTTCCCCCTTTTTTTTTTGGCACGATTGTGAATAAATAGTCTTTTGTGACCAGAGGGGGATTAAAACTCGAGGCTGCGCATTTCAGAGCCACATACTTGACCTTAAAGCATTACTCTTAGATTGCGGCTTCTTTTCGGAAGCGCTACTGGCGTGTAAGAAATTGATCTGTTGTTCTACCTGTGCTGCCTGCCCGACCCAATTTTAGTGGAGGTCAGTCAGGAGAAGAAGCTTGTGGGTGTGGAAAGGGATCACATTTGTCACCGCAGTAGGACATGAATCACATAATGGGTCCTGCATAGTAAAGCTCTTCCTGAAGGCCCTTATGCTTTGCGCACTCTTGGTGTTGAGATGCTGCCTGACACGAACCCCTTGTCATTCTCGTAACACTTCCAACTTTCTTTGTGGTAGTTTTCTTTTATTAATATTTTTTTGTGGGAGGTGCGGCCCAGTGCTGAATGTGGCGCTATAGAAAATATCCTCTTTTGATTTTAAGTGAAGGTGCGTTTTCTAATGGGCTCCCAAACTCAAATATGCACCTATAAGACTAAGCGTGATGTTTGTAATGCATTTAATTAGAACATGAATCTACGCAGTATTAAAAACTGGGGTGGCGGAACTCTGCGGAATCTCAAAAAGTTTTTATGTAACTGCGCAATTCCATGGAGTAAAACTCTGCGAGTTCCGCCCACCCCAATGGCTACTCTGACCTCTTAGCAGAGTCCATGACTGACGCTGCCTGGTATGAGGACTTCACCGCTGCTAGCGGTCTGGACACCTCACCAGACACTGGCCTCCTCTCTCCTTCCACAGTGGTTATGGAGGAAGGGGCTTCCTTTGCAAAGGTGGTCCAGAGGGCAGCTGAAGTCCTGGTCCTTCAGCTGCTCATGGTTAAGGTCAAGACCAAGGTCTTGACAGAGATGCTTCAGCCCTGGGTGTCCCTATTAGAACCCCTACTTCCCTTTAATGAAGCCCTCACTAATGTCTTGCTCGGGCCTGGGCCAAGCCCTGGACAGGCACCCCTGTGCTCAAGACCATCTTCAATCCATCTCCCCGCATCTGGGGACCTGGCCTTTCTCACCCGGAATCCTACCCCTGAGAGCCTGGTGATCCAGTCCTAAACTTCCAAGATAAATCGCCGGCATGTTCCCTACCAAATCACCAGATAGGGAATCAAAGAGGCTGATACCTTTGGCAAAAGATTTATTTTCCACCAGCCTGGAACTTTGGTCCGTGAACGCTGCATTCTTATTGGGCCATTATTCCCATACTGTATGGGATACAGATGCGCAAGTGTTGCCTATGGTCTCGGAGTAGGCCTGAGCCATACTCTCCCAAGCCATTGCTGACGGAAGAGATGCGGCAAAGTTCACATTAGGATGCAGATTGGATACCACTGACTCACTGGGAAGAGCCATTGCTTACACTGTGGTGCACCGATTTCATGCCTGGATGACAACTACTGGCTTTATGGAAGATGTTCAGGCATCCCTTATGGACATGCCCTTTGATGGGGCTCGTCTTTATGGTGAAAAGGCGGATTTGGCGCTTGAGCACTTTAAAGACAATAGGACCATCGCTAGGTCGTTTGAGCTCAGCATGGCCCCGCGACAGCCACATTCCGCCTGTCATTTCTTCTGTGGCTGCAGTTGGGGCTATCAGCTTCATCCTTTCCACCATAGGCACCAATGCCACCTCAGGCCTTGCGTGGCCACGGCTCCTACAAGCCTAGTGGAAATCAGAGCTAGAGATTGATCCAATCCACCACCTCCCGGCAGCCACAATTTCAAAGCCTCTTTAATATACCCTCATACCTTCATGGGCACCCTGTTGGTGGCAAGATTCGATACCGCCTGTCCCAATATAAAGAGATCACTTTGGACAAATGGGTACTCCAGATTATCCAATGGGGCTCAACCCTACTATTCCACCAGACCCCATCACTTTTGCCACTGTTCTATGATTGACTGTCAGAAGACCACTTATTGAGACAGGGAGTGCTGGCTCTTCTGGCCAAAGGAGCCATCAAGAGGGTGCTGGCATCAGAAGTATGTTGTGGTTGTTGCTCCCGCTATTTTCTGGTGCTGAAGAAGGATGGAGGACTCTATCCTATCCTAGACATATGCTCTCTCATTTACCTCCTGAAAAAGGAAAAATTCAAGATGCTCACTTTGGCTCAGGTACTCTCTGACCTCAACCCTGGAGACTGGATGGCAGCAATGGATTTGCAGGATGCCTACTTCTATATTCCCATCCTGCTCGTCTACAGGCATTACCTGCAGTTCACAGTAGGCCAAGAGCATTATCAGTTTGCTGTGCTCCCCTTTGGGCTTACCAGCACCCCTCAGATATTCACCAAAGTGATGGTGGTGGTTGCAGCACATCTGCAGAGGTCAGGGGTACCAGTCTTCCTCTACCTCGATGACAGGCTGTTGAAGATGGGCTTGCCCCAAGCAGTCGTGTTCGACCCCCAAACTGCATTGGACCTGCTGCTTATGCTGGGGTTCACTATAAACATGCCAAAGTCACACCTGACTCCCCCTCATATGCTCCCTTCCATCAGAGTTGTTCTGGATTCAGTGCAGTTTTGGTCTTATTCTCCGGAACAGCAAGTCCAGGATATTAGGAATATGATTCCGATGTTTCAACCTCTGTCTTGGATTTTGGTGAGGCTGACTCTGAGGCTGCTGGATCTCATGGCCTCCTGTGTCCTGCTGGTACAACATGCCTGTTGGCATATGCGGGCTTTGCAGTGTGAGCTGAAGTCCCAGTGGGCACAGCATATGGGGAATCTCTGTGAATTGGTGCAGATTTTGGAGAGAACTGCAAAAGATCTGCAGTGGTGGCTCATGGACCACAACCGGGTCAGCAGCAGACCCCTCTCCCGTCCTCATCCAGAGCTCACTGTAGTGACAAATGCGTCACTTCTGGTTTAGGGCAGCCATCTGGGAGAGGTAGAGATCAGAGGACTCTGGTCTCTGGCGGAATCTCAGCTCCACATAAACCTGTTGGAACGGAGAGCAATTTGCCTGGAATTGAATGCTTTTCTTCCTTCCACCAAGGCAAGGCTGATTCAGGTGTTCAGGGACAACTCCACCGCCATGTGGTATTGCAACAAGCTGGATCAGTGAGGTCCTGGTTCTAGTGTCCAGAGGCCCTGCGTCTCTGGACCTGGATGGAATGTCAGGGCATTTTCCTGGTGGTTCAACATCTGGCAGGCTCGCTGGATACTGGAGCAGATTAATTCAGCCATTGATGCATCACAGATCACGAATGGCGTCTCCATCCGGAGGTGTACAAGGACTCTTCAGAGATTGGGGAGAAATGTGGTTTGATCTATTCACCACCAACGAGAGCAAGCAATGTCAGTGGTTCAGTGCTCTAGTGTTTCTAGGGAGGCTATTGCTCAGAGACGCATTTCGCCTTGAGTGGAGATCGGGACTCCTGTATGCCTTTCTCCTGATATCATTTCTCAAGAAGATCAGGGACGACCAGTCCCAAGTCATCTTAGAGGCTCCGGATAGGGCAAGGAGAGTCTGGTGTCCTGAACTCTGAGCATGAGTATCTGTCCTCCAATCTGGCTGCATCTCTGGGTGGACTTCCTGTAAGAGCAACAGAGCAGGGTGTTGCACCCAAACCTGCACACTCTCCACCTACATGTGTGGAGACTAAGCGGCAACAGTTGAGGGTATTTGCCGATGGGATAAATTTGTGGCTTGGTATGCTGCCAAATCTGTTGATCCTTGTCGGCACCCTTTTCTGCTGTTCTTTTGTTTGCTTTATACCATACCCAGAAAGGGGTCACAGTTAAAGGGTACCTGTCTGGTATTTCAGCCCTTCCTGTGGTTGCCAGATCAATGCTCCCAGTTCAAGTCACCTGTTGTGACTCATTTCCTGAAACGTTTACAGCTCATGTTTCCCTCTAAACCTTTCATCATTGCCCAATGGGATCTAAATTTAGTTCTCACCTTCTTAATATATTCACCATTTGAACCAATGCAAAGCTGCCCTCCGAGACTGCTTACCATCAAATCAGTCTTCTTTGTGGCCATAACATCTGCCAAGAGGGTTAGGGAATTGCAGGCACTTGCTGTTAATCCAACGTACACAACTTTTTTCCTGGATAAGCTGGTGCTTCCCAAAGGTGGTTACACCTTTTAACGTCGGCCAGAACATCACACTGCCTACTTTCTTTGCTCCCCCACATCCTACCAAGGAAGAGGACAGACTCCACCACCTGGATTAAAAAAGAGCGATGTCGTTCTACATGGATCGTACAAAAGATTTCCGGGTTGACGATCAACTTTTTATTGTATTTGTGGGTGCGAAGAAAGTAAAGTGATCGTACAAAACATTTCCTGGTGGACGATCAACTCTTTGTTGGATTTACGTGTTCAAAGAAAGGAAAGGCGGTCACAAGAGAACTATGTCCAGATGGAGTGCCCTCTGTATAAATATCTGCTACACAATGGGCAAGAAACAACCCCCTGAAGGCTTGAGGGCTCATTATATCAGAGCTAAAGCAGCAACCACTGCGATACCTTGAGGAGTCCCAGTTCTGGACATCTGTCAGGCAGTTTCGTGGGTATCGCTGCACACATTTGCCAAACACTACTGCCTAGGCAGTCAAATCCAAAGAGATGGACATTTTTCCTATTCGCTCCTTCAGTACTTCTTAGTGTAGACAGTATGAAGCCCCATCTCCAGGGAGAGATTGCTTTGGTATCTATTCTGAGGTAAGGAATCTGCAGCTAGAAGTCTCTTTCAGATGAACAAGTTACTTACCTTTGGTAAAGCCTTATTGGGTAGAGGCTCTATCTAGACACAGATTACACGGAGATCCTCCCCATTCTGCAAACTGTAGTTCTCACCTCGTAGAGATCCTTCAGGACCTCACCTTGGCACATTGGTCATTCCACCTCAATTTGACTCTGTGCTTCTTATGCATAAAAACAGTCATGAACTGAGGTCAGTGTGCTGAAGTGGTACCTATATAGGCACGGTCCATGTCACTTTGGAGCAGACAAAGCCCCCGCTGCCACGTGGAGCCCAACAATGCCCCCTACCAGTGCTCGAGGGGACTGCAAAAAAAATTCCAGATCCAGTCTGACGTCTGGGAATATTCTAAGGTAAGGAATCTGCAGCTAGATAGAGTCTCTACCAGATAAGGCATTACCAAAGGTAAGTAACTTGTTCAACGTCCTTACAGAAATCTTGCAACCTTGGCCGTCTTCCTCTGAGCCCTTACTACCATTTAATGAAGCCCTAACTGACATTCTGATGTGCACTTGGCCTAAACCTACTAGTGAACAGTCGGTGGGCAGATGCCACAGAACAGTGCCAGTAACCCTTATGCAGCATCCTACACCTGAGAGTTTGGGGGTCCGAGCTTCCAACAGCAAGGTGAATCCTAATTCATTCCCCATTACCCCCTCGGTCAGTGAGTCAGAAAGAAATGAGATGTTTGGGAAACTGATGTTATCTTTGGCCTATCCTAGCCTTGAGGTTGGTCAACATGATGTACCTCTTAGACAGATGTTTGCATACCCACTGGGACATGGCCAGCGAGATTTTGTTGGTGGTTTGGAAAGAGTTTCAGGCCTCCCTTACTCAAATCATTCAAGATGGTTAGGATGTGGCAAATACGTAATTCGTATTGCCTGGATACTACCAATTGTTTGGTGTGAGCAATCAACACTAGTATACTGCTCCATCGCCATGTGTGGATGTGATCTGCAGGCTTTTCAAGAGATTTGCAGTCATTCCTTGTGAGTATGCCTTATGATGGATCACGCCTATTTGGCAAAAAAGCTGTCTCTGCCTTAGAGCACTTTTAGGGAAAGTTGATCAACAGTGCATTCTTTGGGTCCCCGGCAGAGAACTTCCCAATCAATTCTGGCCTTTTTGAAGCTACTCCATAGGGTTGGCGCACCTTAAATTCCAGGGCCTCCTGCCCCCTCTGGAGTTATCCGAGTCATTCTGTGGTTGGGGATCTGCCAGGCAATGCACAGGCCACCAGGGACATTGATCTTCCCTGTCCCCCTGTCCTGTGGCATCAGCATCCAAGCCACTTTAGTTTGACCTTAGACTTGCACAACCCCCTTATGGGAAGTAAGATCCATCACTTTCTCTCAGCGTGACAATTCATCACATCTGACAGTTGGGTCCTCCAGATACTGCAGAATGGGTAGGCCCTGCCCTTTCTTTCTGCCCCACCGCACCTTCCTTTCACACCAGAACGGCTTCTGAAGGAGCACCTGTACTTTCTACTGCAAGAGATGCGAGTTTTACTCTCCAAAGAAGCCATCAAAAGGAATACGGACTCTGAAAGAGGGAAGGGTTGTTACTCTCATGTTCAAAATGCTCACACTGGCCAAGGTTCAGCGGGTCCTGGAGCCGGGTAGCTGGATGTTGGCCTTGGACCTGTAGGTTATGCATTTTCATATGCTTTTAACTGTCCTGCAGTCCCACCGACATTACCTCCAGTTCAAGGTTGACCAAGAGCATTTTCAATTTGCTGTGCACCCCTTTGTTCTCACCAACTTGGGTGTTCAAGTGATGGCGGTGGTTGCTGCCCATCTTCAGAGTTTCAGGATACCGGTTTCCCCTAACACTTGACATCGTTGGGGTTCACAGCCAATGATTCGAAGTTACACCTGACTGTGTTGCAGAAATATTGTGTGAAGAATATTGGGATCTCATATATATCGTGGACATGAATATCGAAGGTAAAAATATCATTTTAAGTGTTGTTTTTAATATCAATGTAAAAAATATCAATGTAGTAAATATCGTTATTAGTGCAAAATATATCGTTTTTAGTGCAGGATAGTATGTAGTGTAATTTTGTTTATTCTGTGTTTATATTTTTGAATATTCTAATTTTAGAATAATTTTTATTTAATAAATTGTTATAATTTGTAAATTTTAATTGTTTTAATGTATTTTTTAAGAATTGACATTTTCTTTTAGTAGTGGGATGTTGGGTTAATAAGGGATAAGAGTGGAGAGATTTTTTAAAAATGTATAATAACATTTTTAAGTTTTAATTAATAAATCTGTAGCCATGCAATTTTTTTGTATTAATTTGAAAATGTATTTTTATATTATATTTTATTTTCTTAATTAATATGATATTAGATACATTTAAATGTTTCTTGAAAATAAAATATTAAATATGTAAGTATTTAAAATATTTTCAAAAATGTTTAAATATTATATTTGGATTTATATATATGTTTAAATTAAAATTATTTATTAACAAATAAAAAAATATTTTTGCATTTGATTTTTTTAATAAATAGCTTAAATTAGTGTGTGATAATATAACATTTTAGAAATATATATAACGTCTTTAAGTATGCTAATGTGTAGTATTAATTATGTATTTGTAAAATATTATCTTGTAAGTAAATTTTTTTATTTTGAATTGGATTTAATTAATTTGCTTTTTAACGTTTTTTACACCTTCATTAAGTTTGTTTACATTTGAGTGGGAATAGTGAATTTCAGCCCTTTAGTGTCCAACAGCTTCCCCAAGTTAGTTGAGATTGGAATGGGAATAGTAAATCTCACCCATTTACTGTCCAACACCTTCCCTAAGTTTGTCTAGGTTGGAGTGGGAATAATAAAGGTCACCCCCCTAGTGTTCAACACCTACCTCAAGTTTGCAGTGGAAATAGTAAATGCCACCCCTTTAGGGCCTGATTACGAATTTGGCGGTCCAACTTCTCGAATGCCGCATCTGCGTCATCTATGACACTGCTGCGCTATTACGAGTTGTGCTGCCTTAAACACCAGCCATGGCACTCTTCCCGCCGGGACAGCAGCGGTCTGCAATGTTGGTGTTGCGTCCACGGACGGCGTCAGACCTGCAGTCTACCTGCCGAGTGTATTACGACTACACAGTCGTACTGGCTGTCTCTCAGTGGCGGTTAGCAAACGGCGGGTACCCAACGACAGTAGACCACCACAGTACGCGTGCAAAAAAACACCACAACAGTGACCATAGGATGGATTTAAAAACTACACAGCTGATGTGCTTTGCCAAGTAGACACGCCTGCAAATCACACTATAAAACACACTCCATCCCTGACCAGCATCCTTTGCTTCCCAACTGCAACCCACAAGACAGGCAACACCGTTTTCCGCATTGTGAGATGAGGCACCCCTTTTTTCATCGTCCCCTTTAGCACTCTTCACCTCCTGTAATTTTTGTTTTGCACCTTTTTACCTGTATCACTTGATTGCTTTTCCTTTTATATAGTCACTCGCATTTTTGTTTCATCATGCCTGGCAAAAAAAAAAACCATGCTTCACTGAGGCTGATTTGACAGTCATGGTGGATGAAATCATTAGAGTAGAGCCACAAATATTAGGTCCCAAGGCCAGCATACTCCTCTCAGTAGAAAAACTGAAATGTGGGACAGGATATTCAACAGAGTAAATGCTGTTGGTGGATATGTGACGTTACAACGCATGCCATTACATCGCATGCCGTTGCAACGCCAAACTTTACCCCGACTTTCTGTCGGGGGAGCGCTGGAAGTTGGAATAGATTAATTTTCTATTCCAACTCCAGTGTGTGCAACAGTAGGGAATGTGTTGGAGCTAAATCCAACACCTTCTACCCACTGCTGCTCACATTTTTCGTTGCAACGGCATGCGATGTAACTGCATGCATTGTAACGGTTGCGTTGTAAAGGCTGCTTCCCGCTGTTGGTACCACCCTGCACACACAGGCCAAATTAGGAAGAGGTGGAATGACCTCAGGTTGAGGGTGCATACCCGCTACCACAACCTGGAGGCTCAGAGGACTGGCGGTGGCCTTCCCAGCACACCACTACAATTCTGTCCCTGGAAAGAGAAGGTTTTGGCCATCCTGCATTCTGATGGCTTGACAAGAATACCTTGGGGAGTGAACTCTGGTAAGTTACAATTCAATAACTGTCACAATATCACAATGTCCTGGTTGCTCTGAACTCTGCTTTTGCTATTGTGTTCTCTATCTACTTTCCTAATATGTAATACTCAAAGAATCTGAGATGTTGGTTTGTCTGTGTCAGTGTGTATTGCTGCATATAAGAGCACCTGTATCCAACTCCCTGACATGCCACATGTTGCAATGCTGTCTGTAAGTGGATTACCATATAAATATCAATCCAGGACCTATGATATGTGTAAATATTTAAAAGTATGGTCCATCTCAAATGCATGTTGCCAATAGGTATGGTACAAGTGTTGGTAAAGTGAGATTGAAGTGACTACAGCTACCACAAGGCCCTGCCACTGCAACTCTAACCAAGATGCTGGACTCCTTTTGCCCCTTCTCCCTTGTCTGCCATGTTGCAACTGATCTTCACTCATCATGCAGGTCCCATTTGTCAAGTGTTGGGAAAGTGAGATTGAAGTGACTACAACTACCATGAGGCCCTGTCACTGCAACTCTTACCAATATGCTAGACTCCTTCTGCCCCTTCTCACTTGTCTGCCGTGTTACAACTGATCTTCACTCATCATGGACTATGCAATGTACAGACAATGCCCCACTCAGATATCAACTGAAACGATTGATGGCATGAGTGACACCTTAACAATGGTGTACCCCTAATATATGTAAGCCATGAAGGAAACTCGGCTGATTACCAGTGCCATTTGCCCATATTGACTCTGCACTCCTCACATGATGAACAATGCTAAATATATAACCAAGCTGTGTGTATTTGCCTGCATTATACACAACTAGGCCTTGGAATGGGCAAATACACATGTTACGATTACACTGTGTTTGTAGTAGAGTTTTGGAGATGTCATGTCTATCCCTAAAGCTAAAATGCCACATATCTGCACATCTAATGAGCTGATGAAATCTACTACATCTATTAAATGTCTCCAAATGTCTAGTAACCAACTTCAACTCCATGCAAATAGATGACAATACTAATTTCTATCTATTTTGTTCCATTCGAGGTCCCTATTTACTTTGACGCAAACAATGTGGATATTAATGCAGCACTTTCACCAATAACAATGTTCTCTATTTCTCAACAGGTCAATCCGCCACAGCACCTGCATAGAGGTTGGAAACAAAACAGAGTTCCTCTCCACCCCAGAATGAAGCCCTCAGTGATGAGAATGCTCCTGAAGAGGTGGACAGGGATGACGGTCCTGGCCCATCTGGTCAGCCTGGGCAGACGGCAACTGTGGGGCTAACTCTGCCCACAACACCTCCCACCACAGCTACAGCAACACAGCCAACCACTGCAACCCCAACCTGATCACCTAGCACAGTTGCCCCACAGTACTGGATTCTAAGGTAGCTATCACCAACCCAGTCACTGAGGAACCAGGAGGGTGCAGTCTGTGCCAAGGGCATAGGCCCGTGGGGGTAGGCGTAGTGGGAGGGTAACTGTGGGCCTGCAGAGTGAGCCCACTGGGGACACCGACACCCAGGCTGCCATCAACCAAGTTCTGGAAGTCTACCAGGACTCCCAAAGTGTCATGGGCCAGGTACTGACTGAAATTCGGGAAATGAAGGAGCTGCAGAGGTACACATACCAGGAGGTTGCCGGCATACACACCGAGATGGCCAGCATACACACTCAGGTGGCTGGCATCAAGAGCAACATGGCCTCCCTGGTTGGGATGCTGCAGGACATCAACACTACCCCTGCAGGCTTTTCCACCTACAACAACCCCTTCCTGTGGGCACAGAACAACCAGGCCGATAACATCTGCCGCTGCCACAGGAAGAGAGGCCTTGTCAGAGGATGACGCGCCTGTCTCAGTAGCTCCAGATCCCCCCTCTGGCAAAAGAGGGGACATCCACCCAAAAATCCAGGAGGTGGGGATGGCAGGACACCCACCGCCAGGAAGAAACCTTGCCCCTAATGTCCTCCTGTATGTGCTACACATTCACTTTGTGGACTATTCCTGTCCAACTTTCCACATCTCATGGGGGGGAGTATATTGGACTTTGGACACCAGACAATTTGGAATCTACTACAACGGTTTCATCCACCATGACTGAAGATTTCACTTTTGTTTGCACTGTGTAATTGTTTTGTTAATTTGTTGATCTCATCCTTGTTCACTTAATTAAAAACACGTCACCAAATCTTTGTCTCCTGCTGTAATTCTCACAAATATCAATGTGAATGTACTACCATGTGAACTTTGCAATGTCAAAACGTGGGACTTCTGGAAGCATGGATATGTTCTATGTAAACAATCTCCAACTCAGGAACACTACCAGGTCGCAGAAGCACATACATACAAGTGTCTGGTCTGAAACCATCTTTATTCTGTTGTCCAAATCATAGGCTGACATGATGTCAGAAACATGGCAAATAAGACATGATTCCGCTATTGTGTGTCAGTAATCACATAATCAGTTGCAGACATTCACAACATGGGGGCCGATTCTGATTCCGGACGGAAAACGTACCGACCGACTCGGAGCCGGAATTAATTCCGACCGACACGTACCGGTGCAGCCCGACCCGCAAAGTACGATGAAAAGCGTGCAAAACCCGACCGACTCGTACGGAACACAAGCCGAACGACCGAGCCGCGTGGTAAACAGCAATCCGGCCGGAAAAACATGCGAATCTAACCGACCGACTCGCACCCGGAACAATCCCGAACGAAACGTACCCGCGAAGTCCCACCCGCCAAGTACGATGCAACGCGTGGAAAACACGACCGAGTCGCACGGAGGACAAGCCGTACGACCGACACGCATACAAAACTGCGAGCCGAAGCAACCCAAAACACCGCGACCGACACGTCCGCAGCATAGAAAACAGCACAAACACAGCGTGAACGAATCGGAGAAGCCCGTACGAGACAACTGCAGGGTCAGACTCGGCCACAGGAACGTCTCCTACATGCACGAAAAGTACAAAGGGAAAATACACAAAAAAAGCCAAACAAGCAACTACAAAGCCAATAAATACTGGGGGGGCAGGGAACAAAGACACACCCACAACTCCACCCATATAAAGGACACAAATCCCTACCATGATCCTTTGCAAATTCAAATTACCAGCCAGCACTCAACAGACGGCAACCATACACCCACAGCTCATCCATCACACAAGCCACACACCATCAGCATCTCAACAAATAGCAACCTCACATACACCCAGCAAAACACACACTCACACACCTTCACCTGCACACCAACACACACACCACTCACCATCACCATGCCCCCAAAGAAGAATCATAAGTTCCTAGATAGTGAATTGGAAGTCCTGGTAGATGAGATCCTCAGGGTAGAGCCACAGCTGTTTGGTACACTGGTCCAACAGACACCCATGGCGCAGAAAACCAAGATGTGGGAGAGGATCGTCGACAGGGTGAACGCACAATCACCATGTTTGCGCACAAAGATAGACATCCAGAACAGGTGGTATGACGTGCGCAGGAGGGTCAGGGAGCTGTTGAAGAAGGACTACCTCGTGAGCCAACACACCGGCAGTGGCCCTCCTGCGAAGCCAGTCTACCTCAGGCCCTGGGAGGAGAAGGTGCGGGCCATCCTACCACCAGTGAGCGTATATGGACTAGAAAACATACCAGAGCCTGGTGAGTACACAACAAATGTACACAAGACTGTGCCACAATACACACACATCACTGTCAAGGGGAGAGTCAAACCATGCACCCTTAGCAAATACACAGCAACCAGAACAGAATCATCCCAAAATGTGTATGTCAGTCAGATAAACACAACACATGCCATCTCATAGTGACATGTAACTGTCTCATCACATGTACAAACACAACTACAACTACAGCTAGGCAGTGGCACAAATACAACTAACAAACACATCCAGACATGTAGCCACCACTACAACACCACCACACAGTGAAGCCCACTGAAAGAAAGGTATACTGTGTATGCTGGGCAAGTCAGTGTAGCCAATAGCATCATGGGAGTCGTAGTCACAGATATTGCCCACCCTCACAATGCGCACATCAACACCACCATGAACCATGCTCACATCACAGGGAGTGGAAAACAACTGACAAGATGGCTGACACTGGCTACTGCTGTGGGGAGCACAAGGCCCTGCTGGCAACTGTGCACCAACCAACAGCAGGACACCACTGACTGACATCCTGAAAGACAACTTGCACTCCCTGCAATGGAAGCACCTTCCATGGTGGGATATCTGGCTGGGTGGGAAGGAGGACTCACAGCACTGACCATAGTTACAATCACCTCCCTCACACACCCCCTCAACACTAACTCCACATAACCCACCTGGGAGAATGCAATGCCTCACATCCTAACTGAAGATCCCACAAAGAACCACCACCCTGGGTTATGCTGTGTGAAGCACAGGGACACTCTTGGGACTTTTAGCCAAACAACTGCCAGGACAACACTCCCAGCCATCCTGTCAGCACAGGCACCCCACCCCACAGGGAAGCAGAGTCAAAAGGAAGGAAGGAAGGATGGGCATGCTGGGAAGGGGGGTGGAGGCAATAGCATGATGGGAGTTGTAGGCACAGATATTGGTCATAGCAAAACCAAAGGGGATGATGGACGGAGTGTTGAACATTGCAAGCACTCACCCCCAGTCAACTGATCTGGGTTTAATCCATCATCATTCTTTAGCTCACTCGCCACCCCAGTTCAGACATGGCCATATGCAAATCAGTCTGACCCTGTGCCTCATGGGAACAGTCCAGCCCGAACTGCCAAGCCATGTCTTCCCTGGACCGGAAACAAGCATCCTGGGACCGGTTTCTGGCTTAAAGCCGTCATCAGCCAGGCTATCTTGAATCCAGTGGCAAAGTGAGCAAGGGACCCACGTCTGGGCATACCCTGCCAACTTAGGCTGAACATAGCAAAACCAAAGGGGATGATGGACGGAGTGTTGAACATTGCAAGCACTCACCCCCAGTCAACTGATCTGGGTTTAATCCATCATCATTCTTTAGCTCACTCCGCCACCCCAGTTCAGACATGGCCATATGCAAATCAGTCTGACCCTGTGCCTCATGGGAACAGTCCAGCCCGAACTGCCAAGCCATGTCTTCCCTGGACCGGAAACAAGCATCCTGGGACCGGTTTCTGGCTTAAAGCCGTCATCAGCCAGGCTATCTTGAATCCAGTGGCAAAGTGAGCAAGGGACCCACGTCTGGGCATACCCTGCCAACTTAGGGCGAACATAGCAAAACTAAAGGGGATGATGGACGGAGTGTTTAACATTGCAAGCACTCACTCCCAGTCAACTGATCTGGGTTTAATCCATCATCATTCTTTAGCTCACTCTGCCACTCCCAGTTCAGACATGGCCATATGCAAATCAGTCTGACCCTGTGCCTCATGGGAACAGTCCAGCTCGAACTGCCAAGCCATGTCTTCCTGGACCGGAAACAAGCATCCTGGGACCGGCTTCTGGCTTAAAGCCGTCATCAGCCAGGCTATCTTGAATCCAGTGGCAAAGTGAGCAAGGGACCCACGTCTGGGCATACCCTGCCAACTTAGGGCAAACATAGCAAAACCAAAGGGGATGATGGACGGAGTGTTGAACATTGCAAGCACTCACCCCCAGTCAACTGATCTGGGTTTAATCCATCATCATTTTTGATTTGCCCAGACGTGGGTCCCTTGCTCACTTTGCCACTGGATTCAAGCTAGCCTGGCTGATGACGGCTGTTAGCCAGAAACCGGTCCCAGGATGCTTGTTTCCGGTCCAGGGAAGACATGGCTTGGCAGTTCGGGCTGGACTGTTCCCATGAGGCACAGGGTCAGACTGATTTGCATATGGCCATGTCTGAACTGGGGTGGCGGAGTGAGCTAAAGAATGATGATGGATTAAACCCAGATCAGTTGACTGGGGGTGAGTGCTTGCAATGTTCAACACTCCGTCCATCATCCCCTTTGGTTTTACAGATATTGGTCACCCTCACAATTGGCCCATCAACACCACTCTGAACCATGCTCACATCACAGGGAGTGGAAAAGGACTCACAAGATGGCTGACACTGGGTACTGCTGGGGGAGCACAAGGCCCTGCTGGGAACTGTGCAACAACCAACAGCAGGACACCACTGACTGACATCCTGAAAGACAACTTGCACTCCCTGCAATGGAAGCACGTTCCATGGTGGGATATCTGGCTGGGTGGGAAGGAGGACTCACAGCACAGACCATAGTCACCAGCAGCTCCACCCACACCCCCCCTAACACAAACTCCACACAACTCACCTGGGAGAATGCATTGCCTCACACTCCAATCAAATAACCCACAAAGAACCACAACCCTGGGTCATGCTGTGTGAAGCACAGGGACACACATGGGACCTGTAGCAGAACTAACCCCAGGATAACACTGTCAGCCATCTTGTCAGCACAGGCACACAACCCCACAGGGAAGCAGAGTCAAAGGGAAGGAAGCATGGGCATGCTGGGAAGGGGGTGGAGGCAATAGCATGATGGGAGTGGTAGTCACAGCTCAACATCCCCCACCCACATGGCCCAGCAAGCTCACACTCAAGCATGCACACCCCACAGAGAGTGGAAAGCCCCATCAAAGATGTCTGACACTGGTGCTCTGTTGTGGGGAGCACAAGGCCATGCTGGGAACTGGCCACCAACCAACAGCAGGACACCACTGTCAGCCATCTTGCCATTGCTCTCACACTCACACACAGTGAAGTCCACCCAAAAGCAAGTAAGTATGGGCAAGCTGGGAAGTGGGGTGGAGGCAATAGCATGATGGAAGTGGTAGTCACAGATATTGGTCACCCCCACAACTGTCCCATCAACACCACTCTGAACCATGCGCACATCACAGGGAGTGGAAAACAACTGACAAGATGGCTGACACTGGCTACTGCTGTGGGGAGCACAAGGCCCTGCTGGCAACTGTGCACCAACCAACAGCAGGACACCACTGACTGACATCCTGAAAGACAACTTGCACTCCCTGCGATGAAAGCACCTTCCATGGTGGAATATCTGGCTGGGTGGGAAGGAGGGCCGGATGTCAACCAAATACAACCAATGCAGACCATGTACACACCCCAACATTCACATAGAAATGCCCAAATAATGCAGGACAATGTGCTACACCAATATCAACCCCTGACTGTGACAACTTAGGACAATGCAATGTACAGGCCCGCATCCAGAGGCACAGTCACAACTGTCAGGTGTGTCAACCATTGATGCCTGCAGAAACATAACATACATTGTGTGTGTCTCCCAAAAACAGGTGATGATGGGGACACAGCAGCAGACGCTGAGGAGTCCCCGTCCCAGGCTCAAGAGGATACGGAGCTCACTGGTGTGGAACAGCCTCTGCCCTCCTCGGATGAAGAAGACCCACCTGGCACCTCCGGAGCAAGTCATCATGCAGCACCAGCAGGACCACCAGCTGCACCCCCTGCACCCACCCCTCCAACGACTGTCAACACACATATCACCCCTGCCGACATGGACAGACCAAGGAGCACCACCACCACCAGCACAGGGACCCTGGACCATCGTGGGGCCATGGACACCACCACCAACAACAACCTCCAAGGTGGCCCAGGGTCACCTGTGCGTGCCACCTCAGGTACTGCACGTGTCACCAGGGGTGGTGGGAGGGGTGGGAGACATAGGTCGCTGCTCGCAGAGGGGTCTGGACTGCATGATGACCCACAACTGGCACGCATAGCCGATGCGTACCAGTCCAGCACCGGAGAGTTCAGCCAGGTAGTGGGGCTCCTCAGGGACATTAAACAGCAGCAGGCTGCCCATCATGCCCGCTTGGACTCACACATGTCCCGCGTGGAGTCCAAGTGGGACACACTGCAAGAGATGACGGCGGTGCATAGGGACATATTACAATGCCTCCGCCAGATGAGCAGCAACCAGTCAACACCTCCCTGTGTGCCCACAACATCTGGTGCTGAAACAACTGCAACTGCCACATGGAGGGCGGATGACTCTGGCGAAGAGTCCCCTGCACCGCAGCAGCCTGTACTTGAGGGTCCCCCCCCAAAGAAGATGGGCCGTCCGAGGAGGGGCAAGTGAGAGGCCGATGGCCATGTGCAACCCCCAGGAAGCCAAAACCTGTTCTGGATAATCACCTTTGTGCGCAAACTGTTCACCCTGTTGACTGCAACACAACTCTCCCACATGATATGGGGAGCTCAAGTTGGACCAATGTCTCAGATGACTGTGGACTTTACTCTGGACATTTCTGCTACCAGGACTTCCAAATCATCTAGGAACTTTGGATTACAATCACAATGTACAGCACCCACCATCCTGTGCACTATACTCACACATGTATGTCAATAAACTCACTAATACACCATACTTGCCTCTGTTGTGATTCCTACGTTGTCTCTGAAGTGGCGATGATGATCTGGGAAATGACACTGTGCATGCTAACTGCTACAGCAAGTACAACACCGGCATGTGAGTCATGGCGACGTCACACATATGAGGGAGGCACACCACCAGGGCTACACAACACATACACACCATGGACATCTGACTCATCGCCTACACTGATGTTGCCAGGAAATACGTTGCATTGCACAGACCCAACACCTATTCACAGTCTGTGTTAACTAGCCCACTGGTGCAGTAAGCAAATGTCAGTCAGATGTGTGACCACAGACAATGCACATCACAAAGTGAAGCACAGGTTTATTACACATTTGCAACATGTTGTAACCACCACAGATGCAAGGTAATCCCACCTGGCAGCAGGCACACAGTCAACAAGTGTAGAACTAAGGAAGTCCATGGGTGTGGTGCACATCACCTGTAGGGACACCACAGCTACCACCCTGGAAGTCGAATCACGGTGTCGGGGATCACAGTTGACCAAACGACTCCGAAAGTACCCTGTGAAGGACAGAAATGACACACAGTCAAAAGCACTGAAGAACAGGACAGAACTGCAATACTCATGCCCAATACATGTCACAAGATACCCACCCAGAACCAAGTTAGCATGTCAACACTGTTGGGGAGTACAGACTACCTGTAAGGACACATCGCTACACGCATACAGTCATGTAGCCCATGGACACACTCAAACAGCACCAGAGCACCACCAACACATATCATGCAAACTCACAGCATTGACATGACATCTCTGGATACTCACATTCAGCTGAAGAAGTTGGTGATGAGCTGTGTGCGGACATCACCATCATCATCATCACTGGCATCGTGGTCCAGGCCAGGATCCTCCACAGGTGGCGGACGTTGGTCATCGTCATCCAGGATGAGAGGCAACTCCTTCCGCACTGCCAGGTTGTGTAGCATGCAGCAGACGATGACAATCTTGCACACCTTTGCTGGGGCATATGGGAGGGACCCTCCTGTCTTGTCGAGGCAGCGGAAGCAGCTCTTCAGGAGACCAAATGTCCGCTCAATCACTCTCCTGGTCCGACCATGTGCCTCATTGTAGCGCATCTGGGCTGGTGTCACAGGGTTCCTGAGGGGCGTCAGCAACCACGGCATGTTGGGGTATCCGGAGTCACCTACATACAGACAATTGCACATTAGCAGAGTTGGAAAAGAGGGTGGAACACTACATTGCAGAACACACACAATGGTACAAAGTCAGTACACACCAACAAGCCAGGCACGCTGGTTCCGCATCTGTGACATCATCCTCGGGATGCGACTACTCCTCATCACGTAGGCATCGTGTGCAGAACCAGGGAAACGGGCACACACGTGTGAGATGCTCATATCTGCAAGACAGACCACCAGTGCATTGACCGAGTGGTAGTGTTTGCGGTTCCTGTATGCCTGCTCTTGGCCCTGTGGTGGTACCAAAGCCACATGTGTCCCATCAATGGAGCCAATGACATGCGGCATCCTCCCCAGGGCATAGAAGTCACTCTTCACGCCAGTGAGTTGTTGGAGTCTAGGGAAATAGATGTTCTGGTTCAGGTATATCAACATAGCCTCCAAAACATCCCGGAGCACACAGCTGAACATGGTCTGTGACATCCCACCAGCAGTCGCCACAGTGTGTTGAAAGGTACCGGTGGCAAAGAAGTGTAGGGCTGCCATCACCTTCACCTTGGGGGTCAGCGCTGTAGGGTACGGCCGGCCAGGTTGCAAATGTGGTGCCAAGCGCACTGCCAAATCCTCAATCAGCTGCCTGGTGAAGCGGTACCGTCGGATGCTGTCACGTTCCACCATTGTTGCCAGGTCAGGGAATGGTCTAAGGACAGCTGGTGCCCTGCAGTGCATAGGTGAAGAAAGCAAGATTGTCAGTCACCCCACATATGTGGCATTGAACACACTCAATATCACATGATACATCATTATGAGGCACAAGTACATGATGTGTGCAGTTCGGTAAGGATATGTATGGCACATACATGGCCAACATCTAACATCACAGTTCAACAAGTGGCATCAATAAGTCCCAGGTCGTGCCATTGGATATCATGAGGCTGTGTCACAGTTCCCATCTCCTGCTGCCACATTACAAACACACCCCACAGTGACATGTGAGGACAGATGTGCCCCAGGCATCACAGCTCAACGATAGGTACATTCCCAGGGACCCTGTATTGCCACATGGACACTGGCATGACATGGTGCATCATGAATACACCACAGCAAAACAACCATGACCCCCACAGGTAGTGGTCCCTGTTGCCTCGGCAGGACAGACATGGATGTCTGTGACACACACACGCACAACATCAAAGTCCATGCACAAACAACGTGGTGGTGGAGACTGCCTCCCATTGTGCACATGAAATCAGAGACGTAAACACAACATGCACACAGACTGTGGAGGACCATCACCATTGTGCCAATGGGTCACCCTGGGTTAAACATACCGTCCCACATGGGACTCAGGGGGTATGTGACATGACATACACATACACCACCGTGAAATGTGACCATGCCACATGCTCAGATATGAACAGTTGCACATCACAGTGGTCATGTACACGAAACACCAAGGATTCTGTCCCCATGAACACGTGCCCAGCCTGGGGGTGGCTGCCCCCAAGTGACACCCACAGAACAACATGTTCACCCCCATACATGGAATAGGTAATGCAGCCTTACATGCCGTAGGATACAGTTTGGACAGGCTGTGGTGTTGTAGGTGTGCCCCTCACTCCCTGGGAAGTATATGTGGCTGGCATATGTTCACCTGTGACAGGCATGGTGACATATGCCAGTGACTTGTACAGGGACGCGTTGGACAGCAATGGACCGATCAGTGCGCACACATTGGCCATTGCATTCAATGTCTGGTTCGCGTTGTATTCGCAATACGCGTTGGACAGCAATGGACCGATCAGTGCGCACACATTGGCCATTGCATTCAATGTGTGCGGGTACGCGTTGTATCCTAGGTACGCGTTGAACAGCAATGGACCGATCGGTGTGCACCCATTGGCTATGGCCTGGCCTGGCAACGGACGCGTTTTCAAAATTTGAACGAGTCTGATGCTGTAAATTCAGTTGGTCACCCACAACAATGTTGCAAATTCATGGGTGTCATGAAGTTGAACATTTGAAGGATGCTGGGGGCGTGTGTAAGTGGTGCAATTCCATGGATTGGCCAGATTCAGAAGATGCAAACGACTTGGACCTATCACCTTGGACACATGGGACAGTATCTGCCTCTGCAGCACACATATAATGCTGGCTGTTCCCCTGAGAGCTCACTTGCCTGCAATACATGCTCCAGGACGACATCTGCCACTACACTGCTGCTGTATCTGCACCCTCTGGACCCTGCAATGGCACGTACTGTGGAGAGAGCCCCAGCCTTCAGCACTGAGGAGAACCAGGCCCTGCTGGACAACCTCCTTCCACAGTACAGCAAGCTGTATGGGAAAGCAGGGGAGCAGGTGAGTGTTCTGTCCACTGCCTTTCTAAATGTGCATGTTGTCTGACTAGCAAGGCTAACAGTCTGCACGCCACTGGCTAGCAGGCTCACTGAGTAGTTGTCACCCCCTATAGTGTGTAGTTACATGCACTGGACAGGTATAGTGCAGTGACAGTGCATTTAAACAAGGTTTTACTTCCCAGGCAATGATACCATGTAGTAACTGCTGGCATACTGTCCATGGCCATCGTTGCACTGCCTGTGTACATCATGTGCCCCTGTGATTGAAACATGTATGTACAACTGTGTAATGCACGGATATGTTGCATGTATAGTAATGGCATTCTCACTTTGTCATCCTCACAGGTTGATGCCCACCAGAAGCAGCAGATATGGCTGACCATCGTCCGGGCAGTGAGATCCGTGGGGGTCTACAAGCGCCGGATCCGCAACTGCCAGAAGAGGTGGCAGGACCTTCGGGGCTGGACCCGGAGGATCGCACGGGTCCAGCTGAATCTGTCGCCTCCTCGCAGGAGGGGCGGACACCGGACCCTGACCCCCACATGCTCAGGATCCTGGCGGTGGTCTTCCCTGATCTGGATGGGCAGCTGAAGGCCAGAGAGCAGCAAGGAGGGGGTGAGTCCATGACTGCATTGTGAACTATGTCTGCCATGCTATGTGCCCTCCTCTGGCCTGGTTAAACTTCCACAGTGCATCAGTCTTGTGGTCCAGGACCCATGTCCCTCTATTGTGCACTGCCCACTCCTCATCTGATACCCTGGTGTGGCCCTTACAGTCAGGGAATTGTGTCACTTGGGTACTGTGTCCTTGCAGTTTGCTTGACTCAAGGTGGGGGACAGCATCTGTTTCCCTAACTCTGTGGTGGGCATCATGGGTGGGTCCATTGCTTACACAATGGCTGTGTTCTGACATGTAATCTGCGTGTTACTTTGATATGTGGTCAAATTGCAGAGCTGATCCACCACATGTGCCTGGGGTATCTGGCACACACCCATGCTGCGGGTGGGAACAATGTTTGGGCCCCAGGAGTGTGTATATTACGTGTGTCACACATACTTAGCCAGCTGCCTACTGTCCAGGGCTCATCCCTCATTCATGTGGGGCAGGACAGTCATGCCTACTCCAGGCCATACAATACACTCTGTACTCCCACTCCCGTGTATCAGCTGACACGTTGTGCTCAGTGATTTGTCCCCTCAGGTGTCTGCCTCTGTGTCAGTGTGCTGTGGCTTCGTTGTCAGGTCTGCTGGGGTGTTTCTCGGTTGGGGCTCAGCATGCCACCGGAGATGTGACCATAGGAGACGATACTTGTGTGACACATAGGTGTTTGATCACCTGACCGTGCAGACTGGGGTATGCGAATGTGAAGTTCAGGCAGCTGTTTCCCATTCACAGCAGATTGTGAGGTGCTCAGGTTCAGAGGGTAGTGTTACAGGTCTCCCATATGTCCAATCGGTATGACCTGGACAGATAAGTGTTCAGATGATGTGGTGTGTGGGGGATGTACATGTGCACTTGTTCAGCTCCAGGACTTGCATTCCCCATGACCTACTATTGTGACACAGTGCAGAGTGTTGTTGTCTGGCTGCCCTGCCCATGTGACTGGAGACAGTGATGTATGACTTAGCAGGCATGCCTGTGCCATGGCATGTGACTTCCTATTAGTGATCCTGCAGGGTAGTGACATGTGCTACATGCACACCATTGTGGCAATGGCTATCAGGACATGGGTGCATCATGGTGTCTGTCGCTGGTATGCATCACATGCATTTCCTATTTGGCTCTGGGCATCCCTTTCATCCGGACACCTGTACTGACTCAGTGGCAAGAGTTGTGATGTGTGCATGTTCACATGCTTCACCGTGTTCTCTGCACTGTCCAACTACTGTGTAGGTGGTGCATGTGTCCACACTGGGGTATTGCCATCCAACAGACACCAGGCAGATGGGTGCAAGGCCAGGTGGGATGTGAGTGCCATGGTTGACCATCAGACTGACAATTGGCTTCTCCTGTTCTGTTTGGGCACTTTTAGCAATGTTCAACTAAGGATGCCAGGGCTTGCTCTGTAATGTGCTGTACTTACTGTGGTGTGTGCGTTCGGTGCAGGTGACTGATGTCTGTCTGTTTCCCTATTGATTGCAGATACATCCACGGCCACAGGAGGGGACAGCTCCACGGACCAGGAGGAGACGCAGAGCCAGACTGGGTCAGCAGCCGAGGAGTGGTCGGAGGGACCCAGTGGCACGGAGGGCGTGGGGAGCCACACCGAGGAGTCCTCAGCACCATCCACCTCAGCTGTGGACCGCAGCAGCTCGGAGGATGACTCCCTTATGGAGGCGGGTGTCAGCAGCCACCACACCCCAGCTAGTGTTGCTGTCCCCGCCACCACCACCACCACCACCACCACCACCACCACCACAGCCCTCCCATCGGCTCCCATTCCCGAGGTCCGTGGAGGCTCCCATGTTCGGGAGCGTGTCTCCTTCGGGCCAGGCACCGCACCCCCTGCCCCTGTGTCCCCTGCTGCCCTGAGTGAGGAGTCTGTGTACCTCCTTCGCCAGCTCCATGTAGGGCAGACAGCGATGCTGACTGTCCTCCATGCACACAACACTCTGTTGACTCAGGTGGTGTCGTTCATGGAGGGCATCTCATCGGGCATGTCTGCCCTACAGAGGGGCAATAGGTCCATGGACTCCTCCCTGACGGCAGCAGTGTCCCTCCTCCGACAGTCCCTCACCCCTCCTGCCTCTGCCCCATCCACACTCCCCAGCACCTTACCTGTCCCAAGCACACGCACACCGGCACAGACACACACCAGCACAGACACAGTGCAGCACACAGACACACATGCCACAAACAAGACGCACACGCACGCACAGTCAGGGGACTGAAACCACACTCACAGGGGATGGGGCCCAGGCACACACACACGCATCCACGAGCACTGCGCAGTCCTCAGTTGCCTCTCCCTCCAAAGCCCCCTCCCTTGCCTCACCTGCAACCCCAAAGACACAGCGGCTCTTCCTCAGTGACCTCGGCCTCTTCCCCTCCGATCCAGCTGATACAGCATTCAGGGGGAAGAGGAAGCCCACCCACATGGAGCGGAGTGCCCCTCACCCACGGACACCCTCCCCCAGGTGCAGACCGACTGACGCCCCCACCCGCAAGTCCCCCCGGACCCGGAAGAGCAAGACCCCGCCGCCGCCCTGCAGCTCAGGCACCAAGTCTCCTTCCTCCATCCCTCAGGCCCCCACTCCACAGGTGCCCCCACCACACCCTGCCCCAGGTTCCCCCACTCACAGATACACCATCCCCAAAAGGATCAGGCCTTCTCCCCCTGCCACTTGCTCTTCCGGCCCCACATCTCCCGCTGCGCTTGTCTGTGCCACTGGTGTGGTGAGGGTGTCCTCCCCTCTGTCCAGCCCACCTTGCCTGTTCCCCATTCTCCTCCCCTGGAGGTAGGCACTGCAGTGGAGTCCACTACCACCCTGTCTGACTTGGGCACTGCAGTGGCGAACCTGTCCACTCCATCTGCACGGTCCACTGCAGTCGTGCCGGCACCCACACCATCTGAGTCATGCCCCCAGTTGTGCCGGCACACACCATGTGAAGACACCTCCACTGCAGTTGTCAGTGGCTCTCCAGCACCCACCACCCCTTCCCTGCCTCCTCCTGGTGAGCCCTGATCCTGTCCCTGCGGTGCCTGGCCTGCCCCCCGTATGCCCCTCCTAGGGATTGTCCCTGGTTTTTATCAGTGCAGGCATGCGTAGGGTGACATCTGCCACTGTCACCCTGTTTTGACTTCCATGATGGACTGGCCATTGGCCTTTGTTTTTTTTTTAATGACTTCAAGTTTCGAACCCACATATGCTGAATAAAGCAACTTTCTGTTCTCTAGTGCTTTTGCTTCTGATGTACATGATGTTGATGATGCTAACCATGCCCTTGCTGCAGTGATGGTGATATTTGGCCTCATGAAAATGAAGTGTTACTGTGCCGGAACCCATGTGATCCAGGGGGACTGTGTCCTATCCTGTGGTGTATCCATGTCATCCTTAGCAGCATCTGAGGGTGTCATGTTTTCCATATTTGGCAATGGGATTTCCTACTTACATTTGCAATGTCACATCTGTGGCTTCCACCCCTGCACATCTGTTGTGCTTGCCATTGTTCAATTAGTCTAGTTCCCTGACCGTGTGGCCATCTCCACTGGACATGCAGGTTTGGGCATCAATGGGGAAGGACTCATCTGTGTTGTCAGTGCAACTTGCTATACATGTGTGTTGGATATGTGCTGATGATTTCGTTGACACTCCCATGACCAGGCTGATGTGACGGGAGCCTTCATTTGGTGCTAATTGTTGACTGTGTGACCAAGTGTTCTGCTGACATGATGGAGCCCTACTGATGCGACATATGGCACAGCTTTCCTCACACAGGAGTGGAGTCCCCTCATGGCAGTGTGTACTCCTGTGAGATCGCCTGCACCCAAGGTGTGTGTTGTATGAGCATGTCTGTGTGTTCACTTGCATGTTGCTGTGCATGCTGGGATCCCTAGTGATGTTCCTGTTTGTGATGCTTGCTGAGTTGACCTATGTTCCCCCAAAGTCTTCTCCCTGGGTTCTCTGTGATGTGGGTGCATGGCACATTACTGGTCATCAGGGTGTCACCCATAGGTGTGTTTGCTGTCAGGGCTGAGTTTGTGGGCAGACGCTGATGGGTCACAGTCAGGATTCCCCTTGGCACTTGTTGTTTACACCTGTCATGTGATTTCCGGTTTGTGTTAGCTGTCATTGGTTGTGACACGTTGTGTGTGTGACTGCTGGCACTCCTCAGGGTCAGGGCTGCAATGTTGGTAGTTGTCTATGTGTGTTCTTTGTGGGTGGCCTTGGCTTCTTCATTGGTGTGTGACTGTGGCAGGGATCCCATTGGTTTGTGTGGTATTGCCGTCATGTCCATGTACAGCGTAGTGTGCAGTGTGTCAGACATTCAGGAGTCTTGTTGAGTGGCCATGTGTGATGTGTTTCTGCACCTTGGTTCCCACCACCCCCTGGGATTGTCATGGGTGCATGTGCAATGTCACCAGTGCATGTGAGCTTCACTGCTGCACATTGTTGGAGGTCGAGGTGTGTGGTGTTGAGTGTGTGCAGATGAGAGTTGTTGCCCGGCTAGTCCCCTGCCTCCATGTTGGCCTTGGCTTACTGGCCGTGCTGATTGATTTGTGCTTGTGTAGGTGTGATGGTAGTTTGTTGCTCAGGACACATGACTGTGGTTCACAGTGTGAACGACATCTAGCTTTGTCATCAGAGTGGGATTGTAATGCAGCCCAGGCTCACCACATTGTGGGGGCCCTGGGGGTAGTGCTGTGGTGTGTCTGTGTCTTGCTGTGTCAGTTGCTGTTCCTACATGCTTGTGTGACATGTGTGATTTGTGCTCCCTCTCATCTGACAATGCCTGATTGCCCACATAGGGGATTTGGATCCATGAGTTGCCTTTGTGTGGCACTGTATGCACATCTGTGTAATTGGTATTCAGGCCTCCTCATGTGTTGTGTGGTTGCCTGGGGACACTGGTACCCCCCTCACCTGATGTGTTTGATGTGCAGTGTGGGTCTGCCTGTTTGTGTTTGTGCATCTGCACCACTGCATTGGCATATCTTTAGTGTGCCATTGTCTGTATGTTGTTTGGTGTGTTTCCCCTGCTGTCCCTGGGACTCCTAGGTCATCAGTCAGCACAATGATCATTGTTTGTGTGTCCCATTGCTGCCATGGTTTGGTATCTGTTCCCCTCACATCTACAGTCTCCACAGGGTATCTGCATTTGTGTGCCCATTGGTGCAAATATGTGGGTCTGCATTCTGATGGTCACTTCTGTCATTGTGTCATTGATGAATGTCGACAGTGTCAGCCCCCATGGGTGATGTTTGTCTGCACATGGCCAAAGGTATGTCTTATTTGCACTGCACTGTTTGCCTCCCCAATCTATGTTGCTATGGGACACAAGCACTACTTTGCCACTGATGTGTTTGTTGTTCTGTGACCAGGAATCATCCATGCAGTTTGGCCCTTGCAGCTTTTTCTTTGTCGACACTTACATTTTGGTCACTGTGATGATGGGGGTTTGGACCCCATTGCCACAATGTTCAAGATGTGCTTCAGCTATGGACCCCACACTTACATTTTGGTCACTGTGATGATGGGGGTTTGGACCCCATTGCCACAATGTTCAAGATGTGCTTCAGCTATGGACCCCACACTTACATTTTGGTCACTGTGATGATGGGGGTTTGGACCCCATTGCCACAATGTTCAAGATGTGCTTCAGCTATGGGCCCCACACTTACATTTTGGTCACTGTGATGATGGGGTTTTGGACCCCATTGCCACAATGGTCATGGCCTGCTTGCATTGTGGGGCTACACACATTTATGTGTGGCACATGTGATAGGGGGTCACATTGTAGGTTCAAAGTCATGTTCAGTGTTGTAGGCATTTGACACAGTCTACACACGCTTGTCATGGTGTTGGGGGATGTCTTTATGTTGCATTCTTTATGTTGGTGTGTGCTTGTGGTGTCATGTATTAGCCATCCTGTGAGTGGGGGTGTTGTTGGTGGTAGGCATCCAGCCCCCATGGGTAGAGATGGTAGTAGTGGTAGGCATCTGGCACCCCCTGGGTAGAGGTGGTAGTAGTGGTAGGCATCTGGCACCCCCTGGGTAGAGGTGGTAGTAGTGACAGGCATCCAGCCCCCCATGGGTAAGGGTGGTAGTAGTGACAGGCATCCAGCCCCCCATGGGTAAGGGTGGTAGTAGTGGTAGGCATCTGGCACCCCCTGGGTAAGTGGTGGTAGTAGTGGTAGGCATCCAGCCCCCCATGGGTAGAGGTGGTAGTAGTGGTAGGCATCTGGCACCCCTGGGTAAGGGTGGTAGTAGTGGTAGGCATCTGGCACCCCCTGGGTAGAGGTGGTAGTAGTGACAGGCATCCAGCCCCCATGGGTGGAGGTGGTAGTAGTGGTAGGCATCTGGCAACCCCTGGGTAAGGGTGGTAGTAGTGGTAGGCATCTGGCACCCCCTGGGTAGAGGTGGTAGTAGTGGTAGGCATCTGGCACCCCCTGGGTAGAGATGGTAGTAGTGGTAGGCATCTGGCACCCCCTGGGTAGAGGTGGTAGTAGTGACAGGCATCCAGCCCCCCATGGGTAAGGGTGGTAGTAGTGACAGGCATCCAGCCCCCATGGGTGGAGGTGGTAGTAGTGGTAGGCATCTGGCACCCCTGGGTAGAGGTGGTAGTAGTGGTAGGCATCTGGCACCCCCTGGGTAGAGATGGTAGTAGTGGTAGGCATCTGGCACCCCTGGGTAGAGATGGTAGTAGTGGTAGGCATCTGGCACCCCTGGGTAAGGGTGGTAGTAGTGACAGGCATCCAGCCCCCATGGGTAGAGGTGGTAGTAGTGGTAGGCATCTGGCACCCCATGGGTAGAGATGGTAGTAGTGGTAGGCATCTGGCACCCCCTGGGTAAGGGTGGTAGTAGTGACAGGCATCCAGGCCCCTATGGGGCATTGGTGATGGGCATCCTGCCCCTATGGTGCTGCTGTTGCTGGTGTAAGTAATTTCTGCATCCCTCTGTGTGTGTGTGATATGTCGGGTACGTGTAGTTTGTTTTTGTGGTTGGTGTCTGGCTTACCTTCTGCGCCGTACGCGTCCGTGCCTGTTCCGGTAGTAGATGTAGAATATTGGTAGGATCGGAACGATGGGATTCATGGTTGGTTCGTCTCGCTCGTCTTTCTCGTTGCTTCGCCTCGTCCTCGTCGCTGGCGTGTTCGTCTCGTAGCCGTGGATCGTGTTGTGGCGCGAATCGGAGCTTATATGCGCCTCTCCCGGATGCTTTGACGTGCCGTGCGTAGCGACGGGTTCGGCGCGTATGGGAAGCGCATCGTACTTGTCCGGCCGGACGGGGCTGCATTTTGGCTTCCGGGCGAGTCGATTCTGCGTTTACGGGTCCGGCTCGGTCGGGGAACAGGACCTGGATTGGGTGAGTACGACTGGGTCGGAATCTGTGCTGTTGTGCGCATCGTACTTGTTCGTTCGGATTAATGTGCGGATCGGTCGGGAAACAGGCATTCGCATGGCTTTTTTCCCGACCGAATGGTGTTAGGTGCGCCTCCGACCGAGATCGGAATCGACCCCATGGACGGAGGGGATACATCTGACAATATCGTACACAATAGGCAACAATAAATTAGGCCTACATCATCAGCTGGAGCCATATTGCCAACCTCGCAAAAGGAATCCTACATCAAATAAACAGATAAACAAACACATGTCAGTACAACATTTCTGACTACAAGGTCATTTCAATCCAGTGTTGCTTACATCTGGTGGAATATCACAAACAATTGTCAGTGATGTGCCACAAGCACTTTGGCCTACAATGAAGAGACACATCAACCTCTACATCCAGTTCATACACAATGAGGATTTAGCCAATGTGAAGGGAGACTACCATGAATTGGGCCTAACACAACATTATATTGGATCACATGATGACACACATATTGCATTAGTACCAACACACCACAAGGAACAAGTCAAATGGAAGCCACGTAACTTCCATCCTATCGCGTGCAAGCTGTCTTGGTACCGGCTTTGTACACCCAAACTCTGTGAAAGACGTTCCCAATACCAATCCATGTCCACTTCGTACGTCTGAACAGCATCATATACCTGCTAATGTCACAACTCTGAAATGTCCAAATGAAGATGCCATGGCGAAGGTACATGAAACCGACCAACACAGAGAAATTAGCTAAGTAACCATAGATATGGTGCACATCACATTGTCAACTCCTAGAGAACACAGTCCAAGACAACACTTACAGCTGAACAAAGCTACATTTACAATACAAACACCTTTTCCCAAAGATTCCAGAACCATATATTCCTAGTATGTGGCCTTAACATCCTCCTCACCTCATCACTACAAGAGTTGCAATAATAGTCAAAGTCATCACATCTCACATCATACTTACATCAGGAGAAGTAGTTTCGGATGAGATCTTGACACGTCAGCTCCTTCCTCTTCACCACTATCATCATCATCATTTGGCATTTCAGGTACCTCACCTGGTGGCTCTTCATGGCCTGCATCCTCTGCAATGTAAGGGATGTTCCGTCTCATGGCAATGTTGTGGAGGATGCAGCAGGCCACTGTGATCTTACACACCTTCCGGGGTGAGTAGAGAAGGGCTCCCCCAGCCTTGTCCAGACACCTGAATCTGGCTTTCAGGACCCCAAAAGCCCGCTCCACTGGCTGCCGTGTTCTTCCAGGGGCCTCATTGAAGAGGACTTCCCCTGATGTAGTAGGATTCCTCAGTGATGCCAACAACCATGGCCGGCTGGGATATGCTGAATCTCCTAGATGGAAGATAGACAGAAGTGCAACAATGAGTTACACACTTTCAGATCATACTACCTGACATAACCCACACAAAGTTAGGACAGATCACACTTACCTACAAGCCAGGCCCTCTCCGGTAGTGGTTGTGACAGCAGCTGGGGTATGGCTGTTCTGCAGTGTGAAGGCATCATAGGCTATGAAATTTGGAATACATCAACTTGCTGTGTCGCGTCATGTGCCGAACATGGCCTTAGGCATGTGGACTGATCAGAAAAAAGATTTAACTTTGGACTACATACTCGACTTTCATATTTAAAGGACTAAATTGGAGATCCCGACGACGGATGTGAATTTAAGTTGGGTACCACCGCGGACGTAGACTCAAATGGGAGAAGTCATGAATATCTAGGAACAGCACATTTTGATTGTTCTGGCCATGAGGAAGCACAAATGTTGGGCGAACTGCATTGGCTGTGCTGAACTGTCATTTACATTTAAGAAGATGTTGAAAAAAGAATCAACACAAGCAAAGAAAAGACCTCTTGAATCATCTTTTTGTTATAAATAAAGCAATGTACTGTGTCATGTTTTCTCTTTAAAGTTGCCTCTCTATACGTTTGTATATCATGGGCAGATACTGGGAACCGGGCAAAGACGCTTGAGATGTACAAATCTGCCAAGCAGACAACTTGCCCATTGATAGAATGATAGTGCTTCCAGTTGCGGGACACTTGTTCCCTGGTATGCGGTGGTACTGCGGCAATATGTGTGCCATCAATGGATCCAATCACATGTGGGATTGACCAAAAGCATAGAAATCCCCCTTCACAGTGCTAAATCCTGACATCTGGGGAACTGGATGTAGCTGCCCACGTGTCTCAAAAGTGCTAGCAGTACCTCTTGGTGTACCCAACTGAACATAGGTTGTGACATTCCACCTGAAATGAGGAGTAACACAAAAATGTATTTTGGTCACAGTGTGCAGAGTAACGTATGTGTAAGAGTAAGGCAAAAGTAATGTGTCTGAACATTAATACTTCATGAAGCATTACACATTTCACATCATCATTGTCATTGTCTTGAGCATCCACCAGTCATCCCCAAGGTGGCCTTCACAGGTCTGTAACAGAACTGTGCACATCATCAATTTTGGAATTGTAAATTGCCACTATAGTGAGGGTTGCATAACATTTCATGTGAGATACAGCCAACCTCGGTGTACAGTGCACCACGCACATTTTTCCTATGTGCACAGTAATGCGCTACACAGATGAAGTTTTGCACTGGACATGACATGGGAACAGGGCATTTCAAAGGTAAACATTATTGCCCTCATTTTTAGGTTGAGCATTCGAGACCTCTCGTATATACTTTAGTATATACTTATATGTGTATGTACTTTGTGGGCTCTGGAGATCAGCCCTAGGACTTGTCTGCTTCCGCTTAGGGACTTTTTTTCTGTTCAACTGGCTCCATTTAACTGTCTTGAAAGAAAACGACCAGCAGAGGTCAGTAAAATACCAGAATCACTTAGCATTCTCTAGATTCCAGTCCATAGAAATTGTCTTCCACGAGCACCCGTAGACAATAATATTTTTTCAAAACCTGTAATTTCAGTGATTTTACCACCAAAGGCCCTGATTTTATATTAAAAACAGAGCTTTGGACTGTACCATTTCCCGCTGAAAGGCAATATTTCTCTCCATGTGTTACCATAACTGGCATGTAACGCAGTTTGGTGCTTACTTTCCCTCCATGTTAAAGAACAGTAGATGTTTCAGCACCCAGGCTACTGTGCTGCATAGCTAAATACATAGAAGGTCCCAAAGGCGAGACTGATTGCATTGCAAATGCTTGTTAGTGGTGGTGATGCATTTAACTGTCACCAATACAGTTTTCGCAACCGCTGACATGGCGGATGCCTGGCCTTGCGAATAGGACATGTCGAATGTATGCCGCTGGTGGAAGTCGACCGCGCGGTGGGCGGTCGCATGCACGGTGGACACATCCATAGGCTAACGTTGGGGATTGTGACGGTCACGGTCCAATGGCTGTGTGCGCCGATGCTTATGACCTTGTACGTGGTGTACATGTATGCGGCGGTTGGAAAAATAACTCACTTGCCTCCTGATGCTGCTGCTATCAACACCTCCTCTCTTTTAGCTGCTGTTTGCCACCTCTGGAAGCAAGCAGAGCACGCACTTCAGGGGAGAGGGTCCATCCTTTTACTCCATAGGAGCTGGATACCTTGGTGGATGAGGTTCTTCCCCTGTATGCTCAGCTCTATTGCTCACCAGATGAACAGATAAAAAATAATCTCTATAAAATATGTAACTCTATTTAACTGCTTCCTTCCATTTCCTTAAGGCTACAATGTGCCTCTGAGTGTCAGAGTGTTAACATTATGTTGATGGCATATATTGTGTGGTGCCTACATAGGACACACATGTAATGGATTATGGGGCCCTGTACTTTGTGGAGAGGAGAACACCATTGTTATGTGTAATAAGGGGGATTTCTACTTGTGTGAGATGTATATATCTATGCAGGGTTCAAGTTCATAGCTGCTACAATGATTTCTCAGATCACATCATGGTATATGTGCATACTTTTGTATAGGTTTTACACCATGAGCCATGTCTGTAAACCGTTATGAGAATTTGAGGATGATGTTAGCCATGTGTACCGTCCCACAGATCACTTATCCCATATCAGGCTTTGTAAAAAAGTTATCTGGGAGTTAGCTATACCTCACAGACCCCTTCAGAGTGCCACACAACTGTACACTCACATATGAGATGGTCAGATTATTCACTTTTATATATAGAATTGGTGGAAATGTGAGGTTCATTTGGGATCAGTAGGCACAGGCAGCAGAGAGCAAGGCCTGACAATGAGTTGTGGGCAGTCTGGGCCATGGCCCAGCCTGGGCCTGTGTTACAGTGGCAGGAGAAGAGAGGCACAGAGTAATGTCCCTGTAGACCTGCTGATCCATGGATGTTCCCAGAAAGAGTAATCTGTACCACTAGTAGCCCTGATAGCTGTTATGTAGATAATATTAGGCATGGTGACTAAGGTGACCCCCTGACCCGATACTTCTTTCCATTGACCCACAGTGTCAATGTATGTCACTAATGACTGCCAACTTACTCACACAGGTCTGTTGACACTTTTCCAATAGTGTTGCTTCCACTGTACAGGCCTATAGCACATCTGAGACATGAACAGTGTAGATAGTGGGTTACTTTTGATTAGATTTAGAAATGTGAACCATCTGCTTGGCTACAATATTCCCGATCACATAACACATATAATGGTAGATTGTCATCCCTGTTACAGTGCCACATACGGCAAAATGTGTGTCCTGTGATGTTGGTACAAACAACACAAACATATTTAGAATTACTAGGATATTCCAATAAGCAGTCCACATGTACACACATCCCCCAGAGAGTTAGTTCTCAGTGACACACATACCAGCCTTTACATTGTGACCTTAGTCTTAGAATGTTGTGTATACTATAGTACTCGCCTCTATGGACCATATACATCAATGCAATGGGCCTGGCAGTAAAGGTGTCTGGACAGTCGTGCACAGGTAGTTTACCCTTCAGAAAGTCCAAATGGTGTGCTGTGTGTCATGATACCTCACATCACATTCCATGTAGGATGGCCCTGGCCTACATGATGTTAGTGGGCTGCCTAAGTCAGTGTAGGTCATGACCAGGGTTGAGGTTAGTCATCAGATGACCACAAAAGTGTGTATCCATGCTTTAGTTGTGCGTAGCATGTGACATGGACACATGTAATATGTTGACTTTTGATGAATGCTTGTGCTAGATGTCAACAAAATGTGTATCAAGCTGACAGTTATCCTCAAACTTCCAGTTACAATCTATTTCTTCATCTATTGCATGCATACAGGTCAATTCCTATCAGAAGAAGGCCATTTGGAGAGCTATCGCCCTGAAGGTGCATACCCTGGAACTCTTCAACCGGCGTCGTGCACACTGCAGAAAGAGGTGGGAGGACCTACAGCGCTGAGCGGCGAAGATCACGTAGGTCCAGCTGGGGAAGTCCTCTCAATGTGGAAGGGGCGCACTCTGGACCCTGACCCCCCTGATGGCCCGCATACTGGCAGTGGCCTATCCAGAGCTTGATGGGCAGTTGAGGCTTGATAGGCAGTTGAGGGCCCAACAGCAGCTACATGGTGGTCGGTCCTGGCCAGAGTCATACATGTTAAATTGCCAACTTTGAGTGTTACAGACAGGCATTTCACCAAACATATTGGTGGTGGCCCATGTGCCACAAACAGTACGAGCCATTGTTAGTGTAAGTGTGGTACTAGGTGCATGCTACTGTGCTGTGCCTATTGTCTTTTGACCTGGAACACAGCAGACTCCTGTCCACATCCACTTTTTGCCTTTTGAGCAGACACCTGTCTGCATGAAGTGAATAATCATCTCATCTCAGTAAATCTGTGTGACAATCGTATCACACAGGCAACTTGTCTTGCTAGTGTGAGGAGTGATGTACCCTCACTACTGTCTCTCATGTGATGGTGGCCCTGTTGCATGTGACATTGACATAGAGTTCAAAGTACATGCAGTGACTGTACAACAGTTCCCATTGGTAAGCACTGGTTATACAGTGAAATGAGAGCGCAAACATCACTGGTGCTATCAGCATTAAAGCCTACATGTTGGCCAGTGTGCATTTGCCAGTTGATGGTTCATCTGCAATAGTGTTTCAAAGCACTCCTTCACTGACTTGTGACATGCATGAGGGAGTGAGATGTAGAACAGTAGGGATCAAATGTGAGTGCCTACACTGATCCTGACAAGGCAATTAGAGTATGCAATGCAAAAGAGTGGTGTGATATGCCTGCCCATTGGGACTCTAGTTGTCCGACATCTTCATGTTATTTATGTTCAGAGACACTCAAAACCTTCAAAGGTGTACTGGCTTGTGAATATACAATCAATGACTGGCATCATCAACTGTACCAAGCAGGATTGTGGATGTTCATATGGCTATATAGAGTCTTGTGCTGTGTGAATTCTGAGTATCTCTCTCCCGAATTCTTTGACCTCAATGTTTTCAGGGAACTTTATCTGCTAAATGTGATACATAGCTAATCTACTTGTGTACAGCTTTCATTTGACTCTTCAGGTAGTGGACAGATGATGTAATTTGGAGTCCACAGTATCATCTGTGTGCAATGAGCATTTGCATGTGACATGAGTCTGCCACAACACTAATTGATGGTATATTGGTGTTCAACGTGACCTTCATGACGTGTTATGAGGCATGGTTCGATTTGTTTTACTCTAGCCCTTGTGTGAGCATTGTGTAAATCTCGCACTTGGATCCATCCTATTTGATTGTATCTTTTTACAATGGTATACTACAAGTGCCAAAGTATGGACATAAGGATCGAGTGCAGACAATTACATCAATGAATTTGGGCCTATCTGGGGTTATGACATGAGTGGACCCAACCGTTTGCAGGTTATGTAGCATGTATGCATGTGCACATGCTAATTTTGAAGTCTCTAGAGCGAAACATAAAGCTGGTGTGATATGTGGACTTCTTCAATGTTTTCTGTTGATTTGTGAAGATCAGGTGTGAAAACGCAGTTGCAATAAACCCATGATACATGTCATTTCAGATGCATCCAGGACAAGCGGAGGAGAAGGGGCCAATGTCGGTGGGGACACAGCTGATCACAGCAGTTCCGGATGTGAGACGTCAGCCACGGAGGGACCCAGTGACCAGGAGGGTGAGGGGAGTGCCTCTGAGGACAGCAGCTCAAGCGCTACAACTTCTGAGCCATCCTCCTGTGGACACATCAGAGTGGTGACAGACTCCACAGGATCATTACCAGCTTCATCTTAGTCCGCCACCCCCAGTTCCATTGCCACCTTCCCTGTTGTTCCCCTACTAGTTGGCTGTTCCCACTCCCATAAGAGGGGAGTGATATCCTTCGCTCCACGCACCTCAGCCCCTGCCCTCTTAGCCCCGCTATGCTGAGTGAGGAGGCTGTTGACCTCCTGAGGAACATCTCAGTGGGTCAGACTGCAGTCCAGAATGTCATCCAGGGGCAAGGCAACCAGCTGATCTAGATGGTGCCCTACCTGGAAGGCATTCACAGTGCAATGTCTGCCCTACAGTGATCTTTTCAGGTTCTGGCCTCCTCCCTCACGGCAGTCCTCCACCCATCCCAACCTTCCACCCCACCTCCTGCCCCTTCCCCATCAACATTCCCTATTCCCATTCCTATCCCAAGCACACACACACACCTAAGCATGCACACACTTCATCAGACACAAGCACCACACACAAACACAAAACATCCAAATAACTCAAACATGCACGCACACAGCAGACACTCACCCCCCTCACCACCCCCACCACCCCCAGCATACCCACAGGCACCACAGCAACACACCCAAAGCCCTCCACAGACACACCCATACCTGCAGATGACACAGCAACACACACAGAGCCCTCCACAGACACACCCATACCCACAGATGACACAGCAACCCACACAGGCCCCTCTACAGACAACACAGCAACACATATAGACACCTCCACAACACCCAGCATGTCCACAGCACATAAAGATACAAAATGCAAACACTTACCGTCACCCATGCAACAAACACCAACACAACACACAGTGCAGACAGCAGACACAGTTCACACTTCCACTTCCTTTTCCCCCCCAACCCAAACTCCATCCCAAACACCCTACCCGTTTTCCCTGTGAGGATGTCTTGTTTGCCCTTGACCTTTACCCTGTGATACCCGCACCCCTCCCAAAGTGACAATTGCCTCTCCCAAACACATCCCTTCTACTTCCCACTCTACCCCAGAGAAACTGTATTCCCCCCCGAACCCAGCCCCAAAAAACAAAAAACAGCCTTGCAAAGAAAAACCTATCCCTTCTACCTCCCACTCCACCCCAGAAAAACTGCATCCCCAGCCCCTAAATCCAGCCCCAAGAGAACCCCCCCATAAAAAACCCTCCAAAGGACAACCCCATCCCTTCCACCTCTGACTCCACCCAAGAGAAACTGCATCCCCACCCCCCTGAACCCAGCCCGAGGGGGAATAAAACCTTCCCAAGGAAAAAAAACAACCCTTCCTAGACCTCTTAAACCCCCCCACCCCATGTCCCATCTTTGGGGTGCCTGCTGTGCCCAATGGATGCCCCTTTGTGAGGAGGTTCCCTGGCAGTGTCAGTAAGGGAAAGTTTGGTGGCACAGCATTGTGCTGTGACACATGTTATTACAATGGACTGGCCATTGGCCTTTGCCTACCTTGATGGCTTTTTCAATTTGTATTAAACATTTCAAAATTAGGAAGACATTGCTCCTGCCAATACTTTTCTAACTATTTGATGTTCTTGTATTGTTAGTTATGTGTGACTATATTTGTGTTTGTTTGATCCTGATTGTTGATCCATTTGTTGATCCATTTGAAGTGGTTAGTATGACGTGACCTTGGGCCCAGTGCTGGACTTAAACAGGACAAGGGGTAATGTTGGATGGATGTATATGTGGGATGAGCTCCAATTGATGCAGACGTTGCAATTAGGAAGACATTGCTCCTGCCAATACTTTTCTAACTATTTGATGTTCTTGTATTGTTAGTTATGTGTGACTATATTTGTGTTTGTTTGATCCCTGATTGTTGATCCATTTGTTGATCCATTTGAAGTGGTTAGTATGACGTGACCTTGGGCCCAGTGCTGGACTTAAACAGGACAAGGGGTAATGTTGGATGGATGTATATGTGGGATGAGCTCCAATTGATGCAGACGTTGCATTGGGTGTTATATGATATGGTAAGTATTTTGGGTTGTCCTGGCCGCTGTCCACATCATTTAAGTTGCAATTGTCCCTATGATGTATGTTGGATATGTGTTAGGTGTGTTGAAGTTAAATATTTGTTGATCCACACATGTAGGGTGTTAACTTGGCATACCTTTGCGGAGTTCTGCATGGACATGTGTCCATTTTTCTGTGTGTACCTTACAGCTACTTTATCTATATGTGTGACACACGCTGTTAGTGCTGTGTTTGTTTTCATGAGTAACACTTACTCATTCCCTAAACATGCATGGCACTTGGTAATGCTATTGGTTGTCCCTGATATACTTCAATTCCCAGGTCCAGTGCACATTGAGTTTGTCAGGCATGTGCAACATGTACTGTGCCCCACGGCCTCAGGCTTTCAGGGTTCCCCCCGATAGAGGCATAGCTATCCTGCAGAAAGTGTATCTATTTGGCCCTTAGAATGGTTCTCACACTTATTCTATGTAATCAAATTGACTGACATTGCGTTTTTATGTGGGTTATGTGTGAGAGTGCAATACAGAGTTGTAGCAGAGAAGGTGTGTTTCACTTTAATGACACATCCATACAGGTGTTTATTTGACATCAAAATAGAACCTGGGATGTGTGCAATGTGAGTGTGTCACATTCACTATTGCATCTTGGTTAGAGTTCAGTTGCAGGGCCTCATAGTAATTGTAATCACTTCAATCTCACTTTATCAACACTTGAGAAATGATATGCTACATAACGTGTGAAGATCAGTTGTAACATAGCAGGCAAGTGAGAAAGGGAAAAAGATATGTGTGACAGACAATAGTTGTGATATTGATGAGGAGGTGCTGTTGTGGAACACAAAATAATGCACACATCACTATCACTGAATATAATTTGCAAACACATGTCCATTTGTGTACAGTGTGCCTGTGCAGTACCAGTGTTTTGGCCTAGGAGGGCATCCTACAGATGTATTTTTGATTATTCTTATGATACAGTCCCAGACATGGTCCCTGTAAATGGTAAATTACTTAAGTACCCCAAATCCCTTGCCTGGTCCCTGGCGGGGCATCGTTTTGCAGAGGAGTGTATGGAAACTGGTAGTTGTATGACTTACTGCCGATTTTGTCCACAACGGAGTGGGTTTTGAACATGGTCGAGCAGGTACAGCAGCGGCAGGACGTGTCCAATGGGCTCCATGATGGCAGACGACATGTAGAGGCGAGTTTCGGCCTTATATACCTTCCTTTCTGCCATCTCAGATGTGATGGTTGGACCACATCGGTCACGCCGGCTGTAAAGCAACTCGTAATTGGGCCTGCGATTTCACTGGGAGTCCAAGCCTCCCATTGTCTCCTTGGCCTATTCCGTTGCCGCAGCGGTCAGAGTTGGTCGGCGGTGTCAGCAGTTCAGCCACAGTCTTTCCAATAGCAGTCCACCCATCTGTAATACGGCGGTTGGACCGTCGAGTTCACGTCGGTCAGATCGCCACCGTGGGTACGGCTGTTCACGGACTGCCGAACTCATAATCAGTCCCTTAGTTTCCAACATCTTCCATAAGTTGGTTTAGGTTGGAGTGGGAATAGTAAATGTCACCCCTATAGTTTTCAACACCTTCCCCAAATTGGTTTAGATTGAAGTGGGAATAGTTAATGTCACACCTTTAGTGTCCAACACCTTCCCCAAATTGGTTTAAATTGGAGTAGGAATAGTAAATGTCACCCCTTTACTGTCCAACACCCTCCTCAAATTGGTTTATATTGGAGTGGGAATAGTAATTCTCACCCCTTTAGAGTTCAGCACGTTCCCCAAATTGGTTTAGACTGGTGTAGGAATAGTAAATGTCACCACTTTAGTGTCCAGTACCTTCCTCAGATTGGTTCGGATGGAAGTAGGAATAGAAAATGTCGCCCCTTTAGTGTCCAACACCTTTGTCCAGCTGGTTTAGAATGGAGTGGGAATAGTAAATGTCACCCCTTTAGTGTCCAACATATTCCCCAAATTGGTTTTGATTGGAGTGGGAATGGTAAATGTAACCTCTTTAGTGTCCAATACCTTCCCCAAATTGGTTTAGATAGGAGTGGGAATAGTAAATATCAACCCTTTACTGTCCAACACCTTCCCTGAGTTGGTTTATATTGGAGCAGGAATAGCACGTCACTCCTTTAGTGAACATCACCTTCCTAGAATGGTTTAGATTGGAGTGGGAATAGTACCTTTCACCCCTTTAGTGTTTAAGATTTCCCCCAAATTTAGCATCAGAAAAGATGTCGCACATATTTTTACATTTTTACTTTGTGACAATTCTATTTTTATTGTATATTTTTACTTTTTGTTAAATATATTTTTAATATAAAAATAATAGTAATTTTAAAGTGAAGTACATAAAATATTTTCCATTGTAAAAAAACTGAAATAAATCATATTTTATACATATTTGTATAATGTACATTTTCACATGTTATTTTACAGTCAAGATCATTTTTACACATTTTAAAAACATTTTTACATAAATGTTTTAATTTTTTTTAAACATATTTATCATTATTATTTATTAAATAATTGTATATATTTTATACTATTATTTAATTTGTACTTCACAATTTTTGTAATATTTTTACAACATAGACATGTTTACAGTTTTAATAATTTTCTATTTTTTTAAAAACATTTATTACACATTTTTATTAAATTTCCTATTGATATCTATGGGGAGACAGTCTTTTGTTTGGTTTCATTTGGCGGCCATTTATTTTTACACCCAGCTTCTATTTTGCAGTCTATTGGTGTTATTTTGGGTGGTTTTTACAGAAGGCAAGTTGAGGCTAGGTGCTGCTGTTTGTTGGAACAGGTAAGTCCCTTTTTAGGAATATGACTCGTTACTACGCGAGTCATTACATCGCGTGGCATTACAACGCGGTGGTTACAACGACCGCGTTGTTACCATGCAATGCCATTACTACGCAAGTCATTACATCTACTTGCAGTAGATGGCGCGCTAACATTAGAAATGTATAATTTACTATTCCAACTCCAGCCTACGCAACAGTAGGGAAGGTGTTGGAATAGTAAACTATACTATTCCTTATGTTAGCGCGCCATCTACTGCAAGTCGATGTAATGACTTGCATAGTAATGGCATTGCGTGGTAACGCGGTCGTTGTAACCACCGCGTTGTAATGCCACGCGATGTAATGACTCGCGTAGTAACGAGTCATATTCCTAAAAAGGGACTTACCTGTTCCAACAAACAGCAGCACCTAGCCTCAACTTGCCTTCTGTAAAAACCACCCAAAATAACACCAATAGACTGCAAAATAGAAGCTGGGTGTAAAAATAAATGGCCGCCAAATGAAACCAAACAAAAGACTGTCTCCCCATAGATATCAATAGGAAATGTAATTTGTAATTGCATCGCAGTGTAATGACCGCGATGTAAAGGTAGTTTCCCCTTTTTAGGGCTTTTTTTTTAAGGGTTTTGAGTATAGGGGGGATATAGGATGAATATGTAAAAGTTAGGTTTAGTACCTGATTTTGAGTGTGGCGGTCTTACCGCCCTATAACAAGTTGGGCGGTTGGACTGCCATGGGACCGCTGCTGTCGCCAGAGATCCGTGATCCCTGGCGGTCTTGCAGCGGTCTAAGGCCCCTAACAGGCTGGTGGTGCAGCTGCGGCACCGCCAAGCATATTAGGAGATTCTTTACTGCCACAGTGCTCATGGTGGTGAGCCCGCCATGAAAAGTGTGGTGGTAAGGAAACAAAGGGGGCCCTACAGGGCCTTATGGTGCCTCTGCATCAGGGAATACATGCAGGGGAGCACATGGTGCACCCCCCTGTCTGCATGCACCCCCAGTTCCTGCAGGGCAGGGACTTGGCAGTCTATGTCCTGCAGGAACGTGCAATGGCTTTCCCATTGCGGTGACTTGCTAAGGCTCACGTATGAGCCTTAGCACTGCAGTCTGTGGCCAGCCGCCGCAGGACCACCCGACCTGGATTCCTCTCGGAACCCCACGGGCGGTCGCATTATGGCTTTGGTGGTGTGGCAGTGGGGCGCTGGCGTGGTAGCCCACTGCCAAAGTCATAGTAAGGCCCTTAGTGTTGTTCAAGAGTTTTTGGCATGTTTTGCACTGTGTTGTTGTGTCACTTTTTTAAAAATGTATTAATAATTTATGATTGTTATTGCTAAAATATGTGGTTTTACTTTTGTTTTGATGATTAAGTATTCTGTATGTATTTATTTGGGACTGTAATCTATTGAACGGGTGGGTGTTTAACGTTTCTTGTACAGCTTTGTGTTTACGAATGATTTCAGTGTGAAGTTGGAGTTTATGATTTTTTGTTGTTGAGGAAATATGTTTTGGTTTATTAGAAACCAATTGTTTTTACCTAGATTTCCTTATTTTTCAGGTTTCCTGCAAAGGTTCTTTAAAAAAAATATTTTTTCTGTTTCTTTATGGAACCTACAGACTTGGGTTTGCTTCGAGGGATTTTGATTGGATTCTTAATAATTGTGCATTTCTGGGGCCTTTTTGTATTTGTTTTCTTCATTTTTTTGGTGCATTATTTTTTTTGCTGTGTGGATTTGGCGAGAGATCTACAACTACAGAACAGTACGTTTTATTTAATTTTTTGTTGTGGGTGGGAAATGTTATATTGCATTATTTAGGTTATGTTTATATTTTTGTATGTGGTATTGTTTGCATTATGTGTTGTATTTATTTGATGTTATCGTTTGAATTTGTTTTTAAGTTGGTTAGTTGGTCAGTATTATATATATTTTTTATTATTAATGTTAATATTTTTATTATATCAGTGATTAATAATTTTTCTCTTTTATAGTTTTTCACTGATGTAATAAAATATTTATATTATTATCAAGAAATATATATATATATATATATATATATATTTGGTTTGTTGTGTTAGACTATGTTGTAGTTTTTGAGGTTTTTGGTTGGGTAATATTTATTTTAGAGGATAGATTTGGCTATTACTTGTAAGAAGTCTAGTCCTTTGTTATAAAAATGTTGACTTTACTTTGTAGCAAGTTGTAACATTTTTACGTTTTTTTGTGAAGTTTAGGGCCAATTTCGGTAACAGATTGTTCTATTCTCAGTTCTTGGTAACTTTGTTCTTTTTGTAATGCTTTGATACATTTGTAAAATGTAGGTTGATTTCTGCCTACTGTGGATTGGAAAGCATTATGGCATCCTTCCACTGCATTGTTTGTTTTGGCTTCCTTTGCCAGGGTGCTGTAATAGACATTCCACCATGGTATCTGGAATTTTGCTCGGTGTCTGTGTCCTGACCAATGCAGTCTGTCGGCCCAAGTATCTTTGAAATAGTCCATTAGGGGAAGTTTTCCTTCATTTTGTTGGTAGAAAGGGCTTTCTATTAGTAAGTTATAGTGGTTGAATACCTCTGTGACAGGGATGTAGGCTAGTGCGATAATTTTTTTTTACTTTGAAGGCGAATTGGCTGTTAGTGGCATATTCTACACTAAGGGGCCCATTACGATACCCGGCGTAAAAGAATCCGCCAGGCATGGAAGCGGCAAAAATCCGCCCGCACACACCGTCTGAACACCGACCACGCCATTACGATTACACAAACCGAAAACCGCCATCGGCGAAAAACCCACAAGATACCGCCCGCCATCGTCCGAGTCGGAGTCAAACCGCCCGCCACGGACGGAAACACGCACGTCAACACAAAACCGCCCGCCCTCACGGCCGACACACCGCACGTGAGATTACGATCGCACCGCCATGAGCGCGGGAAAACTACAAATACACCGCCCGCCTGCGCAAACAACGCCGATGAGAATCGACACGGCAGAAGCCATGGCGCCCACGTCCCTGCACAGAAACCATCCGCTGACAAAAACAATCGCACACAACATGGCCAACAAGTCCACACAGCAAGGCACGCACAAATACACAAGCACAGTACACATCCCGAAAACACCCCCCCTGGACAAACAAAAACTACAAAGGCCAGAACCCCAGACACAACACACCTGAAAACAACAGACCATGAGGACACACCCACATAGGTAAGTACAAAAGCAGCACTCCCACAGACCACAACCCCTTGCAACATTGCAAACTAGAGAGGAGAGGAGAGGAGAGGACACAGTGACACAGCAAGGACAGCAGCACACCACAGAAACGCACACATCACAACCACCACCACCACCACCACCAAACACCGGCACCACAAACCCCCTGCACATTACACAACACACACCGCACCAGCACCACAAACACCATGGCACCACAAAGAATGCCCAAGTTCACGCCCATTGAGCTGACGGTCATGGTCGACGAGATCATCAAGGTGCACCCACAAATCTATGGGAACCTGGTCCAGCACACACCACTAGCCACCAGAAACAGAATGTGGAACCGGATCGTAGACCAGGTCAATGCAGTCGGGACCCTGCCCAGGAACAGAGTAGAAATTAACAAACGGTGGAATGACGTCAAGAGCCTGGTCAAGAAGAAGGAGACCAAGAACAGAGAGCTGGCAGCCGTCACTGGCGGAGGGAATCCTGCGCTCTTCAAGACCTTCAAAGCGTGGGAGGAGAAGGTGCGAGTCATCATACATCCCGAGATCCTCGCCGGATTAGCAGGGGGAGTGGAGGCTGGTAAGTACAAACTAATGTATACCAGCACACCGCTATGTACTCACATGCACTACCACCATGCCACAGCTCCCAGGGACAAACACCCCCATATCCAGCACACAATACACAACACATCACACACACATGCAACAGACACCACCACACACAGCCCAAACAGAACAACTGTAAGATGTGTGGGGACATGTGTACACTCAGCCAGCCACGTAACCACCAACAGGTCCCCAAATATGCCAGAAGCGCCACAACGAGCACCCACCACACCCATGTGTCCACCATAGCTGCACTAACCGACAAGTAACAGGTAAGTGGCAGGAACACAAAGTGCAGTGGGTGGGAGGGTGGACAGCCCAAGTACAAAACACACCAGGCCCCTAGTCCCACAGCACAGCAAGGAGGAGCATCCCCCACACCCCACAGCCACGTGTCAGCCACCGCAGTGCACAACGACAGCCGAAAGGTAGACATCACGGTCCACAGCAATCGGTGTCAGTGGGTGTCCAGCCACCACCACGACCCACAACACCCCCCCACCCCCACAGACCTGCAACATGGAGCACCCCCGCTTAGAACCATGTGGCATCCAGTACAGTGCACGCACGAACAACCTGCAGGTGGGAAACTGGACAGGGCTGGATTACTGGAGGCATGAGGACCGTAACACGACCAACACATGGGACATGTCACGTAGCAGACGAACACGCAGCACCGCCCACCGTCACGAACAAGTGAACAATGTGCACACGGACATGAACCACAGACTCACACCTCACATGACCCATCACAGACACAGCAACACCCAAGGAGCCACGTCTGCATGCACAAGCCACACTGAATATAGTACCACACGGCAGCCACTGTGCAACTCATCACACACAACCGAAACACCATTGAAGTCCTGTCCATGTAGCCCCTACTGCCTGTCAACCACACACCCCACAACTACGCCTATGTAAGACAAACAACACTAGACGCAACAGAGCGGAACAACATAAATGCACACGAACACCACTGAACCCATCAAACACACAGACACACCATGCACATACAACATACCATCCATCCCATCCGTCAGCCCCAGTCTCATGAAAGGCATGTCATCCGCACAGCTGCCACACATACAGCAGTCACGCTAAGATACATGCCCATGACCAACCATGTGCCAGAAGTCAATGAAGCGCACGACACACTGTGAGCAACAACACACAACATGGGCCACACCCCCCACGAGCACTGCAGTGATGCACATGGCACAGGGCAGCACGCACACCAAGGAGATGGGACAACTGCAATACGTTGGCTGGCACACAACCATCACTCACTCATAACGATGCGTCCAATGCCATGTCCAGTAATCACAACAGACAGCAAATATGCAGGCCATGTCAGGCATGCACACACCTCAGACCATGCACTGTCATGCTGCCACAACACATGTCACGTTCGGCACCCATGGCTCACAGCATGTACCCCAAAAGCATATTCCCTCCCAAATGCGAATCTGGGGCATGGCCCCCATGTTGCCATATGCGTTCCTAAGCGTCCCATTTGAACCCCAAAAGCATATTCCCTCCCAAATGCGAATCTGGGGCATGGCCCCCATGTTGCCATATGCGTTCCTAAGCGTTCCATTTGAACCCCAAAAGCATATTCCCTCCCAAATGCGAATCTGGGGCATGGCCCCCATGTTGCCATATGCGTTCCTAAGCGTCCCATTTGAACCCCAAAAGCATATTCCCTCCCAAATGCGAATCTGGGGCATGGCCCCCATGTTGCCATATGCGTTCCTAAGCGTTCCATTTGAACCCCAAAAGCATATTCCCTCCCAAATGCGAATCTGGGGCATGGCCCCCATGTTGCCATATGCGTTCCTAAGCGTCCCATTTGAACCCCAAAAGCATATTCCCTCCCAAATGCGAATCTGGGGCATGGCCCCCATGTTGCCATATGCGTTCCTAAGCGTTCCATTTGAACCCCAAAAGCATATTCCCTCCCAAATGCGAATCTGGGGCATGGCCCCCATGTTGCCATATGCGTTCCTAAGCGTCCCATTTGAACCCCAAAAGCAAAGTACAAACCAGACCCAGGATGGGCCAGGAGCCCGCATACACCAGAGTCACAATAAGTAGGGGCACAGCAACACACCCATCGGCATGGCCAATCCGTCCCATGCCACATGTGCACAGCACACAGTCCCATTGCCAAGCACACACAACTACAAATGGTACAGCCACACACACGCCTCCGGGAAACCCATGTACGAGATTGCACGAACTGTGAATGTCAGACGACAAATACATACTTCGCCAGGTGCAACACAATAACAAATCTCATTCTCTCCACAGGTGACGAACTGCTGGATGCTGGGGATGGAGACAGCAGCCAGCACAGCCAGGCCTCTATGTTGCCATATGCTCCTAAGCGTTCCATTTGAACCCCAAAGCATATCCCATCCCAAATGCGTAATCTGGGGCATGGCCCCCCATGTTGCCATATGCTCCTAAGCTGCTCCATTTGAACCCCGAAAGCATATTCCTCCCAAATGCGAATCTGGGGCATGGCCCCCATGTTGCCATATGCTCCTGCCGCCCATTTGAACCCCAAAAGCATATTCCATCCCAATGCGAATCTGGGGCATGGCCCCCATGTTGCCATATGCCTTAAGCCGCTCCATTTGAACCCCAAAAGCATATTCCATCCCAATGCGAATCTGGGGCATGGCCCCCATGTTGCCATATGCGCTCCTAAGCTGCTCCATTTGAACCCCAAAAGCATATTCCCTCCCAAATGCTGAATCTGGGGCATGGCTCCCATGTTGCCATATGCTCCTAAGCTGCCCATTTGAACCCCAAAAGCATATTCCATCCCAAATGCGAATCTGGGGCATGGCCCCCATGTTGCCATATGCGCTCCTAAGCGTCCCATTTGAACACCAAAAAGCAAAGTACAAACCAGACTCCAGGATGGGCCAGGAGCC